>CM053603.1:62871650-62938821 GCA_028646535.1 Procyon lotor | reverse complement strand
CAGACATGTACCCTGGGGCAAATAATACATTATATGTTAATAAAAAAAATAAATAAAACAGAATAGACATTTTGATGGTAAATAAGGGGATCATATATGTAATGTTTGATGTTTAAAAGTTAATGTATATTATTTCCAAACCCTAATTTTAAAATATTGTACATAGAAAAAAAATTCATCAGTTGCATAAACACACAGTGCTCATCACATCATGTGCTTTCCTTAATGCCTATCATCCAATTATCCCATCCTGCACCCACCTCCCCTCCAGCAACCCTCAGTTTGTTTCCTAGAGTTAAGAGTCTCTTCATGGTTTTTCTCTCACTCTGATGATTTCCTATTCAGTTTTCCTTCCCTTCCCCTATGATCCTCTGTGCTTTTTCTTATATTACACGTATGAATGAAACCATATAATTGCCTTTCTCAGATTGACTTCTTTTACTCAACATAATAACCATTCATGTTCCATTCATGTTTCCTTGTTGATCTGTCCATTGCAGTGAGTGGGTTGTTAAAGTTCCCTATTATTAGTGTATTATTATCAATTGTGTGTCTTTAATTTTATTAATTTTATTATTAATTGGTTTATACAATTGGCTGCTCCCAAGTAAGGAGCATAAATATTTAGAATTGTTAGATCTTCTTGTTGAATATAGACCTTTAAGTATGATGTAGTGCCCCTCTTCATCTCTTACTGCAGTCTTTGGTTTAAAATCTAATTTGTCTGATATACGAGTTACTACCCAAGCTTGCTCTTGATGTCCATTGGCATGATAAATGGTTCCCCACCCTCTCACTTTCAATCTGGAGGTGTCTTTGGGTCTAAAATGAGTGTCTTGTAGACAGCATATGGCTGGGTCTTGCTTTTTATCCAATCTGATACTCTCTGTCTTTTAATTGGGGCATTTTGGCCATTTATAATCGGAGTGACTGTTGAAAGATATGAATTTAGTGCCATTGTATTACCTATAAAGTCCCTATAAAGTTATAAACTTTACCCTATAAAGTTACCTATAATGTTTATGTAGATTGTCTCTGTCTCTTTCTAGTCTATGTTACTTTTGGGCTCTCTCTTCACTTACAGGATCCCTTCTAATATTTCTTGCAGGGCCAGTTTAGTGATCACAAATTTCTTTTAGTTTCTCTTTGTTATGAAAGCTCTTTCTCCTTCCATTTTGAATGACAGGTTTGCTGAATAAAGTATTGTTGGCTGCATGTTTTTCTCATTTACTACCCTAAATACATCATGCCAGCCCTTTCTGGCCTGCCAAGTCTCTGTGGATAGATCTCCTACCAGTCTAATATTCCTACCCTTATACGTTAAGTACCTCTTATCCCAAGCTGCTTTCAGGATTATCTCTTTATTTCTGAAATTTGCAAGCTTTACTATTATATGTCAGGGTGTTGATCTTTATTGATTTTGAGGGGGTTCTCTGTGCCTACTGGACTTGAATACCTGTTTCTTTCCCCAGATTAGGGAATTTCTCAGTTATGATTTGCTCAGATATATCTTCTGCCTGTCTCTCTCTCTCTCTCTCTCTCTCTCTCTCTCTTTCTTCTTCCTCTGGACCCCAATAATTTTAATATGGTTTCACTTTATGGTATCATTGATTTCTCAAAGTATTGCCTCATGATCAATTAGTTATTTTTCTCTCTTTTCTGCAGCTTCCTTCCTTTCCATCATTTTGTCTTTTATGTCACTGACTCTCTTCTGCCTCATTTACCTTAGCTGTTAGAACATCCATTTTACACTGCATCTCAGTTAAATCATTTTTAATTTTGGCCTGATTAGATTTTATTTCTGCGCTAAGACATTCTCTACTCCCTTTTATGCTTTTTTCAAGCCCAGCTAGTAACTTTATAATCATTATTCTGAATTCTAGGTCTGACCTCTTACTTATATTGGTATCAATTAGATTTATGGCAGAGTATTACTTCTGATTCTTTCTTTTGTTGTAAACTCCTTCTAGTCATTTTATCCAAACAAGAATAGATGGAGAGAACAAATCAAAAATGTCAACCATGACCCCAGCAAAGTACACACTAGACAAATCCAAAGATGTCAAAAACCAAAAAAGAAAAAAAAAGAGGAAAAAGAGAAAATATAACCTCACAGGTGGACAAAACAGGGTAATCCAGTTGGTCCTGGGTATATTTTGGTCTGTTTGCTAGAAGACACTAAATATCAAAATTGTAAATAAAGAAAAACTTATATATATACAAAAATAAAATTGAATACAGTGAAAAGAAGCCAAAAATGAAGACTCCATCTATAAAATATAAATTTAAAAATTGAAAATTAAAAAAAGACTTAAAAACAAAGAGTTGATAAGAAGAGAGTTGAAAAGGAAAAAAAAAGAAAAAGAAAAATTTAAACTGAAAGACTAAAGACTCATGAGAAAAAAATCCTCTAATTCTATATACTATTTTCCTGTAGCACAGGGGTTTTTCAGCTCTGAGTGATCTATAAACTTGGTGTTCACCTGAGGATCCTGCTGGTCTTCTGGGGGAGGGGCCTGGTGTACTGCTTCTCAGGTATCTCTGCCTGGGTGGAGTTGCACTGTCCCTTGCCAGGGGGCCAGGCTCAGTGTAAACTGCTTCAGGTTGCTCTACGTGGCTTTTGTTTCCTGAAGACTTTTCCCACCACTTTAGAGAATGAAATAAATAAATAAATAAAAATGGTGGTGTCTTGCTCTCTAAACGCAGAGCAAAATGATCACTGCCCCTACTCTTCAGTGCACCTTCAGGGAAAATTAGTCCTTTTTGTGTGCACCAAACTCTGCAGACTCCTGTGGTGCACACCTGTACCAATCCTGGAAGGGGGAGGGTCTAACTGTGGCCCCCCAGCTTGCTGGGCCCCTGCTTAGGGAGCAGTTGTCCCATCATTCATGCACCCATGCCACTCATCCTAGGAGAAGGGGTGTGGTCTCACATTTGTCACTTGCTGGGCCCCTGCTTGGGTTTTTGTGTGTTTGTGGGTCATGCTATGGTTTGTAGTTTATGGCAACACCCAGCTGAGAGGCCACTCTGGGGGCTTACTGATTGCAACTTGGCTTTCCTGCTCCAATGCAGGAACCTCCATTCTTTCTGTGCCCCTGGGGATCCTGAGACCACACTATCCCACTTGGGATTCTGCCATGTTTCACCACCGGAGCACCTTTCATGCACAGATGTTCCTCAGCAGAGCAGAACTGTAAAAGTTCCAATTTTGTGGTCTGCTACTATATCACTTGCTGGTTCCAGCTTATGGAGGTTCCCTCCCTCAGTTTATCTTTTGATACATCCCCTCAGATTCATGTCTCTGCACCTCCTATCTGACAAAAGGTGGTTGTTTTTCTACTTGTATAATTGCAGCAATTCTTTTCTTAAGATCTTAGGTTGAATTCACAGGTGTTCAGAATGATCTGATAGATATCTAGCTGAATTCAAGGAACCAGGTGAAATCAGGGTCCCCTACTCTTCCACCATCTTCCCTCTCTGCCAAGAGGAACACTTTCATAATTACTGTGACTTCTTATGAAAATGTGGTGGCCTTATTGTCTGTGTGTCCATTGGTAAATGTAATCATGTCCAGAGAGATGTGTTAAGAGATGACACCATGTTGGCCAGAAGGTCAGTTCAGAAGTAGAGTAGGGCCATGGGGAAACAGCCAGCTAGAAGGTTTTCTTTTCAAGATAAAAGAAGTTCTTGGAGGAGGCTAGCTTATCAGAATGAGGAGAGCAGAGATAGATTTGTTTTGAAGCAGTAGCTAGGAATAAATGGCGTGTGTTCCTTGCTACTCCTTTCCTTCCGAAGTGTCATGGCAGCACTAGTGGATCATTGAGGATTCCTGAACTCTGAAGTTCGGAAGCCACACTGACAGTCTCTAAAAAGCTTTATGTAAAGAATCCACGTGACTATATTATGACAGATGTCTGCACTGGATGGGCTCCATCAGACCACCCAGTAAAGATTACGGTGCCTGTGGGAGCAGAGTAGCTTCACAAACCAACTATTACACGACCTATGATTCTAGTGTTGAGATCCCATTTTTTTCCTGGAGGAATAAACATTGAGTTCCTCTGGATATTAAAAATGATCAAGGAGAGGGGGTCTATTAATGCTGAGTAAATATGTTTAGTTTGATGTCTGGTTCACTGGCCAGTTCATGCAGATTCTTAGACTGCATTTGTTCCTAGCTGGCTACTAAAAGGTGGGGCTTCAATTTCCTCAAAGATAAACTTAAGAAACAGGAAGGTGGGTTTCTCAAGTCTCTAGGAGTTAGGACATTTTATTTGACTTTTGAATTAGATACGTTGTCTGTTGTTTAATGTGGTGAATTTGTTTTCATGTAGAGGTCACAAACCTGTGCCCTGTAAGCTCAATTAGGGGATTCCACATGTTTTTCTTTATGGCTCATGTGTTATTTGAAGAAGACTGAATACAGTGTAGCATTTAAACACCGGATTTTAGCTAACAGTCAGATTTTCTGGCTTTTCTTAAGACTCAGGAGATCTAGGGCGCCTTGGTGGCTCAGTCAGTTAAACGTCTGCATTTGGCTCAGGTCATGAGGCCGGCATCCTGGGATTGAGCCCCATGTCAGGCTCCCTGCTCAAGAGGAGCCTGCTTCTTCCTCTGCCCCTCCCCCCATTCGTCCTCTCTCTCTTACTCTCTCTCTCTTCCCCTCTGAAATAAATAAATAAAACCTAAAAAAAAAAGAATAAGAAGTTCTGGTAACACTTGGGTGGATGAAGAAGAGGCAGCCCCTTCAGAAATGCCATGTACACTGCACACCAGTTCCCAGCCCACCATCATGTTCCCTGAACACTGAGGTAGAGGGTCCAGTGCTATTCACCATCATATGTGTACTGTTGTTTTCCTAATGCCAAATTTGCTTTGCTCATTTCCATTTTCTGCTTTTCCTCTGCAGAGATGTGGGTGTGTTATCCCTGCCATTGTACTTTGGGCTGATTCTGAACAGTGAAAGAAAAAAATCCAAAGTGTTGTGTGTCCTTGTGCACCACATAAGAAGTCAACCAAATTAAGAGTATTCAGATTATTGAGATGTGATTGGATTAGAAACAGATGTAAACTGAGAACATGAAGTATAGAAAGAATTTTTTAAAGCAAATCACTTCAGTTTTGAATCATCTTATATCTTCCCTTCACCCTGTCATTGCTTTGGATAGGAAATTTATCTCTGTGTAGCACTACATTCCTTATGTTATTATATGTTATTGTTTCTTCCCGCTGAGATTCCTTGGATTTACTGAGGCAGAGAAAGGCAAGTGGAGAGAAAAAAGTGATAAGGTGGAGGGATGCGTAAGTGAAGACCACCAGTGTTATAGTCCATCAGGGTATCTTCGACGTCTAAAACTATTTACCAAAAAGAAAATAAAATTGCCCCATTTCCATGCTAGTGATAACAAGTTTCAGTTACCAAGGACTTTTCAACATTCTGTTTTCTTGCTAATGGAATAGTTGCTTTATTTCTATTCTCACCTTTTATCACGGGACTGCATTGACCTGAGTTCTCAGTTTTGATAATTTGTCAATCTCCATAAACCTTAGAGAAAATATAATTATAATTAGGGGACAACTAACCACAGTCTTCATTGTGACCATGGAGAAACAAGTGATTTCCCTTACTTCAGTTCTTGTCTTTGCATGTATATGCTTCCTGTTCTAAAATACAAGCATATAAAATTTTCAGTTAATATGTCTCTAGTGTTCCAAGGAATATCAGCTAGCCTTGCTGACGACAACTAGTCTATTGGGGAAAGAAAGCAAAAATAAAAATAAAAACTGAAATCAGAGACCAAAAGAAGAGCCCGAACAAGACAAATTAAAGAGAATTCCTGTGATAACTACCACTTGATGGTATAATTTGTAATAATAACGTCACCTCCTCTCCTTGAAATAATCTGCCAAGAGCTGAAAGTAATGTTCCAAGAATAAATATTATTAGTAATTTAGCTTTTAATGTGTTAGTCATCTATATAAAATCTTTAATCGGACATCTTTCCAGATTTCCTGTAGGGTGGTGTTGAAGAACAAATATTTGCACACACTTGCACACAATTTTACCTGTGTCTATTTGGTATCAGACAGAAGTACATTGCCTGGGTTGGAAGCCTAGCTTTAACCTCCTTGAGTTAACCGTGGACAGTTAATCTGTCTTAGGTTTCAATTCACTTTCCCCATCTGTAGCACACCTCTTTTCCTGCTGTGCTTTTGTCTCTTTCCCACTGTACCCTTGGTATATTTCAACACACATTGACATGAAAATAATAGTAGTTATTACATAACTTTGACTAAGTATGGCTTAGCTGAGTAGTGTACTATGATTTGATTTTACTTGTATACTTTTTCATTTGTTTTGCTTAGAATTACAAATTTGCTAAGGTTCCATTTTTCTTATTTATTTTTAAAATATATCGTTTTGTTATTTTAAGAGTATGGAGAAATTCAAAATGTGGACTACTTCTAGAGTATAGAGAATAATAAAACACTCAGGTATCCATCTCCTAGAGGTCACAAATAAACAATATGAAATATTGAGAATGTGGTGACATAAAGGAGAGAAAATATTGAGGGTCTCTTCCTTGAGTTTTTCACTGATGAATTGAATGATCATGTGTATGAACAATTACCTCCAACCCCATGTTACTCAGGTCTTTGATGGTGACACTAATCTGCAAATCCCCAAGAAGGGGAAGATTAATAATAGGTTTACATTTGGCCATTCCTAACATAATAGCCCTTATTTTATGGGTCTGAGACCTAATGTGGGTTCTCCCCATATACTAAATATACCTCCTTTTTGGTGACTAGGGAAATAATATGAGGAATATTCGGTTACCCTGGATCCACTATTAGATGGGCTTGGGCCAAGTTTCCATCTATCACCAGATTTCCATAAATCCCTTCTTAGTGGTATTGAGTGTCTCTAGGGATTAGCATAAATTTATAGCCAATATCTAATAACTCCCAAGAAGACCAAGCTGTTTGCCTTTTTCCAGAGCATAGTTGCCCTGGAAAGTAGACACAAATCAGTCTGAAAAGTTTGGGGAAATAGTACATTTTGGTCAGGCTGTAAGATCCTTCCACAAACAGACCCTCCACTCATTTAAGGGGCTTGCAGGGGTGGTCTATGATTTAGGTCTGAAAACTGGTAAGAGGCCAGAATCTCTGCCATGATAACTTTAGTTTTCTCCTCAGGCAACCACGAATATTTCTGCCAATATATGTCAAGCAGAACCTTAATAGACTACCAGTCTATTTCATCTTTATGGACTGTGTGATCAATTAGCCTTATCTGCTGTGTTATCAGTAGAAATGAGGGAGACACCTTGAGAACTACCAAAGAAGCCTTCTCCACAGGCTTGTAGCCTTTAATTTTATGTTCTCCTTATGTTTGTTCTCTAGGGTGATCTGTTGTTCCCTTAGTGACTAGGTTCATAGCCACTTGATCTTCCAGAACCTCAACTTCCACCTGTACTTCCTCCCAGGCAACCACTGGGGATAAATTGAGTAATTGTGATTCCACCACATTCCTGATGATCTCTTTTCTATTTCCTCCAGCAAAGAGGAATCTGCATTCCTTGAATATATGAGCAAATTCATCCCAGAATCCCATCTTGAAGGTTTGGTTCTTGACTCCACTCAGAACCAATTACAGTATCTTGTCAAGGTCCCATTGCATGACCACACCAGATCTTATGATCCAAAAGGGTAATTTGAGGAGTTTAATAAAGAAACAATTTACAAAGATGTGTTTAATATATATGTGTGGGGCTCATTCTTGCCTGGTTTAGTAGTATCAGAGTGGTATCATTGGGGTTTAAATACTAAGAATATAGAATTTCAGTCAATCTTCACGGATAGAGGCTGCCTCATCTCTACTTTCCACATCTCCTGAAGCCTTAATCGCTGATCCTCCCAGGGTGTCTGTAGGACAAACTTGCTCTATTCTTATACATTTTTCAGGACAAGCAATTAGGACAAAGCTATCTCCATCTTGCCACACTGGTTAGCACTCTTCCAATGTCTGTCCATATCCACACTTCTGAGCTTTCTCAGCTACTGTGGTTTCTTCTGTGTTGGTTGTACAGTAATGTCTTTTTTAAGTTCCTCTGATTTCATTTTACTCATGTTTTTAGGAGGTAAAAAGATACACTTTTTGGCTAATTGGCCATTTCAGGCATGGACTTAAAAAAGGGATTTGTTACAGAAAATGTACTTCTGTTACATAAAATATTTTTTGTTATAAGTGATACCAATCCATATTTCCTAAATTAACTTAATTCTATTTAGATTTTAGTTCTATAAAATCTCATGACACTGGACCTTTAAATGTTTAAGTAGCTTTTCTGGAAAAATGAGAGCCCGTGATATTCTCTTTGTAAGGATATTTTCAAGTTCAAGTTCAAGTTCAGCGTGATAGTCTCTATTTAACAAGAGATGGAGATGGTGTTCTAACCTTCCCTACCTTCTCTTTCCATTATTGGGAAATTAAATGAAAGGGGTGTATGTGGGTGTATGTGTATGTGTGTTTGTGTGCATGTGCATTTGGTTACATTTAAATTATGTCACCATTAGATTGGATAAATTTAGAAGTATCCAACCTGTAGAATGGTAGAAACTGTTGATGCAAACAATATAATTGTTTTCTTTATTCCCTTAATTTAATTCCCAAAGATACTTTCTCTATTGATTACCAACTGTAGCCATTAGAGGTGGTTATATAATGAAGATTATAAATGTGAAATTGTCACAGTGGCGAATTTTTTTTAAAGATTTTATTTATTTGTTTCTTTGTTTGTTTATTTGAGAGAGAGGGTGCACCCATACACATTAGCCAGTGGGAAGAGGGGCAGAAGGAGAGGGGCTCAATCCCAGACCCAGAGATCATGATCTGAGCTGAAGTCAGACGCTAACCCATTGAGCCACCCAGGTGCTTCTGGCAGGTTGTCTTTAAGATAAACTTTAATTTTCTTTCGGATAGATTTTCAAGAAAACTCTAAAGTCATCAACTTATCAATCAATCAGTGACAAAAACAAAACCCCAGCAGCCAAAATAACATAAACATTTGATTTAGTGCTTGAATCTTTAAATGTTTATTATAGCTCAAAGGGTTCTGGTATAATTATTCCTTTAGTTTCAATAGACAAGCTGGGAAAAATCAAATGGAACTATATATTTTCTTAGACAGTGATAAATAAACCATGAAATACTGGCAAATACAGTAGAATAAATAGATTCAGCTGTAAAGTTTAAAGCACCATTGAAAATGGAAGATTGTCACTTTTGGGGTTTTTGTGAAGGCTTTAGCACTAAGATATCACTGCATTGTGAAATAATAATTAGAATTATCTATATTTGCAAGCCTGTCCACTTGATCAAGTGAGCAAGGTAAAAGTTTCTCCTCATTTTGTTTTTTCTTGATAAAGTAGTTTTAGAGATAAACTAAACGAGATAAACTAGTCTTTTCCTTCAAATGTTTGTACTTGAAAAAAAAAAGCATTTATATAAATTAACTTCCATGTTTTTTGAATAAAGAATGGGAGACTTAGTGATATCTTATGACATTACCCAAATCTACAATACTAACTTATGGTAGAACATGCTTATTTGTTTGTTGATAAATTGATTACTTATTTACCCATATGTTTATGTGTATGCTTGTTTAGTCATCCATTTCTTCATTCATTCAATAGGTACAACTGAGGGCACAGCATGTGAAAACCAGTCGCTCTGCAATGCTCTGCAAAGTCCTTTCTCCCAAGAAGCTTATTGTTTAGTGTAAGAAGTAGACATACATTAACAGCTGATTACCCATGGTGAGATCAGTTTGATGATTATTGTTAGACCATATACTTTACTAAGAAAGTTGTCGTTCTGCTCCCATTACAGACTCAGTGCTTAGCACAATAAATGCTGGTTGAATATTCATGACAGTACAAGATATCATGCAGTTGTAGAGGTGGAATATTTAAGCCTGCTTGTAAGGGGCTAGTGGAGGCTACCAAGAAGGTGTGGACTAAGAGCTAATCAGATGATAAAGTGCACGGGCAATGTTCCAAACTTGCCAAAGACAGGCAAGGCAATATATACATCTCGAAAATGGTAGCACATAAGGAGTGAAGCAGAGTGATGGAAGCCGGAGAAGAAGACAGATCAGATGATGGAGGGCCTGGTTGAACTGTTAAAAAGTTTATAAGATGTGAGAAGTCATATATGTTAATTAGTGTTTGCTCTGTGAGGCTATGTAGCAAATAACCTCAAAATCTCAATAGCTTACAACAAGTATTTTTTCTTGCTCACTTTACATCTTGGTGGCTCCGGGTTATCTGCTGTGGCTTTTCTCCCCATGTGAGTTTAGAGCTGCTCCACATTCCAGGACCCAGTCTCAATGACCCCTCTCCAGCACATGTCCTTCTCATGACAGAGGACAGAAAAGCATAAATACACAATTAAACTGAAAGCTGCTTCTTCTTTTTTTTTTTTAGATTTTATTTATTTATTTAATGGAGAGAGAGAGATCACAAGTACACAGAGAGGTAGGCAGAGAAAGAAGGGGAACTAGGCTCCCTGCTGAGCAGAGAGCCCAATGTGGGGCTCCATCCCAGGACCCTGAGATCATGACCTGAGCCGAAGGCAGAGGCTTAACCCGCTGAGCCACCCAGGTGCCCCTGAAAGCTTCTTCTTGGCAGATTTGTCACATCTGCCAAAGCAAGCTACAGGGTCAAGTGCAATACCAGTAGGGTGGGGAAATGTACTCTTCCCATGAGGAATGACAAGGGCATGTTGCTGCTATCCTTTTGTAAGGGAATTATAACGAAGCCTGAGTAACAATGCAATCGACTGCAGAGGGTTTCCATTAGGCAAAAGGCAAATGCCATTTAGAGGGGTAACGGAAATATGTTTAGGGGAAATAAAGCAGCTGTAATTACAGTGAGATACTCAGTAGTGTTACACAAGAAGTGATAGTGGGACAGGGTCCCATTTCTAGAACCTCAATCAAGAAGTGACTCCTTTTACCTCAGGGAATTTATTTGGCCCTTCCAGCTCTCTATTAGAGCATACCAATAGAACCAAGTCTACAGCATGCGGAGGTAGCACACTTAGCTTGCAAAGATGAGAAGTCTGTTGGCATAATGCATCATTCAGGTTAGAAAGAGACCTTTCTAGGGGCACAAGCAGAGCAGACTGCAAACTTTCTGCGAACATGTTAGAAGATCTCTTCCATAGGGAAATAACCCAAAGTTATCGGCCATGTGGTGACTGTGTTCTCTCATTAATTAATCCCTTTTTATCCAACATTTAAGGACTAGATCATTAAGTGCCCTACATGTCTCATGAACCAGTTCCATTTTTTACTGTAGGTCATGTGGAGCCATTAGAGAAATACGACTAAGGAAAAAAATCGTGAAATTATCCAGGATACACATATATGTACACATAGGTGTGTATGGACACATTGATGTGTATGTTGATTAGGATCTATATTATCTCTACAGTCCTGGGTGAGCTATTGAAACCACTCTAATCCTCAATTTTTTTATTTGTGGAATGGAAATTATAATAGTACCTTAATAAAAATATGTTTATTGGGGAAATTAAACTTATAGGTGGGAAAGGGTGGAATGATAGACTCCACCTTGATAGTCTACCAAGACTAGAGTCTTATTCCAGATTGGCAGACTCTAAACTTGACTCTACCACTTACTTGCTGTATGACTTTAACCAAGTTTCATAACCTCCCTGTGATCAATAAACTAATAATATTGTTGTTAAGATTCATATAATACCAACAGTTGTATTATATTCTAAGCCATTCTCTGATTCCTAACCCAGAGTTCGACATTTGTTTTAGTTCTCATTTTGCGTGTAACATCAACCATGGGCAAATTTCTTCATAAGGATATCTCTTATACTTTTTTCAACAGCTTAACATTGTTTAAACATTTTGGGAACATATCTTGTGTCCTTGCCTCTTCAATGTATTTTTTCAATAACATAAAGCATATGCTTTATTCATTCATCCATTCATTTGCTAGAGCCTGTCTCATTTTGCCCCTGTACTTTAGATGGCACAACACTATATTTATGATAAGAAAGTGACATTTGTAACTCACTTACCATTGAGGAAGTTTCCTTAAGGATCTAATTCCAACAACAGGAATCCAAGTATGGATTTTCTTTTGTCTCTTTGTGTACTCTGTGTTCCATCACCAAAGCTCATCTTCCCTGCGTGAATTGAGTCTCCAAAGTATCTAAGTCTATGGACTTCAGAAAATGGCTTTATGGATTGTAGTTGACAGAATAATTTGGCAGTCACACACTGGGACTCCCTGAATTGTCACGGACTTCCACTATCTCTTGAGGGAAGCGAAGGTCTATAATAATGTACATCTTACAGTTGACTGCCTGTGGTCATCATCTTCAAAATGCATTGGAGAGAAGCAATTTACATTACCTTGCACTTTTATTTTATAAAATACTTTCCCATCCATTATGTCATTGCACATTTAGTAACCCTGAAAAAGAGACAAAGCTCACAAAAAGGTAATGCTTTGTGAGCACTTCTCTGCCATTGGTATTCATCTATTTCCTGAGTAAGCACTTGCCAAGTTGGCTCCCCAGGTGAGGAGGAAGAGAGCAAGGAGCAGGGGTGTATTTCTTCTCAGAAGCATGTAGAGGAGGTCATGTTCCTGAGCTGATGTTGATTGAATGATATTGATTGATTGATATTGATTGATATTGATTGATATTGAGCAAGACACCAGAATAAGCACCGTATCTCACCCAATCTTTTTTTAAGGTGTCTGTTTTTGTGCTTGTCTTCCATTCTACATCATTTTCATCTATTTCAATTGCCAAATAGCATTTGATTTAAAAATGCACCTTTAAGAGTTGTTTACACTCTATTTGAAAATAAAACACATTGCTATCAAGTGGAGTGATGTAAATTCATTCATGGGAGTTTATGGGCTTTAGAATTCCAGGACCCAGTAGTTGCTCTTGCTTTGCCTTTCAGTAGGTTTCAACAAATGCTGAATCTTTCTTGAGCCCTTGGTTTCATTATCTGCAAATGGTGTATATTTTGGGTGAAGCCTAACATGAACTTAATTACTCTGAAGCATATTTGATATATGAGACGTTATTGCACAGAAGCTAGAAAGGCATGCTCTGGAACCAGACTGACTAGAATTGAATCCCACTCCTACCATTTACTAACAGTGTGCCCTGGGGAAATGTATTCCATCTATGTCTCAGTTTTCTCATCTGTGAAATTGGTTCCTCATCAGGTTTTTGTGAAGGATTAGAAGAGTTGGTACGTAGAAAGTACTTAGAGTTAAGCTGACATAAAGTAAGTGTTCAGTATGTTTTAGCAGTAATTATGGGTGGTCAAGCATCTTGACTCCAGAATTTTGAGGTTAGATACAGTTACCTTAACTCAGGGAAATATAATAAGCCCAAGGGCCTAAAATTTAGAGATACTGGTTCGCTAGCCCCTGGAAACTGTTATTTCAGATAAAAATTAAGTTAATCATGTGCAGGCATGTCAAGTAACATCCCCCAGTTCTAACTCCATTACATAAATCATTACTCATTCTTCGTAAGTGTCTGACTGTGAGACCCCATACATTACTGTAAGGGTATTAAGTAATCAAAACCATAGGGTCTTGAGAGCTGTCTTCAGGTATAAGGAGCTCTTTTGTTGAAAGGCTAATCATTTTAATTGTTGAAGAGACTGTCTTTTTAGGACCTGCCTAGAAGAGGAATCTCTTCCTTCCTTTTGTTTTGTTTTGTTTTTTTGTTTTTGGTGTCTGCTCTACTCAGCACAACCTCATTGGCAAATAGCCATGCTGGGCAGGCAGTGTGGAGGTGTGCACATGTCCATTTGAAGAAGGCCTTTGGAAGTAAGAGAAGCAGTTGAACACAGATTTCTGCCATCCAGCTCATTTCAACACTTTTCATATTTTGTGTGCACTCTGCTGCGTGTTGAGAGTTTGTTAAGTGTATTAAAAGGCTAGCAGCTCTTCTTCACAGATCATTTATACACCTGGGGTATAGGTTACCATCTGACCTCTCCATCTGACAAAAATGATCTCTTCAACTCTGCCTCTGTGAACAAGCCATTTGTGACTGCCTGAAACTGAGAGCTTGTCATCCACACCATCTCATTATGTTCAACTGTTCATCAGCCTGCTTTCAAGTTTGTTTCCCTGTGAGTCCTTAAGTAAAATACATACGTACATACATACTTACATACATACATACTGATTTCCCCCTGAAAAAAAATAATAACTTGCCACATTTACCCGAAAATCACATATCTTTCCAAATGAATGATATGGGGAAATGCATACTTTCCAACAAGACCCTAAACACCTGGATTTAGTGTCTTTCTTATGATCTCTCAGTCTATGAGTCATTATATAGGTGTCATCGGTAATGGCATATGAAGGGTATTTTCTTATTGGGAAGATTGGAATCAAAATGGCAAACGAGTTTTTAGCTTTAATTTGACCATCTCTTCATGTAGATGTTTTTTCTTCTCTTGAAAACACAGTAAAAAACAGAGTTAAGATGGTGAATTTGTTTTGGGCTCAAAAATATATGTTGAATGAAGTGATAGTTTTGTATCTATGGAAAAGGCTCAACCAGAAGGATGTTCTGATCAATTAAGTTTCTATCCCTAAGTTAAAGTAAAGTGATTGAGTCCATGGTGGTGGTTAAAAGCTATGTGTATAAGTCAGGACAGGTTAGGCAATGCTGCAATAACAAGCACTATAAAATCTCAATGGCTTCATAAAATAAATGTGTATTTCTTGCTTTTGAAAAATCTTCTGCAAGTCTTGGTGAATCCCAGGACAGCCCCCTTGCATGTAGTGTCCCAACATTCTAGGATGTCATCATCACCTAGGACATCAACTTTGATTTGATGTCACCCCCATCTGAATATATGCTGATATGTTTACAGTCTCAGGGAAGAGTAGGTGAATAATTAGCTTACCACTCAAACTGCTAGTCAGAACTAGTTATATGGATCTGCTTATTGCAAAGAGGGGAGTAGAAATGTAATATATCTAAGAGGGAAGGAGAACTAGAGCTCTCAGTGAGATCACATGCTCATATTATTTCACCCTCACTTTTGCTAAGAATTTTGGCAGAAATAATAAACCAAAAAGATATAAGTGCCTTGCTGCTATTACAGTCTCAGGAGGAGGAATGAATAGAAAGCTTGGTTAGCTCTTATAAACAGAAGTGGGGAAAGAACATTAGCAGGTAGGAGCTCAGCTTACAGATGAAGAGGTTTCAGTTGGTGTTACAGTCATTTCATGAGAAAGTCATTCTGAGACCCAGCCCTATTTGTCTGATATTCTTTGGCATGAGTGGAAGGGGACTGTAACCATCAGGTTTGCCCTAAACCATGCCCAGCCTATTGGGAGGCATTTGGAGACCCAAGAGTCATCCACACCAGGGGCAGGGACAGGGTATTGGAAGAAAAACCAGTGGTCCCTATATCTATCTCCTGCCCCCTGCCCACAAACCCAATACATAAACTTCTTTTTGATGTGTATATTTGGTTCTAAAGAAAGCTGAATTCAGTTGAACTTCATAGATGGGCTGGAAAGCGCTAAAGCTATGTTGTAAACTATGAGTATTAGCTCACAAAAGTCGGTCTTAGTCCTTTTTGGATCACAAAGGAATACTAAAAGGCACAGATCTGTTATTCTTCAAGTACAACTGTAAAGCATTCAGATGTGTTTTCACTAATCTAAGTACTGATGGGGATACAAAGATGAGCTGGGCACAGTCTGTTCCCTCAATAGGACCACTGGATAGCATGAAGGCAAGTACATGTAATTTGTGCAAACAGAGAGGCAAGTCCAAGGTGGTGAACTGGGGAGAAAGAGTGAGTTATTAACTGGTGGCTGGGGGTGGAGGTGAAATCAGGTTAGACTCTACTACAAGTGAAGATTAGACCTGAGTATCGAAGAGTAAGTAGGATTTTTGGTGTGGAAGACTACGAACGATCCTGGGCTACCACGGGAGACACTTCTCTTAGGTCTCACAACCAGGAGCTAATTTGTTTTTATCCCACTGATATGACGAAGCTTGCAACAGACTAGGTATTCTTCTTTGCTTTGGCTGACAAGAAGTGCACAGGCAGATTGGGGCCCCAACAAACAACTGTACATGTTTTTGTGTCGATTTTTTACCTCCAATTTCACCTTTTTCCTCTTAGCACATCTTCCTTTTCTTTCCTCAGCTGTTTTTTAGATCCTGTCGTATATTTCTCTATAAATCACCTCCAATTCCTTTTGAGCAAATTGCAAAAGAAAGAAGAATGGGGTATTTTGGTAGCATTCTGAAGGATTTCAGGGAATTTTGGGAATTTTTTGGGAAGGGAAGGCGTGGAGGAGGGAGACAGGATTTCTTCATCATTAGCATAATGAAGAAGACTGATTGAGGCCACAGCCTAGGAAATAAGTGAGGGGGCTTTCTTTGTCACTGGTTGAGATAACAAAGGTCAATACCAGAGCAGTAGGGCTGGCAATGAAGAGAGAATGAGAGTCAAGAGAGAGTTTGAAGAGGTACAATGAAAGATATGAGGGTTTGAGTTACTGGGGTACACCGTGGGACTTCTCACTCAAGTACAGAAACTGTAGTCGGAAAAAATTAGTAAGTCTGAGAGGAATTTCCTTTGGATGGAGTTAGTCGGAGATTCCCATGGGAAAATCCAAGTTGTGAATTTGTGGCACAACTGAGGCAGCAGGCCCAAGCTCTGTGGCATTGAGATGCTACTTGGAGCATAGCTGAGGTGATAAGTACCATAGAGTTCAGGGAGAGAGGGGAAGGAGTGAAAGCAGAAGGGCTAAGAGACTGAGAGAAAATGGTGGAATGAAGGATGCCAATATTATGTTTGGTAGAAATGCAGTAATAATTGGGTAAGAAGGATGAGAAACTGTGGAGAAGACTGTGGGACTGTGAAATTTAAGAACTTACAGTAAGAACCAATGCAGGAGATAACCGGTATAGGATGTGTTCCTAGGAAGCGGGTACACATAGATTGTAGGTCATGGTCATTGTGGTAAAGAAGGTGAAGGATGGGAATAGTTGGTGACTTGTCATAAAGAGGAAGATTCCTATGTGTTCATTGAGCATGTGGGAATGATCTCTAGGTTGTTGGTGGATAAAGGTCTGAATGCATAAAGTGCATTATGGCCAGAGATTCCATGTGGACATTTCATAACAGTGTAACCACAAATGACATGGAATCAGGAGTGGGAGCTAGAAAGATAAGTGCTATTTCAGCATTCCAAACAGGCCCAGGTGATGGGATAATTGTCTCTGCCTGGATATTTCCAAGGCTGGAATGTGGACAAATGAGATAAGGAACACAGACTTAGGAGATGATGATATTGAACCTAAATTCAATCTCCCACGTCAATTACTCTTCTCACTCAGGATTTGGCTCATCGTGTCCTGAGGTTGTTTTCACAAGTCCAGTCATGACCAAAATGCAAACTACTTTGGCATGTAGCCCCAGGAACCATAGCACTGGAATGTGATTTTTTGGTTCCTCATGTATTGGTACAAACACAGAGTACTGACTGAATATAAGGATACAGGATAAAAAATAACATTAAAGCTGACATGGTTATAGGAGAGCATAGAATTAAAAATTCATGTACTTGTTTAAAGTAGAGCAAAACTCTATAGAAATTTCAAGATTTGTGTGGCTACTTTTGTTCTACCCTACCCTATTTTGGGGCATCACCCTTTCTCTTCTCCCTGACTGCCAGTGTGCCTCATGGGAAAAATAGGAGCATTCACAGTCACACCCTGCAGATGCTGGAGGCATTCTGGAAGACAATGCCTCAAAAGTTGCTGGTATCAACGGATAGCTTTCTGCAGTGCTGACACCGAAATGTACCAGAATCTTTGCAAGTGTGTGCTCTGGGAGGTGTGTGGCAGGCATCGGGCACATTTCCATACACACCCATTAGAAATAACCCAAATATCTGATAACAGCAGCATCATTAAGGGAATTATAGGTCATCTTTATAATACATTATTAAAATGATGATATAAGCATATATATATGGAAACACGAAACATCAATTTTTAAAAGAATATTACCAGAATGTTTCACATACAACTCAGTTATTACTCATATATGTGTCATGTCATAAGAAAAAATCAGGAAATGTTTACATGAAGATATGATCATTGGTTATTTAATAGTAGTAGGATTTGTGTGTCTATGTATGATCTAAATTGTGTTTCTCTTTGTTCATCAGTCTCTTCTAATTTGTCTACAACAAACACATATTGCATGTGTGATAAATATAATAATAAACAGAAAGTAGAATAACTATGGCGAACTCACCATAACATTGAGTTCAGGTTTATTTATAGTGGATAAATTAGATCAGCTATTTTTCTGTTCCTGTTTTCTCATAATCCTATCCTGTGAAAATGCCCCACCAGTTTCGGGGTGACTGGCTTTGTGAGTAGAGCATTGCCTGCTGATCATGCCCTTACGGTGCTCTGCAAAGTACACTGGACTACAATAGCTACTCAACTTTGAAGGTCATGGATCACTTCCCATTACTGAGTGCAAACTGGCTTTATGCTTACAAGTTACTTTTTTGCTTTGCTTCTGATTTGAGTCTTGAGGGAAAATCTTCAAGCCAGCTTTAGAAGGAGAAGCTGCTGTCATTTGTGAATGCAGTTAATTAGAATAACATTTGCTTTTAAGTATTCGATATTTGGCACGGTTATCAGACCTAAAGGTTATGTTGTCCTATCAGATAAGCTGGGCTCCCAGGGATGCCTGTTGTCTCCCCAGACAGGTGCTGGCTGAATATAGGAATCCAAGGCAGATAGGAATAATTGCCTTAGACATTACATCTGCACCTTTTAACCATGATGCTTATTTAAGACTTTCATGGCATTATTGGCAGGTGGATCTTCTCTATATGGACAACTTGCTCATTGCTCAAATAATTTCTTGGAAAGTGAGAAGGAAAGGTTGATTCCCTTGAGCACACTGGGAAGCTTTAACAGGTCCAGGTAGCTTTTTTAGAGGGGAAGCCAGTTTGGGCAAAGGCTGTTTGATTATTGCCGGGGCCTGACATGCATTCCTAAGTGGCTGGCAATTAAACTGCCCAATTAAGAGAAACATCCTCCATGGAGAGCATGGAACACTACCCCTACCCTGCTTTCCACAATCAGCTGAATCCATCTAACCGGACCACTTAAAAGCATCATATATGTCTACGCTGGGAAATAGCTTCCCTCCTTCCCTAAGGATTTGCTCATGAAAACGCCTCATGTTTAACGGTGACCGAAGTTCTGTCTCACTCTGTGCCATGTATCCTGTGGAAATGGAGTGGAAAGCTATCATTTTACTTTTTAATATAATCATCTGCTTTGGAGAAGAAAAAAAAAAGGGGCAGGCAAGAAAAGTATGTATTTGGTAGGAGCTTGGGAGGAGGGAAGAAGCCAACGTAGGAACAGTGTGTTCTGCCTCAGGCTGCATTTCTAAGTTGTTTCCCCTCTCGAGGAACTAACACATATCGACAATTTCACTCAGAAACTGTAGTTCATTTTAAGAGATGAATGATGCATGAATAATATCAGCAATAATGCTCAGTGGGGCCCCGGTTCATGAATAGTTTTAAAAGGAAAGCCTGGTTGCTTTGATGGCTTCATTCCTCATGTTCTGGAGGAAGAATCTTGGAGTTCCTGGGTGCCTTCCAGCTCCAAATCTTTGGCCGAAATAAACAACTAATCTAAATTTCAAAAACAAAATCAAACAACCAATGAATACCATTAATAAATAAATTAAAATAAATACATAAAACAATTTCCTCCTTCTCATGAATTCAATGAAAAGCGAACTACCAGCTTGAGGATTTGCCTCCAGTCCCTTTGGTAGATGTCATATTTTCTGAGGCCAAAGGTGCCAGATTTGGACGCCCTTCTTGGCCAGTCACACTCTGGGCTTCTCCTCTTTCCTATAGGCCCTTCTAGGTTGCAGGTTTAATATGCTTCTGTTCAGCAAAAATTTTATTGAGGCTGTTATGTTCTGTAGATTGTAGAAAATGACCCAAACCATGGTCTCCCTGCTCAAAGCAGTTACAGGCTGATTGGGGTCAAAGTTTCCATCCTCACTTGTGTATGTAAAAATGGAGGTAACCGTTTAAGACCAAAATAACAACAGGTCATTGAAGAGAAAATCCCAGAGAACGTAGCGTTAGTGGTAAGTGATAAATACTGTTAATTTGTGTTTGGAGTTCTGAGGAAGGAGACAATACTGGTCAGAGCATTTTCCTGAAGGAAATAGAAATATTAACAAATCACCTTCTCCCTTGTCTTTACTTTCCTGGGGGTTGAATGGCACCTGCCCCAGGCACCTCTGAGGTTGGAGGGAGCTAATTCTATTGCAGTGGTTGCTATCAGAATTAAAAAACAAGAAATAGAGAACTCATATAACCTTGGGACATGTTTCAGTGCTAGTCAGACCCTGGAGACGTGGAATGTCCCTGGCAACTAAGGGGCACTCTTATGGCTCAGGGCACTCTGGTACTCCGCGCTCAGCATGATTTAGCTTCCCACTGAAAGGTTGTTGTTGCTTTTTGTTTGGTTTTGTTTTCGTTGTTTTAAATCAATTTACTTGGCTGCTAATGGAAGTCCTTTCTCTTCCCTCTTCCTTACCCCTCATTTCAGTGATTGACTTGTGGATTTTGCTGACTACCTTCTCCTCCATGAGAAAAGAGCTGATTAGTTCCTCTTGCTGCGTATCAAACTATGTTTAAAACCAGAACCATGTCATTTTCTTGCAGTTTTGTGAGTCAGGACTTCTCCTGGGATATGCAGAGATGGCTCCTGTATTCTCGCTGACGACGTCCACGGGAATGGGAGCATCTTGGAGGGCTTCTTCATTCACAAGTGATGTCTGAGGTAAGATGTTCCTGGGGTGGGTGGGGGATAGACTGACTAGAGTCCTAGTTGCATCTGTGGGGACCTATTTCCCTCCTGTTAGCTGGGTTCTTCATTTCCCTGCAAGCAGTCTCAGGGTCTCGCTCCTTCTGTGTGTTCTCTCTCCTTGTCCAGTAGGGCATCTGGACTTCTTATGTGGTGGCTAAAAGAGAGAAAGGCAGAAGCAGCTGACAGAGAAAGAAAGCCAGATGTTAAAGTGGTAAGGACAGATTTATTTAGTAATAACTGCTGCAGTAGAGAAGAGAGTCCAGCATGAACAGAACTCAACCTCACTAGGCCAAAAGCAGGAGAGGTTGAAGGTAGGGATGTGCTAGGGGAAGGGCGCTGAAGGCTGCACGCGGGTTAGTCCATGTGACTGAGCCCAGGAGTATTCTAATTGACACTTATTCAGAGGAGAAACAAAATTCTCATATCTTTTTCTTTTTTAAGATTTTTTATTTGTTTTTTTGAGAGAGTACATGTGAGAGAATGAGTAGGAGGAGGGGCAGAGGGAGAGGGAGAAGCAGACTCTCCACTGAGCAGGAAGCCCAAAGCGGGGCTCGATCTCAGGACTCTGGGATCATGACCCCAGCCAAAGGCAGATGCTTAACAGACTGAGCCACCCAGGCGCCCTCAAAGTTCTCATGTCTTTATGGCAGGAGGCAGTGTAAAGCAAGACATCTTCTGAAATGAGGCTCTTATCTTTCCCAAGGAACCAGGAGCAAGAACAATGATGGCCTCCTTGACTGTTGGCTTTCAGGCTCTTGAGGAAATAGTCTGGGCAGTAGACTTATATCTCAAAAGGCAAAGGAAGGATTTATACTCAGACTAGGTTTTGGGGGCCTATCTGTCTATCCCCAGGTTTTGGCTAGAATTCTAGGAACAGTTCACTCTCTTGACAGTGTTGAGTTTTCTCAGGTCGGCATTTTAAAGGGAGGTGGTGGTGGCACCAGGGTCATCCAAGGGACATGGCTTCTGCTGCTAGAAGCCATGTTATTGTTTGGGCAAGTCTTACAGTGCAAGGATTTGGATGGACCCATTACGTGCTGAGAGTTCGGGGCTTCCCACTGCCAGGCATTGTTAAGCCCTCAGGCCCAGAATTCTAGAGCTTCCTAGTTCTGCTCATTCTATTGATTACAGCAAGTCAACTGGCCCAACCCAGATTCAAAGGGAGGGGATTGTCCGAGAGCGAAGATCGAGAAGCATTGCTTATTGGGTCCACAAATATGACTGAAACATAATTACAGTTACATTTGTCACTACCAGGTGTGGACCAGTCTTGTGGGGCAGAATTCGCATGCCAGGCCACCGGCCAACTCATGGGCAACTGCCCCTCGCAGGCAGAAATCCGGCTCTGGCTCCACTCAACTATGGCAAAGGTGGTTGGATTCGCCACCATGAAATCCACATTAAGCACAAAAATCCATACATAAGATAATCTTCCTGGCAGCTTTCCAAAGATAGGTGTTCTTTGCAAAGCACGTATTCAGCATTTCTAGAGACTCTTTGGTATAATGATGAGTCCTTGCCTGGTGGCCCGCTCTGATCTGGACCTCAGAGGAGATTTCACCATTATGTCCCAGGGATTCAGAGGTAACCATCAACTACTGCAAATTGTTATTATTTTTTAATATGGCCAGATTTTTTTTGTTGTGGTTATAGTTATTGATGCTGGTTTTTACTGCTTCAGGGAGTCAGAAAAGAAATATTGGCAGGATCTCAGAATCCCACTCCTATGACTTTTTCTAACTCAGGTCAGTTTTATTGGCACATAGGATGGAAGTGAGGCATATTGATATGCCTATTAGTATTAATACAATGTAATGTGGGGGGCACTTGAGGTCAAGTGTGTGTGTGTGTGTGTGTGTCTGTGTGTCTGTGTATCAAAGAGAGAGAATATCTATGTATATTCTAGAGCAACATTCTCAATGCTTTTTCCGGTGTGACTCACCTGAAGGATGATGTCTCTACTCATTCTCTATAGTTCCCCAGTACACTGGTGGTAACTGCATCCTTTTCCCCCAACAAAAGGCAGAGTTTTTGTTTGTTTGTTCGTTTTAAAGATTTTATTTATTTATTAGAGAGAGAGAGAGAGAGCAGAAGCAGGGGGAGCAGCAGGCAGAGAGAGAGAGGGAGAAGCAGGCTCCTCGCTGAGAAGGGAGCCCTGTGTGGGTCTCAAGCCCAGGATCTTAGGACCATGACCTGAGCCAAAGGCAGATGCTCAACTGACTGAGCCACCCAGGCATCCCTACAAAAGGCATTTTAAAATGCAAATATGAGAGATTATGATTATCAGAGGAATCACCCTAATTCTGCTCCAACTTATACATTATATAAATTCAAAAAATCATTTGTTACCCTACACGCTGCAACTTCTGGGAGACCCAAAGAGTGGAGCAGTTAAACGGGCAGACTTCAGGGGTGTCTGGGTGGCTCAGTTGGTTAAGCATCGGCCTTCGGCTCAGGTCATCATCCCAGGGTCCTGGATCGAGCCCTGTATCAGGTTCCCTGCTCAGCGGAGAGTCTGCTTCTCCCTCTCCCTCTGTTGCTACCCCTGCCTGTGTGCTCTCTCTCTCTCTCTGTCAAATAAATAAATGAGATCTTAAAAAAAGAGGCGCAGATGCCAGAGTCAATTCTGTATTTGATTTCTTGTTTCAGTCATTTAAGATACTCTTTTGAACTTCGATGTGCATAGAAATGTCTTGGGAATGCTGTTCCACTGCAGTTCATATCGAGTAGATCTAGGGTGAGGCCTGAGATTTTGCCCAGGGAGGATGCTGATGCTGGTCCAGAGATCCAGTGACTCCCTCCTATGAGTGGAAAGCAGCCAGAGCAAAGGGATGTCACTACAGAGATGAGGTTTTAAAAGACTGTGACCTCTGTCTTGTTCACAGTCTCTTGCTCTCTTTTTTTCTATGAGCCTTCATTCTAAGGAAAACAAAGTGCTGTGATATGAGTAGCTCTCAGGAGAGGCCCGACTCCTGCTGACAGCAAACATGAGCAAACTTAGGAGCAGCTCCTCCCAGAGCGGAGCCTTGAGTGACTATGGTCTCTGCCAATACATTGATCAGAGATTTGTAGATCTAAGCCAGAGGGTCTAGCTAGGATGTGCCCAGATTCCCGATCCCCTGCTAACTGGGAGATAACGTATGTCTGTTGTTATCAGTCATTACATTTTGGAGTCACTTGTTTTGCAGAAATACATAACTAGTGCACACGCACTCACGCAATGCTACCTCTCACGCTCATTCAGCAAATAGTTATTGACTGTCTACTAAATTCTGGGTTCTGGGGAACAATGGAGATAAAACAGATGCCACCCCCATCTAATGTCCTGGTGGGAGAGGCCAACATGAACATCAACTTATTTGTAATTTAGAATTTAATGGAAAAATAACTTAAAATTTTATGAGCCATGTTAAGTGCCTAGAAAAAAAAAACTGAAGGAAAAAGCAGAGACTAGAAAATTATAATGATGATGATGGAGACAAAGGAAATGGGAAGTCAGCTGCTGAGATGGAGAGGGAGGGGACCTCTCCAGGAGGAGACCTTTAGGCAAAGACAGGAGGGACGGGAAGCAGACGACCGTGAGGAGACCACACAGGAAAAGGAGACAGGGCTGGGTCACACGAGGTCTTATAGGCTATGCCGAAGAAGAGTTATGCTGTTATTGTAATTGCAGTCGGAATGCCTTGGAAGGGTTTGAAGCACAGGGGCAACATAGTGGGCTTTGTGGAGATGAACCCTAATGCCCCATGAAGGATGGATCGGTTGGGCAAGAGGGCATGTTGGGAGACCACTGGGGGGCTGTTTTGGTTTTTTAGGCTAAAGATGTCAGTGACCTGCACTAGGTTCCTGAAAGTGAGATGAAATGCCGTGGATATGTTTACTCTACACAACACCCTTCCCACTCTGCTCTGGCATCCACCCCTCTAGACCGGCAGGTATTCACAAATTATCTTAGAGATTTTCTCCTCCAGAAAACTGTCCCAGATACGACAGGTTGGGCTAAGCCACTATGTAAGTCTGCCTCAGCATTCAATAAAAACTTAATAATAAGCATATAAAATATGTATATGTAGGTTTTGTTTTTTATAATAGTTACTTCTTTGATCGATTGTCAGCTCTTGAGGGACAGGAAGAGAATTCTGTTTTCCTCTTCAGCACGGTAGACCTGTGCTAGGCACCCAGTAGGTATTCAACAGATATTTAGTATATTAATTTGAGACATTCCGTATACTTCTCGTTTTGAGACCATGGATGACTTCACCCTTGATATGGAAACACACTTCTCTCTGTCAGAAGATAATTTAAATATTCATCCATTGCTAAATCTTGGAGGCTCTGTGTTGATGTTTTTGTCTTTTTTTTTTTTTTTTCAGTTTTTCTTTTTTGAAACATATGGAATCACAACTATAAGAGTTAACAATTTTATTGACATTCTCTGTAACCATTCATAAGCAAGCAGGACAGGATCAAACAGCTTAAAGAAAAAATTCAATTTGAGTCAAGACATATGTATCTGTTTATTGAACCCCATGCAGAGGGTGGTGATACAAAAAACATGTGAGAAGAAAACAATCTCTCTCTTTCTTTCTCCCTTCTTGTGAATACCTGCCTTTCACTTCTTTTAGATTTTCCCTTCTCCCTTCATGAGCTCCTGTAAATAAGTTCCTGTGTCATTTACTGTCCCTGACAAGGCCACACTTTTACTGAAGTCCACCCAGAGTAGGGTTATCAAGGCAAACTCATAAGAACTCATAAGAAACTCGTAAGAAACTCATAAGAAAATTGACAGAAACATGGCATCACACTCCTGAATGGTCACTAACTCTTAATTTAGATCCCAGAGAATACTGACTGGGCTATACCTGTGAATTTGTTGTGTACCTCATGTCAGCCAGAGTTGAATATTCTTACCTTAATTACTTGAATTTCTCATATGAGAGTATAATATTGCTTACAGACATCCATTGTGTGATAAAAGAGTTATCAAAGTAAGAATTTACCAAAAGTTTATAGAAAATTGAAATGGATGGTCCACTGACATTTCCTAATGTGGAAGCAGAAATAAAAAGTCTTGGGGCGCCTGGGTGGCTCAGTGGGTTAAAGCCTCTGCCTTTGGCTCAGGTCATGATCTCAGGGTCCTGGGATTGAGCCCCGTATCGAGCCCCATATCGAGCCCCACATCAAACCCCGCATCAGGCTCCCTGCTGAGAGGAGGGCACTCTCTCTCTCTCTCTTTCTCTGTCTGCCCCTCTGCCTACGTGTGATCTATCTCTCTCTGTCAAATAATAAATAAAATATTTTTTAAAAAAGGAAATAAAAAGTCTCTTAGGTGCTTCATGTTGGATAACACTAACATTTTCACAAAACTCTATAGTATAGAAGTTTTTGATACTGAACTGTGCATTGTACATAGTTGTTTTTTTTTTTTTAATATTTTTTTATTTATTTGACAGAGAGAAACACAGCGAGAGAGGGAACACAAGCAGAGGGAATGGTAGCGGGAGAAGCAGGCTTCCTGCAGAGCAGAGAGCCCGATGCGGGGCTCGATCCCAGGTCCCTGGGATCTGACCTGGGCTGAAGGCAGATGCTTAATGACTGAGCCACCCAGGCACCCCATGCATTGTACATAGTTTTAACACATTGTATTGACCACCAGTACTTCCATGACTTTCACTCAGACTTCTAAATGTTAAACATAAATAACTTTTAGTATGCTTATTTCCAATTCTTTGTTTTGCTGGTTTAGTTTATCTTTTTTTTTTTTTTAAGGTTTTATTTATTTATTTGAGAGAGAGAGCAAGCGAGTGAGAGCATGAACAGGGAGAGTGGCAGAGGAATAAGCAGATTCTCTGCTCAGCAGGGAGCCTGATGAAGGTCTTAATCCCAGGACCCTGGGATCATGGCCTGGGCCAAAGTCAGACACTTAATCAACTGAGCCACCCAAGTGCCCCTAGTTTATCTTTTGACTTTTTTATTTTTATTTTTGACTAGTTAAAAATTACTAGTTTTACTAAAAAATGCATAGTCAACTTGTGTGGTCATGTCAACAGCAACAACAGGTGGAATAAATCAAGAAAATTGAGACATTTCCATTTTTCCATTTATATCCCATCTGGAATAGTCAAAGGGTTGTAACTTATAATTTTCAGTATAAAACTTTTGGACAGAGGCTAATGCATTTCACAGGTCAGATAATTTTTTTTTTTTTGTTCTTCATTATTAATTCATGAAAAGAAATATGTGAAACACAATTGAAAATATATCACATTGAATTTTGCTCTTATCGGTTATTAACAGAGTAGCAGAGAGAATGGGAAGAAAGATAGGTTCCATACATCTGAAGACTTTAGGGGCAAGGTCACCCCCCAAAGTATGACATACAAGCGAAGAAATTTACTTGGAATTGCTGTCCATGAAACCAGTTTCTAGGACATCTGAAAGTATAAGCATTTCACTCTAGCTATTGTTCTGTTCTCAAGTTAACTGTATTTTATTCACGATTAAACTTTCTCTCAAATCCTTGGAGGAAAGCAGTTTAATAAACTCATCCACAGGAAGTTGCTTATGAGTGAAACAAGAACAGTAAATATCATTTGCTGAGTCTGAACGGTGGTCCATAAGGTATAACTGATTATCACAGTTTATTTTTATGCTTCAGCTAAAGAAACTGGAGCTTAGAGAGCCTTTATAACATGTTCAAAATTATAGTTAGTAAATGGGAACATTAGGATGTGAAACCAAGTCATGTGACTCTGAAGGCCATGTGTACCTAACCACCATTCTAAGGTATTTTCAGGAGAAGGAAACCATTTGAGGCACGAACTGTTAAAGGAACAGAGATTATCTCTAATGATAACATTCCAAACATTGGGGTAGATGGATGTGGAAAGATATGCTGAGAAGTGATCCCTTGAGAGTCTTTAAAATCACAATACAAAGACTATTGTTGTCCTTTTAATTGTGATTTTGGAAACATACAGTGGAAGAAAGGGACCAAGTTCAACAACATTGGGCTCTATTCCCATGTCATTCTCCCCTTATCACTGTTACCCAAGAGCTACAGTTGATTCTGGACCAGTAATCAGTTTTCTTTTGCTCAATTATATATATGTATTTTAATTAATTAATTTGAGAGAGAGAGAGAGAGAGAGAGAGAGCACAGTTGGGGGGAGGAGCAGAGGGAGAAGGGAAGCAGACTCCTTGATGAGCATGCAGCCTGATATAGGCTCAATCTCACAGCCCTGAGATCATGACCTGAGCTGAAATCAAGAGTCATTGCTCTTGGGGCGCCTGGGTGGCTCAGTCGTTAAGCGTCTGCCTTCGGCTCAGGTCATGATCGAGCCCCGCATCGAGCCCCACATTTAAAATAAGATTAAAAGCAGTGGGAGCCTGCTTCTCCCACTACCATTCCCCCTGCTTGTGTTCCCTCTCTCGCTGTGTTTCTCTCTGTCAAATAAATAAAATCTAAAAAAAAAAAAAAAAAAGAGTCATTGCTCTTATTAATCCTTTCAAAGAACCAGCTTCTAGTTTCGTTGATGTATTCTACTCTATCTCTAGTTTCTAACTCATTGATCTCTGCTCTAATCTTAATTATTTCCCTTCTTGTGTGTGGGGTTGGCTTAATTTGTTGTTGATTTTCCAGTTCCTTAAGGTGTGAAGACAGTTGGTATATTCAGGATTTTTCAATTTTTTGAGTGAGGCTTGGATGGCTATGTATTTCCCCCTTAGGACAGTCTTTGCCGATAAGACAAGCAGAGAAAGTCAATTATCATATGGTTTCACTTACTTGTATAGCAGAAAGAATAACATGGAGGACATTAGGAAAAGGAAAGGAAAAGGAAATTGGGGGAAATCAGAGGGGGAGACAAAGGATGAGAGACTGTGGACTCTAAGAAACAAACTGAGGGTTTGGGAGGGGAGGGACATGGGGGGATGGGTGAGCCTGGGTATTAAGGAGGGCACGTATTGCATGGAGCACTGGGTGTGGTGTATAAACAATGATTCTTGGAATGCTAAAAAAATAAGATTAAAAAATACATAAATCTTTAAAAAATATTTTTAAAAAAGAGTCATTGCTCAACTGACTGAGCCACCCAGCACCCTTGTATATTTTAAATTGAACTGGTTGTCAAGATTGTCAAGATTTTAAAATATGTTCATTATACATAAAAATTATGATTTCCAGGGGCACCTGGGTGCCTCAGTGGGTTAAAGCCTCTGCCTTCAGCTCAGGTCATGATCTCAGGGTCCTGGAATCAAGCCCCCGCATCAGGCTCTCTGCTCAGCAGGGAGCCTGCTTCCCCCGCCCCCACCTGCCTCTCTGCCTGCTTGTGATCTCTCTCTCTGTCAAATAAATAAATAAATAAAATCTTTAAAAAAATTATGATTTCCAACTTATTTTAAAAATTGGGAAACCTAGCAATACTGGGCTTGCATTTCCTCATGTCAACAAGAAGCTAGAACTGAGTAATGGCCTGGTCCTATGGATGGGGCCTATGCTCTTTCCAGTTTCTTGCCATCCTTACCCAGCCTGCTACCCTCATTCATGCTACATGTCATGCCTGCATAGGTCTCTTCAGCTGTTTAGCTGCTATAGGCATTTGGGACCCCTGATCTTTCCACCCCTATTATATAGCTAATGCAAGTTAGGTCTGTAGGCAGGGATTGTCTCAAATGACAATTCTGTATTTCAGTGGTCGAAATAAGGTCGAAATGTAATCTCTTACTTTAGAGATGCATCAGAGTCACCTGGAGGGCTTATTAAAACAAAGATTGCTGGGTCCCAGCTCCAGGGCTTCTGATTCAGTAGGTCTGGGGAGAGCCCAGGAGTTTGCATGTCCAATGCAGTCCCAGGGGATGCTGATACTGCTGATCCAGGGACCATACCTTGTGAACAGTGCTTTAGAGAAAGTGTTTTTATGGTCATGGACTGGATCATGGTAAAATGAATACTCTGTCTTCTATCATCTCTTGTTCTTTCCTGTGTAACTAGCTTCCTGGTTTTTTTCCTTAAAATTATGTGTTTTATTTTCACCAAAGTAAAACCTTTCTTTTTGTTTTATTTTCCTGGAATTTCTTCCACCCTTCAAGACCTTCCAACTGGGGGCACCTGGGTAGCTCAGTCGTTAAGTGTCTGCCTTCGGCTCAGGTCATGGTCCCAGGGTCCTGGGATTGAGCCCCGCATCGGGCTTCTTGCTCAGCAAGAAGCCTGCTTCTCCCACTACCATTCCCTCTGCTTGTATTCCCTCTCTCGCTGTGTTTCTCTCTGTCAAATAAATAAAATCTTAAAAAAAAAAAAAAGACCTTCCAACTGGATTAAGAATTAAATGTGTACTAGATAGGATCAACAGTCATCTACCTGGAATGACTTAAAGACAGGAAGGTAGCCTTGATGACATGTGGACTTCCTTCCTGCCTTTTGGCATATTTCTTCTTTTATGATATCTTTTCATGTCCTGCATCATGGTGAACATAAACTCGTGGCTGCAGTCCAGATGCCCCCTGCACTACTGCCAATCCCCGCCAGATTTAAAAACTAGGGGCTTTTCCATTTCCAACGGATAGGAGTCCAAATTCATATCTTTTGCTAATCTATTTATACTACACAGATGGCTGGAATCATCTAGAAGAATCACACTTTGAAATCTGGAGAAAGTGAACATACAGCAAGAAAAAAAAATAATTTGGCTTTTTTTCTCCTGGCCATGTTCCACTGTGTGTATATTCTTCATATACATATATATACTGCTTTTTGTAGGGGGCCAAGGATGGGCCACCCCAAAATGTGTCATTTTGGCATATTTATTATTTTATTTTATTTTTAAAGATTATTTATTTATTTATTTGACAGAGAGAGAGAGAGATTACAAGTAGGCAGAGAGGCAAACAGAGAGAGAGCGGGAAGCAGACTCCCTGCCAAGCAGAGAGCCCGATGTGGGGCTTGATCCCAGGACCCTGAGATCGTGACCTGAGCCGAAGGCAGAGACTTTAACCCACTGAGCCACCCAGGCGCCTGGCATGTTTATTATTTTAAATAAATTTACTTCAAAACAGCCAGCACAAAAAGAATACTCTCACCCCTCTTTGTCTCCAAAAAGCAGGAAATAATTCTTCCATGTGAACAGTACCCACTCTCTACCAGGAGGTAAAGTGACATTTTTATCACTAAAGATAGGAAATTCAGAGCCAAGAGGGCTGCATAAACAACCCTTGTTATTTTTATTAATTTATTATCCCAGCCAAAGTTCTCTTTAGAATTCCTTACTAACGTACCTGAACATAAGTTTTCTTTGTCCTGTCAGTTCCTGTACAAAAGTTTATTATTTTTATATTAAAAATATAAAAACTGTTTGCCTTGGCCATTTATTGGGTCTCAATTTCATTATTGGACCTCCATGCACACATAATTAAACTTTTTTTCCCCTCCTATTGCTCTCTCTCATGCCAATGTCATTCTTAGACCAGCTGGAAGAATTTTGAAAGGTTGATAAAAATTTTTCCTCCCCTACACTACTTTTGCTCAGTGTGTAGCTCACTCCCCAAACCTCTCTTTAAACAAATTGCAGTATATGCCATGTGTCTTCAAATCTTTCTCAGTTGAGCTCAAATAAAGGGTGTCAAGATAGCAGAACTGAGAGACATTGAGGAAAAGTAAGCCTGATGTGCATTGGCTTCCAGCTTAAGCAATAAACAGTGACAGATTTCTGTGTGGCCAGAATCACCAGCGTCAATTTCCTGTATCCTGCTTTGTGCAAAGTCTGTAACACTTCTTTTCTGCAATGACCTTCAGGCCTTCATTACATTTAGTAGGTAATAGGAGGAGGAGAAGGAGGAAGAGGAGAAGGAGAGGAAGGAGGAGGGGGAGGGGAAAAAAGAGGGGGGAGGAGGAATGGGGAGAGGAAGAGGAGGGGAGGAAGAAATGAGAACCATGGAGGCATATTTGTTAAGGGCTTCATTTAACAGGAATACTTAATGATATGAAGATGCCCAATTACCAATATGAGGAAAGTATGCCAACACTAGGATTTTCTGAGGTAGCAGATATTTTTGATCAACAATATGCCTTTAGTTGCAGCTGTGTATAAGGCACAACAGGGCCCCAGATCTAGAAAAGATGGAAGCAAAGTGTTAAGTATACATTAAATAAACAGAAACATGGAATAGTGGGTAGTGTTATTTATTAATCACCAACCTTGTACCAGATTCCATTTAAATCATAAAATTATAGTCCATCAAAGTATCTTCAATTTCTATTTAATTATAAAGGTGTGTATTCTTGTAAGAAAACCCATTATGTAACCATGAAAATTTATGAAGCAGAGAATTTGGGTTTTCATTGTTCATTTTGAAAAATGATTTTGCATACAAAAATATCACTATAAATAGAGGGTTCAGTTTATTGCATTTCAATTTTTATTTATAGGTCATTAGCTATTTGACTAAGAGGTGGTATAAGACAGACTTAAATCTAAAATCATTAGGATTTCAAAATGCAGATAAAGAATATCAGAAATCAAAGTAAATTTCTGATGATTCACAATTTAGCTTACAAAGGTTGGTTAATGCACAGCTTTTCAGATATAGCTTACCATGGGATAAGATAAAGTATAACTAAAATTTGAAAATGACAAACCATTTAATGTTTTACTTTCCAGTGGGCAATAGAGTAATAAAGCTCTTCTATAACTTTTCTGCCTAAGTGCTATTCCATCAGTTGCTAAACATAGGATCTACTTTTAGTAATATGTACTTATATTTCAGGACATCATTAGCTGCATTTTACTTATGTAAGAAAAAGGATCAGAATGCTTGCTCTTCCTTTTTCACTGTCTTTGTTTGAAAAAAGAACAAGATACATTAAGGAGTTGGTGTCAAGATAGGAAAAGTCTTCTAATGTGAACAGAATGGTCTTGGTAATGTTTTTTCTTAACAAGTTTCCAATAATAAGAATTTAGGGGCAGGAGGAGGTGACAGGACAAATGATTTCTACTTAAAGGCTTCTTTCTTCCTTGTTATATAGTGAAGCAATTACTGAAGAAAATGCTGGAATGATATCAAGGATCATCCAGGTCCCCAGTCTTCTTTTAAGTTATCACCTAGTTATAATAGTTCTCCCAAGGTGGAAATGTGTACATACGAAAATTGAAAGGAAAAAAATGAACTGGTGACCCACTCACCTCTGGTTTTGAGTTAGCAAAACTACTTCAAAACCACTTCTCTTCTCACTGGAAGATGTTTCTGTCTCCTCTTCCTCCTCCTCCTCCTCCTCCTTTGTCGTCGTCGTCTTCTTCCTCTTCTCTCTGTCTCTCTCTTTCTCTCTCTCTTTCAACAAACTCTGTGAGGAAATTAATGATTCCTTAAGAATCATTCTTGTCCCTCCACTTTTGGTCATTAATATAGTTAGTGCTGTGATGAGTTCAAGGGCACAAAGGGCAAAGTGTTTTACAAGGTATAACAAATGACTCTTCTTTCAAGATACCAGGAACCTCTGTGTGTGTGAAAGGCAATTTTTTAAAGAGTATCTGAGTGGTCTTCATTTTTCTAATATGCATGAGTGTTCCATTAAATTTAGCAATGTCTTATTAAGAGGTATTAATTGCTATAGATCAAGTCCTTTACTTTATCTAAAAATGGAGCAGTCAGAAGCTTCTCATACCTTTACTGTAGTCTCAGGACTACCAACTATCTCTATATATCAGTCCCAATCTACTTAGATAAATGACAGTTTATAATATATTGGATTTTCTGATGTGCTCCTCTTACCCTATACCATGGATGTAAGTACAAGACATGATTTTTGCATCATTCCTAATGTGAATTTGATCTCACTGGAAAGAGTTAAGTGAGTGTTTTAGCCGGTTGACCCTCTCCTGCTAAGAACTGGTAGCAAATTCTTAAATATAATTCTTCAGATTTATTTTGGTTTTGTTCACGGATTTTAGCTGAAATAAGTGGCACATCCTGGAATACTTATAATGAGCTAAAATAGTTTCTAAGATGATGCCTCAAGTGACTTATAATGTCCCCACCAGTTGTGGTTATTAACCTCTATCATAAGCTGCTCACCTAAGTGAAGTTTAAACCTCCGTAATCCCTTACTCATTCTTTTCCCAAAGTGTAAGGTATTTCTATAGACAGTAATTAGACTATATTTTCTGGGGATGAAGTCTTATAGGAAAGATCTGAATAACCAAGTACTGGGTGAATATGATTTTCTCTTGGCTTTCTCCTTTCCACAGGTTCTTGCTACATGCTATGCATGAACATTGTCTTCCTTCATTTTGGAGTGATGATACTTGAGATGGTGTTAGGGCTTTTGTTGTAAGGGGGGAGGACAAACCTCAGCTTGATTTTGTTCTAAGCTTCTACATTTAACCTACTTAAACAATGTTTTCTTATGGAAAACAAATCCATAAGAGAAGAGGACTTAGGCACTAGTTAACCACTAAATATAGTTTACCTCTTTAATTAAAAAAGTCTGTGTTCTTAATCAGCTATCTCTGTGGAAAAATAATTAGCTAAAGGTAAATTTTGGGATGTATGATCTTCATCCAAATATCATTTTGGTTGGCAGAATAATGGCCTCCTAAAGATGTCCTTGAGTGTTCCTAGTCATCAGAAACTATGAATGTGTTATGTTACATGCCAACAGGGGATTAAGGTTGCAGATTGAATTAAGGTTTCTAACCAATTGACCTTAAAATAAAGAGATTACCTTGGATTATCTAGGCAGGCCCACTGTAATTATAAGTATCTTTTAATGGAGAAAAGAGTGATATACAAGATGGCAGTGTGAAAAGACTTGACTGGCCATTGCTGCTTTCAAAGGTGGAAGGGGGAACAAGTCAAGGAATGCAGACAGCCTCTAGATGTTAGAAAATATGAGAAAATAGATTCTCTTTAGAGTCTCCAGAGAGGAAGACAGTTCCATCAACTTTTTGGTTTTAGTCTTCAAGACCCATGTTGGATTTCTGACTTCTAAAATTGAAAGATAATACATCTGTGTTGTTTTAAGTCATTAAGTTGATGATAATCTGTTACAACAATAGGAAACTAACACAACCATGAAGTACCATCTTAATGGATCCCCCAACCCAAACTCTATTCTAACATTCATCGGAGTCAAGTAGCCCATTTTGAGATAATGTGCGCAGGTGCCTATGATTCTAAAGTCCCTCTTCCTTTTGTCAACCTCATTTTCTCTAGTCGCTTCTTTTTCTTTGAGTTTTTACTTTGGTAAAGTGACTCAACATGAGGGATAAGAAAGTAAAATGTTAACACTGTAGAGAATTTCATCACAAAGTAAAGGAAATAGTCATGATCCAGATTGGGTTGATTGTATGTGTGTGTGTGTGTGTGCAGAATTTTATCAACTTGAATTATATAACAAAAAGTTGTAAAAAAAATTATACTTTTAAAAAAATTACTTTAAAACAAGATGTGGAAACATAAAATGAACTATCTTTTAAAAAGGCAATGACTGAAACAGTCCTATTTCTCCAATAATTAGTTCAGATCAATGAACTGTGGTTCATATAATTCATATAACTGTGGTTCATATAACTGTGGTTCATATATTTTCTTCTGGAAAGAACAGCCAGATTTTTGGGTCTTAGTTCAAAAATCACTGGCCAATAACCTCGAATGTATAACCTCATTTTATATAGTACTCAAAGATCGTAATAATGTTCCCTTTGTCTGATCAGTAAATATTTTACCCCGGAAAGGCTTGATCTTAAGTAGGGTAATGATTAAGAAATGAATATAGTATCAATACTTTTACAAAAATTGCATTTACACAGTGTGCTTGCTTGAAAGTTTTATAATTATTGTCCTGCTTGGAGTATGCTTTGTCTATTTAGAAGTTTCTTTTACACTTAAGATAATGGCTTAGTACATTTATAAATTTGATATATTAGATTTATTTGAATTTCTTAAACACTTATGTTTTGCTTATTAAAGTCATAAGTTTTTCCTTTCAGATATTTGAAGTGCTTGAGAGAATAGGATATTTTCTATAAACATAGCTAAACTAAGCCATAAACATAGTTTGAGATATTTAAGGAAATCTCTCAACTACATGTGTAAATGGGGTTGATTGTTCCTAAACAAGACTTCTTAAGATCTAAATTCTTTAAACTTAACAATTAAATTTATCATCAATAAAATATAAGTGGAAGTGTAATTACTCTTAAGTGAAATTGCTAGATTTTTAAATGAAGATTTTGAAGCTGATAAGACTAAAGGAAAACTGAGTTTTGAAATGTATTATATTAATAGATTAATGATACTTTAAGGATAACTAACCACGAATAGATACTTGTGCTCTTTTTTTTAAAGATTTATTTATTTATTTATTTGTTTATTTATTTATTTATTTATTTATTTATTTGACAGAGAGAGATCACAAGCAGGCAGAGAGGCAGGTAGAGAAGGGGAGGAGGGAAGCAGGCTCCCTGCTGAGCAGAGAGCCCGATGTGGGGCTCGATCCCAGGACCCTGAGATCATGACTGAGCCAAAGGCAGAGGCTCTAACCCACTGAGCCACCCAGGTGCCCCGATACTTGTGCTCTTAACCACTTCTTCCAGTGATTAAAAACCTTCACTGACAATTCATGGAGGAGATTCGAAAGGAGAAAGACATTTTGATGAATTTCAAATATACAAGATTTATTCAGCACATTTATTGAATGCTTATGTGTTAGGCACTGTGCTGGGTGAAAGTAATAAAGGGCTTAGAACAATGCTTGACATATGGATATGCTCAGTAAGTATTGACTATTATTATGCATAAAAGCCATCTCTGTGCCTCCCCTACCCCGTACCTAGCATACCAGTGTGTATGTGTATGTTTAGATGTGTATATATCTCTCTATGTCTATATCTATCTCTATCATTGAGAAGAGAAGGAAAAGATAATATGAAAGCTAGTAGAGATTTAAGGTGCTCTTTTGTTAATTTGCTAAAGACACATGCACATGTGCACATACACAAACATATATGCAAATCTGGTGTGAACCTCAAAACACTCAATTTGTGACCAGTCCTTTGGAGTGAAATATGAAAATAAATCTCTGAGATCAGAGGGTGAGAATTGGAAGGGGCAGCTACTTTGCCTTAGTCTGCCAAACTTTTTAATAGATAAGAAAATGGAGGTCCTGGGAAATGACATGACTTGCTCAACAACCATACCAAAGACAAACAAACCAGACATTAGTTAATTGGGGAAGGACAGATTTTAATTGGTAATAACTATTGCAATAGGGAGGAAATCCACCATGAACTGAACTCAGCCTCCATTTGTTCAGCCTTGACTAGGCATTTTAAAGGGATAATGAGAAAGTGGGAGGGGCCAAATTGAGGAGCGCAGTAGAGTCAGGGAAGTGAGGTGTTAGAGAGGGTTAATCAGTATTAATGTGATTAACTCAGCTGCCTGCTAGCCATCAATGATTCAAATTAGGATTCCATTTTCCCACAGAGACATCCTCAGATGTTGGCTGAAACAGACAGTAGATTTTTTGGCAGCCTTGAGTTTTTCTCAGGTAAGCACCCTAAGGGAGAATATGGCCATTTTAGGGATATGGCCTTGAACTATTAGAAACTATGTTGGTGTTTTGTTCAAGTCTTTACAGGCCAAGGTTGAGGCTTAGTGGAGAAGAGAGCCCAGAGGAGATTGGTTAGGGTTTGGTTAATGAGAGAATTTTTGTCACCCTTCAGTGACTTTTTTCAGTTGTGAGATTTCTGCCTATATTGTAGCCATTATCATTACCATTCTGGTAGTGATAGCTGTCCAAGAGACCATCTGAAAAGATTTTACCTCAAAAAAAAAAAAAAAAAGATGGCTTCTTTCATCTTCGTTGAGTGGAAGGACCCCGCTTCACAGCTGTGGAGCTCCGGTCCAGCTGGCAGGTTGAAAGGTGTGTCTTGTGCTCAGGAGAGCTGGCCGCTTGCCTTCCAACCATGTACACTGAATTTAGTATGAAACCCATTGTGTCTATAAATAATGTCCTCATACTCAATAGGTATTCCCATTATTGTTTCTATTCCAACCCGTATTGCCCGTGTCCTGTTGGAGTGTACTGTGTTCTCTTCTGAAACAATCAGAACGTCAACCTCTAATAAATATCACATTCTCTTGTTATTACCACACTGTCACATTCAGCTTCTGAAATAGAACCAAGAAATATGCAAGGAAGTATCAGGCTTGTTCACTATTGTATTTGTCCATCCCTAAGTTATTAAGCCTATTAAGATATCCTAGTTCTCTCCATAACCTACTCTAGGTCTGCCTTTTGAAGGCTTTAACCTTTTTTAGAATATATTTAAATATTCAATCATCATTAGCTCTTGCATAGAATGACTCTGTGAATTCATCATCCATTAAGAGAAACAAGGCTTCTGTTTATTGTCCTCAGTGCAACTTCATCAGGTTCAAAGTGGTGACCCTTTTAGTGCCCAGATTATTTCCTTTTCCTTTTTCCAAACGATGGTCTGTATTTAGATCTGTTTCAGATTGTTTCCTTTGTCTGTAGTGAATCGCCATCCCCATTTTTCTGGGGCTAATTGGAGTTACAAAGTAGAAGGCAGCATTCTTACAGAGTTTAGATCACACTCTTAGATGTGCCTTTATTAATTCTATTTAAGCCACTTTGTTTTCATTCTTGGGAAATCCTTCGAAAAGTTTAAAACTCTTTCCCCCCTGTAATTTTGGCCCAATTTGTCAAAGTACTGAATAAGATGCATGAAGGTGAATGCACTTTTTTCTTTGTTTCTTTTCTTTTTAAAAATATATGTTCTGTCTCTCCTCTCGTTTACACAGTTTTCCTGCCCTGAGTGAGATGAGTGGAATGAACACGCTTTCGCTTTCATCTATCCCTGCATTTTGTTTTTCTCTTCTATTTCAGTTTCTATCCTTATGACTCTTTTACTTTCCTTTTTTTTCTCCTTGACTCTAGTAAAACATAATTGTCACTACCCTGTTCTGGTATTTTTCTCAGTGTAGCCCTGACTTCCACACTGGCTGACAGGTTTCTAGTCCGTGATTGGGCTGTTAGATGAACATCTGGGGAGAGGAATTAAGGGTTAGATGATTACACTTATAAATAGCCCTTTTGTGTTCAGAGTTCTGTAAAATCTGGTTTAAAACTTTATTATTTTTTTTTTAACCAAAACAGCAACTCTTGTTCTTAACTTAAAAGTAATGTTGTTACCCTTGGGGTGCCTGGGTGGCTCAGTCAGTTAAACCAAAACTCTTGGTTTTGGCTCAGGTCATGACCTCAGAGTCCTGGGATGAAGCCCCACATCAGGCTTCATCTGATGATGTCAGTGCTTGGCACTGTGCTTGGCAGGAAGTCTGCTTGAGGATTCTCTCCTTGTCCTCTGCCTGTCTCCTCCCCCTTAAAATAAATAAATAAATAAATAAATAAATAAATAAATAAATATTTTTAAAAATGTAAAAAAAAATACTGTTGTAATCCTTAATTTTATAAGTCAATAATTTGATGAATCTGATGTATTTGTAGTAGCAATGTGGACTCTGTGGACCATAGTAGCAGAGTATCCATTAAGAACAGGAAGGGCACATGACTCTGTCTTTTTAAGGAAAACTCACATCACCCATTCAGTATCTGAACTTGAAAGTCATTAGTACCACTATAAAAAACCACTGGACCCAGTGGGATAGGGACATAAAAATGTGATGTGAGGGGGGCCAGGTTGCCACAGTTGGTTGAGAATAGGACTCTTGATTTCCACTTGGGTCATGATCTTGGGGTCATGGGTTTGAGCCCTGCGTTAGGCTCCACACTCAGTGCAGAATCTGCTTAAGTTTCTCTCTCCCTCTCCCCCTGCTCCTCCCCCTACCTCTGTCTCTAAAATAAATAATTAATATGAAAAAAATGAGATGTGAGACCTTGGAAAAAGTCTCTTTAGAGAATCCCATCCTCATCTCTGAGGATAAAGAACTCATTCTCTCAAGAATAACAATATATGATTTATGTAACCTTGTTTCAAAATATGTGCTCTAGAAAAGTGCTTTATGACTACTTACGAATCAGAACTGCCAAAGGAAATGGGTGATGGGGAAATTTACACCTTCTGTGCAAATTAGAATTGTTTAAGAGGTTATCTTCGAAAGACAAGTAGTTGAAATTTAGTGAACTGGTCAAGTGAGAAAAAAAATCTTTCCTGGTGAGGAACAGTCAGGGAATTGATGCTTGCCATAACATATGTCTCCTTCCTACTCTAGACCACGAAAGGGAATTGATATAAGATACTACAGGAGAATATTCCCAAGGTCTTATAAGGTATTAGCATAGAGCTATTGTAAGGAATATGTCCTCTTTAAAGTAATGCTGCTAATGAGTTTTTATTGACACCAATTATGCTAAGACAATGTTTTTCCATATTGATGCTAGCTTGGGTTTACTTAATGCCGTATGGTTTACAGTGCACCTTCACATATTTTATCTCACTGAAATCTTGTACTAGTCTTACACAGGGAAGGCAGTTGCCACATGACAGATGAAAAATCAAGCTTATATAGGTTATGTGAGTTCCCATGGTCATGTGGTGGATATAGGCCAGTGCTTTTATTAAAATCTTCGGCTCTGATTCCTCATTCAGCTGGCTTTCTCCCAGCATCCTTTTCTTAAAATAAGAATTGCTGGGGCACCTGGGTGGCTCAGTCGGTTGGGCGGCTGCCTTCAGCTCAGGTCATGATCCCAGGGTCCTGGGATTGAGCCCTGCATTGGGCTCCCTGCTCAGTGGAGAGCCTGCTTCTCCCTCTCCTTCTGCCTGCTGCTCTGCCTACTTCTGTTCTCTATCTCTATCAAATAAATAAAATCTTTAAAAAAAAATAAGAATTGCTGTGGGAAGACTTAAACTCAAGGACCAAAGCATGAAGAAAGAACCACATTTCATAATTATGAGTTTCCTAAATAAACGCTTTATTTCTTTAAATCAGAATTTGGCAAACTGTGGCTTATGGACCAATTGTAGCCCTCTACTTATTTTTGCAGATGCAGTTTTATTGCAACACAGCTATGCCCATTCACTTATGAGTTGTCAGTGGCTGTTTTTGAATGATAATAGCAGAGGTAAGTAGTTTGCAATAGAGACCATATGGCCTGCAAAGACCAAAATATCTACAATCTGACTCTGCAGAAGAAATTTCTCAGCCCTTGCTCTAAATCACTATCTAAATAGTATATCATCTCTTCAAGCATGTGCTATCAGTTAATATTTACATTTAAGGAAGAACTCTTCAAATTTTTACACTAGAGTTCAGAGGAAACACGTTTTCTCAGTTACTGAATCTTCAAGGCTTTAATTCTGGAAAATGTAAATCTGTGTGACTTATAGTTACACTGATACCAAGTAACATCTGGCAGCCAGCCTTCAAAACTCAAACTGATAAAACGATGTCATACGTCACAAGAGTTCAATTCATAGAATTGGAATCAAACATGAGGAACATATCATTTAATGGATAACTATGAATTATGGGATAATTTTTCCTTATGCATTTTCGTCCTTGATACTTCAGGGAATAGAGCAGCTGCCCCTGGCCTGCCGTCACGTGGAACCCTTGATCAGTAGGCTGCCTCTGTGGGATTCTGTCTAACTGCTCGGTCCAAATTGAATAGTCTTTTGGAAATTAGAAACACGGGGAGATTTTTATGTTCATATCGGACTATTGCTAAATTTTTGTCATTTTTAAAGTACTTATGCATCAGTGCATTGACTTTTTTAAATGTGTATATTGACTGATTTTCATTCCTTGAGGACAATGACTGTTTCATATTTTTATGTTCTGTAGTGGCATCTGCTTAGAGACCAACAGTCTAGACAGTTTTCTCTGAACAGGCTTAGGGAGCCACATTAACTTAGAATGTTCTGATGAAAACATTCTGTTCTTTGTTTGGTCTGTCAATTTGCATTGGCAGCCAAGAGTTTCCCACTTTAAAGCAACAGTTCATCTTTTTTTTCCAACTTAAAAAAAAAAAAAAAGCAAAAACAAACAAACAAAAAACAATGCCCAAGCACTTTGGTATTTTGCTTAATTTGGAACTGTGAAAATGCTAGTTTATTCAAATCAGTCTCTGCATTTTGATGTTAGAAGATAGACCTGCCCCAAAGGCTGTCTGCAGAGCTGTGACAGATAGGATCCCACTTTATGAATTGGAGCCAGGGAGGCAACTTGATGAGCATGCCAAGTTGGCCCCCTGTGTTCTTTTCCTCCTCTTTCTATATCCATTTCCTCTCTTTCAATAGCTTTCCCTTCCAGTGCTATCTCCAGCTGAACAAAGCTTGCGTGCTGCCCGTATCCCTACTTTTCCAGTGCAAAACTGATCTACAAATCTTAATACAAACACAGTTCAATAACAAATTAATTTTCTAGATAGTCTGAAATAATAAAGGTTAAAGCATCACTTTTAAAATAAACATAAGAAAAAAGTCAATACCAAATTGTGAATTATTAAGGATGTATCTTAGCCCCTGTTAATTAGCCGGTGGTGGAAATAGTTAGGGAATGAACATTTCTGAGTCTCTGTAAGTCACATGACCATAGTGACTTCCTGTGCATGAATTCAATCTTGAGACTCATTCCAGGACTGGGGTAATAGATGGGAAGATATAAGGAACCAAATGGAGTTGACTGCAATGGACCAGAGCCTGGAATCTAGGTTATAACAATGGGTGTGACTGCTAATTAAATTCACTCACGAGAAAGCCAGATTGATGTGTACCTTAAAACTATAGGACAGTGCTGAGTCTCCACACCAGGGGATCCCACAGACAAGGCAGTGTACTGCACCATTGCTAGTTACCAGGCAGATTGTAAATTCTAAGTAGGTAGGCCTTGTCTTAGCATCCCGAAGTTCTATTCACACCAGAGGAGATGGACATACAGCAAGTCGGAAAATACGAGGTTCACAGGTGTGAGCTAGAGTTGAGTGTGGCCCACTTAGGTGGATCTACCGTGAGGGTATGATATGGTCTTGACCCCAGATCTTAGAATGATGCTCTTGTTTAATTCATTCAGCGTAGAGTAGTTAGATGAGTATTGTCAGGTGCTGACTGGCAATCAGAAAAACTACACAGAGGGTGGTGGTGAAGGGCAAGAGTCTGTCCATATTACTTTAAGTGAATTAAAGGGATAGTTCTTTAAAAATTATAACAGCAATACATGCACATTGGTAGAAATTTTTTTAAAATGCAAATGAGCATAAAAGTGTTAATAATAACCCATAATTTCACTATCTGGGGAAAATGGCTAATATAATGTATAAGGTTGTATTACTTTCTACTTTCCACATACTTAAGCGAATCTATGTTTGTGTGTCTGCATTTTTTCATTTATTTTTTTGATCTCCTTAAAAAGGACATTATTATCTCCCATCAGTGAACGCCATTGTATCTGTCTACTTACTAAGTATGATCTTGCTGGATGTGCTAGTCTAACATAATGTTCTTCTGATACTATTTCGACTGGCTTTGGACTTTATCATTGGCAGCAGCTGTTCATTATACAATGGGGACTTCCTGATGCAGGAGGGCCTCATCACAGTCATAAAAAGGGAGATAAGGGAAGGGAAGTTGATCCAATTACTTTGGCTACACAATAAATCATCCACAAATTTAGTAGCATAAAGGAACTTGTTATTCTCATGGATTCTGTAGGTCAGGAATTTGGAAGAGGCCCAGTAGAGATGACTTGTCTCTTTGCTCCATGATATCTGGGGCTTTGACTGGGCAAACGAACATTTGGGGTGACTTGACAACTGGATCTAGGATGTTCTGTAGGCATCTTGACTCATCTGTCTGGCACTGGTGAATGCTTGACTCAGTGGAGGCTGCTAACCACAGCACATGCATGTGGCTTTGTCATGTGACATGAGTGTCCTCACAGCCTGGTAGCTTCAGGGTAGATGGACTTCAACACAGAGGTTCAGGGTTCCAAAAGTTAATGTCCCTGCAAACAAAGCACAAGGTGCATTGTCTTGTAGGACCCGGCCTCAGAAGTCACACACCATCACTTTTGCTTTATTCACCTGGTTGAAAGAGTCACAAGGAGGCCCAGATTCCAGGGAGAAAGGACAAAAGCCTTCATCTTTTAATGGAAGGAGTAGCTAAGATTTTGCCCCCCACCCCAACCTACAATCTCTAACTCCAAACTTAGTTTGAACAGTGGGAAAGCAAATCAACTCTCCTAGATGAATTTCAACTTAAGGAAACTCCCCAATGTGTTTTTGTCCATTTTTGTGATTTTTTTTTTATTTCTAGGCAAAAATTGTCTTGAACAATTCTGACATTATAATAAGCAATAAAGGAAACAGAAAATTTTCCCTAATGCCATGGCCAAGAGGAAACTAAAGCTTTAAAGATTAGATTATGACCTAGAATGGGTGAGAAAAGAAACCTTTTTCACTAACTCACTTTATATCTAGAAAATTGCTGCTTACCAAGAGGTTGAGTGTGCCAGAAGGGGAGACAGAGGGCTGCAGAAAGTGGCTGGCAGGTGCTCCTGGGTGGCTCCATTGTTAAAACATCTGTCTTCAGCTAAGGTTATAATCCCGGGGTCCTGGGATTGAGCCCCGCATCGGGCTCCCTGCTCTGCAGGAAGTCTGCTTCTCTTTCACCACTCCCCCTGCTTGTATTTCCTCTCTCACTGTCTTTCTCTCTGTCAAATAAATAAAATCTTAGAAAAAAAAATGAAAATGGCTGGCAGGTGGGCAAGGTTAGGGGACCATAAGAATGTGAAGTAGAGTAACCCCCTGGGAGTAATCCACTGGGAGCAATTCATTTGCACATATCACTGGGACAACTAACTCATCCCTACCTGAAATAGCCCCAAATAAAACTGCAACTTTCCTTCTTTTCTGTTATTATCTACATGAGAAATTCAGATTGCTGGGCCTTGACTCTTAAAGTTTCTGGTAGCTAAGGTAATGTTTGTTTGTTTGTTTTCCAGAATAGCATACCGCTCTGAAGCATAAATCTGCAATTAATCCTCCAAAACAACTCATGATGATGTACTGTTTGGCATTACCAACTTCTGTTTCTTTTCAGGTGCCAAATATATAGAGCTCTTAAAATACACCAGGCAATCAAAATGCCACTTTGGAATATTTCCTTCCCCATTGGGTATTTTTTTTTTTTTTTTGGTTCTGTGTTATTTTTTTTCTATCATCTTTCTAAAGTGGAGAAAAGGAGATGAAAATAGGTAAAGGAAATAATTCTGACAGCTAGAAGATATAACAGAAACCCACTTACTTTAAAAAAATATCCTGTAGTGCTCATGTTAGGGATGGGTTTTTGTACATATTGGTTCCATGGCAGTTTTTAGAAGGGCAAGACTCTGCTGTCAGATAATGGAGGCCCTTAAAACTACTTGGTATACCACAGGAAATTGATGACCAAACTTAGCCAGAGGAGTTCCTTGTTGAGTTCAACATGTGGGTTCCTTGTTGGCAGAGAGTTGTCCATAACTGTCCAACTTTAGTGTTTGGAAAGAAACCCAGTTGGCTTGGATGGTACCTTTGCTTGAGTTAGAAGTCAACGAACACTTACTGAGTAACTTACAGAAGGCACAAGGCTGGGGCAATTTCACATACAGGAATTATTTGGGCTTCCGACTTAGCAGAGACAGAGGTTCATTTGGGATATAACCATTCTTAAGACACTTGAGAGTCATCTTCACTGGAGACAATTAAAAGGGCAAACAAAAGTTAATTACAACTGAGCAAAGAGCACACTCCACTTTTTCCAAAGGTGGAAGAGAAGAAAGAACATGGCTGATTAATCACGATTCAGGGGGGTACTCCTGTGGCCTCAGGGGAAATGTTCAGAACCACATGACCACCAGCAAGGTTAGTCTTTAAATGGTTGAATGTGTACGGTGAAAGGAAAGAGATATGAACTGCATTTGTATGTATCACACACACACATAATCATAATCATATCCTAATCATTTGGCTTGGTTCAGTTTGTCAATAGCCAACTTCTGTCTCCCTGGATCAGGTTACCACAGCCTTGTTTGGAAACCTCTCAACTTGTTGTAAGACCATGCTGGGAACACACATGAGAGGCCCAGCAACTATCTGCCATCTTAATTTCCAAAAGCCAGTTATGGAGAAAATGGCAGTAATTTCATAGAGGCTTTTGGGGAGTTAAGATTGGGAAGAAGACTTCTTTAGGTTTTTCTTCAGCTTCTCACATGACAGGTATCTGTCATGTGCCAAGGAATGCACTGGGTGATTTAACAAGCATTTATCATTTAATTGAGCCCATACATTGTTATCGAGAAAGCCAAGTCTCAGATGTAGGCAGCATATCCTTAAGGTCACACAGCTCGTGTAGCAAAGCTGGATCTGGTGCCGAGGAATTCTGACTCCAGGTCCAGTGCTCCTCAAAGCAATATGTCTGTCCAGAATCACCTTCCTGAGTTCCATCAGTCTGTTGGAATCATACAGACCAGCTTAAATGTCACCTTCTCCCCGAGGCCTTTTTGGTCTCAGCCAGCCTCCGTTAGTTCTTGCCTCCTACATTCATGTAGATTTGGGTCTACCCATCTTATTCATTGCATTTTACAGCCTACATGATATTGCCTGCTTCCTGCTTTTTTTTAAATTGTGTTTTTTTTTGGGGAAAAAAAAAGCTAAAAAATTCAGGAGAGCTCAAATAGTAACGTGAAGCACACTAGTGTACCAAACACTAAGAGCTGATAATTACTTACTTTCTATAATACACTTAAAAAAAAATAAAGGAGCTGCCATAAAATTGAAGACCGTCTGTGCCCAAACTCTGGTCCTACTCCACTCTGTCCATTCCCAGAAGCATTTGTTGCCATGAATTTGATATATATTCTTCTCTTCCATGCCTTTTTACTTTTACTTCGTATATATTTCTCCATAAATAATACACTGCACAGTGTATATTTTTAAGTTTACATAAATGCTCTCATATTGTGTATTTTCTGTAAGTTGCTTTTTTTTTAGTTAATATTATCTTCTTGAGATATCCCCTGATAATACGTAACTACGTAGTTCATTTCTTTTAAATGATAGTATCCTATCATATAAATTTGTAAGATGCTTCATTTATCTAATTCCCTAGTGATACTCATTGATATGGTTTTGAATATTTGGTTGCATAGAACATTCTTACACATGTTCTCTTATTCTAATGTGTGAACACTTCTTTAGAGTACATACCTAAAAATGGAATGGCTGGGATGTAGGATATGGCATTTTCCATCTTACTAGATTCCTGCCAAGTTGCCCTTTAAAGTAGTTGTACCCATTTATACTCCTTCCAGCAGTACAATGTGAGTGTTCATTTTCCCACTTTCTAGCCAATACTTGGTATTGCCTAAATTCAGCTATATTTTAATGAGGATACATATTTCCACAGTCGGTGGTCAGTCTTGTAAGGGAGACATGTTTTATATATGTTTTTTGGTGTTCTTAGGGTCCTACGTGTGGCTAATCTAGATTGCTCTTGATACCTATAGATTAACCAATTGGTTTACTGTGTCCATTGCCAAAAGGCTCCCTGTGGTCTGTTGAAGTATGTAGGTAACCTCTGTCTCTCTCTGAGTAGAATTGTTCATACTGTTTCAGAATGTCTTAAAAGAAAGCAATATAAAAAACCCACAAAATACAATGAAAATTATTTCCTTTGGAGCCAGAAATGAGATAACTCATGCTATTACAATAAAATTAAGAACATTTAATCATGAGAACTAATTAGTTAAAACTTGAACTGATATATATATAAGGAACTTGTTATGGGTGTCTCTTCATTTAGACCAGCTATACTTGATGATATTAATCTAGAGTTTTTCTGCTCCTGTCCCATCTCACCCTTCAGGGTATTATCCATTATTTACTTGTGCTATCTCTTCTATATCCAGGTTCCCCTTCTGAACTGAATCTTCCCCGTTAGTATGTAATATTCTTGTCTTAGTTGTCTTCTGAAAATTTCTCCTTCAAATCTCCATCCAGCTTCCCCATATTTTTCCCTTCTACTCACCATCAAACTTCTCTAAATCATAACTGTCTTCATAGTGTGCTCCATTCTGGCTGTGATTCCCATTGGTTCTCTGAACCACCTCTTACTAGTGACTTAGTACTGCTCAATCCAATGGATGCCTTTGCAGTCCTCGCTCACCTGATCTCTGCAGTATCCTAATTGTTGACTATGGAAACCTTGGCTTCAATTGGCTCTTGGCTATTCCTTCAATCTCATCTTCTAGTCAGCCAAATATCAGAGTTTCATTTGACTCTCTAGACTCTTTTTCATTTCACTTTATAACACTGTTCCTAGATTAACTCATCCAAGTTCATGATTTCAAACAACAAAACAAAGCTCCAGCCAAGATTTCTCTGAATTCTGGACCTGAGTATAGAGTGATCTACTAGTTAAACCATTTAGATATTTTAAAGGCATCCCCAGTACAACATGCTTTCAGTGAAACTCTTACCCTCCATACCTATTCCACTTCTATGCTCTTTTTATGAGTGAGGGCATCACCATTCATTTGGGATCACTGGCCAGTAAGCTAAAAGTTGGACTTGCTTTCTCTTTCTTCACAGACACTTACCACATCCATTCTACCCTATTGATGTTATCTCCTTGGTATTGTTCACACCTGTCCACCTCTCTCCAGATCCCCAACCCTCACACCTGTGAATCTTTCACCAACCACCACAAAAGTTTCCCAACTTTTAGTGCATGCTATTTTCCTCTACTTGAAACTGAAGTAGTTGCCTATTGTTGCCATAAAAAATACCACAAACTTAATAGCCTAAAACAACACAAATTTATTATCTTATTCTTATGGACTTCATTAGTTCTAAAATCAAAGTGTTGGCAGGCTTCTGGAGAATCTGGAGGAGAATTTATTTCCTGTCCTTTTCTGACTTCTAGAGGCCATTTGCCTTCCTTGGCTTTAGCCTTTTCCTTGATGATTCTTGTTTTCTTCATCATATCTCTTTCACAAACTCTGTCTATTCTACCTCCCTTTTTTAAGCAGGCCTGTGATGACATTGGGTCCCCCTGGATGATCCAGGAAACCCTCCCATCTCAAGATCCTTGACAGAAACACATCTGCAAAGTCCCATTGCCCTATATGGCAACATATTCATAGGTTCCAGGAATTAAGATATAGACATCCTTTGGAGCCATTGTTCTGTCCTCCACAGCAATCCTCCCTCCCTCCGTCTGACTCCCATGAGACTTCAGATAGTAGTGCAGGTGTCTCACTCTAAACCCTTCTTCCTGAGGGTCAAGTTCATCTGTTAGAACTGTGAACACCATTATCTCCTTTTGTATTTACTTGATCAAAGTCTATCTACCCCACCAGTCAGCAGGTTCTATTAAAGTGGGAACAGTATTGGTCTTGCTCGCTGATTGTCTCCACACCCAGTGGAGTGCCTGGCACAAATATGTCTTGAGTGATTGAATGAACAGATAAGTAACAATGAGGCTTAGGTCAGTTTCCCTGGAAAATGGAGTGTAAGATGGAGAGATTAGCATGCATAAAGTTGATTGGTATGTGCCCTTGGACCAGTACCTATGAGAAGGAAGCCACAGGGGTGGCTGTTATACAGAAACAACAAAGGTCTCTCCTAATCCCGTGGAGCCACTGCAGCAGGGATGACCTTTGGGAGCTGTCCTGATTCAAAGGACTGGGGCCCTGGAATAAACTAATCATTTGATGTGAGCTGTCGTCTCTATGGAAGGAGTGTAACTCTGAGTGAGGCAGGGGAAACCTTGGGTGAAGCAACTCTCTTTGGCCAAAGGAAAATTTGTGGAGAGGAACTTGAGTGAACCATCAGCAGCCAAAACTCACAGTGGCTGGGGAATCAGTACCTCAGTCCTACCTGGAGGTCCACGTGACACACAAGTATCCACTCAGCAAACAGGTTCTTTTCTTGAGGTTGACAAAGAATTCCTTTATATGTGCTGCAAGTAAGGAACAGGTTTTCAGTTTTCTTACCTTCCAGAAGATGCTGTGCTGTGGTTTCAGAATTTGTAACTGATTTAATTATAATTTGTTTATAATTTGTTTAATTTATTATGAAACACAAACTTTTTTCTTTTGACTTGAGATAGATATTTCAAAAACTATCTTTTTTTGAAAATTAAAATAATTGAATTGCATTTAGAAAAAAATCTCTTATTTGCTCAGAAAGTAATTCAAAAATAACAGAGCATTTATTTTATGTGAAGATCTCCAGATTTTCACTTTTTTTTTCTCAAGTACACATAAAACTCTCTTATCAAGATAAAAGTAAATGACATTATTTCAACTATGGCAGTATTACCAATTACAAAATAGGGAGTTGCTTATTTGAAACTTCAGCTCATCGTAAATTGGAATTTTATTGTTTCCTATAGCTATTTTTAATACTTGACTCTAGGAAACAATGTTCCCTTAATAAAATTATTTCGAAGTCAGATTAATACTCGGTGACATTAAAAATATCTTTGGTGAAAATGATAGAGTGAAACTTATGAAAAGAGGAGACTTTTTTTTAAGATAAGTAATTCAACACAGAAGTTAGATAACAGGGGTACCTGGATGGCTCAGTGGGTTAAAGCCTCTCCCTTCAGCTCAGGTCATGATCTCAGGGTCCTGGGATCAAGCCCCGCATCGGGTTCTCTGCTCAGCGGGGAGCCTGCTTCCCCCTCTCTCTCTCTGCCTGCCTCTCTGCCTACTTGTGATAACTCTCTCTCTGTCAAATAAATAAATAATAAAATCTTTAAAAAAAAAAGAAGTAGGACAACAGATACAGGAATTAAATGTTTCTTTTTTTTTTTTTTCCAAAGGAGAGAGTAAAATGGGGGAAAATAGTAATTTTTATTGCTTGACCAAAAATTAGGATCTATAGGACATAAAACCAAAGTAAATAAAAGTTATCCTGAAACCACAGAATAAAGAGAAATATGGAATACCTTTGTGGATATAAGCACTAAAGCTATTTATTGGGATATGGTAGATTTAGAAGTAAAGGTGCAAATAAAGTAAAATGTTATTATGCTAATCAGTGAACCGTTAGAAGTTTATGATCTAATTAGGGATGATTAACATAATATGAAAAAGTTCTTGTATGTGGACATGTGTCAAATGAGAGAGAAATGGGTTATATAGAGGCAGAAAAATGTAGTATTGATTGAAAATCAATTTCTTTTTTTTGTAAGATTTTATTTTTTATTTGACAGAGAAAGAGAGATCACAAGTAAGCAGAGAGGCAGGCAGAGAGAGGGGAAAGCAGACTCCCCACTGAGCAGAGAGCCTGATGCGGGGCTTGATCCCAGGACCCTGAGATCATGACCTGAGCCAAAGGCAGAGGCTTTAACCCACGAGCCACCCAGGCGCCCTGAAAATCAATTAATTCTAAATGTAAAAGTCACCCATCTCTGGAAACTCAGCTTGGTTAAACATTTATTGAGTGTCTATTACTATGTTTTGGTCCTGCTAGGCAGATGGATACAAGACCCAGCAAAACTAATCGGTCTTTTAGACTTGATTCTAGTACTTCTGTTGCAACAAAAGATGAAAGATAGCCCTTTCTATACTATACTTCATTCAATCTCCTAGTTTGAATATCCTATGAAACAGAACCACATTTTGTACTGTAAACTTGTGAAACAGAAAATGTTAAATTACGTGGGAATACATGACCACATTTAAGAATAAAAGACAAGTTTTAAATTCATTTTTGATACTAAACAAATACTAAAATATATAAATGATCATAGGCACTAAATTTATTGTAGAAAAAATTCACCATTTCAATTAACTTGAATCTTTATGCTTTGTTTCTGCTATATATTAATAAACTTTCTTATGCCTAGATGTTTTTCTCTAATTATGATATCTTCTTGGGATATATTTTAACAAATAATTAGTGGGGTTGTCTGGGTCGCTCAGTCAGTTAGGTGTCTGCCTTTGGCTCAGGGCTCTGGGATCAGGTCCTGCATCGGGCTCCCTACTCAGCAGGAAGTCTGCTTCTCCCTCTACCCTTCCCCCCTGCTTGTGCTCTCTGTTTCTCTTGCTCACTCTCTCTCTCTCAAATAAATGAAATCTTTAAAAAAATAAATATAAAATTGCATTAATTAGACTATTAATGAGTTGAAAATGTTTGCATAGTTTATGGGATATTAATACTTTTTTCTTTTGGAAATGTTCCTACCATTGTTATTTCTGAACAGGGACAAAATTTTTTTTTATTTATTCGTATGACGTTAAGTAGTAGAGGCCTTCCCAATATGTTTGTGGTATAGATAGAAATATTTTTCTAAAATGCAGCTTATAGGGGCGCCTGGGTGGCTCAGTGGGTTAAAGCCTCTGCCTTGGCTCACATCAGATCTCAGGGTCCTGGGATCGAGCCCCGCGTTAGGCTCTCTGCTCAGTGGGGAGCCTGCATCCCCCTCTCTCTTTGCCTACTTGTGATCTCTCTCTCTGTCAAATAAATAAAATCTTTAAAAAAAATAAATAAATAAAACAAAATAAAATACAGATTATACTCTTAAGTTTCATTACAAATAACAAAGAATTAGTTTGCGTTATATTATACTGTAACAGAAAGGTGGAGTTGAGTTGAAGGTATGAGCCTTGTTGAACTTCATTTATTTTTGTAAAATCAGTGAAACGGGGCATGAAAACTTTTCTCTAAAGCTTAAAATAAATTTTGACACACAGGAAGAGGTTTTTAATCCTCACATATTTTTATTTTTTAAAAATGCTTTTTAAAGTTAGAATAAACTTTATTTTTATTTATTTATATTTTTCTATTTATTTTTAAAATTTCCTTACAATATCTCAATAGTCACATTTTATTTTTTAAAAAAAATTAATTCATAATTTTATTTTTAAATTATTTATTTCCATGCCCCCAGAGTGGGGCTTGAACTCATGACCCTCAGATCAAGAATCGTATGCTCTACTTAGTGACTGACCCAGCCAGGTTCTCCTGCTCACATATTTTTAGATTCTATGTGTCGAGTAACTGTTTTTTAAAGATGAGGAAATTAGTACCTAACTCATTTTTGCTGCTTCTTTTCCTCCATCAGCTATAATTTGTTGTTTGTCTTATTATTTGATATCATGAAGATTCATAGGATATTCTATTTTGTAACCATAATTTCCAGTTGTCTAGTCTTAATTCTGTATTTAAGTGAATTCATTTTTATCAGAATTCTTTTTATCTTATCATAGTTTCTTCATCTTCAGTCATTTGTTCTTGTTGAACTGAGCTTTTGCCTTTGAGGAACTTTTCCGAAAAAAATCATGAAGGCTATATTCTCTGAACTGTTTGTGATGGTGTTGCTTTCTTTTATAACAAAAGACCGAGTTAGGTGAGGATAAGATTTTTGTGTCATATTTTCTTTTCCTATGACCTTTCTAAATATGACTACATAATTTAAGGCCTTGACTAATGATTTGGATAAGTCTTACACATGATTTTTCCTTTTTGTTTCTTTTGGGGGGGGTGTAAACAAAATGTGGTTTATACATAGAATAGAATATTATTAAGCAATAAAAAATGAGTGAATTACTCATACATGTTATAATATAGATGAAACTTCAAAATATGCTAAAGGAAAGAAACCCAGCTCAAAATACCACATATTGTATGATTCCATAGAAAAAAAGAATGGCACGGAATGGGATATTGCTTACAAAGGAGTGAGATGTGGAGATAGGGAGGAGAAAGTGGATTTTGTTTTCCCTTTTAAAATTGGGAGACATTTCTTCTTTTTCTCTTCCTCCTCCTGTTCTTTCTCTCTCACCTCTTCCTCTCCTCTCTCTCCTTCCCTTTTCCCCCTTCTCCTCCTCCTCCTCCTCTTCTTCTGTATATTCAGATACTTTGGACTTCTTGGATAGAAATTATCTTTACAACAGATTTTTTATGCTTGTGCCTCAGTCGTACCCTTTCTAAATCTTCAGGTAGCAATTTCTCTTTCTCTCTCTCTTCAATTTCATTTTTGTCAAGGTATACTTGACAAATAAAATTATATGTATATATTTAAAGTGTACAGTGTGTTGATTTGGCCTGGGTATGCACTGTGAAATAATTACCTCCTTAAATTAATCAATGCCCATCACCTTACACAGTTACCTTTTGTGTATGTGGTTGAGAATACTTAAGATTTACTCTCGGGGCGCCTGGGTGGCTCAGTGGGTTAAAGCCTCTGTCTTCGGCTCAGGTCATGATCTCAGGGTCCTGGGATCAAGCCCTGCATCAGGCTCTCTGCTCAGCGGGGAGCCTGCTTCCCCTCTCTCTCTGCCTGCCTCTCTGCCTACTTGTGATCTCTCTCTCTCTCTCTGTCAAATAAATTAAAAAAAAAAAAAAAGATTTACTCTCTTAGAAAATCACATATACAACGTAATGCTATTAATTAAGTCACCATGCTATATATTAGATCTTCAGAAATTATCTTATAACTGACAGTTTGTGCCCTTTTATATCTCCCCATTTAGCTCACCCCCCCCGCAACCTGGCAACCACTATTCTCTTCTGTTTCTGTTTGATGTTTTTATTTATTTATTATCATTAAAAAATTTTTTTTATTATTTTGAGATGGTTTGATTTTTTTAGATGATTAGCTTTTTTCCTTGAATTCCTATGTGATTCTTTTAACCATCAGTTTTAACAATTTCACCAAGTATGGATTGCTATTGATTATTCTGTTAATTTTATCTTATGACATTGTTACACAGTGAATGCTTTCATCAGATGATTAAATTTCACTTAATTTCAAGAATTATTTCTTTCTGTTATATATATTTTCATTTGTCCTGCTCTTTGTTTTTTTCAGGAACATTTTTTTTTAAATCTTCTATCTTTTGTCTTTCTTTTAACCATTTGAAATCTCCTTGGTACTTTCCTTTTGTGTGATTTTCTCAATCATGAAATGTAAGATAGATCTTCATTGTCTTTTCTGACTTTTTTCCTTTCCTTCATGTTGCAATTTCTAATGAGTGTCTCACCTATATAATGAGTTGAATTTCTCTTTCTTCATTCATCTTCTTCAGTGTATTTAGCATGTCTTAATGATCTATTAATCACGATCTTTATGATCATGATCTTATGCTCAATTACTTAGATCATAAGTTACCTTAAATTTTCTTATACTCTGGAAATTAACTAATCTTAATTGTTTGTCTGTTTCCTGGTGTGGGGGAGTGGTATTTCCAGTTCTACTCTATTAGCCAACTCCTTTGTCTTTTCTTATTACAGTCTCTCCCTCTTCCTCTCCTCCTTCTCTCTCTTCTTTCTTTTAATCATGCTTCAGTCTCTTTGGTGTGGAACCAGGTAGTAACATTATCTAGCCTAAGCTGTAGCCTAAGCTACACATTATTTTCTGGTTATCATCAGTTTTTGATGGGGGAGAGTCTAGTCATGAAAACTTTTTGCTGACACATCCTGCAGACAGGGATGAGGGCAATTTTCCACTTTATCTGGGCTTTATTCCCCCTCTACAAGATATATTATCTATCTAGAAGTCATGCTTATTCTTAGTGTTAGACATTTCAATGGTCAACATGGTTCTCAGTGAATCACTAAGTCATAGCTTCACATAGTGATCTCACATTAGCCGCCATCCTCCTCACTCAACCTGTGGCCCCGTTTTATGTGACTAGGAGGCCAGGACATTGAAAATGAGGTTGTGATCATGTCTCTTCACTTCTTCCTCTCCCTTCTTTTTGTGGTTTAAATCTGGGTACAGTGAAACCACTACTTCTTTAGACTGCCCTGTACCTGTTCCTTCCCATTCTTGAAGTCAAAGTTTTGTTAGATGGACTTCAGGACTATGACAATTACTTTCACAAAGATGTTTGTTTTTTCTGAGGTACATGATGGCTTATGTTAGCCTTCGGCATTATGCTTCATTGCAATTCGGATGTAATCTATAAATACAATTTGAGTTTAGGATAGTTACTTTTTATCATTTAACACAGAAATTTTTCTACTTTTTTTGTCCTTTTAATATTTTCAGAAACATAGAATAAAAATATCATTGATCATAACCCCATCAGCTTTAAAAGTTTTTAATTCTTTTCTTAACTAACCTAATGTGGCTATGTTATTTTTATAATTTAAAAATAATAAACATGATTTTTAAAATTAAAAAATCTTATTATAATCACTATTTATGATGAATTTTATTCATGGGATAAATCATTGTTCCAGTTTATTGAAATTTAGACAAAACTTAATTTATGATTACAGCTTGAAATGTGGAAAATAAACAGAATTAAATTCCCAAGGTTTACTGAACTTTGTGACAAGGTTCTAAAGCTCACTGGAAATGTTACAGAGAATTATTTTTGAATAAAGACTGGACAGGCATCCTATAAATGTTTGTATAAAAAGGTAGGAAGGGCAATTAAGATTCTTCTTTATTAAAAGAGAATAAAATGGCAGTGGAAAGTTAGGACAAGAACAACCCAAATATTTTCACCTAGTATATCATTGTTTGGGAAACTATTCTTTAATAGAAAGGTTGTTAGAAATATAATAAAGAACTGTCATAAAAACACTTCTCTTTCTCCACTTGATTGTACTGGTGTTAAATTATTTCTATTCCAATGCAAATTATGTCTTGCAAAACTTGAATGGAAATATTCTTACTTCAAGCAGTTCTCAACATAGTTGCTATTTTTATTTTATTGTTATTTTTTACAATCCCAATCCAGGCAGAGAATGCACAAAGAGCTTTTTTTGATCTCAATATTCATGGTAAATTGGAAGCCAAATTAATTTAAAAAATATATCAAAACCTTTATCTCAAAAAGGCAGTTTATGCCTACACGTGTTCTGAAAACCATGACCTGTGAGGTCATGCCATTCCTCTGTATTGTGTCCATTAAGATAAGAGTTTTCCCAGGAGAGATAGTAGAGTTGGGGGCTAGTAGAGTTAACCTTGGCAGAAAGGACATGAAATACCTCTGTTTGGGGCTCACTGGAAGGAAGAGTATTTTCCCATCTCTCCTGAGAGGAGAAAGTATGAGCATCAAAAACTGAGCACCTGTATTTTCCTTTTGTTCTGCTTGAGTGTTTACTGGTGTGAGATTGTTAAGCCTTTAGACAGGCAATGTATGCTCCATCTCTCTTGGGCTCTGTATTTTTAGGAAACAAGTAATTCAACTTTTCAGGAAGGAATATGTCAGAATACAAAAGATAAAGAAATGGGTTGATTTTGAGGAAAATGAGTTAGATGCATTATTTGCACTTTAATGTATTTACTGTGAAATGAAACTACGTATGTTTCTAAATAACCCCTTATGCCACAAAATAGTTGAAGGTCAGAAGAATGAATATAGCAGCTGGATGGGTGGTAGACGCATCTAGAAATTGGGCTTTCAGGGGCTCTACCCAAGGTCAAAGGGTGGGTACATAAAATAATTTCATGTTGTTTTTATAAACTTCATTATCTGCTATCCTGAAATGGAACACATTTTCTATCAACTGAAAATCACTGAGTATCACATAAGTGACATCATATATGAATGACAGATTTGCACCAATGTAATAAAATATGGTCAAACACAGTGAAATCAATATAGGTTCATTTTTGTATTTAATTCTAAAAGTATTATCTGAAACCTATATTGCCTCTAAATTACACTAATATTTTACTACATTGATAAGGGTACATCAGGATTACCATATTCCAGAATGTTGGTTAAATGGAACATTTCATGTGTAACCATACAGAATTATATGCCGACTCTAGTCTTAAAAAACAAATAAAGCATTAATTTAATAGTCTTATTTTATAGATGTGGAAACTGAGACCCTGATGGATACTTCCTCATTCTCCTCCCAACTAGACTTTGCTATTACTACATCATATTGTCTGTTCTGGCAGTCCATCAATGTGGAAATGAAATATATTGAAGACACTTGGTTGGGGATACTGGATGCTATGTTAAGTAAAGGAGGAAGGATAACAAGACTTTACTGAATTACTTAATGGACATGAAAGCATTTTATGCACTGTATATACACCTATAATTATGAGTATATAATTCTAAAATTCAGCTTGTTTGCAATTAATATTTCTTCTTCCAATGCCATCTGCTCCCCCTCACACTAGCCAAGGGATTCTCCTTCCCCAGGCCTCGTGGTCTCAGGGTTTTCTCCTTTTTAGGGCAATGTAGATAGTTTCCTGTAAGTTAGCTGTATTTTGCTGCATGTAACTAAAGAACTTACTACCAAATGTTTAGCTGATAAAGACATTTAATTATCTCACATAGCAAAAAATGGTGTCAAGTAGGGCAGCTAGATTTCAAGTCAGGAGTTCTGAGAATAGGCCAAACTGGAGATATGGAATAAGATGGGATGAGGTTGCTTAGGAGGAGTGACTGGAGAATAAAAAGGGAGCAGTGCTGAGCCCTGGACACCCTGTATTTGGAGATCAGGAAGAGAGGGGAGACTACAGCGGTAGGAGAGCATGAGCTAGAGAAAACAGGACAGTGATATCCTAAAAGAGATGTCAGGGAAGGAGTGATCTACTCTATCAACAAGTGCTTGGATGTCAAGAAAACAACTAGCTAATATAGCATCTGTTCCATATTTTAAATTCCTTAAACTTAATGGATGGTTTTAAATATTAGGAATTTTAACCCTCCCATCTGTTGATTACGGGACCTGTTTTGGGGTAGGGAAGAGTTTTGTGTCCTTCAGATCTCACCTCTAAGTGACTACCTATTTAAAAAAACGAGATAAAAGTAAAATCTCCCAATCAATATTTCAGGTAGAGTATTTTCTTACTCAGTGACAGGTGAGGAGAGGTAATGAGAAATTACTTCACTAATTCAGAAAAACAAACTGAAGAGCTAGATTTGAAGGGAGGGAAGCAAAGGTGAAAAAATGAACTTTTTTTTACCTTTCTAGATACAAATCATCTGGGCTGCCACGTAATAAATACTTAATGTTCAAATTGAAGCTGCATCTTATTAAAGCATAGTGTTGTGGCACAACATCCTCAAGGCCTGAGACCCCAAAGATCACTAGGTTTTTGAAAACTCCTCTGACCCAGAATCTGTTATCACAAGCTCTGTGGAACAGAAAGGGAAACCTACATGTACTGAGCATGTGCTAATAACGAATCACTGTGTACTTTCACATCTGTTACCGCTTTGAATACTGAAATGGCCTTGTGAAGGGGTATTTCCAAGCCCTTTCAGGAGCACACAAGCTGTATTTCCGGGCGATAGGTTAGCTTGTCCAAGGTCACACAAGGAAGTACTGTAGTCAGGGTTTGAAGTACGTTTTCCTGACTCAGACTCTAACAATCTCTTTTCTTGCTGAGAGACCTTTCTGCATCTTTAGTCTCCTTGGGCTGCCTGCACACATTCAGGCATGCGCAGAGGAGAGAAAACCAGGGTTCCTCTGTCTAGGAGGGTTTGGGGGTCCATTTAGAGCTGAGGCTGCTGATTAGCAAAAGATCTTAACTGATGATTCATTCAGATAGACTTTTGGCCTCAGAGGAATGTAAAAGGGGGCCAAGTTCAGGTGAGACTCCCAAGCACACTGTAATCATGGGATCAGAGGACAAAGAGTATCGCAGGACATGTTCTACTTTTGTCTCAAACCCTCTTGTGTTTAAGGAAGCTGCTTCTTCTCAGAGTCATCCCATAGTTTCAAGACATTCCCAAAGAACTTGACAACTGATGGTGTGGACCAGATAATGGACCAGCAAGTCTGTGGCATTTGGGATCTCCTTTATCATAAACTGCACCTTAATGAAGACAGATTGTGTGTGTGTGTGTGTGTGTGTGTGTGTGTAAAGAGTGTATTATATTCATAGGAGCATATAGTTGAATTGTATCCCTCCAAAATTCATATGTTGCTGTCCTAACCCCCAGTACCTCAGAATGTGACTTTATTTGAAAAAAAGGGTCATTGCAGATGTAATTAGTTGAATTAAGATGAAGTCATTTGGATCGAACTTAATCCAATATAACTGGTGTCCTTATAAAAAAGGGAAACTTGGACATAGAGACAAGTGCACAGGGAGACTGCCATGTAAAGATAATGGTAGGGATGCTTCTCTAAGCCTAGGAATGTTAAAGATTGCCAGCAAGTGTGTGTGTGTGTGTGTGTGTGTGTTGTTTATATCCTTTTTTCTGATCAGTTTTCATTTCTGTTGGAAAGTTCCCGATTGTCTGGGACACCACTTTATCCTACAACTTGATTACTGTAAAGCTTTTTTTACAATTCTCTATCCATAGTGTTTTTTTCTTAACATTTTATTACCTTTCCTGGATCTCAGTGAAATAGTCAGCGAATACAATATGAATTTGAAGCTATCTTTTTATAGTTTTGTCTATCATCAGGGTGTATACTATGTGTTCTAGTTCTGTACTAAGAACTAAAGCAAGAGTGAAAGCGAGTAAGTGGACAGAGGAAGGGGGCTGTGCATGATCCAGAAAGAGGATACATCAGTTTTCTCACTGACCAGGTCAAGGCTTCATGAAGAATAATGTACTGTGTGTGAGCAAGCACTTATCACTTTCATCAAGAGGAAGACTGCTTTCTCTCTGGGTGATGGAAATGATAAATAATCTTAGACAGGGTAGGCTGTTTATTACACACTGGTGCATTCACAAAGCACTTGGTCAACTCTCCTGGAACAACATAATTGGACCAGCTGTCCATTTTGGTTTTCAAAAGTTTTTTGACACAGGAGGGCATTGTGTTGGCAAAGTCATGAGTGATGTAATTCGAATCACAGGGTGATATTCAGAATCAGACTGGGGGGGGGTCTCCTGGTGACTTCATCCTTTCATACTCTTCCTCAGACCCTCAAGTAGGTATTAGCAGTCATATCATTGTAGAGTAGAATTTTCTGACCCCTTTAATGAACCACAGGTGGGCATCAGATGGAAGTCTATACCTCTACATATTATGGACAAACTATTTTCTTTATGTGTATGTGTACATTTTAATAGCGGGACTCCATAGGGCGCCTGGGTGGCTCAGTTGGTTAAGCGTCTGCCTTTGGCTCAGGTCATGATCCCAGGGGCCTGGGATCAAATCCCACATTGGGCTCCCTGCTCAGCAAGGAATTTGCTTCTCGCTCTGCCCCTCCCCCCACTTATGCTTGTGCACTAGATCTCTCTCTCTCTCCCTCTCTGGTAAAATAAAGAAATAAAATATCTTAAAAAAAAATAGTGAGACTCCAGAGCTTTCAATGGAAAGCTTTGCACCAAAAAAATAACACATAGGCAATTCCCATTGGAATTCTCAAAACATGCGCACCATTGGCCTTGTTTTTCTTTTCGCTGATGGTCATCACAGAGGAGGTGCCAAATATATATTTTTGTGAACACCATTTTTAAAAGCACCAGCGATCCCAGCTGTTGTGTGTACCATGTACAGCCTAGGAGAGAAAACTGTTCCACGTGACACAATACTGCAGCATGCGTGAGTGGTGGGACCACACAGTGAGTGTGCCACTATCCTGGCCAAATGACATTAATCACTAAATTCACCCAGAATCTAAGAGTGTTAGAAGTTGTCATGTGTAAATTCAACTTCGTTCATGCCTATATTCAAGAACTTCTGGCTCTGACAGAAAGTAGACGTGATTCTAAGCCATTGTTATGAGTCAGGTGCCTGCAAACCAGTGTCTTGTTGGAATCCATCACTGTTTTACACTGGGAACTGGATTTGCAATTGTTAATATAATTACCACAGTTTAGCTAGATTCATCAAAACTGGGTATTCTTTGAAGAAATATGAGACAAAAACATTCTGGGTTAATTGTCTTATCTTATTGATAAGAACAGACCCTGAGATTCCGGGTCAAAAATTGTTTATTAAAGTTTGTTATATTTTCATAAGTTGCCAAGAAAAGGACCAGATATAACTCTTTCAGAGTGGAATTAGATTTTGTTCATATGGAGGGAAAAAGGTCAAGTTAAACTAGGGTAGGATGCAGCCTAATACTTCTATGGATAATTTTATTTTGACAACTTTTTCAAGTTAGTTCAGGTATTTAAGAATTTTAAAAAATGGTATTTGAAAACATGAATAAAAGTCAACACATGAATACTGGGGAAAGTACTATCTTTAAGAATGGCAAAGAAAGCTATTAATATCCTAAATACATAGTTACCTCTTAAAAATAAATATGAAAAATTTTCCTGCAATTAAAAAATACTCATAAGACAGTTCACAAAAGGGTGCCTGGGTGGCTCAGTCATTAAGCGTCTGCCTTCGGCCCAGGTCAGACCCCAGGGGCCTGGGATCGAGCCCCGCATCGGGCTCTCTGCTCTGCAGGAAGCCTGCCTCTCCCGCTACCATTCCCTCTGCTTGTGTTCCCTCTCTCATTGTGTTTCTCTCTGTTAAATAAATAAAATCTTAAAAAAAAAAAAGACAGTTCACAAAAGAATAAACACAATTGAATGACTGACATATGAAAAAAAATTTAATTTCACTACTAATTAAAGAAATTCAAAATACTCAGTTGTTATTTTTATGCCCTGATATTTTGAAGTTAAAAGTGATAATACTAAGTATCGCAAAAGATTTGGAGCAATGGTGCTCTCATAAATGGAGCCATTTGTTTGGATGGCAATCTGTCAATAAATCACAAAAGCTTTAAAATATGCATATCTTTTTTTTTTTAAGATTTTATTTATTTATTTGACAGAGAGAGATCACAAGTAGGCAGAGGCGGGTAGAGAGAGAGGAGGAAGCAGGCTCCCTGGTGAGCAGAGAACCCGGTGTGGGGCTCGACCCCAGGACGCCAAAATCATGACCTGAGCCGAAGGCAGAGGCTTTAACCCACTGAGCCACCCAGGTGCCCCTAAAGTGTGCTTACCTTCTGAGCAAGAAATTATATTCATAAAAATGTAACCTAAGGAAGTGATTAGTGAAAAAGATACTCTTTATAATAATATTTAAAATAACAAATGGTTAAGAAACTTTTTCATTCTCCAAAAATAAGGATTGTTTAGTTGTGGTACTATCAAATAAGAATATTAAATAGACTTTAAGGATTTAAATGTGGAATTACATTTACAGCATAGGCAGATTTTTTCACTGTGTTGCAAAGAAATAGAAAATAGATTGTGGTACTATAAAATATGGTCATATATTTGCATAAATACATCTATCTTTCCATCTATCTACAAAATGGGGGAAAATCTAAAAGGATATATACCAAATGTTAACAGTGGTTATTTCAAAATAGTGGCAATATGAGTTGTATCTATATTCAGTTTTGCTTCTGTGTGTTCAACTCTTTCTGCAATGAGCATCCATTGTTTGTATAACAGAGATAAAATTGAATTTTAGAAATTCTCTGTGCATTTTCCTTCATTCTTTTAACACTGGTAAATTGTTTGAAAACGTTCTGGGTACTAACAGTTAAGTGTATGCATGTTGGAGAGAAAAAATACCAAAGTGCTTTCTTATCCTCAACTCCACTGACAAAGAGAGTTTAACAATATATGATCAAATAGAATAAATAAGTAAAATTGCAGGGATTTTGTTGAGTAATATAAAGAGTAAATAAAACTTCATCAGGAGATTGGGAATAATGAAGAGTCCAGTCTGGTGGGAAAGTTGGATTTTCCAAGTGCCTGTGGAAGGTAACTTAATCCAGGTAATGTTGATCTGGGTAGTTTCATCAAATAGAAGAGTGTTTTATGGCAAAATTGTTCCACTTTTCAGATTAGATTTCTCTCTTACTTGTTGTCATCTTATCGATTGGTACATGGCGCGTTGAAACCTTAAATGGAATAACTAAGCACAGAATTACAATTGCAACCAAAAAGCAGAGAAAACAGAAGTTTTACTTAACTGTAGCAACAAGAAACCTCTTTTGATTTCCACAGACTTAAAACCTGCTGCAGAATTTGCTAAGTTGACATTAGCTGACCCTTACATGGTTCCGTGTAAACTTAGCTGAAGTCTGTTGGAAATATTTTCTTCATAGGAGTCACATAGCTTTGAAGGGGAGGAAAGGCTTTGATCAATAAGGACCTTAACAAGTTTGGTTTTAAAGGCTCCTGACTACTCAAGTTGTTCAAAGAAAGGTTATTTAGGGTAATCACAATTCATGCTGCCAAAATTTCACAGGATGCCTTAGGAAAATATAGGTGTCCAAGAAAGGTTTCTTTTCTTATCTTACCCCTCATCTGATATCTTTAAGCAAGAGTCTGTATGTGGATTGCCAAAGAGTTCTCATGTTTCCACGTCTTAGTCTTGGGAACAAATAATAAATTAAGCCATTGTGGAAGACAGAAGTGGGAGAAGGCCTCATATTACCTTACTCAGCTTTTAATCAATAGAACTGGGTTTTTTCCAATGGACAGATAAAATCCTGCCTTAGAAATTTCCATGAAGCACTTATGGGATGTGAGGTGGTTGTTTTTGTTTTGTTTTGTTTTACATTCTGTTAATTCTCCATGCTATTAAAAATTCAGCAAAAGAAATTTGACAAAATCATAATTATATTACAGTAAGTTAACATTTTAAGCCAACATTTGCTATAGTTTTATAATGACTTTGTTTTAGAAAATAGAAACGCAATAAAGATTATCCATCATCTTCCTGTCCATTCCTGTCTAGAGATGATCACTTTTAGTATTTTTATATATTTTAATCTATGTGTTTTTATATACATAGCAGTTTGTAAATTGGTGTCAAATTTGCATACTGCTTTGTACTAGATTTTCCAAGTTTTAAATCAAAGCTATGAATATTTAAAACATTCCTCAGGCACCTGAGTGGCTCAGTCAGTTAAGCATCCAACTCTTGGTTTTGACTCAGGTCATGATTTCAGGACCTGAGGACTTTCAGGCTCCATGCTGAGTGTAGAGCCTGCTTAAGTTTTTGTCTCTCCCTCTCCCTCTCCCTCTATCCCTCCCCCCACAAGGCAAAACAAAACAAAACAAAAACACACAAAAATTTCTGAAATATTCTTTGAGAGAAAAAGAAAGCTACATAGTATTTCTTTCTTTCTTTTTTTCCCCCAAATGTTTGTTGAAAAACCAAAGGGTATGACGCTGTATCCTTTTTCAGAAAAGCCTCTCATACAAATGGAGGCTGTGGACACCACCTTCCACTTGAGCTGAGGATGTTCTCTTCTCAAACTTGATTTCCCCAGAATTCATCATGGCTTGGTCTTGGGTTAAACTCTTGGCACCATTGTCCTGGCAGGAGTGCTGGATGCCAGTAGGCCTGGGTTAGCAAGTCCAGCCAATACTTGTCATGTTCATGAGTATCAATAGCTGTTCCACCAGCAGCTGCTTCTTGGCATCTTTGGAAGCCATTAGGTAACCCTGGTTCTTCAGGTCTGTCTGGGCAATGATGGCTACCATTTCATCATCTTCATTTACAATGGGAAAGTTTCCCTTCTTGTTGCACTGCAGAATTTTGTTTGCTTCCTTCAATGTGATGCCTGCAGGAGCTACCATCTAGTCTTCCTTCTTCATCATAATCCCTTCCAAAAACCAGCCATGCTCCTCCTCCTTAAAAAAATCAACTCCCCATCCAACCTGCGTTGGTGGTTGGGATACAGGCTGGGCTTTGGCTTCAAACATGTCCTGCACTCAGTCTTCAGGGCTGAGGACTCAGGGTCTGTGCTGAGTCCCTGTTCATATTCCTTCATTTCTGAATGTCATTGGCTTGGACCTCAGGTGTACAGTTGTGATGGATAAGCCAATACCTCCTGTAAGGAGCTTTGCAATGGCCATGCCAGTCTCTGTGACTGCTGAGGAAAACAGTGAGGTCTTCAGAGTGATCTTTTTTTTTTAATTTTAAAGGTATTTTTTTAATTTCATTTTATTTTTAAGTAAACTCTACACCCAACATAGAGCTCAAACTCATGACCCCAAGATCAAGAGTTGCATGCTCTACTGATAGCTAACCAGGTGCCCCCAGGGTGATGTTTTTGATCAAAGCAGAGGTCAGGTCCTCCTGGTCTGCAGTGAAGTCAGTGTACCCAATGAGAATGTGAAAGTCATTATAGCAGATGCCATCCTCACAGTTGAACAGCTGATGTTCCATGAGCCCATCTTCCGGGACATAGATGTGCCCTTGCTAATCAGGTAGTGGGCCATGGCCAGTGCGTGGCAAAGCGACATGTGTCTGAGGACCTGGCTGCAAAACGGTATTACTTAATTTAGGCAAATCCCCCATTCTACAAATACATGAAGGAGAAATCAGTGATCTAGGCACTGTGAAGATACAGTGGCTAGCTAGTAAGATACAGTCTGTGATCTCAGTCAGCTTGTTTTCTTGTAGTGAAAGGGCCACAGAGGAGTAAGCAGAAGTGAAGATGCCTATCATGAGCCATGTAAGAAGAAAGAAAATCTAGGCTATGTTCATGGAATGTTAAGGGATAAGACAGCACCTCTGTTTTGGAGGGTCAGAAGGGGGTGATATAATGGTTAGTATGATGATGGAATTCTTCTTACACCATATCGTTGTGGTCAAGTTCAAATGAGTTAACATTTATTAACTGCCTGAAATAGTGCCTATCCTGTACTAAGGGCTCAGAAGGTTCCATTCTTATTAGTGTTGTTATTATCAATATTGTAATTGTGTGGCAATTGAAAGAAAACACTGGGTAAGGTACCATTTATTTGAACCCTCTTCTATCTTCAGACCCAAATTCAACAGGCCACGCATTTTCTATAGCAAATGGACTTCGAAACTCAGCAACCACGTCCACTGATCTCAAGAAGTCAGGCTGGCTGCCATCCATTAGGCCCTGGTTAACATTTCCCCTCTAATTTTCATTTGCCTGAAATGATCCGAGGAGCCATAAACTTGAAGAGAGTATTTAATTACTTCGATAAAACAGGCCCATGGTCCTCCATGCTGGTTTAATAACTGCATTTCCATGCTTTTGGAATCACTTACAATATGCATTTTAAACCAATGACATTTATTTTCTTTTGTTATTGTTCCCACTCTGTTAATATGTGTTTATCTTATTTCAGTCTCTGTAGCCTTTAAACAAGTGCTTATTAATCAGAAGCCATTTAAAAGCTGATATGCCATGTTCTATATCAAGGAAACTAAAAGAACACCAAACAGCCAAGTACACATAGGTGCTTTTCCTTTTAATTAAAAGCTGCTTTGTACATATAATTCCTTTCCTGGCATTTTATGTGGAGGTATTCAAATTA
>CM053603.1:62804113-62871150 GCA_028646535.1 Procyon lotor | reverse complement strand
ATAAACACAAAAATAAGGTAACAGAGCTAGAAGAGCTTATAAAGAGTAATATAAGTTGGCTTGATCTCTAGATAACACACTGTTTGACAATAAAAATCCTGGCTACAAGAGGGTAAGGAGTCTGGGCATGCTACCCTAAGACTCCCCGAGCCAAATTTACTTCCATTCCCTTAGATAGTCTCTTTCATGGAGCACCTCAAAAGTTTTGGGGACTCTTTGGGAGCAAATATATGAGTTTTTAATAAGCATCCTAGGTGGCAGACCCTGCATAAATCTTAAAAGTAGCTTCAGGAAATCCACCCTTTTTTTTTTTTTAATATTTTATTTATTTGACAAAGAGAGAGAGATCACAAGTAGGCAGAGAGGCAGGCAGAGCGAGAGGGGGAAGCAGGCTCCCTGCTGAGCAGAGAGCCCAATGTGGGGCTCGACCCCAGGACCCTGAGATCATGACCTGAGCCGAAGGCAGAGGCTTTAACCCACTGAGCCACCCAGGTGCCCCAGGAAATCCACCCTTTACACACACACACACACACACACACACACACACACACACACACACACAGAAAGAGAGAGAGAGAGAGCGAGCTGTGGGCATCTTGCTAGGTTCTTTGTTGGCCTGAAGCAAAGTGGAGTAGTATAGTAGATAGCTTAGAGGGAGTGTGAGCAAGCCAAGGACTCCTACAGCATCCTAATACAAATCTTCATATTGTTAAAACAGTAGAAGGAAGGACAGACATCTTCTGGTCCAGCTTACTATTTTACAACAATGATCCAAAGAGGAAAGATCACCTGCTCTATGATGTATAATATTAGTGCCTGAAATGGAAGATGAACTCAGTTTTTCTTATCTTTGGTCTTGTATATTTCAATTATATCAGGCTGATTAAAAAACAAACATTACTCAAAGCAGATTCCCCCCCAAAAATGGTTTTCTTCACTTCAGAATAGCTCCCTTTACATTAAAGATCCTCCCTTATGAGAAAAGACTATAAACTTGCAATAAAGATGGACTAGATAAAATGGGAGTACCATGATCTAGTTTAGGAAAAACAGATGCCCATTCTCCTATGAAGTCTAGGAAGGGGGTGCATTTCACTGAACAGAGATGGTGTTCAGGGTTATACCCCTAAATGAGGGCTAGTAAATAATGTACAACAATGCTGCCTTTGCCTTTTTCTTAATGTAAAAATTTCCTTTGTGTTCATACTAATAGAAATTAGATGTTATATGATGAAACCCAAAAGTAAACAAAGTCTTAGCAAAAATTTTCTTCTATACATAAAGTGTCAATGATTGTGCTCCATTTCTGGCTGATGTACTTGGGAAATAGCCCAGCCATCATACCTTTGATATGGTTTAAACATTGCTTATCTTTAAAGATAGTTCAAGAAATTAATAAAATTCAATACCAAGAATCAATTAAGTTAGTTTCTAGTGAGCTCCATAAACAGGGAATACTCAAGAAAGGCTGTATACTACTGTGGAGTCGGATTTGTTGTCTGGACCTTACACCTATTTAAATATCATATTTCTTCCCCCAAATTTAGATATATAGTATGATGCTGGGCTCACCAAGATGACTTAACTACTTAAAAAATTTCAGCAGCATAGATTGGAGGTCATGAACATTAAAATCGCAGGAAGTGGCTTTCTATAAAGTTCAGAATCATAGCAACAAATTTCTCTCTCACATCTTATCAAGTCCCAGGCACCTGCCCATGAAATTGGCAACAGAAAGACATTCTGCTCAGCCAATTACAGGTTTCTCGTCATCTTGCCAACTTGCTTTGTCTCCACAACCTGGCAAAATGTGGCTATTGGCAGGAAAGTGAATATTTGAAAATAATTACAGTATATAGGGATTTTTGGTTCCATAATGTCTAATTGAGTAATTTAAAAACCATTTTAGCACTAGGGATAGATTTACTTTCTACTTTATAATATGTGACATGCCCTGTAATTTGAGCCCTTTGGCCACTAGTCCCTCAAAGAAAGAACTAGAATGGGGTCCTCAATGAACGTTATCTGTAACAAGGTTAATTTAGCAAAATATTAATGACCTCTATACTTTGGAATTCCATGGTCATAACCTTCCCTCTAGCTAACCTGAGACATCCAACTGCCAGCTGTTGCAGAGGAAGGGGACAGAAAGCCACAATTTTCTAAGTATCTTGACCATTTCTGGAACCAGATCTTCCATAAAGTGTAAAAGTATAAAGAAACTACCCAGCCCTCTATGGCAGCTGTGCCATTTGGCTTGTTGTTGGGGTAAGAAAATATTGCAAATAGGAAATGGGAAGGCCAAATCCAGTTATTCTGGTTTGAAAGGGTTGTGAAGGGATGAGAGGCTATTAGGAAGCAGGATGATGGGGGTGGGGTGTGGGGAATGTAAGCAGCCCAAAGAGATACCAGTGTGTTAGGTGAGGGAAACACCAAAAACAGGGGACTGGTTTTTCTTTTTTTATATTCACATTAAGGAGTTCAGAAGATAATTGTGTCATAAGTGGTCATCAATCATATCAAGCCACATCAAGGTAAAATTAAAAGTACTGAAGTCTCAGCTTTCCTGAGACTATGGCTAAAGATCCACAAAGAGTGACAGCAGCATCAGCATCAGCATCACCTGGGAGCATGTTAGAGATGCAAATTCTTGGACCCCACTCTAGACCTACTGAATCAGGAACTCTGAGGGGGTGCCCAGCAGCCTGTGTTTTGACACATCCTCCAGGTCTTTCTTGAGGACCACCATCCTATGGCCTGATCTGAGAGTCAGGAATTTCCACAGGTCTCCAAAGACAGATGCTTGAGCTGAAGACAAGTGTCTCTGCCTTAGGGCCTTCCCGGCTAAGAGGCAAGGAGGTGTCTTGTAGAACACCTAGTCCAAGGGCTGGATGGCAAATGTGAAGGTATTCAGAGGCCTTTGTGACAGCACTTAGAACAGAAGAGAGGTTGAGACCATCAGGGAACATAGTTGAACCTAGACCCAGCTGAGGGAGATCAACCTGCCTACTTTAGGTGCAAATGGCAATAGGTCATGCGTCACTCAAGCTACCAGACAAGGGACATCTCCTCAGAAAGATACCTGAGGAAGCAGAAGACACATAGGAATGTAGGAACTGCTTTACTCTCCGAACCTGAAGTCCCACTGGTGACACGTCTCCCATCTCATTCCCCAGATGCCCAAATACCATGTTGGAAAAGGGCAATTGAACTGAGAGAAAAGAAGAAACTGTACAGCTGTTTTATCTGAAAAGACATAGTTCTTTCCAAAAAGACCATTTAGGATATTCAGAGACCTGATAAAGGGTTCAACTTTGAAGGATCAAATGTTTATACTGGAAGGAAACTGTTGAATCGTAAAAATCTAAAACTTTATTAATTGGCACGTCTGAGTTGTTCCCATTCCTTAGGGGAATTGAGCTTATAAGGAAGCTAAGGCCAATGCTGGAGGATAAATAAACTGTGTGTCTGAAAATGAGTGCATACATTTGTAACTATGCTATGCACTTTTGTAGTATAGAACTTGCATTTTTGCTACCCAAATGCTCTCTGGAAATCAAAATATTTCAGTGTAGAAATGAGAGCATGAAATTATTTATTTATTTATTTATTTATTTATTTAAAGATTTTATTTAGTTATTTGACAGAGAGAGAGAGAGAGATCATAAGCAGGCAGAGAGGCAGGCGGAGAGAGGGGGAAGCAGGCTCCCAATTGTGAGAACTGCTCATGACATTTTTACAGTTTGCCCTTGGCAAATTCTCCTCCATTGTCCCTCTCTATAATAGATAAATCATCAAACAGCTTTGCCAACTGACTCAGAGCCCTCAGGTGGAAGGAGATTGGCAACAGAATGGTGGACAAGTTGGGAAGGGTCAGGCAGGAATTCCATATTCAGAGACTCAGTTAAGCAGAATGAATATGATGGGCCTAAAATAAAGGAATACAAAATAAAACAATAGGCAAGAAAACAATAGATTTCTTTGTCCCTGGGATTAGTCAGTTTGCCCTGGATTTTTCAATTACTTCAATGTCAAGAGCATGATCTTGGAAAATCACACCAATGTACCTCAACTGAGAAATATTAAAAGCTCTTTAGAAATGTTTCCAGGCAGTATGTTTAAATATTTATGAGCAATTTCTATAAATGACTGCTGGCCAGTTGTAATAATTAGGTGTATTCAGGTGATATAATAATCTTCCCATCGCTTGAAAATGTGCTGAGTATGTAATACTCACCCTGAAACAGCCTCTGCTCAGTGTGCTGACCTGCTTTTTCTTTCTGGAAAGATTGGCTTTTATTTTTAGCTAAATTTTTAAAAACTTTTTCATTGAAGTATCACTTTTATATGAATTAAATGCACAAATCTTTATGTATAGCTCAGTAAACTTTTACATACGTATCACTGAACTCCACCCAGATTGAGATATTTCTAGTGCTCCAGAATGTCCCTTATCCTCTTGTAAGGAAATAACTCCACCCTAAGCTAACTATTTGTTCTGATTTCTATTATTGTGGATTATTTTTTCCTTTTTCCGGACTGATGTAAGTAGAATCAAATGGTAATGATGTTTTCATGATTGGGTTCTTCCACTCAAAATTACGTCTTTATGATCTACCTCCATTGTTGCATTTGATACTCATCCATCTCTTTTTGTTGCTGTGTAGTATTCCATTGTAGGACAATATCATAATTTTGTTTTCATGGACATTGGGTCACTTCTAGTTCTTAACTCTTACTAATGAAACTGCCATGATCATTCTTGTATAGGTCTTTTGATGAACATAAGCATCAGTTTCTTTTGGGCATAAGCCCAGGAGTGGAGTTGCTGTATCAAAGGATTTATGCTTATTTAGCTTTAATAGCCACTGACAGAGTTTTGAAATGATTGTACCAATTTATACTCTATCCAAAAGGCTGGCTTTTTCAATGAGAGACCATACATTGTGTGCTTTCAAGACAGATCTTGCTCAACACTGGCTTCCTTGGGATGGTTTGTCTATGGTTACTTAGGTGGGCATAAGTGCTCTAGAGAAGAAAGGTTTTTACTTGTCTGATTCATTTTCAAATTCAACTATCCATCAGGAAAAGATGGCTCATATAGAAAGCATTTTAATATATAGGGCCAACTTCTTTAACCCCAAATAATGTATTTCTTTTTAAACCTTTATTCTTTTTTTCATGTTGAAAAGTATATATGGAAAATGGGGGAGGTTATGCATGTGCTCCGGTGAGGAGTATGTGGGAAATCCCTGTACCTTTCCCTCAATTTAGATGTGAACCTAAAACCATTCTCAAAGAAATAAACTCTTTAAAAAAAACAACAACTGTACTCACTGCAGAAAAATCAGAAAACATAGGAGAATGTATACAAGAGGATAAAGACCCCTAATCTGACTGTGACTTTTCTGATTATATGCTTCTAGAACTTATTTACACATGGAAGAGTTCTAGCTTTATGGAAATTGTTTCTTTACAAAGATTTTGTATGTGTTTTTGTTTTTTGTTTGCTTCTTTGGTTTTGTTTAACTAGATTCATAGAGTCTTCACACATCAATAATTATAAATATGCATCATATTTAATGACAGCAGGGGATTTTATTGTACATAAATAACATAATTGATTTAACTATTTCCTCTATTGATGGATGTTTATATTGATGCTTTCTCTTTTAAAAACAATGACATAGTAAGCATCTTTATATATACATCTTGTGCACATGTTAAATTACTTTCCTTAGGATAAATTCCCAAAGTTTTATTTCTAAGTCAAAAGTGATGCATATATTCAATTTTAATGCAGATTAACAAAATGCTGTACCAAGATATGTCTCCAGCTGTATTTGAGTGTGATTCCCAAACTCCTAAGTACTTGACTGCAGCATTCTTTTCAATCATTTTACTGACCTTAAATAATACCCATTTTTATTAATACTTACTAATTACAAATAAAATTTAAAATAGTTCCATAATTCTGTTCACCATTTGGAGTTAGCACTTTGTACATTGTTTGCCTAATTAGTTCATATTACTTTTGCTATATAAAATTTTTATATGTAGAAAATCTATTAACATGTCTGCCACATTTGTTTTAAATATTTTCCTTTTTTATTTTTAGTAAATTGGTATTTTCATTATCCAACTCTTTATTTGCATTCTCCAGTTGAATGTTGTGATTTTTTTTCACATATTCCTCACAATTCTTATTAAATTTAGTCCTGATGTATTTTGCATGATTGCTGCTAATTTGAATTGAATTATTTTGATCATATTACTTTATTCATTAGGTATATACTAATTATTTATTAAACTATTGTTATTAACATATATGAAAGCGATTGATAATTTATTTCTGTGGTCAGCACTCTCCCTAATAAAATAATCTTTTTTTTAAAGATTTTATTTATTATCTGACAGAGAGAGAAAGAGAGAGAGAGATCACAAGTAGGCAGAGAGCAAGGGGAAGCAGGCTCCCTGCTGAGCAGAGAGCCCGATGCGGGGCTCGATCCCAGGACCCTGAGATCATGACCTGGGCCGAGGGCAGAGGCTTTAACCCACTGAGCCACCCAGTTGCCCCCCCCCCCCAATATTTATTAATTCGTACACATTTTCAGTTGATTCTCTTGGTTTCCCCAGCCAGATAATCAAGTTGTATGCAAACTATGATAACTTTCTTATTTTCAACACTTATAGCTTTTATTTTATTCTATTTGGAACAGTGGAACACTTTCAGAACATTAGAAAATCATAGTGAAAAAGGAAATCTCTTTTTTATTTAACTTAATTTATTTCACTATTAATCTTGATGATGGCATTAGATTTGAGTTATGGTATTTTTCTAAAGTCATATTAAGAGAGTATCTTATTTTTTTTACTTTTAAAAAGCTTTTTGTCAGGCATAGGTAATAACTTTTACCTACAACATATAAACATATCTTGAGATGGTCATATGACTCTTTAAGTAAGTGGTAAGTTGATCTATATTAACACAGCTGAAGTGCTTTTTCATTAAAAGTATAAACTTTTATACTCTACTTTGTTATGTAGCATTTTTCTTTTTATATACCCATGAGATTAAATTGCTAACGTTTGGTTGAAAAGTTTAGACTTTATATTTCTAATATAAATCTTTATAAAGATTATAGGTCCACAATTTTCTTGCTTGGTAATCCTCTTAGGTTTTTCTATCAGAATTATGCTTACTTGGTAAAATAAATATGGTAGCATCCATTGTTTTCTTTATTCTGTGAAATATTTTCAATGGCAAATGCCATTTCTATTTTCTTTTAATAATAGCTGTATTACACATTATTATATGCCAGTTACTGTGTTGGGTATAGAGATACACACATGAGTAATAAAGATATGGTGGCTTTGAGAAGAACTTATAGTGGAATCTGTTCCTTAAAAGTTTGAAAGAATTAGCCTGGCCCCATTTTGGGGGGAGTGGAGGAAAGTGCATGCAAATTTTGACAAATTTTCTTTTTCTTTTTTTCCATTTTAATGGCTATATTCCAGTTTTCTACTTTTGTCATTTATATTTTCTTGGAAAATTATTCCTCTCAAGGAGAGCTTGGCAGTGTCTTAAAAATTAGTCTATCTATGGTTATATCTCAGCTCCTAATTTGTATGTTTCAGTTTTCTCTCTCTTTCCTTTGAATTCAAGTGATGTTACTCTGCATGTGTGTGTGTGTGTGTGTGTGTGTGTATGTGTAACATAAAGCAAGGAACAAATTACCCTCCTATTAACACAGTTTCATCACATTATCAGTACTTTGCTGATTCTGAGAGGCAATACATTGAAGATGATAGTTTTTGGTTTTTTTTTTAAGATCCCTGTGATTTGTGACCTTGGGCAAAGAATTTAGTTCTTGCCTGGGAATCAGATCCCTAATCTATTACTTGAGAAGAATATGAATTTCTTAAGACCAGGAGCCATGTTTCTTGAATCTTCCCTAGGACCTGGGACAGTGACTCTTACGTGTCAGGCTTTCATTAACAGTTTGTTGAATTGAGTTCTCTGCTGAAGGGCAGAGAGATTTCTTGAGGAACATTCCAGGTCTAAGAGCTATGATACTATATTAGAGGAACGATTATTGTATGAGAAAGTATTGTCAAAGAGTTAAAAACATCATAGAAATATATAGACCAACTGGTTTTTCCTTATAAAATGTCCAGCAACATCATCACTCACTCTTAATTTAATCATTAACGAACTACATTGTTGGAAAAATAAGGAATTATTTTATTCTTTTAGCCATCACTTTATAAAGCCAATTCTTTTAGCCATCACTTTATAAAGGAAAAATGAAAGAGTTTAATCATATTACCACAAGTAAATGACAAGTTTTTTTCACACTCATGCTTAAATCAATGAATTTTCCAGTATCAGTATTTTTTTGTTAGCTGGTTTTCCTAAAGCCCAGCCTACAGTGTGTGCCCAAGTAGGTAATTCATATGATTTTGAAAAAGAGATACAGGAAAAAAAGATCTCATACTTCAATACATTCATGATTCCCTATTAGGTATTAAATTGAGAGTGAACTTGACAAGTTATGAAAGTAAGACACATCTCTGTATTATTCTCTCTTATTAATGCACTGATCCATGGCTATCTGTGTGTTTTTGTTTTCCCTCATGGAACATTTTCTTCCACATGAAGGTTGTATTTCCAAGAGTAATGCTTAGTGACTTTATTTTAAACTTTTCATTTATTTAACTATGAATGGTAAATATTTTCTTCCACAATCACCCACAGTGAATTACTGTGTAACATCAACACTAGATTTGGGGTAAGATGTGCCACATACAACTCTCATGTAAGCAATCACTCACTAAAAATCCCATGGAAATATAATCATATTGATAAAACTAAGTATTATTATAACCTTGCCAAGAGTATTGGTCATATTAAGTAACATTTCTTAAGCCTATAGATTTTTGAAGGATCTTACCAATTTGTTATATAAGCAAGATTAAGAAAAGCAAGATCATCCAATTTAACTTACTGAATGATCATATTTTTTAAACTTATTATTATTTTGATGAATTTTATTAATAGAGATTCTAATAGTAAAAGGACTTCTACTTTATTTATTTATTTATTTATTTATTTATTTTTTAGGACTTCTACCTTAGACCCAAGTCCACTTTACCTTTTAAGATGGCAAGGTGATTGGTAAGAAACCTAATATTGTTTTCATCTGGATATTTTTCTCTCTGAAACTAAGGCAGTTTTCTCTTTGAAGCAAAATAAATGCCTATGATCATCTGTATGTCTTATCTGATGAAATACAGTAAAGACATTCTGCAGACCTCTTCTAGAATCCCTTCCAGCAAACCGAGAGAAAGAAGAGCATACATTGACTAAACTCCAGGCAAAAGTGATCACAGTGTTTTGGGGGAAAAGGTGTAATGACTTGGGGTAAGGAACTCATTCGTGATACCCAATGCTAACCTTACTTCTAATATGATGGATCCCCAAAAGCATTATGGCAAAAACCCACTTCGGTTCTCAATATCCCATTCTGTGTAAAGAGGGAGAGGTCTGTAATACCTAAGGTCTCTTCCAGTTCAGATATTCGGTGATGCACTAATTTGTTTTTTTGAACCCTCATAACTGGTGTACTTACTTGGAGCCATTGTTGGGAAAAGAAGGCAAACTCTAACTTGAATGACAAGTTAGATATTTGAATGACAAGTTATGATATTTGAGGAAAAGAGCACTAGGTTGATGGTGCGGTATGTATGTGTCATCATTCCATGAGGTTTTGGGCTCTCAGCTTTGTTCAGAATTGATGGTTAGAAATATTTATGTATGGCAGGAAACTGAAGAAGCATAAATCAGAAAAAGCTGGTGGACTCTGAGTTCCAGATTTTCATTATGTGGAGAAGCACGAGAGGCACTTTAAGTCTGAGCTTTTCCACTCACTTTCTTAAAATGACAATGCTCACTGATAGACTTCAGTGATTTTACTGCATACCAATGCAAGCAGAATTGTTTGTGTGGAATAATATCTACAGAAACCTCCTTCTGAAGCCCTGACACTTCCCCTTTTTCCAAGTAATCCACATTATGACAGCACTTTGGCTGTCCAAGTAATCCACATTATGACAGCACTTTGGCGCGAAAGTGAGTTTTCCGTTTCGTTGCTTGCTAAATTGAAGCTATTTGATAAATAGCATACATGCCACAAAATGGTATATACAAATGCTGCGATGTTTGACAGAAAGCAATTTTAAAGCTTTTACTTTTGCATTTCATATACTTATAGTCCAAGTTCACTTGGGAAGTGGCCGGGACGTCACATTATATGCATGCTGATATAACCCTGAGTGTACATTTCATGTGGGAAGGAAGCCTAAGTGTGTATTCTTGTTGCAAACCAAACCAAAGAAAGCCCAAATGTGTATTCATCTGCTATAGGATATCAAACTTCCCTATGCACTTTGGATTTAGAAATTTTATCAGAAATTAATCTTGCATGCTTTTCAAAAACAGGATGGATTTTAAGCATCTCACTGACACCTTTCATAAAATAACGATGGCGGCATGATAGTTTATACTTTGATCTTGCTTGACTATTATCTTTCAAAAATGGAGCTCTGAAGATCATCAACTTTAGAAAATGCTGACAAGGTACATGAGTTTCCACCTTGTGCTATCACACTCTTTTCTTACATTTTTGGTCTTTCCCTTGTCAAATTTAACCTTCCCTAGAACCTTAGGAAGAGAAAAACACCTAGTCACTGTTGAAAAAATTATATTAGGGAAAAGATGACAGAAACCCATAAATAACAGCTAATTGTCAGTCTTGGTTGCAGGTCAGTAAATTTTTTTGCTTGCAAGTTTCACGTGACAGTGTCATGTTTTCTTTTCTGTTATTCTCTTTCCCAATTTAAACAATAAAGAGGGAAAAAAAGTGGTGAGGTTAGTAGGAAATACACACACACACACACACACACACACACACACACACACACACACCAATTCAGGAATTTGTGGGAACTCCATGTCAAACTAAAATATCATTCTTTGTTGGTGTTCCAGACACAAAATAAGGTACTTTTTTTTGCTGTGTAAATTCTCAGAACACTATTGAATTGGTGGGCAACAGGAAAGCCACTGACCATGATGGGGAACATTAGGGAGGTCTCTACACCTCTGACATATTTCATACAATGTAGAAAAGATCCCATGTGGCAAAAAGGAAAGTACATGAGGCACTTTACCATGAGGCAAAACACAGTTATGCCCAATACTACCTCTGCCACTTGGGGGTTGTTTCATCTTGACTAAACAACTTTGGCTTTCCTGAACTTTCATTCCCTCCTGTGTAAAACTGCCATGGATCTACTCAGTAGGTGGTTAAGGTTAAAAGTGATACAATGTAAACGTTGTGCCAGACTACCCAGTCATCAGTAAATGTTATTCCTTTTCCATATTTTCCAGTTATTACTTGTAGAAATTTTGGCAACAGAAGTTTTCAAGCAGTGCAAGGTCTTCCAATATCAAAAGCTACTAAAAGGGACCAGGATTTAACCATGAGTAAAATTATTCTTCCTTTTTTGCAGCACAACAGCTGATACTTAAATGAGGGATTTTGTGGCAGGAGTCAGATAGCCCTAATAGCATATACTGACCATTTGTTGATAATATTTCATTATTAAAAAGATACATGTTGGGGCACATGGGTGGTTTAGTCAGTTAAGCATCTGCCTTCAGCTCCAGTCATGATCTCACGGTCCTAGGACCAAGCTCGGCTTCCTGCTTAGTGGGGAGTCTGCTTCTCCCTCTGCCTGCTGTTCCCCCCTGCTCGTGCTCTCTCTCTCTCTCTCTCTCTCTCAAATTAATAAATAAATAAAAATCTTTTTTTTAAAGAAAGATACATGTTAATTTTAGGAGAAGATACCAAAATAGAAAGAATTTTGTTTTTAACTTCAGTTCCACGGTGCAAAGACCCATTTTGGCACTCTTTCTTTATTATGCCATTGATTTGATTTCTCTTCATTTACATTTTTTCCTGGCAATTATTTCTCATTTCTGGAAGTGAGTTCCAAATCAAAATAAGATTATATTTCCCCTTGGCATACAAGGCTTTGGCTAGAATATCAATTTTGTGTGAATAATAGAATGTTAAATCATCACTCTCCTGAGCTTGTGAGCCATCCAAATGCTTTGGTTTTCATGCTTATAAAAGACATGAAAGTATTGAAAAGTTAGACTTGATCATTAACTCAAGTGTTGGTCCTGCCAGTCACCATGTATTATCAATATATCAAACTCCAGTGGTAAAGAAAGCCAGCATCGCTACCATTAAAGGACCTGTAAACTCTTTACAAATTGGCCTCTAAGTACAGTTTTTAGAAAGTTTACAAGGTGATTATGGTGTTCCATTAAACCTCAAATAAAATTTAGGAAGGAAGTTCTAAAATTGTTAATGTCACCAAGGACTGGAACAATATTGAATTTGAATCATAATTATTTGCCTACCCTAACAACCAGCATAAAAAATACCATAATTAAGCAATAAGTCTTTGCATAGTGACTGTAGAAAACTATGGATTCCAAGTATAAATTATTTCTTTATCCTTCCCTATGGAACCAAAATAAAAGAGAGAGCAATATCTATTATATTTTTAGTGGGTTTTTTGTTCCTTTTAAAGAACAGACGCATCTGGGTGATTTTGAAAAACTGTCCATTCTCATATGGACCATAGCATTTCTTGTTTCTTCACATTTTTATTAATAGTATTTGGGTTTTACATATACATGCAATTCTTAGAGCTTGTTTCCTTTCTCTGATGGAAGAGCAGTGCATGCTTATTACAGATTATACAGAAAATATAGAGATTATAAGGAGGAAAATAAAAATAATCTCATCACCAGATGTAATAGCTATCATCCTGTTAAAATATTTCCTACATTTTCTGGTTTTGACTTTTTTCTTTTTCTTTTTTTTTTTTTTACTTTTTTTCATTTTTTTACATAGTTGAGTTCATATTAATATATAGCTATATAATAGGATATTGTCATTCTGCCCTTTAACACATATATTTCTCTATCTATTGAATATGCCTTTAAAACATTATTTTAATAAGGAGGAAAATAAAAATAATCTCAACACCAGATGTAATAGCTATCATCATGTTAAAATATTTCCTACATTTTCTAGTTTTGACTTTTTTCATTTTTTTTACATAGTTGAGTTCATATTAATAGACAGCTGTATAATAAGATATTGTCACTGCCTTTTAACACATGTATTTCTCTATCTATTGAACATGCCTTGAAAACATTATTTTAATTGGTACATATCATGGTATAAGCATTTATTTAAACATTCTTTAATTTTTTAGATATTAGGCTATTTATTCCACTCCTTGTCTTCCTCCTATTTTTTAACATCATAAGTAGTATGGCAGTAAGCATCTATGCACATTAACCTGTCTAAGTTTCAAATTTTTCCCTTTTTAATATATTTCTGAAAATTACTGAGCCAACAGAGCATATATTTTAAAATGCATTGGATTCCAAAAGGATGATACCTGGTCACTCTCCTTTGAGCATTTTGCAATCACCTTTTTTTTTTAAACTGCCTGACTGGTTTTGAGACCTGTGGTATTCCTCTACCCCCTTCACAGTAAAGGGCCATTAAATGGATTGAAGGACCTCACCATCAGCTTTTCTTGTTTTTTCAATAAAGGGATAAGGAAGCTCAGAAAGAGTGGGAGGCATATTGACATGACAGACCAAGAAAAGAGACAGGAATTCAACATTGAGAAAAGATAAATGAAGTGGTTGACTTCTCAGTTAAAAGAAGAACAACTTACCTCATTTGAATCATTGAGGATAAAATAAAATTTCGTAAACTTCCTAGGGAATTTTATTGGTAGAAAAAAGAACCCAAACCATTTAGTTCAAAGGTCCTTTTAGAGCTTTCTTACACGCCCTCCCCCAGTATCAGAAGTGTCTTGCTTCCATGTTTCTACTTTCAAGTTTCTCTGTGGCCAGAGTTTGTACATTTTCATTGCTGTATGCTATTATTTTATTAATATACCACAGCTTATTTATCCATTCCATTATTGATGGACTTTGGAGGTATTCAGAATTGTGCTGAATGGACATTTTTGTGTATGTTTTTTGGTGAATGTATATATTTGGGGGGGCACACACATAGAAGTCTAACTATTGGATTTTAAGAGATGCAAAAATTTGACTTGAGTAGCCACTTGCAAACACTTGTGGAAGAAATGGTACCATTGTATACACTTCCACCAGTAACGTATAAAGAGTTTCAGATACTCTGCATATTTACCAGCATCTGCCATTTACTTGTCTTTTTAATTTTACCCATCCTGTTGGGTATATTATGATATTGACCTGTGATTGCCTTTTGTACTTTCTTAATGATTAATGAAGTTGTTCACCATTATGTATGTTTACTGGATACCTCGAAATATTTTGTAATATAGTTGTTGACATCTTTTCATTATTTTTTCTAAGTGTCTGACTTTGCCTTACTGATTTGTAGGAGCTTTTTTTATATTCTGGAAACAAGTCTTCTTTTGGATATATGTACTGCAGTTATCTTTCCTTGTTCTGTGTCTTTTTCCTTTACATTCTTAAAGCTATCTTTTGATAAATAGAAGTTCATAATTTTAATATGTCAAAATTTATCAATTCTCCTTCATTGTTAATACTTCTCATGTCTTAAGAGATCTTTGTTTACCCCAAATTCATAAAAATATTCTTCTGTGTTTCATTTTAAAAGTTTATTGTCTCACTTTTTCACATTAAGATCTTCAATACGTGTGGATTTTTTAAATGATGTGAAGTTTACTGTTTTATGATATCTAATTGGCCAAATGCCACTTACTGAAATTCATAGTCACCTTTTTCTTTCATCAGTTGACCACATATATGGCAGACCTGAGCTTTAGATGATCATTCTGGCTATAAGGTAGAAAATGGAGTGGGAGGGGAGAAAGAATGGAAATTGGAAGAACAGGGAGGTGGCTTCTACAACAGTACAGATAAAAATGGAGGTCACTTGAGTTAGGAAGATAACAACAGAGATGCCAAGGGACAAGTTAACTTGACAGATGTTTTCAAAGTTGATATATAAGTATTAAATGTAGAGTGACACAGAGGAGTGTGAAACAGAGAGCAATAAAAAATTACTTTCATGTTTCTGGCTGAAACATCAAGCTGATGGTAATACCATTCATTGAAATGAAAGAAATGTTTGATTTGCAAGATTTTATGTTGATTTTTCAAGAACTTACATCTTCCATGCTAGAAGGTTCTTGTACCTCCACCAATAACTTATAAAATTATGACCCTTTCATCATAACCTAAATAAACTCAAGAGAGAGTTGAAATGGCCAAATCAAGAACTATTAAGTGTATCATTTGTTTTCAAAGGTGGCAGAAAAAAAAAGAAACACAAAAGTTATTTTTATTTGTTAAGTAGAAACCACTTTATGTATTAGATAAGGATACAATGAGCCTGATCTTCAGCCAATACTGGTTTTCATACCAAGACCAAACATCAACTTCAGCACAACACTGACTCGCAAATTCTTTGTGTCTTCTGAAAGCACAGTTCAAAGTCCCCTGGAGTGATGTAATTACAAATTAAAGCATATCCATCCCTTTCTATGTCAACTGAACCCTGGAGAACTATTCTCCCAAAGTACTCTGCTACATGTATCAAGGTCTACAGAGGCTTTTCCAACCATGCTTGAACCAGGGATTATTACAGCAGTTCATTTCCCAGTGGTGTTCTGTGAGGTGAAAAGTACATTTAGAAATGGTGGGCTGAGAGTAATAATAACATTAATAATTGATGTGTCTGCAGTTCATTTAATCTTTGAATTCCACAGCTAAGTTGTCATATCATACTATTTAAATTTCAAACAGACAACCTTCACACTGATTAGCACTTCAAGGTAAAGATGGAGCTTGGAAAAACCTGAGGTGGTTTATTACTCAGTTGCATGTTTTATAGAAGAACTTCACAGGCTAGCTGAGATTGGGTTTCAGGTGTGGGAGGCAGGCTTCTTTCCATCAGCATTGGGACAGTAAGATGTGGCTTTCTGATCCTGAGTATCCTACTCTGGGGCTGAGCCATGTCTAAGGGCAGACCCCACAGTTCTGCAGCAGTGAGCATGAGGGACCTCTGGCTCCCGCTGCTCTGCCCATTAGGTGCAGAATTCCTCAAGGAAATGATCTGCCAACAGCAAGCCATGCTCCTGTCTGTGGACAAGAAATCTATAGTGTGGTTGAATGAGTTCTTTGAGATGATCGAGGAAAGAAGTAGGCATTCCAAAGCCAGTGAGTAGAGAGCGAGTGGTGGGGATGAGCAGAAAAGCCTGGATGAGGGCTTCTGATGGGTTCTGCTCCAGGCAGCAGCCCTGCATCTCTGCCGTTGATTCTTCCGTCAGTTTGTTTTGATGAATGTTTTTAGTGCAGCCCAAGCTAGCTGCCAAGTGACTGCTTTAATAATGTGTGCATTTAAAGCTTTGTCATTTTGATATACTTGATAAGAAAAAAGTTTGTGTTTTTTTTAAGATTTTATTTGTTTATTTGACAGAGAGAGATCACAAGTAGGCAGAGAGGCAGGCAGAGAGAGAGGGGGAAGCAGGCTCCCCGCTGAGCAGAGATCCCGATGCGGGGCTCGATCCCAGGACCCTGAGATCATGACCTGAGCCAAAGGCAGAGGCTTTAACCCACTGAGCCACCCAGGCACCCCTCAAATCCAATTTCTGATTGTTTCTTCTTATTCCTCATTTTCCACAATCTATTGGATTTAATAGACTTTTGCCGTTATCGTAGTAGGTAAAGCAGATGTAATATTCATTGGATAATTTGAACAGGAAAAAACAGGTAAAGAATGAGAAGTAGCCTTCCATGGAGTTTTGTGGGTTTGGTAATCAGCCTGATTGCTCCTGACATGTACGAAAGGCCAGGTAGGCAACTGATGTTCTACGTTTTGCTGCGATGTGTGTGGACTTACACTTTTGTTTTGGGAGTAGGGAGTTAAGATTTGTTTTGATGTATCAAATTGGGTGCCCTCCACAGCACCCTAATACCATGACAGGGTGACCCTCTTCAGTTCATGTTGTGCTAAATTCTATTCTCCATGGAGTAGACAGTGACTCTATTTAACCACGAATAAAGTCACATCACTCAGTCGCTCGAAATCTCACACAGAGTAAATTCCAAAGTTGTCGTTGTGAACCCCAAGGCTGTGTGCAATCTCATGCAGAAGAAGCTAATGGACCATGTAGTTTTTCACTCTATCAGAACTTGCTTTAGACAATGAGAAGGAAAATAGCTGTGCCCACTGAGGGTTGGTGGATGAGAAGAGGTGATTGGAGAACTGACAAGAGCAGGATTAAAATAATCAAGTGATTATTATATTATTATTATATAATATATATTAATATATATTATATTATATAATTATATATTATATAAAATTATATAAAATATATATTTTATATATAATTATATATTATTAATATATAATAATATATTATTATATTATTATTAAAATAATCAATCTAAATTGGATTGGGAGAAAGCACAGCAGCAGTGGACTGAAGGGACACGGAGTTGACAGAAATGATGACATGAGCTGGGTGAAGCCCTACAGACCTGATGAGGTGGGGAGTGGCAGGAAAGGGGAGCTCTGAGTAGCAATGGCTGGAGTCATGGCAGGAGGAATCTGGAGTGGAAGGGGCTCAGGCTTGTCCAAGGGCATGGAGTAATAAGGGTCTGGAAACATCACTGTGGAAAAGGAGAGCAGCAGCCCCAAGTCCAGCATGACTGACACATGAGGTTGAAGAGGGGAATTCCTGGGAGAAGGATGAAAAGGAAACTGCATCTAGAGGGATTACCCTGACTTCCTTGAAAGTAAGGCATTGGAGGGGCTTTTTGGGGAAAGGGATTGAAGAAACAGAGATGTTCTTGTGGAGCATTAACTATAGAAAATGAGACAGAAGGATAGAGACAGAAGAGATGTACCAGTGAAAAAGCAAGTTGTAGAAAAGTGTTTAGGATACAACACTATTTTATGTAAGTATAAATATATCTCAAACCCCATATTGAAATGTGGAAGGATGCAAATGCCAAAGCCTTACAACAGATTTTACTGTCCACAGTATGTATTTCTATATTGGTTTTACCCTTAGCAGCTATCATGTATTACCTTTGTGAGCAGAGTAAACAAAACATAATTAACAACAACAACAACAACAAAAACAAAAACCTGCCTGAGGAAATCAGTGTAAATATGATTGTGCCTCTGACAAGGGCAGGGAATGTCATGGAGTTATCACAGCATTTTAAGAAGCAGATGCCAAGAGAGTCATGTTTCTAGGGGCATACTTGTGACTTAAAGGTTTGTGGGTAAAGTTATTCAGGGGTGGGGAGGGGTGTGTAGAGCTTAGAGTAATGATCTTCTAAATAAATTATATTTTCCTTTTAAGAAGGATGATGACATCACTCAGCTTTCTGGAATGTCAATGTATCAATTAAAATGTAGTGTTCTGTAATTAGAGAGTTCTGGACTCAAATCTTGACTCCATCCCTTACTAGCTTTGTGACTGTGGGAAGTCACTTAACTTTTCTGAACCAGTTTCCTCATCTGTAAGACAGACTTAGTAACACACATCTATAGGTTTGTCTCAAGAATTAAAGAAAGGTGTAAGGTTCCCAGTACAATGCCTGGCCTAGAGCTAGACCTCAACCTGTTATTAGCTATTCCTACATGAATTAACCCTGAAAATATCTTCAATATGTCCATTCTTTGTAGATTGTATTATATTAGCAAAAATTTGACAAAAATAGAAGCATAAAGCTATCATATGCAAAAAAGTCATGCAGTTTGTTAAGAAAATCATTGGTCCATCTCATTGATCATTATTACTTGAAATTAAAGCACTCTGGAGGTTACCAAAACATTGTAAAATTTGGCAAATGTTATTATTGTAAATATTCATGTTGGTATTTACTAAATTAAACTTAACCTCTTTATAACTTTTCTTGAACACATACTAGATGTCATAGGATTTCTTTCTAAAGAATTCCAAGGTGAAACAAGAAACATTTTCAAATGCCTCATTTCTACTCAAGAGATTTTTCTCAAAGCTAGAAGACATAGGGGCACCTGGGTGGCTCCGCCGGTTAGGCATCCCACTCTTGATTTCAGCTCAGGTCATGATCTCAGGGTCCTGAGATGGAGCCCCATAATGGGCTCTCTGCTCACCAGGGAGTCTGCTAGAGATTCTCTCTATCCCTCTCCCTCTCCCACCATTCGTGCACACACGCTCTCTCTCTCTCAAATAAATGAATAAGTAAAATCTTACTTTAAAAAATTGGGAAGCCATAATTCGTTATCATCCAAGAGAAATTATGAATATTTCAAAACTTTCAGGGATAGAAGAAAGAAATTATGCCCCCAAACCTTCAAATATTTCAAAGGTCAAGAGTTACTCTTCAGATGAGGAAACAAATTCTGAAGAAAATATATCATGGCAATTTAGGTAGTCTATTTTTTCTACCTCATCATAAGAATAGCACAAAATTATTTATTACTGAGCATTAGATACTATATCACTATATTTAAGTTTATGCTTTTAGAAGAATGTTCACAGTAAAATTAAATAAACTTTATAATTATTGCTACAATGGAAGAAGCTATTGCACAAAGGAACTATTTTATAGAAAACACAAATATAAACCCCAAACTGCAATTTTACCTGGATGACATAAAAGTAATTTTGTGTGTGTGTGGCCATCTCTAGTATTTACTGATTCTTACTCAGTATGGCTTTGGGAAGGGGGAGACAAACAAAAACTTATATCTGTCCCTTGGTATTGCTTTGACTTGGCCAATCACTACATCAAGCCATAAAATGCTACTTTCTTAGTTATACCACCTAATTATTTCTTATACAATGCTGTAGGGAAGGGCAGACAGATTTTATGCTCTTGTCTATTAAACAGAAATTGACCAAAAGTATTTATGGAAATTGAACACTTTGTCATATTAATTAAAAACATGAAAGGGGAGATAAATATGCGACAAGAACAAGATAAACATTAATGGTCTATTATGGAAGTTACCTTGATTTTAGAGTTACCTTACATAGCAAAAAAATTTTCTCTCGATTTTCAATTAAAATGACTTGTTACCGCCTGAATGCTGCACTGGCTCCAAGGCTCAGCGAGAGAACGTCCAGTGATTAATTAGTAATGTCTGTCACGGATACAGATGACAAAGCAGAAACACATGTGCAAAGACAGATTCACCGAGAGATTCTCAAAGCATGGTCTCTGGAGCAGCAACAGTACCGGGGACTTGCTAGAAATACAAATGATCAAGCCCCACCCAGACATACTGAACCAGCAACTATGGGGGGTGGGGCCCCGGCACTCTCTTTACAAGCCCTTCAAGAGATTACACTATTTATTTGTTTGTTTGTGTTTATTTTTACAATGTTTTATTTATTTGACAGTAGAGAGAGAGATCACAAGTAGGCAGAGAGAGAACAGGAAGCAGGCTCCCCGCTGAGCAGAGAGCCCTATGCGATGCTGGCTGGATCCCAGGAGCCTGAGACCATGACCTGAGCTGAAGGCTGAGGCTTAAACCACTGAGTCACCCAGGCGCCCCAAGATTTCACTTTTTAAGCTGAAGTTGAAAGTCCCTGAGTTGGAGTCATGCCAATCATCAAACTACCTAAATTTCTAGAACCATCCATCGCAAACAGTGATCTCTTGTATTCCTTAGCAGCAGTGTTTATTTTGCCATTTTCAAAATTTTATTGTTTTGCCTGTTTTCCCCTGCCCCGTCTTCTTAATCCTTAAATTCTAGTTTAAGACAATTTTAGAAGGGAATATATCATGCTGGAATTTGACAATGGTGCCCTGGAAAAGTGTGCTATAGATATTTTAGGCTAGTAGATATTTTATGAATTCCAAACAAAAGATAGTGTTGCAAAAAAAAAAAAATGTTTATTAGAAACTATAGAAAGTCCTAGGAGTCAGGGAATCATAAAAACAATGAAGTCCCTGAGATTAGAAGTGAATCAGTAGGAAAGGGTTTCAAAGCAGACCCAGAAAACAGTTCTGGGCTTTCCGGGTTACATCGCTTGCTTATCTATCACTGCATAACACAGTCCCCCAAATGTAAATGCCTTAAGCAACAACAATTTTGCATGCTCATGATTCTGTGGGTAGAAATTGGGACAGAGCACAGCAGGAATGACTTATCCTTATTCCATGTGATGTATGCTCAGGCTGGAATATCCAATATTTTTCCCTTATTCATATAACTGGACCCCCAACCAGGAAAGCTTGGCACCCGGGACCCTCCAGGTACCACTGTTTCCAGCAGGGGTGAGGGCTCCAAGTGGAACAAGGCAAAATTGCCATTTTTGGAATAGGCCCCAAACTGGTTCAGCAGCAATCCCCTTATATTCTATTCCAGCCCAAGACGTTAGAGAAATTAATTCCATATTCTGAGGAGGGCAGTGAAAAAGAAAGTGTTGCCATCTTTAATCCATTACACCCAGGGTTAAATTCTGTGTTCTGAAAGATTTTAATACTTTAAAAAAAGAGTATAACTTAGGTTACAGACACTTGTTCTATTGCCATATTTCATGCAGTTGACACAATGAATACTTCTAGCATGATAATTGGGTTTTCCTCATCTTCAAATTTCCATTACCCAGTACCGTGTCCAGCCTACTGTAAGAATTTAATAAATGGATGCTGAGGGAATGAGTAAATTTTTAGATGAGGTATAACAGTGTAGGCTGGGTTATATTATTATAACAAATAACCCTAAATCTTGCATCCTCTGTCTTGGGTGAGTTAAAGCTCTGCTGTACGTTGTCACCATTCTGGAATCCAGACTGAAGAGAACGAAACTCGTTAAGACATGGTGGGTTTTGCAGAAGAGGGAAAAGAGAAGATGGTAGACACTCAAATGACTCTTAACACTTCAACTGGAAATGGCATGGATCACTTCTGCTCACATTTTGTTGGCTAAGGTGATTCATGCTCGATATCAATGTTGGCTAAGGTGACAATGCTCGATATCAATAAAGTGAGAATGGGTAATCCTTCCACAGGGAGAAACAATGAATATTTTGAGTAATAACCCATCATGAAAAAGATGTCTGAACTGATAAAAAAAAAAGATGTCTGAACTGATAATAGTACATCATTGCTGGTTTTATCATTTTTTTTTCTGAGCAATCACAAGATTGCAGAAATATCTTTTACAAGGATTATTAGCATATGGTTTTCATGTGATATTGTTCTTTAAAAAAGAATTACTAAGTTGTGGTTCCTTCCTCGAAAAAGGAGGTTGGCACATAATCCCAGTAGAACAAGTCTATTGAACTAGATCTCGGGTAGAAAGCGCCAAGTTGCTAAATTCTTCCCAAAGGTAATCCTTTTGTCGAAGTGAATGGAAAATAGAACCTGTATATTACATTCAATTCAATAACATGGCTGGCACTGACATCTGCTTCCTGAGACTGAATCGTTTTGAAGGGACAGGGCTGTGACCAGAGTGGGTCAGTCAGTGTAAAGAAATTGGTTTTATTTTTAAGTTACCTTTGCACAGCTCTGGCTTCTCTGAATTCCAGCTTAGCTGTGAATGAAGCCCACAGAAGCCCCGGAGAAAGATTCTGCATGTCAGTCAGTGGCTTCAAAAGGGATGGGGACTTGTGAAGCGTGTCCTATGCAATGACCTCAACGTGGCTGAGGCATACTGTGCTCTGTTTTTAAATACACGTGATAAGCCACTATTTGTGGATTTAGCTATGTGTAATTTTTCTCTCCCACAGATTTGGAAAAGAATCTGACCAGCCTCAAAAAATATTTGCAAGGGATTACACAGAAATGCCTCAGGTAAGCTGGAAATGTGGGATAGCTTTCATAAACTCCGTTTCTTGTGAGAGCGATTTACATTCTTTTTCATTTTCTGCTTTTAGCCCAGAAGGCCACAAGGCCCAGAAAGGAAATAGCGTCTCTAATTGCAAGTGCCTGTGTCTGTCCCATCCCTTCCCTGCCTGTGTGGCTTTCAAAGCGGGGGAAAGCAGTTCTGCCAGCCAGAGGAACGATCACTGCTCTGAAGTTGGTTGGCAGGTTAGTTTACAGATTAACATTTTGTGGTTGCATATTTATGGTCTAGAATCCCAAGTACTCACTTTATAATAGAATGTGTGAGAGAGAGATGATAAAGTGGCACAACCCGGCATATCATCCCCATGGCAACTGTATCACAAAGAAAAGTTACTGCTGGTGCAAAGGCAAGACGCTTTTCTCCTTGATGCAAAATATTGCCTTCAAAATCTGTAAACTGGGAAGGGGCTCGGAAGAGCTATTTCTCCCTCCAGCTCTTTGCTCTTTCTCTCTCTCTCTTTCTCTCTCTCTTTCTCCATAGCATTCTTTTTTTCTCATCTACTTACCTTCTCACCAACCCCTCTCTTCTCTCTTGTACATGGCCCCCAACAGCCAAGAGAAGGGTTTTCTTCTCTTTTCTCCTAAGTTTTCTCATCATTCTTAAACATAATAGGCGTGAACACACAATTTTTCATGAAGTGATTGTCAGAGAGCAAGGAGGCCGCCTCAGGACCATGCAGATATCCTAAATGTTTTGGGTTTTTATTTCCTCCAAGTGTCCCCACTAAACACACAGAGGTGCTTGCCTAACAGGTGCTCTGCACATTCGTCATTCATCCAGGCAGATTGTTCTGAGTCCTAAAAGTGGGAAGCTCCCACCCATATTGATGAAGACCACCCAGAGTGTGGGTGAAGGAGCCTGGTGGTTTGAATCAAGTGTTATTTCCCCCTCCCTAGTACAAAAGACAAATTTTTTTGTCCTTTGGACAATATTGCAAACTATTTCAATGTGGAGAGATTGCTAGTTTTCCTAAACCAAAGGCCAGGAGTTTCCCCTAAACTTGACCTCTTTCATTAAGTACCAAATGGCTATTTCTCTTCTATATGCTTGGATATTTTCCCCCTATCAATATATTGGGCCCTCAAAGTTTCCCCTAATTTCAGGGGATGTTTTAAATCTGTGACCTTTGCCTATATTGGATGAGGGGAAAGGGAAAATTCTTTTACTGTTGTAACTGTATAAATGCAATTATATATGTGAGGCACTTAAGTCAGTGTTTGCTAATGATGACTACCAAAAATCTGTTCTTTTCTCTTTGTTAAACACATACCAACAGGCAATAGGAAATGAATTAGCAACATTGCCAAGCACTGAATTATAGGCCAGAAATGACAGATCAGTGGTATGTCTATTTCCATATCTCTCAATGTGGTATATCTATTTCCATATCTCTGAATTCATCAAGGACATGGCTAAACAGTTTATTTTCCTCTCTCACTGAGCATAGACATAGCCTCAGAGTTCTTAATTCAGCTCCCCAAGCAGCCACTGCCAATTGATTAGAACTGATCTGTTGCATTGTAGCATTGACTTCTAAAACCTCTTTCTTATTCCTAAAGAAGGCAATGCATTAACTTAAAAAGACGATATACTCTAGATTAAATCCCTTTCAAAAATGGAACCCAGCTGACACAAGTTCAGCTACATAAGGAAAATCCAAGCTTTTGTTACTAGATACAAATTCAGCAATGAATAGAGATGACCCCCGCAAGACATGGAAACAATCTAAATATGCATCAGTGGATGATTGGATAAATAAGATATAGTGCATATGTACAATGGAGTATTATTTGGCTGTAAAAAAGGAAATCCTACCATTTATAACAACAAGGATAAACCATGAGGGCATTATGTTAAGTAAGATAAGTCAGACAGAGAAAGGCAATTACTGAATGATTTCACTCATGGAAAATCTAAGAAAGCTGAACTCGTAGAAACAGAATAGATTTGTGGTTGTCAGGAGCTGGGTGGAATGGGGTGCAGGAGGATGAGGAGATGTTGGTGTATGGATACAAACTTCCAGTTATAAGAGGAATAAATTCTGGGTATCTAAGATATAGTATGGTGAAAATAGTTAACAACACTGTATTGTATACTTGAAAGTAAGAAAGTAGATCTTAATTATTCTCACAATAAAAACAACAACAAAAGGTGAAAGATGTGTTAACTAACCTTACTGGGTAATTATTTCATAACATATACATGTATCAAATAATCACATTGTATACCTTAAACTCACATCATGTGATATGTCAATTATATCTCAGTAAAATTGAAGAAAAGATGAAGGTACTGGTTAGGAAGAAATGGGATCCTGAAAATTAGAATGGGAACATGTAGGAAGACCTTTATGAAGTTTGGGATCCTCAACTCCTAAATTCTGCTGAGTCTTTTTTGGCACCAGAAGTAGTCCTTCTGTTTTATCCAAAGAGCTCAACCCTCCTTTGTCTGTAGGATCTATAATGGCCTCCCCTTCTAAGGCACTACTTCTTCTCAAGATCTACTCTCATGACCCTCTTTACCTTCATTATGGTGGAAGAGATATAAAATTAGATCAGGCTAAATTTATTGATATGAGTCTCTTAAGCAAAGATTCTGGATTTACTATTTGGGCTCAAAAGGCTAGGAATGGCTCCAACATTTTGGGGGAGGGATTCTCTCAAATATGGAGCCAATGGTGGTCTGCACTGAATAAAGTTAAAATGCCACAACTGCTTTGGTATACTGCACATGAAAGTACCAAAGGCAGGATGACTGAAATGTGAGAGTATATATGTCATGCAGGAGACCCTGCCACTTATTTTTGGAGGGCAAAGGGACACACTTTTCTCACATTACTGTGAAAAATAAGTTTGTAAGGATTCCTTGAAAAGTCCTATGGTGGCTCTTCTCTGTAGATTCCTAAATGCAATGGGAACAAGGGGACCCTGGGATGTCAGAGGTAGAGTAAAGGTACTAATCACCAAGGACAAGGTGGGTGTGGTTATCATAATGGACAGTGGAGCCAAAGTAGTAATCAGAATATTCTGACTCACAGAGCTGCAAGGTGTTGGTCAGCTGATCATGATGCTGCTAGAAAAGAAATAGATGGGACAGGTCAGAAGGGTAGTATTGAAAGAAAATTCTCCTGCACACAGAATTTTGAGCAGTGTTCATCTTGTTTAAAAAGAGAAATAGCCAGAAGTATTAGTGCATATCAATTCATGGGCTGTGGCCAATGGTTTGGCTAGCTGGCCAGAAACTTAAGAAGGAAAACAATTAGAAAACTTGTGCCAAGGAAGTCTGAGGAAGATATGAATAGACCTCTCTAGGCAGGCATAGGGTGTGAAGATATTTATTTGTGTACCATTTGAATGTTCCCAAAGGGTCACCTCAGTAGAGGAGGATATTAATAATTGAGTGGAGAAGATGATCCATTCTATGGATACCAGTCTGCCCTTTTACCCCCACCACAACCTCTGTTATTGCCCAATAAGCTCATGAGCAAAGTAGCCATGGTGGCAGAAATGAAGGCTACATATAGGTTCAGCAACATTCACTTCACTGACAACATCAATATGGCTATGGCTGATATTGACTTCTCAGTCTTCTGGAAGCAAAACCAACACTGAAGAGCTGATAGGACACCATTCCCTGGAGTGATTAGCCAACTACTCTGTGGATTGCTGATTACATTGGACAGCTTCCATCAGGGAAAGGGAGACACCTTTTTTTCTGATTAAATAGGCTTTCAGGGTATGGATTTGTAATCCCTCTGCCAGAACTATTATCAGTAGATTTGTAGAATGCCTTATCTACTGTCATGGTATTCTGCACAGCAGTGGTTCTGTCAAGGAACTCACTTCACAACAAATGAAGTATAGCAGTTGGCCCATGTCCATGGAAGTCATTGGTTTTATCATGTTTCCTATCACCCTGAAGCAGCTGGCTTTGACATAACAGAGGTGTGATCTTTTGAAGACTTAGTTATGGTACTAGTTAGGTGGCAATACTGTGCAGAGCTAGGGCTAAGTTCTCTAGGAGACTGTATGTGCTCTAAATTAGAGTTCAACAAGTGGAGCTTTCTTCCATAGTCGAGAATCACAGGTTCAGGGATCTAGGGTAGAAATGGGAGTGGCTTTACTCACTGGGAAACCCCTAGAAACTTTTTTTTTAAATCTCTGCACCGATAGGCTCTGCTTGCCTAGAGGTCTTAGTTCCAAGGGGAAGAATTCTTCCACCTGGATGTGCAGCCATGATGCCATTGAACCGGAAGTTAAGACAGCAACCTACCCACTTTAGGCTCCTCCTGCCTATGAATCAATAGGGAAAGAAGGGGACAACTGGACTAGCTGGAAGTAGAGATTGATCCTGACTACCAAGGGGACATTGGAATGTTACCACATAATGAACGTAAGGAGAAGCACCTACAGAAGATCATGCAGAGCATCTCTTAGCAACAGCATGTCCTGTGAGTAAAGTCAATGGGAAACTACAACAGTCCAGTTCAGGAAGGACTGCTAATGGCCCAGACAGTTCAGGAATGAAGCTTTGGGTATTCCATTAGGCAAAGAATCACAGCCAGCTGATATGCTTCCCAAAAGCAAGGTGCATATGGGAGTGTGGGCAGTGGAAGAAGGTAGCTATCAACGCCAGCTACCATGTGATCAGTTACAAAATGACAGCCATAATAGTTATAAGCACTCTTTCCTTATTTTGATATGAATGTGTTTGTGCGAATGTATGTATGAATATATTTTTATTTATATATGTATATGTATGAAATATTTTTTTTCTTCCCTCTTGTAACTATTAACATGTAAACATGCTAATCAACTGTGTACCTCACTCAGTATTAAAGCTGCGGAATACCAAAAGAGAATGAGAAGCCCAAATGTCACCCAAGAGCTTTACATTTTCTTCTGGGAGAATGGTTTGCAGGTTTGTGGTTGTTTGCAGAACATTTGTATCATGCTTGGCAGAAATGTGATTGTTCCTTGTCTTGGAGATTTAAGCATGGTTTAAGAACATGTGTATAGGTGCTAAGTTGATAAGGGGTAAATGGATAGATTTTTCCATGTCTAAACTTGGATAGGTGGTAGGTTCCAACTGTTCACCTGAATACTTACTAGGTGTCACTGTGAAGAGATTTTGCAAATGTAATTAGAGTCCCCAGTCATTGGCTTTAAGTAAGGGAGATGATCCTGGATAATCTTGGTAGGCCTTAAAAGTTAGGCCGAGGCTTCCCAGGAGGGAGAGTGAGACACAGAGACAGAGACACGGAGAGGCAGAGAGAAGAAATCTCACCTGTGGATATTTGGCTCATGCCTATGGGTTCTAGTCTGGCTGTGAGCTTCTCTTTCTGAATGCCTGCCTCACAGAATACAGTTGGAACTTTCAGACTTGCTTAGCCAATCCCCACAATGGCATAAGCCAATTCCTTGTAATAAATAAATATTAAAAATATACATATATGTGGGGACTCCCCTCTACTTGCTAGACGGCAGGCTGCCTAATTCATGAATCATTTAATGAAGCCAATTAGATGATATATAATTATATATACATAAGTATTATATATAAATATATATATTATATATAAATATATATAAAATATATATTATCCCACAGAATATTTCCCAGAACTTATCCCACAGTTCTTCTGTGGTTAAATCCTGATACATGTGGTTTGTGGAGACCCACCCCTGGGGCAGAGTTTAGAACAGAGCAGAGTTTAGAAGAGTAGCTTTGAAGACAGTAAAACCAGCACATGGAGCTTTCCTCATGAGGGGTTAGATTAGTTGTTCTATGACGGGAAATGAGAAAGAGCTTGGAGACATGGGAGGGGAGGGGCTTCCTCTCCTCAGGAGTCAGGAGGAGAAAGGCCCGGATGGGTGACTGCAACAGAAGTCCCTCAGCCTAGCCAGTGAGGAGCTGCGGTGAGGACTTGGGGAGGCTTACCTGACAGAGTGTGCTCCGTGGGGTGGGCAGCTGGCCAACAGTATGCCAGTATTTCCAGAGCAGAAATTAGCATCGCATAGGGGAACGGAGAGACTTGTTTTCCTAGCCTTGTTCAGGGAAAGCCAGAGGGAGATAGCCCTGTGGTGGAGGGGACACACTCCCTGGCCTTTCAGAGTCCTCTGGGGCAAGCAGTGCCCCAGGGCCTCTTCCCTCTGCCTGTCATACCGCTGGTGGTGATGGGGAGAGCAACAGCAGCTAGGTCATGGCAAAGCTCTTCGTAAAAGTAGCTCATCTGAGTCCCAGTCTTAGCAGCAGCAACACTGCAATGAGAACCGCCCTAGAGTAGCACAGGAAACTGGGAAGAAAAGTAAGAATTGGGGGAATATTCTGGGGAAGCACAATGGCTCTAGTATATTCTAGGACTCCCAGAAGTATCATAATCCTATCCTTGTAACCTTAGTATTAGCGTTTTATTAAAACAAAACAAAAAGCAAAAAAAACCTGGGAGTCTCCACTCTGGCATCTGCAAGGCGTAGGCAGGTAACACAGATGCAGGGGGTAGGTCACGTGTGGCCTCTGACACACTGGGGAACACATGGTCCATCTTAAGGAGCCAACTTCATACAGCTCCTGTTTACCGATGCCAAGTGGGAGCTTGGCCCACTGTTCCCAATCTTCTGGATTTGTTTTTTGTTTTTTTTTTTTAGAGAAGCCAGGGGAAAAAAAAAATCCAGATTTAATGAGACACCTTCCAATTTTTAAATGTACCTCAATTTTTCTCCAAGCCCTATATAGGTCAAAGAAAATACATCTGCTTGCAACTCAGCTCTAATCATTAGTGGAATTGGAGATAAAGTAGGATTAGCTTAATCTCATTTCCTTTCCTTTCCTTTTTCTCTTCCCTGAGGCTGGTGCCCTCCAAGCCTGCCTGCTATGTAATCTTCGGGTACTTTAGTTTCTCAATCTAAGAGCACTGACTGGCCACCTCAAACCGTATCACAAAGTAATCGAAAGGGGAAATTGTCCTTCTCATCTTAACAGCCGTGAAAACTCAGGCAAGAAACTACACAGTGAGACCCGAAACATTGGTTAAAACGGAGCTAGTGATAAATTCAGATGGAACTTGAAGTTTTACAAAGGATTTCTTGTTTATTTGTTGTGTTTTGCGTTTCGTTCTTAGTTTGATGGTCTCTCCCCCAACAACACCCAGCATCCTGCAGATGGCTGTTAAGGGTTACACTGAGAGGACTCCTGAAAGCAATCATCTCAAAGTGCTTATTTCGATGTGGCTTTGTTGAACACTAATTAGCAGCCCGCATACCGAGGGTAGCCATGAGTTCTCTCTTTTATCTGTGAAACACACTCTCTAACCTCAGTTACACAAACCTTATCCTGTCTGCAGTTAGCAACTTCCCGGATTCTTTCTGAAACTGGGCCCCTGAATCTATCTATGGGTTTTAGTGATTCCAAAGAAAAAAATCAAAAGAATTTTATGTAAGACCCTCTCAGAGAAGGTGAGTATTAGTTAACTGTGATGGGGCACAGGGCAGGCCACCCCCAAATATACCACTTTGGCATATCGATTATTTTGAATTAAAGTTACTTAAGAAACAGGAGATGCAAGGACACACTGACTTTCCTTTGTCGCCCTGACAGCAGGAAATAAATTGTCCATGTGAAAGGTACCTTCCCTGGACCAGAAGAAAGAGACATAACCTCCTCACCAGAGCTAGGGGATTTTTAGGGATGAGAAGGTTGTCAACAAAACTTGACTCCTTCACTAATTTATTACCTGAGGCCCAAACTTCTTTGTTTGGTCAGTTCTTCACAAATTTGTTGTTTCTTTATCAAAAAGTTAAAAAAGCTGCCTGCTTTGGTCATTTCCTTGAGTCTCATATTTTATGGGCTCCTATAATACAAAATTAAATTTATTTTCTTCCTGTCAATCTCTCTTATGTCAATATAATCATTAGACCATCCAAAGAACCTAGAAGGGAAGAAAGGAAAAGTTCTCCTCTTGTACACCTGCTTCCAAAATATTCTTCTCCCAGCATGAATTTGAATATTGGCAGATGTTTGGAGGGGATAAGCTATTTCAGACCAAGGAGCATTCAGAATAAATTTACCTCAGGAAATGCTGGCAATAGAGAATAGGAGTTCAAAATGGATTTTCTAAAATGTGTGATGAATGAAAATGTCTTGTTTTTGTTTTGTGTCTGAATGTTTCCCCATAACTAAAATCGAACACAAAGGAGTTGAAAAAGAAATCTGAACACTTCTCTGTGGGAGATTTTAAAAATGGATGCTGGCTTTTACTAAGGGAGAATTAAACATACAGTGCAAGGCTAAAGGTGTGAATTTTACGAGGCAATGAAATTCAAATCCAAGGAGACTAAGTCATGAAAATGATATCCTTTTTCACATTTACTAATGCATGAATAGCTTGATTATAAATATTGATGAAGATTTCCTCATAAATTATTTTCAGATTATAATGTTTCTAAAGATATTAGAATTGATAATATTTATAAAATGTAGCAAACATTAGGCTTGCCACGAAGGCAAAATAAAAGAAAAAAAGAAGATATATACCCATGTAATTCACACAGAAATCATACTATCAGGGAAAGAGATGTTTAGGATCTCCAAAAACTTCTTAATGGTTATTGATCAGATGCAACAGATAATAGCTTGGCTTTTTTTTTTTTCACTTTGTCTTTCTGTTTCAAATTATGTTCAGAGGTTGTCCAAACGGGCAATGTTCAGACAAACACAATTTCCAGATCATCTACGGATTTTCCTGGGTTCCCTGGCCAGCAAAATGGAACCTGCTGCCTCTGCTTGTGGAGATCAGTGTCCACATGTCTGGATGTATCACAGTGGATTCCCTATTCTATTTCCAGTATTCCAAGTGGTTCCCATCATAGTCTGCAGTTAAGCTCAGGCTCCTTAAGACGTGGGTAAATGAGAAGTGATGTGAATTTTCTTTGTGGGGATGGGAAAGTTAGAAAACTTGAAGCTTGCTCTCTTTCTGTCCACTCACTATAGCACTTTTATTCTTTAATGTCTGTTTCTGCACCTGTGGAGAGGGTTTAACATGTGTCGCTCTGTTGAGAATAAAGCACCTACATACACAGCCAAAAACTGCACCATCTGTGCTCCCCAGAACCTCTGGATCTCCTCAGCTCCTAGTCTTGCCAAGGGACCCAAAAGGGGCAAGTGAGGGTCGGTTCAGCAACAGCATAAACAAGGCAATAAATAGAGGCAGCCATGCTTGAAGCCTTGCTTCCTGCTTCCTTCCTCCTAGATTCAGAAACCAACAGCACAGGAAAGCAGTGAGGCCTCATCCTGAGCCTGAAGAAGCCTGACAGCTTCTGCCTGTGTTCTTCTGGATCCCAGGCTATCTTATTGGAGGGAGAGTGACCATGTGGGGGAGAACCAAGACACCCAGTTGACAGCTAAGACCAAAGCATGTGAGGGAGGCCATCTTGGATCTACCAATCTTGGTGATGGCAGGTCAACATCTTTTACCTGTGTTTCAAGCATCTCAGTTAACCTCTTCTGAGCTCTGAACCCACATTCCCAAATCACAGAATCATAAACAATAAAATGGTGTTGCCTTGGGTTACTAAGTTTGAAATGATTTGTTATGCCACAGAGGCTGACACATGAAGCTAATGCTATCCTTCCAAATTACTAAGGACTTTAAAAAATCAAATAGTAAATATAGTTGCTCTTCCAAACTGAGAAGAGGTTTAAATTGAAGAGAATTAGGAGTACCATGACCAATACTTTATATTATACTACTTTAAGACGTCAAGAACTTTTATATAAAATACTGGCATCCTCCATGGCTTTGAGGGCAGGGAAGGAGAAAGAAACAGGGAGATGAGGTGCATGTTTTAATATATGAGTAGCTATTATTTTTTGACTATGGGCTAAGTGCCAGACACTGTGCTGGCCAGTTCACAGTGCCCCAGGGAGGTCCAATACAGTGATCCCATTTTACGGCGAGAAAAGGGACTCCAGAGTGAGTGCAACCAATAAACAGATGAGTCAGAATTATCCACATATGTGAAGCCAAAAGCTCTCTTCAATGTTGAACATTGACCATGTTTTTCTGTAGCTCTTTCACAGGTACTTAATGACATAGCATCAATTCTATTGAGTCCTCTTGGAAAAGGCAAATCAAAGGCCAGATTCAAAGCAAGGAGAGATAAACTCCATTTCTTGGAGCAAAGAATGGTGTGTGTGTGTGTGTCTGTGTGTGTGTAATTATTGGGAATATGGGTGGAATTATTGGAATAAGTGGAATATGGGAATTATGGGTAGAATTATTGGCAGTTATCTCTACAGACACTCTGCTATACCTTATTTTACACAAGGGGAAACCAAGGCCAAATATTGTTAGGCCACTTGTTTAATGTCACAGTCAGCATAAAGCAGAACTAGAATGAAAACTCAGCTGTGAAAGCCCAAGTTCAAATAATAAAGGGATTATCGTATAAATACTTTGTCGTCAAAGGGAAGAGAACAGTGATCCAGCTGGGGAGGGAGTTTAGATCTTGAAAGATCGGCTATATTTTTCTGGTCAATGGTGTTGGAAGGGAAGGTGACAGAGTTGTCCATCAACAGTGGGCAGTGTTACAGTATTTATAAGATGACAACCTGTAGGGGACGCCTGGGTGGCTCAGTTGGTTGAGCAGCTGCCTTCAGCTCAGGTCATGATCCCAGGGTCCTGGGATCGAGTCCCGCATCGGGCTCCTTGCTCAGCAGGGAGCCTGCTTTACCCTCTGCCTCTGCCTGCCTCTCTGCCTGCTTGTGTTCTCTCTCTCTCTGTCTCTCTCTGACAAATAAATAAAATCTTTAAAAAAAAAAAAAAAAAAAAGATGACAACCTGTAGGATTTGGAATAGTATGTCATGACCCCTGACTCCTGGATTCTGATCAGCACAGCAGCATGGGAAAACTTCATTACTGCCAATGTCATGCCAGGAAAGGATTCCATTTAAATAATGTAAGTTCTGGATCTCAGGAATGTGCAGTAGTATTTTATTCATCTGTATTAGGAACTGGAACTGTTTCCCAAGATTTTACACTGTATTATAATTATTCCATGCTGGAAAGAAAGTAAGCTTAAAAATGTGCTGAGATACAGAGTGATATTAGTTTATAGAATATTAGTTTGGTCATCAAGTAGACATTACTCAAATTCTTCAAATTATTTTAAATAGGCCCTTTATTCCCACTTAAAAAGCAAATGAGCAGAAGACTAAGAGAGTGGGGTCTTCAGCTTGATGGTCAGGAAATTTAAACAGCAGCCAGATGATACAGGCCAAAGAGATATGGTATCCAAAGAGGTTTTGGGGGAGCACCACAAAAGAATTGAGAAGTCATTTCACATGCTCCTGTTGCTGGCTACACTGTCACATGTGTCAGAATTAGCTAATGGGGCATCCCAGGATGCCACTGTGGTCACTTCCTATGGAATTTGACTCAGGACACCATGTGGACATAACAGAAAATCTGGCTCTTTCAACTTTAGAAAATTATATTTCCTCTCCTCCCAAATCACTTCTAGTTAAGCAGTTATGCTTCTAAAACAGACATCTGATTAAATCAGGCATGTGTGTGCGAAAGAGGTGTGATTGCTTCCTTTGGCTCACAATCCCCTGGTACCCAAGCTAGGATACCCAAATGTGTCCTGTATCAGTGGATGTGACTAAAGATGGGTAGAAGGTCAGGGATCGTCTCCTCACAAGCCTGGGCTGCTGCTCGATCTCTACTAAAATAGCTCATGTAAGGGAAAGTCATGATGTAATATTGAATTAGGGGACATCATCCAATGAACAGGAGAGCTCAGCTGACGTCTACAACTCAGCATGTGACAGGGCCCAGTCTTATAGTACTTTTCCCTGCCTCCTATCATGAAAAATGGAGATTGACCTTTTGAGTAGAAAAACTCTCTTCCCTAATTCCTCTGCACACTGATAGCGGATAAAAGAAAGCCCTCTGTTTCTTTCTTTACTCTCTCAACTCTACCCACAGAATGCTGCTATGGTCTTGTCTTATGGGAATGTTCCCAAGCAATTCACAGACACCAAGCTGGGTCCCACTATTCAGTTCTGACACTATCCACCTGAAGTTAGTGTCAGATCCCACAGGTTAAGGTTGAGGGCTCAGCTGTATAGGACTGCCTTTCCCTTACACACTTAGACACCAACCTCAAGGAATAGGTCCTCAGGTTACTTACAATTTTCATCTGACTTGGCTGCCAATCAGGAAGTTCCACAATCTCTTCCTCAGTTTCATTAATTTGCCATAATGGCTCCCAGAACTCAGGAAAACAGTTTACTGAATAGATTTCTGGTTTATTATAAAAATATACAGCCAAAGCAAAATAAGTCAATCAGAGAAAGACAATTATATGATTTCAGTGATATGAGGAATTTGAGAAACAAGACAGAGAATCATAGGGAAAGGGAGGGGAAAAATGAAACAAGACAAAACCAGAGAGGGAGACAAACCATAAGAGCCTCTTAATCTCAGGAAACAAACTGAGGGTTGCTGGAGGGGAGAGGGGTGGGAGGAATGGGGTGGCTGGGTTATGGACATTGGGGAGGCTATGTGCTATGGTAAGCACTGTGAATTGTGTAAGACTGATGAATCACAGACCTGTACCCCTGAAGCAAGAAATACATTATATGTTAAATATATATATACATTATATGTTAAATATATATAATTTATTTATAAAAAAATTATTAAAAAATTTATTTATAAAAAAAATTTATATATAAAAAACATATAATACATTATATGTTAAATATATATATAACATTATATGTTAAATAAATAAATATATATATAAATATAAATAAATATATATATTATATATTAAATATATATATACATATGTGTGTATATATATATATATATATACACATATGTATATATATGCATGTGTGTGTGTGTGTAGCCAGATGGAAGAGAAGCATACAGAAAGGTATGTGGGAAAGGATGTGGGGTTTCATACTCTCCAATTTTGCCACCTTTCCAATACTTCATCTTCACCAACCAGGAAGCACCAAACTCATTTGAGTAGAATTTTTATGGAGGATTCATTACACAGGCATGATTGATTAAATCATTGGCTGTTGGTGATTGAGCCCAATTTCTAGCCACTCTTCCTGAGCCTAAAGTTCTGGAGTAAAGGGTTGGGGGTATAGGGATGGTGTGTGGAGGGGGAGGGGTTGAAAGTTCCAAGCCTTTAATTACTGGTTGGTTAACCTGGTAACCAGGTCCCATCTTGAGGTTGACCAGGAGCCCCAGCCACCAGCCATCTCATTCATGTGCAATAAGACACTTATCACTTTGGAAATCCCAAGGGTTTTAGAAGCTGTGTTCTGGGAAAGGTGTGGTCCAGAGAACAAATATTTACTTCTAATTAGCAACACTTTCAGTAGTCCATCAACTCTAAAGCTCCTCCATCAAAAGCTGGGGCTTACTTCTATTTGGATTAATTACTCCTCAGATTGCTCCTTAAATAGGCCTACTTGCTCAACTGCCTTACTTTTCTTTTTGAAACTGATAACTAAAGCATTCCTCAACTTAACATTTGTCCACAAACGTGGGCAGTGTCTTTTAATGCTTCAGGCTAAAAGTGCTATTCCAAAATCTTGAATATTTTCTGCTATATAGTTCTCACTTCTTATTTTTGTCCCCAAGGTCACGAATTTTGTAAATATTCTTGAAGGAACCCATATGCACACTTCAAAACAACTGTACCCAGAAGCATGTCCCCAAGGCTTTGAGATCAGGGCCAGGTGCTTCCTCCTGGTGGCCAATCTCAGACTAGGATGGGCCATCAATGGCTCAGGATTGTCATGTAATGAGGTTTTAGAGGGTGGCCCAGAAGGCAGGCTCCTCAGGGAGGAAACAAATCCTCACAACAAAGCTCCCCTTTATTGGACATTTTCTATGAACCATTCATCTATGCAATTTGTGTACATAATATTAGCTCATCCCTACAACTTCAGAAGATGGTGCCATCCCCATTTAACAGAGGAAGAAACGGAGGCTTACTGAGTCTTGGTAACTTACCGTCCATAAAAGAGCTAGCAAATGAAGGAACGGTGATTTAAATCCAGGCATGTCTAATTCCAAAGCATTAAATTGCATCATAAAGATAATGTAACAAAACAAAACTAAAAACAAATGGAGAATTTGGTGACAAATAAGAGTGAAAGCTTGGGGCACCTGGGTGACTCAGTGGGTTAAGGCCTCTGCCTTTGGCTCTGGTCATGATCTCAGGGTCCTGGGATGGAGTCCCGCATCGGGCTCTCTGCTCAGCAGGGAGCCTGCTTCCCCCTCTCTCTCTGCCTGCCTCTCTGCCTACTTGTGATCTCTCTCTCTCTCTCTCTGTCAAATAAATAAATAAAATCTTAAAAAAATAATAAAAAGTGTGAAAGCTTGACGTGGAGGATAGGAGGGAGAGCCCCTAATAATCCCCTAGCCAAGTTCTTATAGCAGTTTTTAAAGTGTCTCTGTAGCTGAGTCCAGCACGGAAGGCTTAAAGGGTAAAGTTTGGGAGTTAACAAACTTCAGTGGAATCCACTAGGGCAAAGCAATACTTTCCACCAGAAAAACCCAGGAGAGAGCACAGGAGATGTCTAGATAGCTTCTTCCCATGAGTTCTGGATGTTCTCCACCTTCCTTTGCGCCATACCACAAACAATGTTCGCTTTAAACCCTCAGTCTTTGTTAACTGTGAAAAGAATTCAATATATTCTCAAATCCCCAAAATCCACATTAGCAACAACCAAAAGAAAAAAAAGTGGTAAGTTCTTATGCCATGATACATTTTTTCACTTATATAAATAAAATTTCATAAGATATACAACAAATGAAGAACCTAGAAATCATTGTTCTACTCTTGGAGAGGATACATTTCACACAATTTTGATAAATAATACTTATTCAGTACTTCCGTGGGAGGGACACTATGCTGTGTGCTTTATACTGGTCATATATCCCTTTGTGCAACCCAGTGAAGTGGCTACTAGGCCTAAGAAGGCGAAGCTTGGTGAGGGAGCCAAATCTGATTCTGTCACTGAACACCGAGGGCTTGCTACCGGGGGTGCGTCCGCCCATAGACCAGCCCAAGTCTTTTGGTTTAAGCAAATAGCTTTTATTACTTGTGGCAAGAAAGGAGACAGGAAGCGAGTTCTTAAAGCACTGTTTCCTCTAACACAAACTACAGGGCCCCTCTACGATGCCAACCAGGAACCTTTTGGTCAATTATTCTCGCAGTTGGAAGCAGTCACAGGAACTGAGCAAAACTTCGTAACCTTTTAAGCAGGACTTAAAAGGCATTTGTTTAACTGTGCAATTTCCCCCGAAATTTATGATTTTCTTTGTTCCAAGACATCTCCTCCCTTGAGTAACTTTGGTGGGCTTCCCAGGATCAGGGCACTTCTCAAGGACTGATGAAGTTGAAAAACAAACAAGCCGCGAGCAGTTTGTTTTAATTTCTCGCTGTGGTCTCTGATGACTTCATTCTTAACTAACAGTTCCAAGAGCCTGTCTTTGTATAAGCAATTAAGTTATGTTCCTAGAAATAATGTGTGTCTCCTTTAATCTTAGAATTGTTCTTTACATGTTGCTATCTATGTCTATATTGACGGTTTTCAGTTATAAGGCTTATGGGTAGAAATATAAGTTACTCACCATCAAAGCATATCTTGTCTGGGGACCAAGGGCAGACTAACCCCAAATGTGCCACTTTGGCCAATTGGCTATTTTTAAAAAGTTACTTAAGAGACAGCCTATGTAAGAAGGACACTTAGATCCTCCTCTGTCCCCTAAAAGGAAGGAATAACCCCCCACCCCCACGTGAAAGGCACCCTCCCTGTACCAGGAGGTAAAGAAACATCCTTGTCACCAGAGATAGGAAATTTAGAACTAAAAGCCTATATAAACAACCCTTGTAACTTTCTGCTAATGTACGACCACAGCCAAGATTCTGTTTAGAATTCCTGACTAATTAAAACTCCCAAACCCAGGTTTTCTTTGTCCTGTCAATTGTGCACGACTTTATTTTCTCTTTGTCTGAAAAGTTTAAAAATCGCCCGCCCTGGTCTATTCTTTAGGTCTCAATTTCATTGTTGGGCCTCCTTGCACATGTAATAAAACATTTTTTTTTCTCCTGTTTATCTGTCTCAGGTAAATTTAATTCTTAGTCCAGCTGGAAGACCTTGAAGGATAGAGGAAGAATTTTTCTTTCCCTTCACCTGGATACTTGTCCTTTAGTGCATTTCCTTCCATACCAGTGCTCAGCAAACTTCATGTGCATACGAATCACCTGGTTATTTGGTTAAAATGCAAATTCTGATTCAGCAGATCTGGGGTACAACCCGAGAGTCTGCATTTCTAACAAGCTCCCCTGTGGGTTTGGGGGTCATGTTGTGTGTATCGGGGATCTTGGGTTTTGCTTCCCAGATTTAAACCTACAGTGTTGAATGAATTCTGGGTGTCCCCGAGGGCATCCCCACCTTAGGCTGTTGGTGGAGGGGTTCCCTGGGTGTTGCATCTCAAATCTCATTAAGACTTGGGAGTTGAGGTTTGAGTTGGGGCTGAGAAGACAGCACTGTCTGAGGGTCCCTGCTCTCAGCCAAGAAGGGTAGATTGAACTCTCCCCTCTCTCCAGTGGTAGCCACAGATTTAAACCGCTGTGCTGCTGTGAGCTCACATTAGAATATTTACATCAGTCCAAGGCCCCGGGGGTTATTTATGTTCCAGTGCGCTGGTGATTAAGTGCTATTGTAAGATTAAGAGTTCACAGCTGCATGGCTGGTACTGGTAAATAAAACAGTCCTTATTATTATTTTTAGCTTTTCCTGGAGGCCAAATGGAGACCAGGTGCTTTACCTTAATGTGAGTGACAACATACCTTCTGCTCAGTGAATACTCAGCCAGGAATGACTGGTGGCTTGCCTCACTTACAAAACTGATGGGCTTTGTAAATTATCTTCACATGGAATTTGTGTAACATAAGTATAATTTTCCCAATGACTTTCACTACGATTTCAGATTGAGTTTACATCATTTTACATTACTGAGTAATGAGACTAGGCTTATGTTTTATCTTTCTGAATAATTGATTGTGTAACCTTGAGCAAACTGTCACCTTCCTTGAGAAAGTATGTACTCAAGAGGATTAGCAACAGAGAAGTGCATGCAAATAAGGACACACAAAGCGCACACAACACACAAAAGTCTAGGAGAGTTCGCTTACCTGCCAAATGGCAGATCCCTTCCACCTTTATGAATCTGTGATACAATGATTCTTGAGCAATGCTTCTTAAACTTGCTTGTACATAATTTACCTGGAGGTCCTGTTATGCAGATTCTGATCTAGTAGGTCTGGGTTAAGGCCCAAGATTCTGCATTTCTAACAAGCTCCCAGGTGATAACAATGATGTTGGCACAAGAACCAAAGCACTACTAAATAACTTGAATGCTCCTTCTCCCATCAAGAAACTAATGATTTCTTTATATAAGCAGGGAAATGTACACTTAGGAGAGTTCTTATTTAAAGAAATTGCAATGAACCTTTAAACATTATTTAAAAAAAAAATCTAACTATAAAACATTTATCTACTTTTATTTATTTTTTCCCCAAATATGTTTATTTTATTTTTTTAGAGTTACAAGATTTATTGTTCATTTATCTTCCATTTATCTACTTTTAAAAACGTATTCATTTTACCACTACCCACTTACTAGAATGGCTAATTTTTTTTTTTTTAATTAAAAACTGACAACTCCAATTGCTGGGAAGGATGTGGAGGAAGAGGACCTCTCATTTATTGCTGGTGGGAATGCAAGATGGTACAACAATTTGGAAGACAGTTTGGCAGTTTCTTACAATGCTAAACATAGTCTTATTGTATGACCTACCAACCACACTCCCAAGAATTTGGTAATTTGAAAACTCATATACATATACAATGTGCATGCAATGTTTATAGCAACTTTATTTGTAATTACTGGAAACTGGAAGCAAACAATATGTTCTTTAATATTTGACTCTATAAACAAATGGTGGTATATCCTTATGATGGAAAACTATTCAGCAATAAAAAGAAATGATCTATCAAACCTGCACATGACTTAGGGGATGTTAAATGTGTGTTACTAAGTTAAATAAACCAGTCCGAAAAAAATTGGAATACTATATTGTTACAACTGTATGACATTCTAGATAGGTACAACTATCAATGAGGTAAACAGATTAGAAATTACCAGGATATTGGGTGGGAAAATAATTGAATATGTGAAGCACAGAGGACTTTTTTTGGCAAGTAGAACTATTTTTTATCATATCATGTCACTGTAGATACAAGACTAGCATTTGCCAATATCCACAGAAGTTTATGGCATAAAGAGTGAACACTGATGTATGAAATTAAAGGTGATTATTTAGGAGGTTGGGAACCCAAGTATGGACTGCAGAATTTTTACAAAAGAATCTGTATAAAGAGAGTAAGGGGGGGGACTAAGTCACCGTGGAAATAAGTAGAGACTGTTAAGATTAAAGGCAAAGTTGACTGTTTATAAATACTGTCCTCTAGTTGATAAAGTTGTTTCCCATGGCTATACAGGCTAAAAACTATGAAACTACTATATACATATTCTGGAACTTGACTAAATAAATTAATGGCAGATGGTAGAAGCCAGGTTTCTGACTATTGAAGTGTCAATTTACAGAGAAGCAAAATGATCCAAGTAATAATGAATTAGAGTTGGAGGCATCAGTAGGAACTCATGCTTAGCTTAATACAGATGGGAATGCTTCCATATAGAAATCTTTACAATTTGCAAGTTACTATATACACACAAATATTTCCTTGCTCTGTCAGCTAAGAAGACCTGAAACAATAAGACCCCAGCAACAATAAGCACACCCAGCGCCACATCTTAATTTCTAATACCACTCACCCATGAAGGGAACCAGGGCTCCTTGGAAAATGGCTGACTCTAGGACGAAGGCAGGAAATATACAACACAGCCTAGAGAATCTTGCAGTGCCAGCAAACAAGGAAGTGCTAAAACAACAACAATAACAACAACAACAAACCTCCAACTATAGAGGTATGTCAAAGGGTCGTAAGAGCCAACTGAAAGAGATCCCGATTGCCAAATAGTGGAACAATTTGAGCAAAAAAAAAAAAAAGTTGTATTTGATTGTAATGTGCAGTATAAAATAAATATCCATGATATCATTAAACTTGCAAAAACAAGTAAGGTCATTGTAGGGCTGACTTTGATAGACAATTTGACCTTATACTGAACTCTTATCTTTACAATCTCTATTACATAGATACCAGTCCCCCAGCGACTGGTGCCTTTTTGAATATAGGCTCTGCTAATCTGTTAGACAACCACTCTAGAAGCTGGCTAAGCCAACAGTACTAAACTTCCTGGATATGTGACTTAATTATGCGACAGTATCTAGTTCAGAGGATCCTTGTTGGTAAATATTGCCATCAGTCTTGGGCAGGTGTTCTCATAAAAACACAGGCTTACAGGATATTATGGCTCATCCTTTGTAAGAAAGGGTACATGATTATGCAAGACTAATATGCAGGATTGTCCCCTAGCTCCCCATAACCCTTCCTTGCTTCTGCCTAGAAATGCTAATGCTTAAATGAGAAATTTAAACCAAACAAATGAAACTATTTGAGGGAACCATCCTTTTTCTTTATGGTGGTATGCCGAGGTCTCCTTAATGTAATAATTCAAGGAATCAAAAATAGTAAATCAGAGGCTTTTAGCACCACTGAGACATTCTTTTTTTTTTAATTCCCCATGAATCTTGAGCTAATTTATAAGCTTTGATTGGTTCCGACTTTAAATGAAGCTCAGGAGCGTCAGGTGAACAGTCTCACTGGTCCAATTTCCTTCCATTACATACAGGCTACATCCTTCCTATTTAGAAAATGTGTTGATGATGTTTTGTCGCTAATGACTGGCCTGCCTGTCTCTGAGGACAGCAATGGCTTTTAAAGGGGGTTGTAATTGTTAGGCCGTACCAATGCTTCTTGTGATCTTGTGATCCTTGTTGTGCACAGCAGTTACCTAATACCCCCAAAGTCCATAGAGAATTAAACTAAAGCCTTCCGGTGCCATCTGGTGTATAATACTTTTAGAAAGGAAAAAATGAACAAAACTTCTGGTATGAAGCTGTAATGCAATTACAGTTTAGCTTAAGGAAGGAAGAAATAGGAGTGATAATGTAATCAAGAACAGATATGCAACAAATGTCTGTATACAAAACTCTGCCAGTGAGAAGGACATGTGGTTCTGGAATATAAAATATAGTCGCTGACCTCAGGGAACTCACAATCTAGTGGGAAAAACAGATGCACAAAAGCAAACTGGAACACAGAAAAGACATTCCGGTGAAAGGGACAAGGAAGAAAGCTAATGGAAAAAGTACTGATTCTTTAGGGATAAAAGATGCGACAGAGAAAGTATTGCCAAAGACCTAACACTAAATTTGATCCCAAAAGATGAGCAGAAATTTCCTGAACAAAAAGACTAGGGAAGGATATTCTAGGCATATGGAAGAGAAAAATCAAAGATTTGGCACTGCAAATATGCTTATGTGTTTGTTAGGGGAGTGTTGGATAATATCATAGGGCAAACATAGTTCTAGTCAAAGTGTGGTCCATGGAATCTACGATGTCAAAAAAGGCACACAAAGGTCTAGGAGAGTTCGCTTACCTGCCAAATGGCAGATCCCTTCCACCTTTATGAATCTGTGATACAATGATTCTTGAGCAATGCTTCTTAAACTTGCTTGTACATAATTTACCTGGAGGTCCTGTTATGCAGATTCTGATCTAGTAGGTCTGGGTTAAGGCCCAAGATTCTGCATTTCTAACAAGCTCCCAGGTGATAACAATGATGTTGGCACAAGAACCAAAGCACTACTAAATAACTTGAATGCTCCTTCTCCCATCAAGAAACTAATGATTTCTTTATATAAGCAGGGAAATGTACACTTAGGAGAGTTCTTATTTAAAGAAATTGCAATGAACCTTTAAACATTATTTTAAAAAAATCTAACTATAAAACATTTATCTACTTTTATTTATTTTTTCCCCAAATATGTTTATTTTATTTTTTCAGAGTTACAAGATTTATTGTTCATTTATCTTCCATTTATCTACTTTTAAAAACATATTTATTTTATTCAGAAGTATATATTAGCATGTATGCTATAAACGTATGCGTTTATTTGGGAAAAAAAAAACCCATAATTTTCATCTGCTTAAATTGACTTTTTTCTAGTTCCCTATCTGTGTTAAGTGCTACTCTCGTGGTCATGGCAATTTTCCTGGTCTACGACTCTCCTGAGCGAACATTTGATGGGATTGTCTGGCAACTGTGCCCCAGACTACACTTCAGGGATGACCTGGGATTGATGGGGGAATGAGGTGCTCTTGTATCTCTCCATGCAGCCAGCTGAATGAGACTGAGTGGGTGGCTCCAATTAATAGCACATGGAGCAGAAAAACCACCCAGCTGGGACCTGCTTGAAATCCTACACATTTATGAAAAACAGTGAATGGCTGTCGTGAGCCCCTACGCTTTGGATTGATTTGCTACACAGTCCCCACTCTGCCCCGTGAGTTTCAGTCAGAATACAATCTTGTTTGGGGCCAGAATGAGGAGCAACCCTGTGTCGTGCTGGGAAGAACCCTTCCAGGAAGGGCGAGTACATATCCTGGAGGCAGAACAAAATCTGAAGTGTTCGCAGAACTGGAAGCAGGCCAGTGAGACTGGAGCACAGGGAGTGGGAAGAAGGTTGAAGTATAGTGGGAGTAGAAAGCAGGAGGTGGATCTCAGAGGGCCTTGTAGACCATGATAAAGGGTTTGGAGTTTATTGTGTGAGCAGTCGGAAGTCTTTGGAGTGTGTGTTAAAGACGATCTGGTTTATTTTCAAAAGATCTTTCTGGCCACTGTGTGGTGAATGAGTAGTGGTGGGGCAGGCATCATGGCTGATGGAGCCCTTAGGAACCATTGACACAGACCAGGTAAGACGTGGTGGTTAGTTAAACTAAGATGCTGGCTGTGGTCTTGGAGAGAGGTGAACAGATTAGAGATATATTTTGAAGGTAAAGTGGTGAGAAGTTCAAGGAGACAGTGAAAAAAAAGGAGAGGATCAAGAATAACTCCTGAATTTGGGGTTTGAAATACCAGGGAGCACAATTTGATAAATGAAGCAGATCATGGTGGAAGGTGTCTCGGGGTGAGTGCTCTAGGAAGTTATCAAGAGCTCTGGTTTTATTTAAAATAAATTGGAAATAAGTATTTAAAAACCTGGTAGAATGTCAAGTGAGTGCTGAAGGGAAAGATTTGGGCTGGATTCATGGGATTGGATAAGTTCTCAAGTGGAGAGAATGTTAATAGGGTGGTGGAGGATATTAGGCTGAGCCCTGAGACAAGGTGATTCAAAAATCACCATTTGGCACAGCTTATCAGGTGGCACAGAATAGCTGGCATAGAACGTGGGAAGGGTCAGCTTCTGAGGGGGAGGAAAATTAGGAGGTTTTTCAAGACAGAAGGAAGAATGAACTGTGTTGGGTACAACTGAGAGATAAGAAGATGGAGAAGGCATTCATTTGATTTGGCAACACGGAGGATATTGATAGTGTTGACAAGAATAGTTTCCTTAGACTGAGGGGCAGCCATCAAATTTTACTTAACTGAAGAATGAAATACTATAAGGAGCAGCAAGTATAGAGAAGTCCTTCAAGAAATTGTGGTACGAAAGGAGAGAAGGGGTGATACATACAGAGAAAGGTGGAATAAAGGGAAGAGTGTTAGGGTTGTTTCTGGTTTTACATGTTTGTTTGTTTGTTTATCGAAGAAGTATATATTCTTATTTTGAAAAATTTAATTCTATTAGTAAACTTAAATTTTTAAAAAACCTAGTAGTGTCCCAATCCCCCTCAAGAGGAAATCACTTTTAACTTTTTCTTATTCTTGTTGTTCCCTTAAATTTCTAAATAATATATATTGAGACAATTTCTCTTAACTTAGTGATATAAGATATATATTCTTTTCCTTTAATGACATATGCTACAGCAGAGGTTGGCAAATTTTTTCTGTAAAGTACCAGATATTTTAGGCTGTGGAGGTCATTTGGGCTCAACTGGAACTATTCAACTCTCCTGTTATAGCATGAAAGTGACTACAAACAATACATAAATGAGTGAGCATGGCCAGATTCAATAAAACTTTATTTACCGAAACAGGTGGTGGGCCAGATTCAATTCATGGGCTAGAGTTTGCCAACTCCTCTTTAGAGCATGATTGTGTACTTACGGGACTGGCAGGAGGGAGGAGCTCGATGATGTAGATCCTAACTATAGATATTGAAATATAGACGCAATGTACCACTTCTTATGATGTCAGAGCTCTTTTCAATCTGCAGATAGCCTCACATCTTCAGCACTATGCCAGGAGAAAAGGAGCTCTCTGGTTTGCTTAAGATGAACACAAAGTTAGTACAGACACTTCCTGCCTCACTGTGCATGGGGCGTAGTAACATACGGTTCTTCATAGAACTGATTTCTCCATTTGGTGAATCCAGCAGGTGAGTTCAGCTGTATATATGCCAAATATGGTCTATTTGAAGACCTTGCCCATCTCTCACCCAAGCTCCAAAATTAGAGTCTAGTGGCAGACTTAATTAATATCTGTAAGGCCAAAAGGACACAGGAATTCCCTGGCTTTTAGAATTCTCTAAATTCCCTCAGGAGACCCTGGTTGAATGAAGGTTATAAACCAGGTTTCCCGTGCTCCCACCAATGAGCTATGACTATTTCCTAGAAATGACTTTGGTTTCCCATGTCTCTTAATACCCAGTGGTTCAAGGATTGGTATTGGCCTTGACAAAATGAATAAGCTGTAGGGGCGCCTGGGTGGCTCAGTCGTTAAGCATCTGCCTTCGGCTCAGGTCATGATCCTGGGGTCCTGGGATCGAGCCCCGCATCAGGCTCCTTGCTCGGCAAGAAGCCTGCTTCTCCCGCTACCATTCCCTCTGCTTGTGTTCCCTCTCTCGCTGTGTTTCTCTCTGTCAAATAAATAAAATCTTAAAAAAAAAAAATGAATAAGCTGTAAACAGCTTTAAAAATAGACACTGTTGAATTATCCATAGTTCTCTGAATGTGGTACTTCTGGTGGCCTTTCTTGTTCCTTTTGCTATGACATGGCAGAGACATGATGGGAGCTCCACTACCCGGACACTAATGGTGATAGATTAAGCAGTGACATTGATGGTTCATTCAGTACTAACTGGTGCTATCCAAAATGTCCACTTTCTAAGCACTGGGACATTTGGCTTGCTGGACAATAGATTTTATGGTTTCATTTACAGAACTTACAAATATGCTTATTTAAATGATCCAGGCTTAGCCAAAGAAAACATATTTTCTTTCCAACCAAAATGCACTTTTCTGATTCTCTAGAAATCAAGTAATAGTTTGTTTAAAAAACAGAGAACTTGTTTTATTTACTTGAGATATTGTACTGTCAAACATAGAGCATAAGCTCTTATGCTGATTCGTTGATGATGATTTTGTGTCTTGAGATGGTGTGTGTGTGTGTGTGTGTGTGTGTGTGTGTAAACTTTATGGAAATTACCATTTTTAAGAGGAATTCACCATCTAGGAACTGGAAGAGTTGGCTGGACTTGGGATTTTCACATCAGCCAGCAACACGTTTAGAGATAGATATCTGAAATATGACAAATGCCCTTTTTGTTATAGTTTATGGTGGTAAGAATTACTGAGGTTACCAGTTTAACCTATACTGGTATCTATTCTGGATTCCAAGGATTTGCTTGGAAAGCAACAGAGGTTGGATCTCTAATTGATTGGTGGAGTTCCTGGGGATGAATCTGATTATGGCACAATGAATTAATAGTAGGATTAAGTTAAATGGATGGACACTGGAGGCCTGTGGAGAGAACACAGACAGAAAAAGTGCTGAGAGTAGCCAGATGGCCTAGTGTCCCAAGCCCCCATGCTTTAGAACTATGTGGTTCTAGCTGGGTGGTGGACATGTGTCCAGCACGTCCTTGGAACAGCCAGCCCACTATCTGCTCCGAACCAAGCACACTGACCCTTTGGAGAGAACATCAAGTGCACACAGCTCAGTGCTTTCAGCAAATAATGTCCTAATGGTGCTAAGGTTGGGGAATGGATTTGCCCTAAAGCATCAATTACTTTCCATTAGATGGAAAGAATATCTCAGCAGTGGAATCTCCTAGAGTATCATTGGCCCCCAGTCTCACTTCCTCGATTCTCCTCACAATGTCTGGCACCACCTATAGTCCATTTCACCTCTCTTGGGTCTAGTTCTGCTGTTACTCTCACAGCCTGAGAGGTTCCTGGAAGCTAGAAGTGAAATTGGGAAATAAGGTGAGGGACACACATCTTATACTGGGTTCTTGGTATTAAATCTTAAGATGAGGCTCCATTTGCAAATAGTTCATCAAGGAAGTGTTCCAGAGAGAAGAGTAAAGGAAGGGGGAGATAGGGCAGGGAAGAGAGTAAACCAAGCAGAGGGGCGGTCTCAGGGAACACATACAGAGGGAAGCTCCAGCCTGAGCCCTGAGGGGAAGCTGGAGGGCCACTTGTGCTAACTGGCAGCACTGCCTTAACTTGATGTAAACTTTTGCACCACCCAATCATTGATTAGCTGGTGTTCTAGAGGGGCACTTCTTGCTCTCTGCACCTGCTGGACATGTGGTTCTAGTAGCCTGAAGCAAGTTCTGTGAGGAGTAGGCACAGGTTCTGGCCATGGGAAGTCTGTGGAAGCCAGAGAGGGCACACACCATGGTCAAATACTTATCTGTGAGGATGTGGAGATCCTCCAGGCACTGACATAGTCCTCCTTAAAGGTAAAAGGTATTAGCCAAAAGGTCCAAAAGACATAAAAACTCCAAAACTTCAATTTATTAAGCCCCCCACTATTGGGAGGCACTGTTCTAAGTACTCTAATGTATTTCCATACATTTTCCTGTTGAATCTCTACCTAAGCATGAACATTACTGTTTCCCCATGTTATAGATGAGGAAAGTCAGGATCAAAGAAATTAACTGGCTCCATGTCAAACAGCTCCTAGGTCATAAAGCTGGAATTTGAATTCAAGTTTTATTTACCCCACCATCCTGTCTCTTAAGCATAAATATACCTCCTCAAAACATTCTCACATTGCTCAGGATTTTCTAAGCATCATATGAAACTTGACATACCCCATGCCTTTGCTTGGTGGGCCTTCTCTTCAACACCCTCCCTCTTATGTCTATGTGCTGATATCCCTCTCTTCTTTGACATAGCCCTTCCTCCACTGTCAAGGGTGCCCTGGGAGTATTTCAGTCACCCTTAGTTTTGTCCTTCTGCAGCTCTATGTCATCCCAATGTACACAACTCTTTCACATTGTGACCTGTACTTTCTCTCACATTAGACCATACACTTCTTGAGGTCAGGGACCATGCCTTGTTCATCTTTGTATCCGTGATAGTGAACATGTACCTAGGTGGCTAAGTGCTAGATCCAACAAGTCTATGCATAGGAGGGGATATCAGTGCCCTTCCAATTGCTTAGCAATCAGAGGGTCAAGCAAGTGTTGGATTCACAGAGGAGAGAAATGTATTTGCATTCAGGGTTATTGACAAAGGCTCCATGGAAAGCTTGACATTTGATAGTGGTTTTGGTGGTGAGAGGAGGGGGGTGGGCAGATTTTTCAAGTGAAATTGGCACAGTGAGAAAATTCAAAGGCTAGAAAATGCAAAGCATTGGAAACAGAGAACTTCTATGTGTCTGAAATATAGGATAGGTGAGAACAGACCAGGAAAATGAACATGTTTCAGATCACATGGAGTTTTGGATACTCTGCTAAATGGGATATTTTTAATTTTGTAGACAACATTGGAAGATCCCATTTTTTAAATGAGTGAATAGATAATAAGTGGTTATAATCGTGCCTGATACATAGTAAGCTCACAATAAAGGTTGACTAACATTAGTTAGTTTTGAGCAAGAAAATACAAGTAATTGTGACTATATGAATGACAACGAGGCACACAGGCAGACTGAGTGGAAGATTGGCAAGAATGCCTATATCAATAGCCATACTCGAGCTCGTGTTGTCTGGACTTGGGTCACAGGCAACAATGGAGGCAGCTACTATACCCCACAGGAAAGAAAACACCCACCACCATGCAAGAATTGCCAAATGAGTAGAGGAACAAAGGATGGGGCAGAAGAGTATGGCTGAACAGTACCCCCCCCCCCCCGCTCCTACCGCCCAAGGACTAGACTCCCCTAGGTCTAACCCAGGCCTGCAAGCATGAGGTTCTATGCACTCACTCCTTGAGTAGTATTTGGTTCATCCTTCACCTACCTGACATAGGCTGGAAGATGATTGCACTATAATGGGGTTGATTTGGGGCTGATCCTTTCAGAATCCAGGGGAATGGGATCAAATGGGATCAAATGGGATCCTTTCAAATCCAGGGGAATGAAGCTTTCTCATCCTGTTCTTCCCTAAATGACATGAAGAACAATTCTGGCAATAACAGCTCCCCACTCTCAACCCCCACAAGCCCATTCTCTATCCCCTAACCCAAGCCCAGCCTCTCTTCCCTCGTCCCCAAGTCCAGCTTCCATCCCCCACCTCCTCACACCCAGTCCAATCTCAATCTAGGAAGCCAAAGTAGACCCCACCAAAGAGGAAAAGAAAACCCATGAGTCCTCTGGCCTGTACTTTGCCAACAACACTGTTCCCTCACATAAGTGATGCTTCTCAGAAGCTTGCCCAGTATCTTTCTTTCCCCTTTCTAGCAGGCTTTGACTTTCTCAAGCCCTATGGTTTGGGAGGGAATGATTTCATTCTCTTTTCCAGGTATGGACCCTGAGGGGTTTTATCCCATCACCTCCTGCAGGCCTTGGGGTTAGGGATGAGCAAATGATCCAAGTTAGGCCAGTCAGGGAAAACCGTTTTTTGTTGTTTTTTTTTTCTGTAGCATCAAACCAAAGGAGCCAGTAGCTCCCTGAGTCCCCACAGCCACTGCATGAACACAGAAGGAAGCTATCACTGATGAAGAAGACTTTTAAGGAAAAGAGAGAATCTGGGCCCTTGTTCCAAGGCTCAAGTGCTGGATGAGGCCAGGCTCAATGCCATTGTTACCATTTTCAGTTATGAGAAAACATTAAAGCAACACAGACATGATAACCATCTTCTATCAGTTTAGATACTGGTTGTTTTTTTTTAATTAGTTGCAACCCCAAACATCCTAACTAGTAATACCCTGAAATCCTCCTTTGCCTCAGCTGCTGGTTTGGCTCACCTAAAGTAGAGTGTTGTCTACTCAATCCTCCCTCCTTTACAGCATGAACACACAAAGTTGTGACAAGCAAGACATGTTTACAGGCAGTTTGGAAATAGAAAGTTATGAGTAGGTTACAAATACCATACAACAACATTATCCTACACAGTTGGCGAGGGTAACAATCCTGAGTCATCATGTGCTTTATGGTTAAAGAACTGACAATTTTCTCTTCACATTGAGTAAAACCCAAATGTTTTCTTAACTACATATAAAATATTTCTTTTGATTTTTATTTGAGAGTTCTTCTCCAATAATGCAATTTGCTGTATTTCTTCGGCATCGATTTAAACAATGTATAAGCAATAAACAACTAGTTGAGCCACAAGGTTTTACTGATCTGTCTACCCAATTGTTTGACAAGCTCATGTTTGATGGGCAAATACGACTGCTGTCCGAGGGCTGTATTCAAACCTTGAATTCATTTAACCTTCAATTTTTTTTTTTTAAGATTTTATTTATTTGACAGAGAGAAACACAGCGAGAGAGGGAACACTAGCAGAGGGAATGGCAGCGGGAGAAGCAGGCTTCCTGCCGAGCAGGGAGCCCGATGTGGGGCTCGATCCCAGGACCCTGGGATCATGACCTGAGCCGAAGGCAGACGCTCAACGACTGTGCCACCCAGGCACCCCTTAACCTTCAATTTTGAAGATGTGAGCCTATTCCTAAAGATTGCCCTCTGCTTTATACCCCTTAAAAGCAAAGAAGTAGATAAAGAAATCAATTTTAAATGTATTTTGAAGAAATAATTCACAAAGAGGCCCAGAAATCCTTGTAATGGGGTAGATTCATCCAGCACCACAATACTGGTGACAGGCTAATTTGCTAATATTTCCACTATTTAATTAAATTAGACCTTAAGAGATGCTCTTCCTGAAGAGCTGGACCAACTTCAGAATGTACAGAATATCCATTTAAACCCCATTCTGATGCAGAAATACTAACCTACACATAAGAAACACTTACCAGGACTGAAGTCACCAATAAATGACACATTGCAGAATCTGCTCCTGATTTGGGTGCTGAGAGGTTTAATAGATTTAACATTAATTAAGTAGAACCTCTTGGGGAAGTGAAGACATATCTCCACATCAACCAGCAAAATTTTGTACCAGGAAGTCTAACAGACGCAGCCTAACTTGGTGGCCAAGACATGGGTTTTTAACCTTTTCGGGGACAGAGACTTCTTTGATCATCTGGTCCGATCAGTGGATCTCTTCTTGGAATAATGTTTTTAAATCCATAAAACAAAGCACAGAGAATCATCAAGGAAATTAATGTTATTGGAATATAGTCAGCAAAACATTGAAAAATTGGGATGGAATTATTAATGAATTAAATAACAAGATCTAGCAGTGGGTCTGGTAATTACTATAATTTCAAAGTGGTGATGAACATAAACAATATCTCATGATGTTTATAAAAACTGTGGTTTGAAAATGTGAAAATGTGTTTTCAATTGCAACAAAATTATAACTACTGCAAATGCACCTGTGGGCTATTATCCGTGTTCACAATGTAACAGAATGACTTTGGGGGGGGGAGTGGTCTTTGTACTAAAAGATCAGTATTGACTTCTCATAGGATGTGGCTTCTATTATCATAGATTTGTTTTCCCAGACCACCTTAATTATCATATGCTTCTCATGGCAGTGTAAATTGGTGTAAACCTTTGCAAAACTTTGACTTTATCTAACTCAGGTTGCGTGATTTCTGTCTCAGTCAGCTTGGGCTGCCAGGACGAACTACAATATACTGGGTGCCTTAAATAACAGAAATTTGTTTCCCACTGTTCTGGAACCTAGAAGTCCAAGATCAGGGTGCCTGCTTGGTTCAGTGCGGCGTAGGCTCTCTTCCTGGTTTGTAGGTGGTGGTCGTCTTCTTACTGTGCTCTCACGTGGTGAAGAGATAGAGAATGAGAGAGGTAGGGAGAGGGAGGGTGAGGGAGAGGGAAAGAGAGAGAGAGAGAGAGAGAGAGAGAGGAAGCAATATAAATGCAAGCTCTCTGGTGTCTGTCCATAAAGGCACTAATTTCATCATGACTGTCCCAGCCTCAGGACTTTATCTAAACCTCATTACCGCTCAAAAACTTCATCTCCAGGGGCGCCTGGGTGGTTCAGTGAGTTAAGCATCTGCCTTGGGCTTAGGTCACGATCCCATTGTCCTGGGATGGAGCCCTACATCCTGCTCTGGGGAGCCTGCTTCTCCCTCTGCCTTTGCCTGCCATTCTCCCTGCATGTGCTTGCTTTCTCTCTCTCTGCCAAATAAATAAATAAAATCTTCAAAAAAAAAAAAAAAAAGCTTCATCACATTGGAGGTTAGCGCTTCGACACATGAATTCAGAAGTGGGGACGTGATCCATATCATAGCAACTTTATTGCTAAGGTGCAGTAATATTTAAATTTGTCATCCCCTGATTATATAGGGTGCCAGAGGAGACTCCTAAACTTTTCTTCCTCTCCACTTCTCTGGAATATAACTACTATACTGGAAATAGAACCACTGGGAAGATTACTACATGCAGGTTCTAGATCGGGGAAGATATTTTGAATATGGTATGGCTTGGTTATAGCAACACCACAACATGATAATAATAATAATAATCATAACACATATAATGCTTATATGCCAAGCAGTGTTCTAAGCAGGTTATAACAATGATTCATTTAATCCTGTGAGTTAAAGTTTAAAAAGTATGCCTTTTTTACATATGACAAAACTGATGGACAGAGATGTTACATGATTTGCTCAAGGCCTCACAGCCAGTGGTGGCAGGGCCAGGATCCCTATTCCTAACTACCACACACTGCTGCTTTTGCCTAAGGTACTGATAAGTGGGCAGGCTGATCCTGATGAGGAATGAATGTAGGTTCTGGGAGCAGAAATATCTGTGTTCAAATCCCAGCTTCACCCCTTATTGAGCTTGGTGACTTAGAATAATCTTTTGCTCTCTGCGGTATTTAATTAGCTCTAACTTTGAGATAAAAATAATGGCTGCCTTGGTTTGAGTTCCCCTGAAAGCAGAGTCAAGATAAGGACTTGAATGCAGGTGTTTTTTTTGGAAGATAATCCCAGGAAATAGCAAAGGGAGGGGAGGCGGTGAAACAAGGAAGGAGGAAAGGGTAGCAGAGGTATGTTATCAAGTTTATACTGGGGTCAGTAAGAGCCCAATTCCTCCATGACCTCCTGAGAAAAGTACAGGGTGCCTCTCAGAATTGCTCATCTGAAGGACAAGAGACTCGAGCATCTATCCATTGGTTCTTGGTTTGCTTTGGCCAAGGAGTGCCCTAAAGCGTTAACTTCCCTGCCCTCTGAGTCCGTACTTGCAATGCTGGCTGAGAACTGGCTCTGGGGCATCAGAGAAGACCCTGAGGTGGAACGCAGAGTGTGCTGAGGTGGGCAATGGCAACAGAAATGAATTTGAGCTGGCCCAGGATGCCCATTGCAGTGATAACTTACATAAGGGGTAAATTAAGGAGATATGCCATGGGGGACGGATCATCTACACCTGTTTTTCCAGATTGGGTGAAGATTAGAGATGATACTTCCAAGCATCTGGCAGAGTATCTGACTATGGCGGACAAAGTCTACGGCCTTCTATTCTTCAAAGAAACCAATGTTAATTAGCCTACCACTGCAATTACCTCTTCTACTACCACCATTGATTATGTGGTGATTGAATAATTGGGAAAAAATGAGCCTTAAGTTACAATTCACACCGCATAAAAATTAATTCAATATTTATCATATACCCAAATATAAAATACAGAACCATGACAGTCTAGGTAAAAACCTAGAAGAAAATCTTTTTGACCTGGGATTAGGCAAAATAACAGACCCATAAAAGGAAAAAAAAAAAAGAATTGAACATCATCAAGTTGAAGAATTACTTTCCATAAGTCACTATGAAGAGAACGAAGAGAAAAACCACATCTGGGAAGGAAAGATGTGTAAGTCAGATACTTATTAAGACTTATATCCAGAATATATAAGGAGCTCAAAATTCAATAAGAAGAAAATAAGCAATAAAACAAGAGGCAAAAGATTTGAGTAGACACTTTGCCAAAGAAGATGCATAGATGGCAAATGAGTACATGGAAATATACTTAACATCTTCGCCCTTAAAGACATGCAAGTTAAACCCACAAAGAGATACTGCTACATACCCACTTAAGGGAAGACCACTGACTGCACCCAGTGTTGGCAATGATGGGGAACATCTGGAACTCTCATACACTGCTGGTGAGAATGTAGAATGATACAACTGCTTTGGAAAACAATTTGGCAGTTTCTTAAGAAGTTAAATATACACATACCATATGTCCCAGTCATTTCTTTTACCCAAGAGAAATGAAATCATATGTCCATATAAAGACTTGTGTATCAATGTTCAGAACAGATTTGCAGTTGCCAGAAATTGAAATGTCCCTCAATAGGTGAACAGATAAATAATTAGTATTATATCAATACAATAGAAAATACTCAGCCCTAACAAAAGGATAAAGTAGTGACACAGGCAACAGCAGGAATTTACCCTAAAATAATGATACCAAGTTAAAAAGCCAGAAAAAAAACAAGAGTACATACTGTATGAGTCTATTTACATGCAATTGTCTATGTTTATATACAGTTGTATCAAATGCAAGCTAATCTACAGCAGTAGAAAGCAGATAGGTGGGAGCCTGGGAGTGGAGGGATAGGAGAGGGATTACAGAAGGGCTCGGGGAAACTTTAGGGGGTAAAGAATCTGCTCACTCTCTTGATTGTGGTAGTAGTTACACAGGTGCCTCCAGATGTCAGAACCAATCAAATTGTACAGTCTAAACATATGTAGTGTGTGCTGTGTCAATTAAATCCATTACAAATATTATGATGATGAAACTTCCCCTGATTTAAGGATGGGGAAATTGCCAGTGCAGCCTCTCTCCCCCAGGGATGGCAGCTCACAAAATGTAGGTTATACATGGTCACCTCTTTTATTTGCTCACAAGGTCATATTTAATATATTCCCTCCAAATTTCTTATAAAAGCAATGTCATTAGAGACTCTTTAGCCCTGAATCTGCACACATGTTTATATTTGTGCATTTGCTATTGCTTTAGGATTAATGCTCTAAAGGTCTCATCTTTGTGGTCATTAATCCCAGGTCCAGATGGCACTGTGTCTGGAGAGAGATTAAACTTCATCTTCATCTGTCTCTAGAAAACTGGACAAATGTCTCTACTCAGAGGTGCTCTGTGCCTCCCTGCAAAGAAGCATGCTCATCAGGAAGTTCATCCTTAAAAAGAAATCTACAGTTTTAAAATAAAGCAAACACCCAGTTTTGGGCAGATTTTTTTACATGGCCCATATCAGATCCCACCATGACCTCAGAAAAGCCACAGTGGAAAGTCCCATGCATTGACCACTGATGCCTTCCCTCCTCCAGCTCACGTGTTTTTCTGTCCATGGGTTTTCTCTAGATGTTAGAGAGTCCTCTCAGCCAGTGACTAGGCACAGATCAGAAATGAGTAGGATTTAACGCCCTGTGGGCAACCCTCAATTAATGGAGTAGGAGCACATGCTACCTACATTCTGTAGTCTTTCAGAGAGAAATGCTAAGGCACATTCTAGGCAATGGGCATGAGCCCCATTGCATAGTGGTGAGCAAATAAGTCATGCATTCTGATTGTCTTTGATAAGTTCTCTTTTCCCTCTTCCGAATTCCTCATTTTGCTTCCAGGAATTACCCCCTAAATACAGTTAACTCCATCTTAGGCCTTGTCTCAAGTTCTCGTTCTCATCTTTACCACATCAGAATCTGAATTTTCAGTGAACAAGTTCAAGATCTAGCTTATGGGTAGGTCTATAAAATAAGCTGAGCAAAGACTTTTAGTAGTGAAGTGGAGTATTCTCTCAAAACCTTGATGCCTAAAAGATTTTTGATATTTTTCCCCTTCAATTTCTCAATCCTTCATAAGTAAAATTTTGACATTCTAGTCACAGGCTAAAAACAACATTACTTGAGCAAGGAGAATGAGGAAATGATATTTATATTTATAATTAGCATAAGTTCTATAAGAGAAACTCCAACCAAGTTGGGCCCTTGGGATCATTATCATTTGACAGTCAATGACATGGACATACATGACAACATTATTTTCTTAGAAATCACAATGCAGTGCCCCAAAAATGGTGTATGGACATTAGAATCCATGTTTCTGCCTCATGCATAGAGTATTTTGCTCAGAACATTCGTGCTGTTATCAGATACAACTCAAAAACTAAATTTAGATGCCAAGTGTTAGTCTAATCTATTATTCAGGATAGAAAACATTGCTGTCATAATACATTTATGATGATTATTAATTATCCTTGACAGAAATGGGCCCATAGAAGAACATTAAACAATGTCTATTTCTCTTGATGCCTAAATGAACCTTTTTACATAACTGAGAAAAAAATTGTTATTCCCCAAAAGAATGAAAGTTATCTTTGTCAGTTATCCATAAATATCTGATAATTTCGATATAAAGTAAACTTTATCCAATGTACACCAGATCATTATGGTATATGACATTTAACTTATGTAAAATTCCAAGATTTTGCTTATTTAAAAAATATCTCAAGGAAAGTCATATAACCATATATGAAATAAGAGATTGGTTGGGATAGATGAACAAAGGGAAAGGTGTTTATGTCATTTGAGTCCTGAAATACTCTAGTATTCCTCTGTTTTCTGACATGGGAAAATTTGTGACTTGCTTGCTCAGACGTGAAACTCTGTATTCAGTCAGGCTTCAAGGCTCTGGATTCCAGGAATATCTGCCCACAGTTCTGAGAATATGATACTGAGACACTAATCATTCCATTTACGTGTGCCCTAAAGGAAGGCAAAGCACGGTGGCTAGGAGGCAGAGTGTTGGAGTAATGCATGGATTCAAATCGAGGGTCTTCTGCTTATTGGCGATAGAATCTTAAACAAATTACTTAACTGCCTGAGCTTCAGTGTTTTTAGATCTAAAATAGGATTTATCATTCCTTCCTGACAGGGATGTTGGGAGAATTAAGTGAATTAAAGTCTACAAAATTTTAATAAAATAACTGGCAAATAGGGAAATTGAAAAATTCAGCCGCGTCATGAAAGAGTAGACATTTGTAGACTGATTGTTATAGGTGAACTGTGTTCTACCCCTCTCCCAAACCCCCAGATTCATATACTGAAGCCCTAACTTCCAGTACCTCACGATGTAAATGCGTTTGGAGATACGGTCTGTAAAAAGGTAATTAAGTTAAAACGAAGTCATTAGAATGAGCCGTAATCCAATATGATTGGTGTTTCTCTAGTGTTTTTATAAGATATTAGGACATGTACACAGAAAGAAGACCATGTGATGACACAGGGAGAAGACAGTCATCTACAAACCAAAGAGAGACAGGACTCGGATGAATCCAACCCTGTCAAATCTTGATCTTGGACTTCCAGCCTCCAGACCTTTGAGAAAATACATTTCTGTTGCTAAGCCCCCAGCTGGTGCTCTTTGGTTATAGCAGCCCAAGCAGAGTGAAACACGCCCAATGACAACAAGCAAGTATAAAATGAGACAAATAAATGAAATGATTGCATTAGACAACAGGAAGCAAAAGAAAGTGATCCTTGAGAGGAGAGGGGAGAAGATTGGAGCCTGTTTGCCACCCTGGTTTTCTGCCCAGAGGCACTTGGAGAATGCAGTGGAGAAAGGGAAAACATAAGCAGAGCCTGATTGTCTCTCAAAGTTCAAGAGATAGTGATCAAAGTTCAGGAGATTCAAGATGGAATAGAATTTGCCTGAGCAAGGGTACCAGAAGGAAGGGATCTGTGTAGAGAAAGAGCTCCTGAAATCTGCAGTAGAGTCCCCTCAAGTCTTTGGCTAAAGACAAAATGGTGAACCAATAGGGAAAAATTTCATGTGCCAGAACAACTACTAGAAAAAGAACAAATTTCAGGCCAAGAACAGTTACGAGGCAACTGTAAACTGAGTGATTTCCAGGTTTGGCCAGCCAGGGAATTGAGATCTTATTGGGTGCTCAGGGAATTTAGTAGAGATACCAATAGGATCACATGTTAATAATAGGGAAAAATAGCCCTAGAGAGAGGTTTCCCTAAGAAATCTTAAAAACAGGCATCAAAGAATCAGACTGCTCTCTAAGTAACCTTACTTCCTAAGTGCCAGGGGCTGGCCGTGGTGAGGGGACTGACTCTCTCAGAAAGAAACTAGGGGGAAATGAACAAATAAAAAAAAATATTAAGATGGTAGATATAAACCCAACTGTCTACTCTTTATATATATATATATATTAAGAGTTTGATATATACATATATATATATCAATAAGTCAATATACGAACCAATATGTGTATCTATATATATTGAATATATATCATAGATAGATATCAATGCAAATCATCTAAACAGTGCAAATAAAAGTAGAGATTGTCATATTGGGTTAGAAAGCAAGATCCAACTATATATTTTCTATATGAAATACATTTTAAATATATTTACAGAGGTAAAAATTGAGAGTAGAAAATATATACTCTACAAACACAAAGTATAAGAAAGCTGGAATGGCTAATTTACTATCACAGAAGGTAGACTCCTAGGTTAGGATTATTATCAGAGATGAGGCAATACATTTTATAGTAATATCTAGGTTAGGTGATAGTGTTGTACCAAGGTTAATTTCTTTTGATAGATGTATCACAGATGTAAGTTGTTAACATTAAAGGAAATAGGTGAAGAATAAAAAGTAATATTTGATATAATCTTTACAACTCTTCTGTAAGTCTAAAACTATTTCAGAAAAAAATGTAGAGTTATCCAGCTTGAAAAGGAAGATAAAAAAACAGCTTATCTTTATTCACAGCTAACATGATTGATTCTGAAAAAAGTCTTAAAGGATTCACAAAAAAGTTATGAGAAGCAAAATGTAAACTTGTAGCAAGGTCATAGGATGAAGAACAATATCCCAAAATTTTAATATATGCTAGCAATGAGCAAGCTGGAGCTGAAATTTTAAAATACCACTTACAATAGCAGCACCATGTAAAATACTTTGGAATAAATTTGATAAAAGATATGCAAGACCTAAATGTTGAACACTACACAACATTGCCAGAAGAAGATAGAGAAGGGCTAAAATAAATGGAAAGATAGATCTTATTCGTGAGCTGGAAGACTTAGAAGGCTAAGATGTCATTTCTCCACAAATTTATGTAGAGATTCAGTGCAATACCAAACATAACTCCAGTAGACTTTCTTATAGGAATTGACAAGCTGTTTCATTCAATATTCATTTGAAAATGCAAAGGACCTATATTAGCTAAAACAACTTTGGAAAAGAAAAAAGAAAAACGAAGTTAAAGAGGTTGCCCTACATGACTTCAAAATGTATAACATAGCTATAGCAATCAGGACAGGATGATATTGGCATAAATGTTGACAAACAGATCAATAGAACAAGATATAGAGCCGTGAAGTAGACGTACACATATATATGGACTATTGATTTTTGATGAATGTACAAAGGCAATTCAGCAAGGAAAAAAATATGTTCTTCAACAAATGATGCCTGAACAATTTAATATTCAGAAATACAAAAAATTAATTTCTAAAATGCAAAAAATAAACCTTGATTCATACTTTAAATCAGGTACAAAGAATAATTCCAACAAATGATAGACTAAATGTAAAATTCCAAACTAAAAACTTATAAAACAAATTGGAAAAAAGTCTCCATGACTTTTAGTTAGGCAAAGATTTCTTGTATGTATCCAAATCACAATCCATAAAACAAATAATTTATAAAATAGACTTCATCAAAATTGAGAATTCTCTTTCTGAAAGACATTCTTAGGGAATGAAAAGATACATATCTGCAAATCACCTATTAAAGGACTTTTAACCAGAATATATAAAAAAGTCTCAAAACTGGTAATAAAAAACAATAACCCAGTCAAAAAATGGGTAAAAGATTTAAAGACATACAGATGACAAATAAGCACCTGAAAGGGGTTCACCCATCATTAATTAGAGAAATGCAAATTAAAACAGCAATGCAATACACTAATACCTATTAACATGTCTAAAATATTTAAAAGGGCGCCTGGGTGGCTCAGTGGGTTAAAGTCTCTGCCTTCGGCTCAGGTCCTGATCTCAGGGTCCTGGGATTGAGCCCCGCATCGGGCTCTCTGCTTCCCCCTGTCTCTCTGCCTGCCTCTCTGCCTACTTGTGATCTCTCTCTGTCAAAAAAATAAATAAATAAATAAATAAATAAATAAATAAATAAATAAATAAATAAAGTCTTTAAAAACAATAAAATAAAATTTAAAAAAGATTGGACCATACTAAGTGCTGAATAAAGCATGGGGCAGCTAGAACTTTCAGATACTCCTGATGGGAAGGTAAAATGGTGCAGCAACCCTGGAAAATAGTTTGGTGATTTCTTAGAATGTTAAATGCACACCTGTCATGTGAGCTAGTCATTCTTCTATCATTCTATCAAATATTGCCCAGGAGAACTGATAGGACGTTTACACAAAGCCTTGTACCCAAATGTTCATAGCAGCTTTATTTGTAATAGTAAAAAACTGAAGAGAACCCCAATGTCCACAAGAGTTGAAAGGAAAAAGAAAGTTGCGTTATACCCCTAAAATGGAACACGACCGAACAAGAAAAACAAAAAACAAAGCAAAAAAGAAAAGAAAAATTTATTGCCTATGTGAGGGGAAAAAAGAGTAAAGAGAAAAAAGTAACAGTGCTGAGTGAAAGAAACCAGACCATGAACATACATAGTATATTATTCTATTTATATACTATATGATAAAAGGTGAACTAATTCATAATGCTAAAAGTAAGTCCGGAGTTGTCTATGGATAAAGGATAGGTTGGTGAGGAGGGGCAGAAGGAAGAATTACAGAAGAAGACTTTGAGTGTGAAAGACCTGTTCATTATATTCCTTGGGTTATTTTTCCAAGCGTATACATATGTCGAAATATCAAATTGTATAGTTTAAATATTTTCAGTTAGTATGTGTCAAATATGCCTTTAAGAAGCTATAAAAGTGACACGTAAAGATATTAGCATGGTGGCACAGAAAACCTAAAATGTCTGATTAGGTGGTACTTGGTGATATTTTTCAAATTACACATACGACCTATGTATAATTTGGATCATCTAAAACAAATCACTGTTTAGACATGTTTAGACACGTTCAGAGATGTCACTGTTTAGACATCACTGTTTAGACAAAATGTAGGATATTTGAGTTCAATTCTAGTATTACATGCCCTGAAGTGGGGAATGAAAGAAGTCTATAAATTGGTGTTGAGGGAGGGAAGATTTGTTCTCAGGACAGATCAGTTTTCTTGACGGCTTCACCATTAACTCTGTATTCAGAGAGGAAAATTTGTCTGGGAAAGTTAACATCAGAGCCTCCAAATCCTCTGATCTGACTATGCTCTCGAGTTCCCGGAATATTGCACTTGGGTCTGATGACTATGACCATCATTCCCATCCAAATAAAAGGCACTAAGTGCCTCTTTGTGAGGACTAGATACTGAGGAGAGAGCACGTTGGGCATTGCACAAGATTAACTCCATCCTCTGTGGATTTACCATTTCTGAGAACATGTACAGTCAAAACTGAGTAGTCTCATCAAGACAACGACAACAACATTCAGCACTGGATGTGTGGCAGTGACTTAATTTTTCCCTGACGCCATTAGGTCAGTGTAAGACATCGGTTTTGAAACAGCTTCATTGGCTTTTGACAAAATGATGTGTTCACGCACTTGGTGAGAGAGCCTGTCTTAATTTTATTTCTCTTTTCTGCTCAGGCTTTTAGCTCAATGTGCAAATAGTGTTTCCAATCAGCTTTGTGTTTTCTATGAGTATTGAGACCAGTAGCTGACAAACCTGAGGTAAACCCAAGGAGTTTTGGGACATCTGTAGGCTACAGACGGGGCACCTGGAGTACTGGGACAGTGTATCTGCCATGCCTAGCTCATTTCCTGGTCCATGGTGAACTCTCCATGAATGAATGAACAAACAAATGGATGGATGGGTGAATGAAAGAAATAAGAAAATGCATTCATTCTTCAGAAAAGTGTATTTCCACTTGGGAGATATGTATGTGTATATACATACAAAATATAATATATTTTATTAATGTGTGTATATATAGGTGCTTTACTATGTGTATTAGTTATTTATTGCTGCATAAAAATGTACCCCTAAACTTAGCGATTTAAAACAACATTTATTACCTCACATAATTTCTGTGGGTCAGAATTCAAGAATTCAAGAATGGCATAACTGAATTGTCTGACTTGGGAACTCTTATCAAGTATATATTCAAGATGTCAGCCAGAGCTCATCTTTAAAGCCGTGGCTAAAGAATCCACTTCCAAAATAGTTCACTCACATAGATGTAAGGGATTCTGTGATTAGTAGGAAGCCTCAGTTCCTCACCACACTGGCCCCTCCATTCAGCTTCATAAGTTCCCTATGACATGGAGTCTGTTTTTCCCCGAGAGCAAGCGAGTGGTCCCAGAGAACAAAATAGAAGCCACAGTGATTTCTATGATCCAGTCTCACAAGTGGTACTCCATCATTTCTGTGATGTCTTATTTGCTGCACAGGCCAGCTCTATTTAGTGTTGGACAGACTGTATAAAGGCACAAAATAGCGTAAGGGGAGAATCCTTGAAGATCACCCTTGAGTCAGATGACCACATCATTCTTTGGATTCTTCAAAGTATTTCCCTAGCTATTGTAGCATTAACATATAAGTACTCCTTGAACTTTGTAAAAAAAAAAACCACCATGGTTCATTATCACCATGACTTTGTGCTCTCAGTTTACCTGTCTATATTAACTATATATTTTTTCAGTAGGTGGCCAACCCAAGGAAACAATACAGATTTATTTAAAGAATAACAGCCTAAATTGGGTGATGTGCCCACCAGTTACGTAATCCCTGTGACCTGGGGAAATGGAGTTAACTGACTGGGTTAGTCTTACCACTGTCTCTATCTGATTGAGGGAGGGAGCCCCTTATCCACAAGACAGACACTGTAATGTCAACCAGCACCCTGTCAGAAAGTGGGAATGGGGGATAGATGTTAACTAGGCAACAAATGAATGTCCACCATACTCTACATTGGAGTGTTCGTTAATGACCTTGGATTTGGAATGGAAAGAAAAAAATCAGGATCTTCTTCCAGAAGGCCACAGGGACTCTCGTTCCAAAGTTCCACCATCTTAAGGTTACTCAGGTCCAATCACTCTTACTCTGGTGTGTCTTCATTCCAAACTTTAAATTCCTCAGAGAGCCAGCCTGATTGATACAACTTGCACCACATGTCCAATCACCATGGCCAAAAGGGCAGGATCATCTAGTAAATGCATCGTTACTGGCAACTTCACTCTTACATGCTGAGACCAATCTTAGAAAAGGCAGCTGCTTGGCTGTTGGAGAGGCAGATCCAGTACACTTAGGACTAAGAAATTAATTATGCCCTGACTGGATTCATCTTTAGCCTCAGAGCTGTCTTAATACCAGAAGAAGCCACGGCTCGGTTACCATGCCTCCCCAGTCACCACACATGACTCAAAATGAAAACAATTCTAACATACATCAATGAAAAGAAGTCGATAAAATTGTGTTATTTCCCATGATCATAGTTGCAATACTTTTTTCTTTGTTTTTTAAAAAAGCATTGTTAGTATCCTGAGCCCTCAATTAGTGTTCTTTAGTGATCCAACATGGACCACTTTTATGAAGTTTCTATAGAATTCAGAATCAAAATCAATAAACATAGCAAATAAGTTGGGCAGCAGTAGTAGGTGGATGCAGGAAATGTAAGAGCAGTTTCATTTGCTGGTATTACTGAGGGTATCGTAGACACTGACACTGCCCCACCAAAATCTTAGCAGAGCCCACTGTTCCGTGTACCCCCAAGGACTCCCTACAGCCAGTGCCAGCAACCCTATATCTATGGCTGAGGCTTTCCCTGGCCAAAGAAGTCCACTCGGCCTAAGCAATGTCCCCAGGAGCTGATTCCCCTTGGAGCAGTCCTTAGCCAATGGGGGATGTGATCAAGGATAAATCCTCCTCCTGTGAAGTTGAGGTATTTGACACCATCTAGCAAAGTGTCCCAAGGGGATTGAGTCTCAGTTGACCACAGGGGTTTCTTCGCCTCTCTGACTCATTCCTCCTCTGTCTTTCCAGTGCCCCTCATAATCATCTCCCAAGTAAACAAACTGCAGTCAAATTATCTCAGGATTTTGAGGGAACCCAATCAAAGACAGATCCTGGCAGAGGCTATAACCACAGCAATTGCTGAGGCCTGGCCGCTTCAGAGCCCCAGAGGGTCCAGTTTCCTAGATGAATTGATAAGCTCAGTCTGGGACCCAGCCACACAGATGGGGAAAGTCAACTTTCTTAGTTCATTGGTGTGGTCAGTGTTTTGGTGTTAAACTTCTCTTAACTACAGACACGTGACTAATGATTCACTGCCAGAAGTCCAATGAGCAAGTTCCTAGTAAGACAGAGTTCGTTGGAGGAATCAGTATGCTTTCTCTTTCTGTCGATTAGTAACCCCATCAGGGTGCCCAGAGCTCAATAAAATCATCAGAAATGTGTCAGGTTGGCACCGATATAGCACAAAAGGAAATGGATGTTTGTGAAGCTATTTATCCAGGCCATGGAGGGGCCTGAAAAACCACGTTAGTGGCATTACCCTCATTAGTGGCACCCCTGGCTGATGGCCAGAATTCCTGTCACTCCCAGGCTTAGGGACTCTCTCTGAAATGATGGGCTGTCAAATCGGGGTCTTTGGACCCAGTTTTCTATCCACGTTACCCCTTTCAGCTGGACCATTCCTTCTCCAGAGGGAACAAGCAATCTACAACCGTACTCTCTGGGACACAGTGTCCCCTTGGTTTTCATTCCTTGAGGTCCACCTTCTGTCCAAGTACTGAGTGGATCCCTCACAATTCGAACATTCTTTATACTTTCTTCTAAAAACAACTTAAGGTACTTCACAGTGATGCACAGAATAACACAAGAGAATATACATTTTTTTAAAAAGGTGAAGAAAATCTAAGAAAAGTCTAGGAAAGTATCCCAAAACCAAGCTGGGAATGATGCTAACACTAAGATAACTGACCATTTTCATACTTAGCTTTCCTAATGCCACAAGGGATTCAATGCACAAATATAAGCACACTATCGGGAGTCCCAGAATTCATAGCTCTTAGACACCAAGGCTTGTCCTCTATCTGGGACATGAGGTCTTTTGCTCACCCACACAGGAGCCTCCATCAAATTAGCAGGAGCACATGTTCAAAGGGCTGCAAGCTTTCCTGCCACCTGGAATCAAAATAGCAGCAGGTGAGGCTGTTGTTCTCACCTTCCCCGGTTGCCTCCCGCCAACAAGAAACAGAGTCCGAGAGGGGCCGCGGAAAATAGACCAAGAGCTCTCCTGTGTATTTTCAAAGGCCTCCACCTCTGACAGGCAGTAGCTGAAGCTCTCTGTCATTTGAAAAGAACTAAGCTAGAAATGATGAATGGCTTTGCTGTTATCCCGAGTCATGCGGGCACTGGCCCTTCCCCCC
>CM053603.1:62724431-62803613 GCA_028646535.1 Procyon lotor | reverse complement strand
CTGCTGGATTCTCATGACCTTTCCAAATATCTCCCCATTTGGGTCCAAATTTATACTTTGTTGTTCTGCTGCATGTACTTTCTCTTTCGTTCAGTGTCTAAAGTCTCAGAGACCACTGCTTTTTCACATCACAATGTTTTCACTGTTTACAGGTGCACAAAATAGACATTCTTTGAGGACAGAGTTCAGGTCCTATTCTTTGTTCCCTAAAGTGCCTGGTACAGGGGTGCCTGGGTGGCTCAGTCAGTTGGGCATCTGCCTTCAGCTCAGGTCATGATCCCAGGGTCCTGAGATGGAGTCCTGCATCGGACTCCCTGCTCAGGGGGAGCCTGCTTCCCCCTCTCCCTCCACCCCTCCTCCCCCCTCTGCTCATGCTCATGTGCTCTCCCTGAAAGAAAGAAAGAAAGAAAGAAAGAAAGAAAGAAAGAAAGAAAGAAAGAAAGAAAGAAAGAAACCTTTTTCTTTTAGAGTGTCTGGTGCAGTGTTAACCACAGTAGAAATTCAACAATCATTCACTGACTCATTAGGTTTAAAGGCTAAATCATCATTTTTGAGAATAAGGAGTATATATTGCAGATGCCCATAAAATAACCCAGTGATACCAGTATCCTAAGCCCGAGAACACGTTTTAATTTATGTGCATTGTAGTCGCTAACTCTGTCTTTGTGTTTGGTTCTTGTAACTATTGTAACTGACACGTGCCTCAGGGTGGGTAGGCTGAATGGGATCCTTGTGGCTCACTCCCCAGGCAGAAATACAACAATGCCCAAGCTGAAGGGGAGGTAGCCACAGGGCGCAAAGTCCAGGCTGTGCTGGGTTGGTACAGGGTCTAGTGGATTAGTTACCCTGTCTTCACTACTCATATGCTAGTTGGCTTCATCGGATGTTGTTGGTAGAACTTTGAAGAAGATTCTCTCCAAGGAATGGTGGTGGGAAGGATTCCCCATTCAACTAATATCTTATCCTTGCTTAGTCAAGCTCTCTTTTCCTGACTATAGAGGAAAAGGAGAGTCCGTGTTGTACATGGAAAGAGGAAAACAAATTAAATACTGCATCAGGGCTCATTTTACATTTTACCCCTTATATATGAGTGAAGTGTTCCTTGAATTTGAGCACTGAGAAGTACAATCTCAACACTAGGGATGAGTTTGATTTCTAAGTCAGTGGTTCCCAACCCTGGCTATTCATCAGGCTCAAGGAGAAGGAGAGTTGCTTTTAAAAATACTGGTGCTTGGGCCCCAACAATCACAGATAATGATTTATAGCTCAGGAGTGGGGCTTAGCCATGTGCATTTTTTTAAAAAGCTCGCCAGGGAATTCTGATGAGTATCCAGGGTTGGAAACCATTATTTTAGATATAACAACATGGGGTATTCATATGTTTAAGTTGCCCTCTGTCCTAAGAATCTATGATTTGACTGAATAATCAAGTACGATGTCAAAAAAGGCACTTCTGGGTTAGAAAAACATGACTTGGTGGAGAGAAAGAGTATGTTCTGTAGCCCATATCATTAATTTTGATTCTCTGATATAGCAGACCATAATACAGCTATATGTTTTAGCTACTCTCCTAAAAGTTAAAGGAAATAGACCTGTTGGCTGACACTGACCTTATGGCTTCTGAATGGCCACAATTACAACACCTATTGACCTCCTGTCTCAGAGTCAAAGAGGTATTTTAAATCAAATTGCAAACAACTCCTTCAATCTCTTCAAGTAGATTCACGTAGGAAATTTGTCAACAAGGACAAATTCAAAGACTGTCCTCCTCAAGGAAATTGACATATTTATGAGGGGAGCAGAAATCACTACTTTCTCAAAATAGTGAACTCCAGAGTTTGCCTCTATAATTTCTGGAATGTTTATCAATTTCTCCTGTGTTCCCTTCCACTTTTCTATTTAGATAATATGTTTGAATTACCTACGTAATGTCAGATTACATCAGTAGTCCACCCACTAACAAAGTTACATGGAAATATTTTGATCCTCCACAGAGAATCTTTATGCATTCTTCCACTACCTTTACCATCTTTTCAACTGAAAGCATCACCAAAGGAGAAGTTTTCATTTTGAAATATATGTGATCATTCTTAAAAATAGTGGAAGGTGTTTGTTTCAGAACTTGATTTACTCTGTGGCTGGACTTGAAAGTAGACGGTTCGTGACACTCTTGGGAGTGTCTTTTATAGACCACTCTTACCCAATCAATGAAACTTTAGTGCCTTGGTGTCTGTTGATTTAGGATAGGCTCACAGGAGGAAAAAGATGTATTTGCTACTTCAAAATAAAGCCCCATGGATCTGAAATTTCACATAAGGTATTTATACCTCTGGATTAATTTGTTGCTAAATGTTAGACAGTTAACTTATTCATAGTCATTTACACCATAGTGTGAGCTGGTTCATTAGCCACTTTCTGCTGTGACTGCCAGCTGATATTTTCATTTGCATCAGGGAGAAGTAAGATGGATAGTGTCATTTCCAGGATATAGCAAATTGATGTGAAGACCACTGGCTCCTCGAGGAAAGGCAGGAATTTCACAGTAGCAATTAAAGATGTTTGTGTGAGCAGTGCCATAAGGAAGCCTGGGACCAACGAAATTGTTCCTCCGGCAGCACTATGAAATCATCTGAGATGTAAATGCATATAGGCAGTCTCTAATTTTCTCTACCCCACTCAGTCACCAAGTGGAAAAAGAAAATTAGTGAGATCCTGGAATCCACACCTGGATTTGTAGGATTCTCTGTGTGAATTTTGAAGTTCTTTTTGCCCCTGTGCTTGATTTTCCTTCTAACCAGTTCTCAACTGTATAATAGTAGTGGAATGCGGAGAGCAAGCTACGGAGTGGTTTGTCTTCAGCTAGCCCCCTACCTTGGGATGGTCCTAGGTGGTCTAATGGGTTTAGAGTATGAACTCTTCTGCACATCTGACTGGGGGCATCCCGAAGATCTGAGCTCCTAGCAGTCAGCTGGAAGAACCTGGGAGCCTGGAAGAAGATGATGGACAAGTTCAGAAAAGAGCAGTGGGAACACCACCTGCAGAATTCTCTTCCACTTGATGCCATCATATTCCCTCAAGGCCCCAAGTTGACCCCAGGGAGGGCATCCTAGATTGTGCAGGCAATTGCACAGCAATCAGCAAGCACCGTCCATGCTCCTTGGATATTCCATCAGTGGCTTCTCTCTCGCCCCGCCCCCCAGCCCTACAACATTCTTCTCTCAGACCTTCACTACCTGTCACCTGGGCTGTGGTCATTTGCTTCTACCTGAACTCCCAGCCTCCAGTCTCAGTCCCTATGAATCCACACCCCTCAATATAGCTAGAAAGATGCTCCAAAGGGGTCACTTTTTTTCCCTAAAACCCTTAAAAGATGTTCCCTTCACCCCAAGCTGGTTTCCCTAATTGTGGGACCTTTGCCCTTGGCAGCTCGGAGGATGCTTTTAGAAACTCAATAACAGCATTACCTGACATCAGATTCCACAGCACCAAGTGCATTCCCTTCCCAGCTTCCTCTCCATCCTTCTAAGTGAAAAGTTTGCCATATGTGCTTGATGGTTTTCACACTCCTCGAAAACCTACTGATTTCCCTTTTTAGCCAAGAGACAGTAGGCTCAGAGCCTTTGCAGGCAAAAGCATCCAGCAGGGGTTTATGAAAGTAAGTTGTTTTTACTTTACTTGTTTCACCGTTATATTTACAGCAGAAGATGTGGGTTATTACTGACAAGAGCAATAGGGTTTTCTTAGACAGTAGGTTTATTCAAGTTTAAAGAAGTAAATTAACTTAAGGAAAATATTAAGAAGTTAAATCAGAGATCCTGTGTTACTCAGGTCTGGTGAAAACCGTGCAGGTGATGCTGGATAGAGTTTGGAAAACACTGATGCCCGTGGGACAGAATCCCTCCTTCCTAACGTGCAGCTCAAGGCCTCCACTATCTGTTACCTTGTGTTCCCAGCTTGTCCTGGCCTTGTTGTCATCCTATGGGATGCCTGGGCCAGCCTGGGATGAGACCTCTGGCCACTCCTCCTTACGTGGCAATGACTTCAGTTCATTTTGAGTTTCAGCTCTGTTTTCCGCCCCTCCAAGCAGGTCGGTCCTGCTGTGTGCCCACTTCTGTCTGCTGGGATGGCTGGCCTTTCTGGAGTCATTTACTCTTCATCTGCTGTGTGGCAGATCCCCCCAGCCCTGCACCACCTGCAGGGGACATGCAGTCTAGTGGGGCTGAGCCCTCCACGGAAAGGAAAGAGGTGATTGCGACGTACTACAGTAATTATAATGTTAGCAGGAGCTAATGTTCCTTGAGTGCTTATTATGTGCCAGACATGCAGCTTATGTGTCGTATCGTAAGTATTCTTCCCAACAACAGTATGATGAAGGAAGTACTATTAATGTCACTATTGACAGAGGAGAAAGCTGAGGCATTGTGAGCTTAAATAACTTTCTCAAGACCTACAAACAGGTAGTAACTAGACATGCCAGGGGGCAGTGGAGAAGGAGACTTTTTGGGTCTGTGCTGTTGTTCACCTAGATGTTCACCTCATCTAAATGTACACACACCTGGATGTCACCATCTCTAACATTTGCTAGGACACAGAGGACGTGAAGGTGATTGGAGACCTTGCCTAGAGCAGGCGCCAACAGTGCCCGAAACTCTTCTCTCTTCTGCTTTGTCCCTGGGAAGAAGGCTCTACTATACTTTTGGGGGACCTAACAGAGAGGAAATAAAGTAGTGTCCAAGGGGACCCCTTAGGGGTCTTGAGGTTCCCCTCAGATTCTTAAATGACTCTATTACCTCTCATGCTGTCCAAAAGCTCTTCAAGGCTTTAAAATAGCAGTGTGTTTTCATGCCCCTTATTTCACTTCTGTCCACATCCACCCTGCGAGGCACACTTTCTTGATCCTATTTTACCGTTAAGAAAATGGAGGCTTGGGGCATCTGTGTGGCTCAGTCAGGATCATGACCTTCAGCTCAGGTCATGATCCCAGGATCCTGGGATCGAGCCCCACTTCGGGCTCCCTGCTCAGCGGGGAGCCTGCATCTCCCTCTCCCTCTGCCTGCCGCTCTGTCTGCTTGTGCTCTCTCTCTCTCTGTCAAATAAATAAATAAATAAATAAAATCTTTAAAAATAAGAAAGAAAGAAAAGAAAACAGAGGCTTGGGCAAGGTGAACACTTTATCCAAGTTCATGGAACAGTTCAGTGCTAAGGGCTGGAGTATGAGTCTGAATTGTTACTTACAAAACCAACGCTTCATTGTTTTGTTTTATCGATACCATATCTACTCTCTTGGTGAATAGGTCAGAGTTTTGTTGTTTTGGATTCATGTTACCTCTGAAAATGACATGCTAGTTGCCTGGGGGTGATTTCTAGCCAAGGATGGTGTGGGAAAAGAACAAGGTCATTAAAAACAAATCCCAGACTTGATAACTCCGTGAACCCTAATTCAGAAACACACATGCTCTCTGTGGAATGGTTGTGTCCAAGCACACATGCCCTCTGTGGAATGGTTGTGTCCAAGCACACATGCTCTCTGTGGAATGGTTGTGTCCAAGCACACATGCTCTCTGTGGAATGGCATCACTGTGGGAATTGTCAGGATTGCCCAGACGGGCTGGAAGGGACCATTTCCTGGCATAGTCAGACACCCCCTCAGCTTCAGGATTCATCAAGCTTGGGTCAAAAATTCAGCTCCTTTCAGGTTTCTCTTCTGCTGTTCATTTCACATCATCAGGTCCAATCCAGACAGCTGAGTCCCTTGTAGTGTCTGGAGGCCATGCCACTGTATTCAGACAGTGATCCAGATACTGAGCATCAACCATGGGCAACAGGCTATTGGAACAGAATGTCACTTGCGTGTGCGGCATGATAGGACACGGAGCCTCTCCCTCCATTCCCCTTCCCCACCAGCTCACTGTGAAGAAGAGCTTGCATTTTTATTAGGTGGAGGGAACAAATGGCCCTCCTTGAACTTGATCCTAGCCAATTTGTGTGCCACCACATCCCCACTTGTTAGCTACCCTGGCCTCATCCCCATATCCCCAGGAGGTCCGTAACCCTCATACCCTCATAACTTTGGCATTTGTTGATCTAGAGTGACCTGTTCTACCTTTTTCACATGTAAAACACTACTCATTTTTGATACTCAAGCCAAATACCCATCACTGGGTAAGTCTTCACCATTTCCCCTCTATTCTTCTTTGAAATTCTGTAACCCCTTAGTTCTGGTACCACCTAGCATGGAAGTTACAAGCACTTGCCTTAGAGTCCTATAGACCTAGGCTCACAATGCAGTTCCTCCAACTGCTAATAGTAACATCAGGGAAGTATTAATTGCTCTGAATAACTCTTCATTCATCTTTAAATGGAAATGATAATACTAAGCTTCCTCAGGAGGCTGGTTTGAGGTTAAACACAGAATGATACACATATAACATGGTAGCATGGTGTAGACAAAAATGCCATAACAATTAATTTTCTTTCTTTTGTTATGCATAAGGGTTCCCACTCCATACTTTGTAGAGCAGTTACTTGGATATAAGCCGTACATTGATTACAGGCTCAGTTTCCCCAATGGGTTCAGTCTCTGGGTCTCCCAAAAGGAGAGAGTGGAGAAGAAGGGACACAATGAGGACAGGAAGCTTGAAAGCAGCCCAGGTTCTTGTTTGCCATCTTCCGCCCCGCAGGTGGCTGCTGGAGATGGAACCAAACACTCTGCCCCCGCCCCCCAACATTGCAGTCAATTTAGCTAGAACACCCATGAAGGTATTGGTACGACAGCTCCCACCTCAAGGTCTCTGACGCTGTGAAGGCCTGAGATGCCTGACTCTTGCCCCTGCTTCCTACCCAAAAGTTTGTAACTCTGGCTTTTCCCCATGGATAACCAGAAAGACTCCTCCCCTCATCTCTACGACCTCTCTCAAAACCAGCATCTTGGCCTTTCTCTTTCATGGGCCCTGCTCTTAATTCCTATGGCCCAGGAATATAACTGGGAGGCATTCTGTTGGAAAATGTTTATTACTGCCTCTCTCTGTGGGTAGAAATAAGTGATACCTACATAGCTTGGTACTCTTAGTACTTACATGTGCTTGGTACTCTCTTGAGCACTTTGCAGACATTAACTTATTTATTTAATTCTCATAATGATAATGGGGGTAATCTCTAATAGTATCCCCATTTTATGGGTGAGGAAACAGACATCCAGAGAGTCATCTAGAGTTCCACAGCTATTAAGTGGCAGAACTGGGATCCAAACCAAAGTCCATGATTACAACTTCTAAGCCACACCCCCTTGGTGGACAGACAGATGGAAGGTCAGTTACACAAGTCAGTTATGCATTATATGCACGTTACATTACATGCATCTAATGATTGGGGGAATGATTGAAGAGATGTCTATTAAATCTATGGGAATCATTTGATAATAATCCACCTCTGGAAGGTGGGCCCTGCACCCCATATATTTTAATATTCCCCCAAATGCTTGGTAGCCATCTCATAATAAAGGTCACCTACATGCTAGTTGAAAGAGTGAATGAATAACCAACTCTTTTCTAGAACCTTCTGACAAAATCTGCTTCTGCCTCTGCCTCTGCCCTGAGTCTCTCTTGCCTGATGCTTTAGCCCCCACAGGCTGCGTCTGTGTAGCTTATTCATTTTCAAAAGTGAAGGTGACATTCTACTATCGTAAAAATACTCCACTCAGACTGCTATTTTTAGAAGGGGGCAAGTACAGTTGTAAGCTACTGGAGTGGCAGGAGTTTATCATCTGTTGGTGCCGGACAGTATAGCCAACATTTCTGGCTCATTTCTCCCTTTCTCTTCCCATCAGGTTTTCTTCGTTTCTGAGCTAGATTATATCCTGCCACGTTATGAGAAACATAGCACTAAAGCTGGTGGGGAATCTGTGTCCAGAAAGACAAAAATGTAAGCCCCATTCCTCCGCCTTCTGTTTCTCATCAAAAAATGGGTGTGTGCCTATCCTGAAAAGGGTTAACTATACCCAACATATCATGTCCAGTGTTTTCAAGACACTGGTGAAGGATGCAAAAATAACGTATGTTTATGTTGTTTTCCTCTTTCCCTTTTTTCCTGGTCGCTATATCAAGGAGAAGATGCCCAGAAAAGCCTTCCCCTACCTTCTCCATGCTGATGTGCCACTGGGAGGGAGACCATGAGCCCAGGGGGCTATTGAGTCCTTTGCAAGTGGTAACATCAAACTCTGCTGGGCAATCCTGTCCAGCTCCGAGGTGCCCCACCATAGTCCCGGTCCCCTGGAAGATAACACACTTGGACGGTGCTGTCCACATTCTCTTAGGGTTGTTCTCTGTGACCAATAGCATTTTATGGGGAAAGAAATGACATGTCACTTCCGAGATTGGGTTAGATACCTCCCAGGACATATATCTGGGAATCATTCTCTCTCAGGTCACTCACTTGGGGAAGCCAACTGTCATATTGTAAGCAGCCCTATGGCCAGGCCTACATGCTTCCTGCCAACATCCATGGGAGAAGGTTGGATCTTATATTCCAGCAATGGACCAGGGATGTCTGCAGCCCCAAGCAACCAACGTCTTGACTGCAGCTTCACTACAGACCTCAATCTGAACCACTCCTCTGAGATGCTCCCTGATTCTTGACACTCAGAAGCTGAGTGAGATCATCAGTGTTTCTTATTTTAACTCCTAAGTTTTGGGGTAATTTTTTTTTTTTTATAAAGAAATAGTTAACTAGTATAGCTTTGCAGTTAGATCAGGGAATTGAGATCAAACAGACCGGGAGGGGCTTTGCCATTTTTTTTCCTGTGTGACCTCTGTGAGTTCCTTACCTCTCTGACCCCCACCCCCAGTTTCTCCTCTAAAAAACGTCAACCTCATTTCATGATTCCTACCTCATAGAGATATGATTAAATGGAGAAACAAATTCTTACTTAATTTAAAGAAACGTCTGATATAAACCCATTTTTAAAAAACATGCCTTTTATCTACATTTGGTGTGCAACTCGTTTCTAATGAAAGCAATTGGAGAAAACATATTTACCAGTGAGAATCCAATCAGCAGGACAGATAAGACAGTGAGAGGAGGATAAAAATGTTGGATGTCTGCTGGTCCTGAAGGGGTCCCAGGGCATCTCATTTGAATATTGTTCATGAAGTTTTATTTCAATTCCAGTATGGTTAAGATACAGTGTTATATTAGTTTCCAGTGTATGATATAGTGATTCAACAATTCTATGCATAACTTAGGGCTCATCAGGAAAGGATACTCTTTTTTTTTTTTTAAAAGATTTTATTTATTTAACAGCGAGAAACACAGCAAGAGAGGGAACACAAATAGAGGGAATGGTAGCAGGAGAAGCAGGCTTCCTGCCAAGCAGGGAGCTGGATGTGGGGCTCGATCCCAGGATCCTGGGATCATGACCTGAGCCAAAGGCAGCCGCTTAACGACTGAGCCACCCAGGCGCCCCAGGAAAGGATACTCTTAATCCCCATCACCTGTTTCACCTATCCCACCACCCACCTCCCCTCTGGTAACCACCAGTTTGCTCTCAATAGTTAAGAGTCTGTTTCTTGGCTTGCCTCTCTCTCTCTTTCTTTCTTTACTCATTTTGTTTGTTTCTTAAGTTCCCCATAGGAGTGAGATCACATGGTATTTGTCTTTCTCTGACTGACTGATGCACTTAGCATTGTACCTTTTCTCTCCATGCAGTGGTTGCAAATTTGCATATTCATGTAAACCCCTGGAGAGATTTTTGGCTCATCAGAAGGACCTCAAAATTTTTTGCATGATGATTTATACCCTAGTGGGATGTCCTGCATAGATAGACTCGAACAGCATCTTCTCTCCTTTAAAGATGTTGTATTAGAAATTTTTAAAATTTCATATTTTCCTGCTACCTCAATCCACAAACGGGCAGTGAGTATTTTACCCGTGTGACCAGGTACACTGTGGGATCAGTCTGATCTCTGTCACAAGTTCCTCTTTTTGTCTTCCCCTGATTGTGACTTACCAACATTGGAACACACCAAGGAAATTCCTCAGAATTTTGGCTTGTGCATTCCACTCTGACCCCCCAACAAAGGTATTTGCCGACAGGTGCTCACTCTCTTGGCTCCCCACCTACTTGGTCGAGCCTGTTCCTTGGGCCCTCCTCCCGTCTGGCCCCCTCCCTGCATGGCCTGCCATGCCTCTCTCTTCTAGGACTTGTGAGTATCATAGATCTCTTTCCATCTTATGCATCCCCTCTGGTGATATCTGTGTTTGCACTTGATGGATCAGCAAAAACCCCTATTTTAAGTAACATAATTGTGACTTTCAATGAAGATGGTGCATCCCTTGGAGAATTCCTATTGGATGAAGAAATTATTTCCCATTTTTCAGTTAGAAATACTGAAACTCAGAGCATTTACCCCATTGCCAGAGGTCCCTGGCTAGCAGTGCTTGGGATTAGGAGCCTGCCTCTTGCTCTCTACCTCTGAATCTCTTACCTCATCTCTGAGCGGCAAGAACATATCCCAGGGCAACTGAGACACAGTCAGTCCTTTATTCTTGCTTCACTGGAAGGAGCGAGGCTATGAAGCTGAGCATAGCAAATTGAGCCCCACACTTATTAGGTAAAAGTCAGGCTGAATGTGTTGCCTGGGAACCCTGCGATCTCCTCGTTCTCCACGGGCAATGCGGTGTATTCGGAGCTCAGGCCTCAACAAACACTCTCAATCTAAGTGACCCTCAGGGGGTCCAAATGCAGTCTTCGGCCGACTTCAGACCAGCTTCATCATTCTGGGGTCGCTACTGACCTCCTGATACTTCTGCGCTGCTGGGGACACCGCGGACTTCCTCCATAGCCCTGTGATGCCAAGGAGGCTGTTGAACTTGTCCTGGTTCTCCAGGACTGGGGATGCTGCTATCTCTTATCAGGAGCAGAGGGCTGGAAAACAGGGCTCCCCTATGCACACGGTGCAGCCCCCATTTCTCAAAGCTCATGTTATGCCCCTTCACATTTAGGAAAGACCTACGTTAGTACCTGGTTTTGGCAACCAAGAGAAATCTGGAAAGGATTTTTGCTTTTATGAAAAAAAAGGCAAAAAGTGAAAACAGCATCCAGTATTTGTTTTGCAGTGAACCCTTAGAGAGGCAGCAGACCCCCCCCCCGCCCCTAATAGCAGCAGCGGCCCCCACTGCCCGTTCCTTCCTGGGAAACTGTACTCCGGCTTCCCAGCATCAGGCCTATATAGCTTTGAACTCTGTCTCTGAACACATGTGCTTTATCTCAATTTATCTTGTGCATCTATTAGCGAGATGTGTCCTATGGTATCAGAAAAAGCCCAAGAGGTTATTTTTGGAGGGGTTCTGGGAATGCTCAAAAACTTTTCTGTATGGAAGAATGGTAATTGCTTCACTTTGTGCCATTTTGGCTTATGAAAAGGTTCATAGGTCTCTTCTACTTTCTGATGGTGGGGGAAACCCGTAGTGGGCAGGCCTTGCCAGCTCTGCACTCACCCTCTGCAGAGCGAATGTGCCTTCCTGATTGCAGCCCTAATGGGAGCTGAGGATTCTGCAGAATTAGCAGGCTTTGCAGAGCAGTTTTCTCGAGCTGCCAGTTTCATGGAAGGTTTCTGGGCTACTTTCTCAGGTTTCCTGAACTGGGATTCCAGATAAGGGGAACGATTAGATAGCAAGTAGCTTATGGAGATGATGAAAAACTTTTCCTCGGTTCTCTTAGGGTCCTTGGTTGGGTCTGAAAATGGAACTGACAAAAATCGATCAGCAAGAGAAAAGCATGTCCATTTCCTTGAATTTTTGCATGCACACGAGAAGCTTCACAAGAGGATTTAATTTTTTTTTTTTTTAAGAGAGAGAGAGCGTGCATGAGCAGGAGGGGCAGTGGGAGAGAGAAAGAGAGAGAGACAATCAAGCAGACCCCACACTGAGCACAGAGCCCAACACGGGGCTTGATCTGAGGACCCCGATATCATGACCTGAGCTGAAACCAAGAGTCAGATGCTTAACCAACTGCCATCCAGGCACCCCAAGCAGGAAGCTCTTATACCTTTCAGATAAGTAGAGGCATTTGGGCTAGGGATAGTACATGCTGAAGAAGTAACCAGGAAAATAAGAGTGAGTTTAACAAGGTTTATGCAGATTTCTCAGTCCTCAATTCCCCATCTCTGGTGAGAAGAATGTCTCCCTCCCTCCAGGTTCAGGTAGCGGGGACTTATCTCCTGCTTTCAGGGAAGGTTGGGGGTGGGGGTTTGCTCCTGCCATTTTTTTTTTTTAAAGAAAATCCTTAAGTTTAAGATATTTAATATGCCAAGTTGCCATATTTGAGAGTAGCATGTCCTGAACCCCTAACTTACAAGCGCATGTTCAGAATCAGAGCCAATTAAGGTCCTTTCCTTTTTGCTGGACTGAAGTACACTCTGCTTCTTCCAAAAGGCCATAGTCACGGAGTGCAAGCAGTTGGTCTGGCTACCAGGGCAGTGCTTACCAAAGTGTGTTCCTTGGAACCCTGAGGTGTGCTACTGTCCTGAGTTGTTCCTTTGTAGTCTAGACCACTCTCATTTCTCTGAGTCTTGACCCAGAAGTAACCTTCTCAGAGAGATCTTTCCTAGCCACTATATCTAAAAAATGCAACCATTCCCCCAATACTTCTACCTTGCCTTGCTTTCTTTTTCCTTTTAGGACTTACTGCCCTCTAATAAACTAAATATTTACTTATTTTGGTTACACTAGGATGCATGGCAAGAAATTGTTTGTTTTATTTACCAGTGTCCTCAGAGCCTACAAAATAGTCTGGTACATCGTATGTACTCCATAAATATTTATTACATTAATTAATACTGGCAGAATTAAAAGAAGAGACACACACCCCTGCTTTGCAATATTGCAATGTCCCTACTATGTTACTGCTTCTAAATATTTGCAAAATCTTTGGGCACCTGGGTGGCTTAGTCGTTAAGCATCTTCCTTCGGGTCAGGTCATGATCCCAGCATCCTGGGAGCAAGCCCCATATCAGGCTCCCTGCTTGGCAGAAAGCCTGGTTCTCCCCCTCTATTGTGTTTCCCTCTCTTGTGTTCCCTCTCTCACTATCTCTCTGTGTAACAAATAAAATCTTTAAAAAAATACATATTTGCAAAATCTTTCCTACACCTTGCTCCATGGTGATCTTCACCTGAGGCTAACATAGCCAGCACTGTTTTTCTTCTTCTTCATGAAAAGTCAGGCTCAGAGTGGTGAAGCAATTTCCATAAATTCACAGTCAAGAAGTGCCATAGCCCCGACCTGAGACAGACATCCCACTGTAATATGTTTTGATTCTCAGGGCTTTCTTCCTACTGAGGTGGCTAGTGATTTAGGAGTGACTTAGAGAATTCTGAAAATCAAAGGCTTTGATGTTTTCTTAAAGCACAAACCTTATTCTTTTTCCCCTTGCTTTGGAAGAACAATACATTCATCAAATACCAACTGTTCTGCTAGGATCAAGGATCAGAAACATGTAAGAAGCAAATTCTTATTAAGCAATTTCTCATTTTGGAAAACATCCAGGTGAAAGCATGGGGTAGCTTCAGGCTACACGGTGGCTTGGGGGTTCCCTACAACCATACCTCATTGTATTTGTGTCTTTCTCAGCACAAGATTGTAGAATGGAGTGAGGCAAAGTACCACTGGATAGGGCTCCAGGTGACATTTCCAGGCTTGTTCCTTCAGAAAATCAAACAGGATGCTGAATGCATGCAGGGACCTCCAGGAGGATTTTTGCTAATCGGCAAAGTGCATTGGCTGCAAATGAACATGCGTTCTGATGTCAGCCTTGTCACTTGCCATCTGTGCAACTTTTGGCAAGTTGACTAACCTCTCTGAGCCTAGATTTCTTATATGAAAACTAGCGTCAATTCCTGTGCCAGGCTGCCTGACCTGGCTCCTCTACTAACCAGTTGTGTGAACCTGGGCAAGGTAATCAATGTTTCATGCATTGCTTTCCTCATCTATAATTTGGGATAACGTAAGTACCCAGATCACTACGGTGATGTGAGAATGAAGTGAGTAAATATGTGGGGCAGCCAGTAGAGGACGTGTTCTCTATTAGGGTCCTGCTGCGGGACACTGGCCCTTCTGGAACTGGGGAGACAATGTAGGGCACTTTTGAATCATCCCTGTACAGGGGCATGAATGCTGGGTGGTGTTTATCCACTGAGCCCCTGCCAGGCACACTCTCTGCTTCCCTCCCCAGTGTGAGGAAGCAATGTTGCCAATATCTCTCCGTGTTGTCATATTTCAGTGCCTGGTTACTAATTACTAGAGCTCTGGTTTATGCAGGTTAGAAATTAGAAGATAATGAATTTTGTCAGTTCTTAGCCACGAATCTTCTGTTGTTGCAGAAAGCAGTTGGAGCAAGTTCTAGAAAAGGACAGTGCCCTCGGGCCATACTACCAGCGACTTGTTTGCCTGACCCTGTCTGGCCCTAGCTGACACCTCTGAGACCCAGACAGAGTGTGCCCCAGGCTCTCAGGATGAACAGCCTGCCCTCTGTCTCTCCTTTGTGCTGTTGCAAGCAAACCTCCATGGGGCAAGCACATCTCAGACACTAGAAGTCCAATTGCTAAAGTCAAACACATTTCCAGGAATGCTTCGGAGTTGAGTCTCCCTGGGAGTGACTTCAGTCAGTGAGATTTGGGGCTGACATTTCTGGTGAGCTCAGCATAAAACTGGTGGGAGCAAGATATAGGGGCTGCTCTTGGGCTGGAGCACACTCAATCGAGTGGGAACAAGGAGCTGTCAAGTTCAGCCCATCCCCATTACTCTCTGCAAACTCATTATCATAGGATGGTCTTGGCTCAGCTAGTTTGGAAAGAGTTAGGCATGACATCATCTTCTCAGCATTTATTCTTCCTTCGAAAAAGCCTAATAAATTAAAAAAATAATACCTATTATTACATATTCCTTTTCTACCCTTGGACCTTGTGCTCAAGCCACTCCAGTTTAGAGGTAACCCACAGCATATCCCCACTGAGCTTTGGCCTGTCCCTTCCTCCACCTGGAACTCCTTATCCCCAGAGAATGCTACAGCTCAGTCTGCTTCCCAATGGTGGAAATGAAGATGAATGAGTGGACTTGGACTTCACTTTGAAGTAGACTGAACAGCACCCGCTGACCCCTCGCTGCAACCCAGTCCATCAGTGAACCGTGTTCTATCCCAATTCCTCCCACCTCATACACACTGCAGCTATGACAGAAGACCTTCCCTTTCTAAACCCTCCCTCTTCCAGCCACATCCAACTCTGGATGGTTTGAAGTGGAGCATATTCCTCATAACCGCCTCTCAAGACCCTTCCCATCCTTAAGGACCAGTCAAATCCTATCCTTTCCCCAAAGGCCTCCCAAATCCTCCACCAGAATTTCATTTTGCCTATATTCCCTTTGTACTTTATTTATAGCCATCATAACAATCTGCTTTAAATTGGAGATATTAATATGATATTTTTGTCAGCCTAGGTGGTAACATTCAACTGCATATCTACTCTGATGCTGCTTTGGATTCGGTAGGCACAAAATAAGTATCACTTACTCTGCACTGAATTCAAGTGAATGCCATAAAGGGTTAAAGTCCAGTTTTTCAGCTTGGGAAAACTCATCCAGAATGATGCTATCCTGATGATGGCAATAATGATGCTGATAACAGTGATACTAATGATGATATTAACAGAATTGAACATAACTACCATTTTACTGAGTGCATATAATATAATAATAATAATATTTTGGACACTTTGCTAAGCATTTTATACATTTCATCCTGACACCAATCCTATGACACAAGATTTATTAGCATGCCCATTTGCTAGATGAGAAAGCTGAGGGGTAGAGAGGTTAAGTAAGTCACTCAAGATCATCCAGATAGTGGGGCAAAGTAAGGACTTAAACTCAATGCCTTTACTTTTAGAGCTCCAAGAAAGATCACTATGATGGTTACAAAGGAGATTGGGCACAGGAAGATGAGAATGGAAGCAAAAAAAAAAAAAAATACTTTGCAAGAGTACTGGTGAGAGATGGTAAGTGTGAACACGTACACAATGGAGATGAGAGGATGAATATTTATATAGTGACATTGACAGCAGCTGGTGACTGATTGAATGTACTGAGGGAGACAGAAGTAGTTGAAGATCCTGTCAAAGTTTCTGTTTAAGGCCGTTGGATAGTCATTGATGGCATCAATAACCTTTATGGAGAAAGCAAGACTTTGCAAAGAAAAACAATTAGGCATATCATGGTCTGACGTGTTAGCACTGAGATGCCCGTGAGGCATCACTTCTGCCATAACACTCTTTTTGAAACCTTGACTTGGTCCCAGTGATAGTAATGTATGAAAGAACTGTTTGAACATAACAAGAATTTTGTGTTTGCTCATGTGTGATTCCATCCACAGGAAACACTCTGGGAATGCCAAAACCTACCCCACTGAAGCAAGCTACACAAGGATATCGACCTTCTCCCCACACACGCCTCACACATCTACCAGCCCCCATGGGCAACACCACGTATTCTGAGTCACACAGCCACACCTGGTATCACAACTTTCTGACACAACCCTCTTTCTACCACTTTGCACTAATTCACAAAGGATAGTGGTTCCAAAGCACATTTCTACAGGCAAACTTCAAGTATTTTTTAATATTTCTATAGTAGTTATGTATTTCTTAACCATTTAACATGTGTAAATTATGTAAATTATGATATAATTTTTATTAGTTACTAGGGGCACCTGGGTGGCTCAGGGGGTTGAGGCGTCTGCCTTTGGCTCAGGTCATCATCTCAGGGTCCTGGGATCGAGCCCCACATCAGGCTCTCTGCTCAGCAGGGAGCCTGCTTCCCCCTCTTTCTGCCTGCCTCTCTGCCTACTTGTGCTCACTCTCTCTCTCTCTCTATGTCAAATAAATAAAAAAAATCTTTAAAAAAAATTTTTTTATTAGGTTCTTATTTTTTGCTATGTCACTGATGAAGTTTTTGACTCTTGTTCTCCTAACTCCATTTTCCCCCATAAGCTTTGTTGCTTTTATTGTGCAATTTTGCATAACGTGCATGAAAGTACCCTTGATCAGAGATCAGCAAACAATGGCCCAAGGCCCGAATCTGGACCATCACCCTCTTTTTCTTTATGTACAGTCTATGGCTGCTTTTGAAGGACAGTGGCAGAATTGATTATCTGTGACTGAGACCCACCCTATGGCCCACACAGCCTAATCCAGTTATCTAGCCCTTTAAATAAAAGGTCTGGTCCGCCGGTATCTGCCCGAGATCCAAAGGAACATGGAGGGTACAAATGAGGGGATCTAACAGGGTTTAGGAGAGAAAAGTGAAGTCTTCCAATCCAGGGTCAAGGTCAAGATCACTGATTAAATGTCAAGACGTTTGCAGATTTGCAGGAGGATGAAAACACTCAGAGTTACCAGTACGAGATCCACAGTAGCCATACTAAATATGGGGAAAATATTTGTCAAAAAAATGTGATATTAGATTTTTCCAAAAAAAAAAAAAAGCATCAGTGTATTCATTATGGGAAAAAATTAGGACTTTCTTGGGGTTTCTTAAATTTCATATTTCTTTTATCATTTTAATTCGAATTGCATATGGTGTGTGGCAGCAACCCTTCCATGCCTAGGCCCTCTATGGTCTTAATTTAAGAAAGAAGTGTGCCTCCAGGACTGGTCTTCAGAGGTGGGTCAACAAAGGGTTGGCAGCACATGGTGGCTGTGCTTCTTCATGTGTTCTCTCCTCAGACCACCAACTGTGTTTGTAGATGCTGACCTGGCTCTTCTACTTTCCAACAGGTCTTTTCAACATAAATCCCAACACCACCATTTTCTGTTCTTTGGGGGAAATTGCTTCACCTTCCTCTTCTCATACTTCTCTATAAAGTGAGCAATATACTAGTATCTATTCAGAAGATAATCTGTATAAACTTCTTAGAATAGTATCTGGTACACATGTAAGCATTCAGAAAATGTTCATTATTTGTAAGTGCCTGCTTCAATTTCCAATATACTTTCCCCAAAGAATATTCAGTAAAACTAAAAGAGGGCAAGTGGGAATGACATCTTTTCCAATTAGGAGGAATTAGGGTTTTTTTTTTCCCTCTCTCAAACTTAGATCTTGAAGTGCAACCATTCTTCCTGTCCTATTTCATATAAAGTGATCCTTTTCATCACTCTTCTACCCATAAGAATGCAAATATTTTTAATGATTTATTTACTTATTAAAGAGAGAGAAAGGGGACAGAGAGGCAGAGGGAGAGAGTCTGAATCAGGCTCTGAGCTAAGCTCAGGGGCGTGATCTCATGACGGGGAGACCATGACCTGAGCCAAAACCAAGAGGCAGAGGCTTAACCTACTGATCCACCCAGGTGCCCCTTAAAAACATTTTGAAACTTTTTAGTCCAGAAGGAAAGGAAGATACACACTGGCCAATGTGTCGGGTTCTGTGCTACACTGCTGTTTTCACTGAAATCATTATGGCAGACCCATAAGCTTTGTATTTTTCTCATTTCACATACAATTAAACCAAGATTTAGAATACCTTTCTAAAAAACTTGCTCAAGACACATAGTCTATGGCCCTGCCATGATTCCAAAGATTATCCTGAGTTTCTTTCTTTTTTTTTTTAAAGATTTTATTTATTTATTTGACAGAGAGCGAGAGATCACAAGTAGGCAAAGAGACAGGCAGAGAAAGAGGGAGAAGGAGGCTCCCCACCGAGCAGAGAGCCCAATGCGAGGCTCGACCCCAGGACCCTGAGATCATGACCTGAACCGAAGGCAGAGGCTTTAACCCACCGAGCCACCCAGGCGCCCCTATCCTGAGTTTCTTTAGCTTTACTAATGGTTCTCAAGTGGGGGCAATTTTGTCCCCAGGGGACATTTGGCAATGTGAGGGGTAGAAGGGGATCAGTGCTGCCACTGACATCCAGGAGGTAGAGACCAGGATTCTGGTAAAGGGCCTACATTGTACAGAAGAGCCCCAGAGTCTCTGTCCCAACATATAAATAGTGCTAAGATTGAGAACTCTAGAATAGATCATGCTGCTTCAGTGATATTTTTGTTTGTTTGTTTGTTTGAGGAAAGCAAGTGAATTGGGGCACCTGGGTGACTCAGTTGGTTAAAGTCTGCCTTGGGTTGAGGTCATGATCTCAGGGTCCTGGGATCCAGCCCCTCCTCAGGCTCCCTGCCCAGCGGGGAGCCTGCTTCTCCCTCTCCCCCTGCACCACCCCTCATGCTCGCTCTCTCTCTCAAATAAATAAAATCTTTTTCCAAAAAGGAAAACAAGGGAAAAGAAAATAAATGCGATGCTTGCTGCAATGGCTTCAGATGATTATTACTCAAAGTTGCTGATAAAATGAGCTCTTTTTCAAATCTACAAGTCAGATGTTTTAACATCTATTAACCTCTTCCACTGTTCTCTGAGACTTATTAATAAGCCTCTTGGTAAGATGCTGGGAACATTTCAAGGAGAAAAGGAGATGTTTGTTATTCGGCATTGCAAATACCATGTCGCCATTGCCCTACATTAGCAGAGTCCCCTCAGAAGAAACTCAAGATGCCAGACATGATTCTCGAGGCCACTATGAATAATGCTGTGCCAGGCAAGATACTTAGAGAAAGTGCTTTGGGGTATTTTTTTTTTTTTAAACTGTGATTCATGTCTCTTTCAGACTCTAGCAGACATAAGGCAAATGCTGTTGGTGTCTCATCTAAATCCCCTTCACAGGATGGGGGAAGCCCACTTGCAGCCTCTGTGATCCTGGACTGCTTGGGGTGCCCAGCTGCCCCGGGGCGGGGGGTCGTACCCATCCTATTGAGCAGTCAGAGCCCCAAGACTGACTGACAAAGGGCTATGAAAGGCAGGTCTTCTTGCCCCAGGAGGACCTACATTTCGTATTCCAGATCCCCCCAGGGGATCAAGTTGAAGCTAAATCCCAGCCAAAAATTACTTCCTTGCTTAGATTTCTTCCTCTAGTTTGTCCAGCTTCCTGTACTGCCCTTCTCCAGAGAGGAATCCCCAATAGATCGCTTGCACAGAAATACCCACTGAGGCTCTGGGTTTGTGGAACATGGACCAAAACATATGGGGTCAACAATTTCAAATGGCATCAAGTGCCATGGGTACTTCCTTCCCTACAACAGGATCCTGCTAGCTTTGCTACATTGCTATTGTTCCTTAGCCTGGAGGCTAACGGAGACCCTGGGGCGAGTCAGAGCTCAGAAAGATATCAGAGAGGAAGCTGAGTTCTGCCTACTGATCAAAGGACTGTCTCTCCAAACTTATACTTTTCCCTAAGAAGAGCAGTTTGATACTGGGCCTGAAACTAGGCTTCAGGGCAATTATTGTTTTGCCAGAGCCCAGCTCCCATCAAAGTTAATGGGGAGGAATTCTTTTTCACCATTCTTGTTGAATTTATGTATTTAAGATTGTCGGCACAAAATAGCCCATCAAACTTTGCATCTCTTAAAAAGACTCTCAGTGATATCTCTTGTGAATAGATCTTTTTCTATTCTTTTTCTTCCCTGATTTCTGAAGTTCTTGAGAAATAGCTTGACCTATTTATACTACTCAGTCTACAAAGACAGATTATGGGGATCAAATAATTAACAATTAAAACTGTTTCCTAAGTATAATTTTCCAATCAGTCCTTGGTGAATGCAGGTTTTTTCCCCCTAGTATTGTTAGGTTTTTCAATATATATATATACAGCTGTCCAAATAAAGGAAAATTGATGGTTATTTTCTCTATTCTGATCACACATTTCCAGAGGCATAATTTTCAGGCTAAGTAAAGACATGCATTCATTTATTCATTTCTCAGGTATTGTCTAGTACCTTCCATGTGTCAGGTGCTGTTCTAGGCACTGCAGATACAAAGATGAGCAAAACAGACAAAAACCCCTCCCCTCTTGGACCTCGCTTTCTAAAGGAGAGACAGATAAGAGACAGAACACACTGAAAAATACATGTCATAAAATGGCGTCAGATATTGACAAATGAAAGGAAGAAACATTGATTAGAATAACACCTCATCTTAATGAAAAGGATGCTAATTTAGATAAGAGGGCGATGTACTGTTTCTCTGATCAGATGACAATTTAGCTGAGACCTGAATGAAGTGAGGGAAGTTACGTGCGGATACGTACATCCAGATACGTGCAGCAGAGTTTTGGGGGCAGGGAGCAACCAGTGTCCGATCCCTGAGAATGAAACATGCCTGGCACTTTCAAGGAATACCAAACACATCGGCTGGAGCACAGAGAGCAAGCGGGAGAGCAGGATGGACAGTAAGGACAATGCATCTTAGAGGGGCTGAACAGCTTGGACAAGTCAGTTCTCCACAATCCTTCCTATTACGGGGCGATACGTTTCCTGACGAATTTCCTCTGCCCCCAAGTACTAAAGTCTAGTAGCTTCCCACTTATTATGACAACTGAAAATGTGCCCTACTCATTTCCAACGGCAGGCTGGGATAACGGACTCCTCCTAGGGGAGCCTAAGCTTTAAGCAAAGAAGGGACAGGATCAGGTTTACTTTGGTAAGGTCACTGTGACGGCTGAATAGAAAGGGAGCAGGTGGAGAGTTGAAGATTAACCATTTAGAACGTTGCAGTGGTTCAGGAGAAAGAGAGCGATGGCCAGGGCTGGGAGGTGTCCGTGGAGGTGGCCGAAAGCATCCGTTCCGAGAATATTATTTGAAAGAGGAGCTGGCAGGATGTGCTGGTGTTGGAAGTGAAAGGAGCGAAAGAGAAGTGTTATGGAAAACCTGAAGGTTTTCTGTGGTCCTTACTGTTTCCATTTTGCTTATAAACAAGTGTTAAACATAATGTAGCTATCTTGTCTTCTGGTCATTTCTGGCGTGTGTGCCTGCGCGTATGCAAATATCATTTAATGATACTTCTCTCCCTGGTTTGCTTAGCCTCATCACTATTATGCTGGGGAACTGTTTTGTGCCCTAAAGGATGTTTAGCAGCATTCCTGGCCCTGACTCATTAGATATAAGTAGTACCTTTTTCCTAGTGTGACAACCAAAAGGTATCCAGACATTGTTCAGTGTCTCTTAGGGAGGCAAAATTACCACCAGTTGAGTACCACTGCCCTAAAAGGGATAATGAGGCTGTGGCCCTAGTTATGCCTCTAATTGAGTGATCTTGGGCAAGCCACTAACTGCTCGGGGCTCTCTTACTGTGCGTTTGTTATGAGTAAGATGTCTGTTAACCGAAATTGGGAACTCTATAAATTGGTTAACCAACTCCTTTCTAGGGAATTAACTTCCACTGAATTTCAAATGAACAGTGTCTCAAAAAATCTTATTAATATAAACATAAAATTAGTCTTTCTTCTGGGAATGAAAAAATGCCCCCAACAATTATAAGACTGATTTTCTCAATCTAGGCCATAATTTGAACAGGCAAAATTTGCTAATAAGCATTCCCAGATTCTGAAATAGCTTCTGCAATTTTCCTATTTGCAAAGTCAATTGAGGACTTAAAACCACAGCTGTCCATGTGTGGTGTTCTCTGGGCCTTATTGGGCAATTTGGTCCAATAAGGTTTAGCTTTCAGTTGACAATGTTGAATTATGGCAGACACTGCTAGGGATTATTTTGCTACATCACGTCTGCTCCTTTGCCCAATTAAAGCTGTCAGTAAATAAATGAAATTGTTGAAACAGACAGAATTTGGTGCAACCTCTTCTAAATTATCTCATATAATTTCCATGGATTTTGTGAAACTATTTCCTCTAAATCAGTGTATGGTTTTTCTTATCCACCTAAAATTCGAGATTGAGGAGAGTTCTTAGTCAAAAAGTTGGCACTCATTTGAGCAAACAGGCTGGAATAGGCTCACCTCTCATCTTTAACCAGCGTGGAGTTGGGACCCCTCTTCACCTTGGGTTTTGCTCACCACACCTACAGTGACTGCTGTTTCACCAGATATTGAGGGAGCAGACCAACATGCAGACACATGGTGGGCTGAGAAGGTGTGTTTACAAAATCATGGATAAAACAGAAAGTCAAGGGGCGCTTGGGTGGCTCAGTCGTTAAGCATCTGCCTTCAGCTCAGGTCATGATCCCAGAGTCCTGGGATCGAGCCCCGCATCGGGCTCCCTGCTCAGCAGGAAGCCTGCTTCTCCCGCTACCATTCCCTCTGCTTGTGTTCCCTCTCTCGCTGTGTTTCTCTCTGTCAAATAAATAAAATCTTTAAAAAAAAAAACAAAACAGAAAGTCAAACCCCACTGTGTAGGTGTTGTAAGATGACTAAAAGCGTGTGTGTGTCCTCTATTTGGATGACCTATATGCAAAATTTCTACTTTATGAAATCTATGGATGCTTTTTATTAAATGAAAAAGATAAATCAATTTTCTATATTTATCCCCGCATTCTAGCTTCTCCAAGCTTGGCCACTTCCAGAGCCTTTTAAGGAAAGCAGAGTCAGCTGAATGTGCCTGCCTTTTTTTTTTTTTTTTTTGGCTTTTCCTTGAATTCTGGATGGCCAGAAACTTCCTTCCTGGCCGAATTCAGTGGTCAATGCTTGCTGCTAATTGGTGGATTAAATTGTGGCATTGATTACTCTAAATTAATCAGTATATGGATAGAGTGTTCCCAAGAGGGCTGGATCCAGTGCCTCAGACCAGGGCAACCCTGATATGACTTTCATTATTCTAGTTACAATCAGGCGATTAAGCTTTAGGAAGATGGCAGGCATGTTACCTACCATGAAGAAGACCCAAGATTTATTGAGCATTTTGCCTCTGAAGAGCTCTGTCGAGCAAGGCTCTTCCTGGGAAAATGGTTGGATAAGAAAACAGAATACATTTATTGCCCAAGGCAGATAATGAGCATACTTCTGAGTTCATTATAGCTACCTGTTGGAGGTTCTAAAATTCTCATTGGCCAGAGGAATTACAAAAAAATGATTACTCCTTTTATTCTCTCATTCAACAAATATTTGAGTATGTGTTTTCAGGGAGCTTAATGCTGATCAGAAAGGGGAATAAAAAGGTCAGTAGGATGTAGGGCCCACTTTTAAGGAATTTATGAAGTTGTATGGGTCAGATTGCCACAGATATATACTGTGTGTATATATACTACATATACAAATAGTATACTACATGTATGTGACAAAATAAATGCATATCGTGATAGAGGGGTGGTCAAATATTATGGAATAACAGAAGAAAGTACAATTAATTCTAGTTATAAAAGGAGCTGTACGCAGTGAGTATATTACTTTGGATTCCTCAGAGGAAAGTAACAGAATACTCACTTAAAAGTGCCTTAAACTGGTGCTGGGGATCTTGTTAAAATGCAGATTCTGAGTCAGATTTTCTGGAAGAGTGACCAAGATTCTGCTATTTTAACAAGTTCCAGTGTACATTGATAGAGTTGGTCCACTGACCACCCTTTGAGTATTAAGAACTTTTAAAACAAGGCTTTGTAGTATTTCATAGAATCAAAGTTCGGGGAGGTAGGTGGTTTCAGGGTTGGTTTAAAAGCTCAAGTGACATCAGTAAGGAATTAAGTTCTTCCCATTCTTCTTTTCCAATCCTCAACATAATGGCTTCTATCTTCACACTTTTCTCTTGTGGTCTCAAGATGGCTACCACAGTTCTAGGCAAGGGGCATGACCAGTATAAGAACAATACTATTCCTCTTGTGATTCTTTGTATAGGGAGAAAGGCATTTACTAAAAAATTCCTGGCAGCAAGCTTCGCCTTTGTTTCCACTGACTTTAATCATGTCTGATGCCCACCCTTCACTGCAAAGTCTGCTGGGAAAACAGGTTTTCAGATTCTACAGTGAGATATGGGCTCCATTGTAAGAATGGTGGGGAGGAGAAGGGTCATTTGCTTGGGCAGCCAACTGCGTTTGTCAAAATGGGGTTGAGGTTCTATTGGCCATAGAAATCTTGATGGGCTAGGAATACCCCACTGAGTTAGCACATGGAAGGGGAAATTAGAATCCATCATATAATGTGTCATGTAGATAACATCAGATGCCTTAATTTACCTTAGAATTATCTATGTCTCCCCATCCACCCTCCTGTTGTCTTGATTCTAAACACTAACATTTCTCACCTTGATTATTGTCCTAAAGTCCTAAATGCTCTCATTATCCCCACCCTTCTATTTATACATCCCATCCATCTTGCATACAGCAGTCAGACTTCTGGCCTGCAAATGTAACTGTGAGATACTTGTTCAAAACTCTTCAGTGGTTCCTGATAAATTATTAACTCCGTAATATAGTCTTCAAGTCTCATTATAATTTCCTGTCTGCTACTTGTCTTGCTTTACCTCCCAACACTCCCCACTAAAAGTCAGTCTTCGACCTTAAGGAGAATAAGAAAATAATTTTGCTGGGAGCGATGATTAAATTCCATAGGTATAAAGTCATCCACTTAAGAATTCCTTTTAATATATCTACAGATCACAAGAAAAGATTATGGGGATTCACTTGTTTGGGAGCATCTACGTTTTCTGATCTGCTCCATATGCTAGATGCTTGATAACCATGGCCATCCTCAAATATGCCAGCAGGCTTTAATAGTGAGAACTCCAGGGCCCCTCCACTCACCGTGGGAGTGGGAATCCTTTGGAGTCAAAGTTCTTCTTCTTTTTCTTTTTTTAAAGATTTTATTTATTTATTTGGCAGAGAGAGAGAGAGAGAGAGATCACAAGTAGGCAGAGAGGCAGGCGGGGGTGGGGGGAAGCGGGGAGGAAGCAGGCTCCCTGCTGAGCAGAGAGCCCAATGTGGGGCTCAATCCCAGGACCCTGAGATCATGACCTGAACCAAAGGCAGAGGCTTTAACCCACTGAGCCACCCAGGCACCCCTGGAGTCAAAGTTCTTATTTCCTTAATAATACCCTTATTTGCTTTTCCTTCCACGATTTATTAAATTTTATCCAAGACTCAAGGACTTTCTGGCTTATTGACTTTTCAGTATGCATGATTTATTATTATTAATATCTCTGCCCATCCTCTCATTATTTTTATCACTCTCCCAGATGTAAGTCATAGGCTACTTACTTTCCCTTCCTCTCCTGTACTTCCCCAAAGTCAAATGTGGAGACTGTCATATCTTAGGTACTTAGAAAATGGTTCTTTTCATTCTCATCCTAAAACATTTATTGACCACTTCTTATCTGATGTGGTGATAGGAAGTTGAAGGTCTACCATGTGGTCTTAGCCTTTAGATGATCACACTTGAATTCACCCTGAAAAGGCTAGTTTGATTATAGCCATATTGAAAGTACATACATGGAATACTGGAAATGAGAAGGAAGTAGTCCTTAGTGAGTTAGGACAGGCAATTTGAGAAGGATGTTGGTGAGAGACATGTAAAAGGTAAGGAGAACCTGGAAGCAGGAGTTGGAGATGTCAACCATATCCCAGCAAGAGGTACACGAGTAAGATGAATTCAGGGGAACCATGAACAGTTAAGGTTGGCTGGACCCTAGAAGAAGAGGAAATGCCAGAGGGGGAGGCTAGTGAGATTGACAGATTACAGTGAGACTTTTAGGCTGTGTGATGAAGTTTAGGTTTGATTAGGAACCATTGAAGAATTTTGAGCAAGGCATGTGACCAACACATTTGCAGGCTAGGGGATCACTCTCGCTACTGAGCGGGGAGCATAGGAAGGCTGGGAGCAGAGCCGAGGACAATGAGCCCTTTAGGAAGGTAGTACAGTACCCGAGTGAGAAATGACAACATTCTGAATCAAGACAGCACTGGAAGAGGGGTTGACGGTGTGGGGTGGACCATTAGAGAGATATTTAGGGGCACACTTAGTTCTATTTGGTGATGTATAGGGAGGCTGAAGGTGAATATGTGGTGAGTAGAGAGAAGAATAGGACTTTTGGTTTCCTTCATTTTGAAAAGCCTCTCCACTCCCCTTGCTGGAATTGTTGTGTGAATCCTCACACCCGGCGATGTGTGGCGGATACACTCAACAACCTAGAAATGTAACTCAATCTTGATTCCTGCTAAATGCTAACAGCATCTCTCGCCATGTAACTCTTGAGGAATTGAGTGCTATGGCTCAAAGAACTTTGGCCATGTGTGAATATTGCCCCTCTCCTCTTGGGAATGAGCTCTATTTTTATTGAACAACTGTCAGTAGCCCATGCAGCATTGCCAACAACACACCGAAAATAGAATGAAGGCAATTACCTCAGCAAAGATTAACGCAGAAAGTAAAATTGCACTTATGTAATACTCCTTTTCCAGGCACTGAGACTAGCCTTCCATTGGTTTTTCTGCATGTGGCTGTTTCGACAGACACAGGTGTAAAGAACACCATCCCCATCCATGTTGGAGGGATCCACTGTCCCCATAATTCCCTCTTCCTGTGGTCTCTAAATCTGTCCTCAGAGCAGACACCAGAACAGAGGGCTGCTCCCAGGGATGATTTCCCATCAAGACGCTGCAAACAGATGAGAGATAATATTAGCTAACAACATATCAGCACTCGTCTGGTGTTTGGCAACTACTTGTCAGTAAACTTCAGGAAAATGCTCGTGTTGTGGAGAATGTCAGTCCTAGGAGGAACTAAGAGTTACAGAAGAGGTGATTTAGGCCAATCCTCTCATTTTATAAAGGAGACACCGAAGCCTGGGAAATTAAGTGGCTTGTCTGAGGCTTCCTTTGTCCCTTAAATCTGGAGAAAGGACAGAAATCCCAGCCTCCACTCCAACAAGGGCATTTCCCCCGCGCCCTTGGCTTCTTACAATGAAACAAGGACCATAGGGAAAGCTTCCCTGTCACATCCCTAACACCCCCAGTGGGTGGAGAAAACTTTAATACAAAAGAAGAAAATCAACCCCATAATTAGATACAGAACTGACTCCAGACCAGCCAGCAGAAATATTGTGCTGGCTTCCATAAGTGCTACAGAAGGAGGAAAGGAAAGCCTGCATCAGCAACTTGAGGCTTACATGTGGGTCTGATGGAATGATACCATTTCACAAAACACAAATAACAACAAAAATAGCTATGATGGGAGGCAAAAGGAACAAGAACAGCTAATTGCTAAGGAGGGCCACTATGGCATCCGTTGTCAGTGTCACCCAGCTTTTCTGCTCCCCCAAATCTCTGGCATTGCAAACTGAGTTGACTCATTATACCTGTTAAGTTGTAGTAATGAGAATGTTAACCTCTGATCACACCTTGTCAGGCCAAACCTCTTATCTGAAAAGTACCGGGGAGATAGGAGGATACAGAGATCTGGGGAAACAGGATGCCTGAGACACACTGACAATTCTGCCTTACGCACCTAGATCTCGATTTTAGTTAGAAAGCGAGAGAGGTTATTAGCCAGATATAGTAGTGTTAGAGACACTATCTCAGTTGATTTATGAGATGACTATTATAGTACCGTTCTCCCTCAAGGTAGGGAAACTGAGTCAGAGGAGTTTTGGAAACTTTTCAAGATTAGACCCAATTTTAAAAACCGTTTATTTTAAAATAGTTTTACATCTGTAAAAGAGTTGCCAAGATAGTACAGAGCATTCTCATATACCTTTAAACTAGCCTCCCTTCATGCCAGCATTTTGCATCACGGTATGGACCTAACTTTGAGAGCTTTGTTGAGATATAATTCACATACCAAACAAGTCACCTATTTAAAATGTACCTTTTGATGGTTTTTAGTATATGAAGAGATATGAGCAACCACATTACTGTAGTCAATTTTAGAACATTCTGATGGCCTCAGAAAGAAACCCCACACCTTTAGCTGTCTCCTCCCTTCCCCACTCCCTTCCTCACACCCCAGACCTAAGCAACCACTAATCTGTTTTATGTCTCTACAGAGCTCCTAGCCATTGCATATGAGTGGAATCATACGATATGTGATATTTTGTAACTGTATTCTTTTTACTTATTATAATATTCTCAAGATCTATCTATGTTGTAACAGGTATAAATATTTTATGCTTTTTAAAAGTCAAATAATATTCTATTATGTGGATATAGCATATATAGAAATATAGCGTATTTCTATTCATTCGTCAGTTGATGTTTCTTTGGGTTGTTTCCACATGTTGGCTTTTATGAATCGTGTGAATCTAATCTTGATGGAATCAAAATGTCCATTATATTGCTGATAAAGCTGATTGGAGAGCACGATTCTAGTTCTGTAAGGACCTGGGGACTGTCCTAACACATCACACCTGAATTAAACGGACTCATCCATCCAGTTGCTAACTGAAGACCTTCCTGTGAAGGCAAGTCCTCTAAGCCCATGGCAAAGAGTAGTCCAAACATGCAAATCCTATGAACTTGCCCTCTTCAAAAGAGTTGAAGTAATAGACAGTGCTCAGTTTCTTCTTTCAAACTCATCAGTCACATAATTTGACCCTCTCCCTTAGGGATGAAGATAAAAGGGTCAGAGAGATGACTTAGCTTAGGTTAGCCCAGAAGTAGAACCTTGAGAGATAAACATGAGAGTTTGAGTAGTTTATTTTGAACGCTCTGGGAGAAGTCTAGGGAAGTGAAGCATGGAAGGGAAGGAAACCACTTAAAGATAACCTTTTGAACAAAAGAGTGTTATGGATAATTGAGGCACAATCACACTGAGGATCTCTCAGAGACAGTGTAGAACATTCTATAGAGTCAAATCAACAGAAGAATAGTGTGTAGGGTATTTATCCATTATTCCCATCAGTCTTGGGGGACCCCTAACACTTCCAGGGTGCCCCTTTAAGGGACCAGGCATAGAGTAGCAGGGGCTTGCAGTAAGAAGCTATGGGATTAAGAGTAGTGAGGCCAAGGCATTGCAGTGGAACAGCAGTAGCCATCAGGGAATGGAGGTGTAATGAAGTTCCCGTAAGGGAAGATATTGGAATAAGAGGAGAGCTTCCATCCTGAGAATGAGACTTTCTAAGGAGATATTGGGAGTACTGGAGGCAGCACTGTAGACCTGTACTTACTTGTCTATAAAATGAGGACTATGTCTGTGTTCACTAAATCCTTGATAATTAGAGCTGGAATTGTATATGAAGCAATATTGTAGTCCAACACTCTCCCCTTTAACTTTATAGCTCCAGGGGGCGCCTGGGTGGCTCAGTGGGTTAAAGCCTCTGCCTTCAGCTCAGTTCATGATCTCAGGGTTCTGGGACCGAGTCCTGCATTGAACTCTCTGCTCAGCAGGGAGCCTGCTTCCCCCTCTCTCACTGCCTGCCCCTCTGTCTACTTGTGATCTCTCTGTCAAATAAATAAGTAAAATCTTTAAAACAAAAAAAAAGTTTATTGCTCCAGAAGAGATCTCTGCCCTATGTGTTAATATGTGAATATGGTAAGTTAGAGAGAGCACACATTTTGGAGATTTATGCTCCTGAGTTCAAATCCTGACCCTCAACATGTAGAATCTGCATGCAAACTGAATAAACTGTCTCATCTCAGAACAAGTTCTCTTAATCTGTAATTGCCCCCCAACTCCTCTCCAAGGTCTGGTAATAAACTAAATGATGAGTCTGATGAGCACAGTGGCTAGTTTATAGGGTGAATTAAAAAAGTAGTCATTTTTCATATTTCTATTAGGAGTGAGGAAGAGATACAATGAATAAATGCACTAACTCATTCAATAAATATTTAATAAACCCTTAATATCTGTTGAATTCTATTGTGGTTATCAGTGTACAGTGGTAAAGAATCCAAATTTCTACCCTCATGAAGCCTACATGCTAGTAAGTCAGAAACACTGGGATCTTGCTTTTACATGTCACATTCTATTTTTATTATCTGGAAAAATAGGGTTCCATTTCTATTATTCACTGGGCTTTTAACTTCTCAAAATATAAGCCTCATCTCAAAGTGTCCCCAAGTGCTCTCTCCAACCTTTTAATCAAACATACTCTGAGAAGCATTTCTCAAATCTTTCTTTGATGTTGCATTCATTGGAATTTTTTTGGTCCCAAGTCATGGGAACTAAATTTGAACTAGTTTAAGCAAAAAGGTGATTTCTTGAAAAGAGAGGATGAATAAAAGCAGAAGATGAATAAAAGAGAGGATGAATAAAGGCAGAGAAAAGCAGAGACATGCTGATCTTCCCAATGGCTGGACTCAGGGACTCAGACCTTACAGGGACTCACTCTGCCTTTCACATCTGTCCCCTTGTGACAGCTTCATCATTCATGAAGCAGTGTGGCCTTCTCCACATGGCAGATGTCATGCCTGCTCATGGCTCTGATGGTTTACATCTTGCAGCATTAGCCATCAGAGACATGAGCCCAAGCTTCCCAGTTTTCTTATCCAAAATTCCCAGGAACAGACTGATAGCTCCATCTGATTGGATTTCTCTATTGGATCACTCAGCTTTGTAGTTACCAGACATTTCCCACAGAAATGATGTGGCTAGGGGACTAAGTGTGCAATCCTAGAATCTCATAAGTACCCATACACATGTCAAGACGTAGAACCTCCGGAAGGCTGATTGTCATATCACGGGTACCTTTCTGGCAGGAAGCACATATAATAGCAGTTCTGAAAGCTAGAGAAATGAACAAACAACAGAGCCAGAAGAGACCAAATCTTATTCAGTCCACACAAGGTGTCCATTAGTAGAAATGAGCCAACAATACATTACTTCTTGCAAATTTGTTGAGCATATTCAAAACAAACACATTAAAATGGATTATTCACCATTTATGTGTCAGAGAAGTAATAATAAAGTCTTTATTGCACATATTAATGTTCTTGAGTGCTTCCAAAGTACTGTGGAACTTCAAAACATTTTCCAGTTTCAGAGAATTAATTAGCTCCCCTGTGGAGCAGCTCACGAGCAATATTGCCATTTTGGAGATAGAATGATTGAATTGGAAAGGCAAGGGGTGTTGAATTATTCATCTTTTCAATAAGCATGTATAAGCACCCACTCTTTGCATGGCTAGGCTGACAGTTGTGGGGGCATGCGCTGATTGGAATAAAGTCTCTGCTCTCAAGGAACTTTAGGTCCCTACTATAAGTCTACTAAGAGAGGCGAACTTGTCAATAGCTAGCCTGAACATGAGTCAACATAAGGCCGGATAAGATAAGATAAGATGGATAAATGTAAGAAGTGAGAGGAAGCTATGAGATAGAGCTAGAAAGAAAGTTAAATTGCAGAGGCCCATGAAAATCATGATAAGGAATTTGGACCACACACACACACACACACACACACGCAGAGAGAAATTATTATGAACTTATAAATGGCTAGCCCTCCCATTTATTTTCATTAAACAATAAACCCATTTCTCCCATCTCCCCAACTCCCACCTCTGGCAACCACCAATCTGTTCATTGTACCTAAGGGCTTTTGGTTTTTTATTTTTTGTTTTGTTCTGTTTCTTTAGATTCTACATAGAAGTGAAATCATACAGTGTTTATCTTTCTCTGTCTGGTTTATTTCACTTAGCATAATGCCCTCAAGGTCCATCCATGTTTTCACAGACGGCAGGATTTCCTTCTTTTTTTATGGCTCAATAATATTCCATAGTGTGTGTGTGTGTGTGTGTGTGTGTGTGTGTGTGTGTGTGTATGTGTGTTTCTTTATCCATTCATCCATCAGTAGACACTTAGGTTGTTTCTAGGTCTTGGCTATTGGAAATAATGCTGCAATGAACATGAGGATACAGATATATTTTGAGATAGTGATTTTGTTTCCTTTAAATAATTACCCAGAAGTGGAATTGTTAGATCATGCGATAATTCTATTTTTAATATTTTTAGTAATCTTTATATTGTTTCCCATAGTGGGTGCACTAATTCACCTTCCAAATGATCTCAGTAAATGGAAGAAAAAAAATGATCCATTTACCTAAATCGTCCAAAGGATGAGTTAGATTCACTGGTTTACTTTACCTAGTGAATTCTGGATTAATATTTATAGTTTATCATATGAAGGCTAGCTTGAATAATGGACAATGCTTAACTGTTCAGGTTTTCACTCTCCAGGCAAGTTCTGATTCCTGTCAGAGCTCTCTTTGTGAACCTAAGTGCCATGAAGTGAGGAAATCTATGAGAAACTATGGAGACATGCACATGGAGATACCATGTGGAAACTGAGGTCCTTGACCCTCAGCTTCTGTTGACCACCAACAGCCAGCAAAGACTGCTGGGTACGTATGTGAGTGAGTCATTTGGGAAGTGAATCCTCTAGTTCTGAATCCAGTGGTCCTAAGCGGACACTGAGAGGGCCTAAAGTGAGCCTTCCTCCCTGAGCCTTGTCCAAATTCCAAATTCAGGCCAATAAAGATTGTCGTTATTTTAAGCTAAGAAATTCTGGGGTGGTTTGTAATGAAGAATAGTTCACTGGAACATGTTCCACAAAGGATTCGTGATACTAACATCTTGCCTTGATCCCATTCATTTAAGCTACCCCAACTACTCAAATTTCAGAAAATCAACTCAGAGGCTCAGAGAATGCTTTTTCATTTCTCTGGAGAGTTTCAAATGGAGAATACAATTCAAAATTCAAGGGATTTCCTTTATATGCAAACTTACGGGAATATATTGATTTTAAAACAATGCTTACTCCCATTTCTAAAGATAAACTGACACATGCAAATGATATATTCCTCCACATTTTTGTAACATTTGTGACAAACACAATAAGTTTTACAAAAGCTCCACCTCTGGGCCAGAGGTTCCACTGCTATAAATGTGAAGGTCATTGAATCCCATGGCCCTTGAATGCTAGGCTTCCTTCTTAATTCACTAATCGAGTTACAAATATAGCTTCTGATACCTCTTCTTTTCTCTTTTTTTTTTTTTATAGGCTGTCAAGACAAGTCAGGGGTAGCAACCAATCAGCTCCTGGTATTAAACAGCATATTTTGCTGAGCTGGATTTGACTCCTGGTTGCTACAAAACAAATCTAAGTTTATATCAGAGGTGACAAACTCCATGCCCCGTCGTTTATCCTTTTTATAGCATGGGTGACACCAATGGTCAGCAAGTCTTCTTGATGATTATGTGTATCAACTAGAGCAGAAAGCATACAAGTCTAGAGGTTTCCTGTGTTAATAGAAATCATTTGTTTTTAATTAAAATAAAACTAAATTAAAAATAAATTCCCCAAAAAAACAAAAAAAAATAAATTCCTCTGCTTTTGATTATCCTATATTTTTAAAAAGATAACCGTAGTCCCTATATTAACAGGGATAACCGCTATTAATACTGGAATGTATATTACCTTCAACAAGAGCCTAAATAAATGTAGATATTCACATTATGCATTTAATGATCGCCAAGAGAAAAGTATATTGAGTTTTTCCATGATTTTACCATGTAGTAGACACTGTAGCAGGTGTTTCACAAATACTATTTCATGTAAAACACAACACCATGAGCTAAATAACATCAACCAATTACAAAGTTGAGGAATTGGAAGTTCAAGTCTAAGATCACATAACTATCAAGAAGAAATGTCTAGCTCCACATCTACATTTGTTGACTCCAGATACTAATTTTTATTATTGTATCCCTCATTTTGTGCATCTGATTTTTTTTGTGTCTAAAATTATAACTGTCATTGTTGACAATACTCACTCATTCACTTACAACCAGGGTTTAATGTCTGACCAGTATTCCACTTACAGACTTGTAAAATATTTCACCATTCCTATCCTATTAGACATTTCCATTTGGTGTTGTGTATTTTCAGTTTTTCACTAGAATAAACAACATTGCAATGAGTATCCTTATAGATAAATCTTACCATACATCCTTATTTATTCCTAATGATGAATTTCTAGTAGAGTCTTAGGGACAGTGACATGCAAAAATTTCCTGCTTTCAAGAGTAACATCATATTTCCCTTCAGAAAAATTATACCAAATTATATACCTGCCATCCGTATGTACCTGTGTCTGGGTCCTATAACTTCACTTAAAAAACAAAAGTAATAAGCGAAACTTAAACCACAAAAAAACACAACCTTTCCAATCACAGTATCATCTTAGAAACATAGTCATTTTTTCTAGTCTCCTGCCCATTATGGACCCTTTTCATAAAACATCCCTGATCTAGGGTAGCCATCCTACAATGAATGGGTCAGGAAGGGGGCCCCCAAAATAAAGAACAATTTTAAATATCCCTAAACTCCACAGCACATTTTTCACCTCTCAGCAATGAAATACTGTTCAAACTATTCTAAAATGCATCCACAAGGAGACCCTCATTAGAAATGAAGACACCTTGACAGGCTTTCAACGTATTTGACACAGGTCCTGAAATGATCAAAGAGGTTTTGGTCATTCTCCACCTGGACTGGGTTTGCTCTAGGTGTTGGCAGCTGAGTACAAATCCCTTGTTTTATGCATTTGTTCAACAGCTTAGTTTCCCTTGCTTCTAGGAATTCAGCAAACAGAGGGGGGCTTCTAAGTAGGAGAAGAAAATTGTCTAGAAACACAAATGAATTACATAGTTTTATGTTTCTACATCAGGGGATCTGTGAGTAGGACTATATATGTGTCCTCCCCTGCCCCAAACTCTTAAAAATTTCATCACCCAAGTTCCCTTAATTCTGGAGACACTGGGATTTAGCTGTGTTTAAAGGAGAAAACGACCCTCAATTGGTTAAGCTTCCGTTGAGTACCCACTAGCTACAAAACAAGGCTGGATGTTGCAGGGCAAGACTTAAAAAGGAGAAAAAAAGGTGAGTAAAGCAATGGAAATCTATAAAAAAATCTATAAGTATGTGAATTCTGCAAGTGATTGGCAAGTATGATAGTGACAGCAAAGAGCAGGGGAGAAGTAATTCTGCCTAGAGTAAGGGGTTAGGGTTGTAGAAAAGGGCTATCAAAGAGGTGGTATATGTAGATGCTGGAAGACAGGTTCATCTGGCCCACGTTGCTTGTTTGTTTGTTTGTTTGTTTATTCATTTATTTATTTAGGTGCAGATCTGATGAATAATTTAAATCATGACATAACATTACTAAAAGCAGTAATTTGCTTTAATTTTAACAAACACGTGCATGCGCGCATGCACACACACACACACACACACACACACACACACACACACTTTCTTAGGGTCTATATACACTACACTCCATTTTGGCTGTACATTCAAAGTCATCCCTGAATGTACAAATAGGAATAGGAAGGCAAATTCAATTCTCCTAACACCTTCTGCTTTGGGAAACTGGACTGGTTGGAGGTGGGGATCAGGGGTCACGACTCATCCCCAAAACTTTGGGCTTCAAGAGCTGCAGGCGATCACTCTGATATTCGATCATAGAGCCTTGGAGGGGTATTTCATTTTATACGTCTTACCCCAGAACAGCCTAGTACAGTACTTGGCACCCAGTAGGCAGTCATTTGTCAAATAGATTTTAAGCATCCGCCTTTTCCCTATTAGAGGACAATCAACCCATCACCATGTTATGCTTCTTCTGCCAGTTTTATTCAGCTCTGATCTCAGTAGTTAGAAAAACAGGAGAAAGAATGGGGCCATAGCTTCCTGAGAGTGGAGCTATGCATCGGCGGGGCGGGGGGTGGGTTGGTTGCGAGGAAGGAAGGCAAGGGAGGCGGAGGGAGCCAATACTCCCACCTCAGCTCCTCTCCTCCAGCAGCAAACGCTCAGCCCCCGCCCTCCCTCTCCATTCCGGACCCTCCACCCGGGTGGCGACAGGGCAACGCGGGCGAGGCGGCAGCGGCAGGGCTCCGACTGTCACGTTCATTCCCTGCTGCTTTTCCAGTCCCCTGCCTCCTCGCCCCTCCTCCCTCATCCCCAGCCCGGGCTTGGAGGCGATTCCCCTCTAGTGACTGAGACGATCGCATCTGGGCGAGCGGCGCTTCGCCTCCCTCGCGTCTTTGTCTCCTCCTCCTGCGAGGCTCCGGGGCCGGGCGCAGGGTCTGCAGCAGCCGCCGCAGAAGCGGGAGCCCAGCGGTGCTCTGCACGCCCGCCCGGGGCCGCACCCTCGCTCGGCGGAGGCGCCGGAGGACGCCAGCGAGCCACGCACTGCCCGCGTCCTGCACTCCAGCCGCCGCGCACTAACGCCGCCGCGGCGACCCGGAACGAGCCCTTCTTGCCGGCCGGGTTCGGGGTGGGCAGCTCGGCTAGCAGCGGGGTGGGAGGAACGGCCGCTGCAGTTCTGGCAGCGCACACCCCCAGGCATACGCATCCAACGCCTCCTCCCTGCGCCACGAGGATGGAGCAGCCACCCCGGCCCGGGACTGGCGCAAGGTAAGGTGCAGCCGCCTGTTGCTTTTCGCAAAGCGAGGTGTCGTCTCTCTGCCCGGGTGCCTAGGCCGTCCCTTCCGTAACAAGTAGAGGGGAACTATTACTCCGGGTCAGAGCCAGGTCCAAACCCCGGGTCCCTTTGGCGCCGACCCTGGAAGAGACCCCTCCTGGAGAGGGGGAGTCGACCCTCTGTTCGCCTGCAGCCGGTTGCAGTGCAATAGTCTGCAAACTTTTGTGCCCCTCTCCCTGCGCGGTGCTCACCCCGTGCCGTGCAAGTTGCACGTCTAGTTCTCGCGTGCGCCCTTCCCCCAGTTCTCCCCCACTACCACCCCCTGACGTTTGCATCTGCCCGTTTCTCTCTCGGTGTTCTTGCTAGTCGACTTTTCACTCCCTGCAGCTCCCGCTAGAGAGGCGAGGGTTTGGGACCCAGCAGTGCTCATCCTGCCTGTGGGGGTTGGATAGGAGCAGAGATAATGAAATAGGAGGGGTGGGACGTGGGGGTTGGGGGGAGGCTGCGGCTACCCTTGGGGCTCAGTCTAGCACGGCAGGAGCCGGTCCATCCTTTCGAATGCCACCCCCAACTCGGTAATGAAACCCTTGGAGTGGCTTGCGGCTGTGTGCCGCGGGAATGGCCAAGTGCAGATCCGGGTGGGTTGAAGTAAGTCATCTGGGAAGGGAAATGTTGTTGGAGGGGTGGAGGAGGAAACCGAGGGTAGGAGGTACATCGGGTTGAAAGGGTACCAAATGGCTCTGCTTTTAAAGTGGGCGAGGGGCCAGCCCCGATCCATCACCTGACGTGGAGGAAAAGGGATTTGAGTCCGGAGGGCTCTGGCCCGGGTGTGTAAATACAGATGGGGGAGGAGCTGGGCACCTGGGGAGGCGCAGAGAGGCGGAATGGAGCCCTGGAATGCCAGGGCCCGAGGGGGACTTGGGAAGGCAGGGCTCTGGGTGCCTGGGATGGGGCGATCTTCCTCTCCAGGAGAAACAAACCTCCCAGCGAGATTCTGAATGCGTCGGCATCTTAGGCGGTAACTGAGTGGTCGGATTGTGGACCAGGGATGCCTTTTCTGGCTCTAAGAGGACCATAGTCCCCTCCTTTCTCCGGCACCCACTTATACACCCTTCGCAGCTGGGTCCGTAGACCCACGCCCACCTTCCCTGCCCCGCGCTCGGAGTCAAAGAGGTCTGCACAGCAGCAGGATGGGAAGGGGATTCCTGGCCCCCAGGGGAGGCGTGTTTGCGGGGTAGGTGGGAGTCCCCAGTGCCTGGAGAGTAGACAGGGGTTCGAACCGGTTGGAAGATAGTGCAGGGTCGGAGGCTGCAGTGGGAGCCACCTTCCCTCCCCGCGCTCCCACCCCTCTGCAAATCGCACCTGGGCGGAGCGAGGGAGTGGGGGAGCCCCAGGCTGCTCCTGCAGGCTCCAGAGCGCAGAGCTGGAGGGCGTGCGGGACAGGCGAGGGGGTGTGGGCATCAGGTGAGGGAAGACTTGGCTTCCAGGCCCGGGGTCCCCGGGCAGAGGTGGGTCTGTCCCCCTTTGGGCCTCTAGGTAGATCCTTCCGGTTGTTCCAGACAGACGCTTTGGTGGATGCGGGAAGGCGAGGTTCGTTCCTCCTTTGCACTCCAGCAATCTGGAATGGAAGACCTTCTGCGGGAGGGGACCTAGACTGCTGTTGCAAAGAACAGGCAGTCCCCGGGCTCCGTTCGTCCAGCTGGGGGACACACTGGGCTACCAAAGGCCTGGAAGCACCTCTTTTAACCCTTCTCTCTCTGAGGAGGTGCACGCCCCTCTCCAAGCAGCGCCTTTGGCTGAGAGTCCGGTTCCCGGTTCCTACTGGCCCATAGAAGAATTTGGAGGTTGCGTGGGTTCTGGAGCTGTTGAAAACCCTCTGGTCCTGCCTGCTCAGGCCTCCCACGTGCAGGCTTTTAGGGGCACAGCCATCTCTGCGGTTGCCCTGTATAAGTCTGCGGCTCTCCCATAGCCAGCGGGGAGAGAGCAGAGCTCAGCGCAGTCCCCTTTTCTGGGCCCCACGCCTCGGCCAGACCCTTCCGGAAGAGACGTCGACTCGTCAGGGCTCCGTGGAGGAATCCTGAGGTCGGTCGCTCCCATCCTGGGGCATCCCCGGAGCAGCGAGCTCCCAGTCTCCCCTCGGCAAGCTTCAGAGCCCCAAGGAGCGGGAACGGGGATTCCCTCAGCGCAGACTCCGGGTGCAGCTCCTGGGCACAAAGGCCACACCCTCACAGGCCAGGCATCGCGGGGGATAGAGCCTTGGCTTCTGCCGAATTACCTGGATACCTGAGGTAGGATCCCAGAACTAAGTCCCTCACCACGGGAGAGTTAGTTTCCGACACCCCAGGGCCCATTTCTTTCCGAATGCCTATTGCGTGGGTTTGTGCTGAGGCCACTTCCCTCCGCCTGTAGAAACAGGTTGGAGCAGGTCCTTCTTGTAAGGGACACTTGGAATCCACACCGAAGTGTTCCTCCTCGCCCCCTCCACCGCTGCTGCGCTACCTGAGACAGGTAGCAATAATAATCAGCGCTAATATTTATTGAGCTCTTACTCTGTGCCAGGCTATTTTTGATATTTTGCAAGAACTGTTTTCGTTTTACTCTTACAACAACCCTGGACGACAAAGTTATTTTCTTCTCAGTTTTAAGGGGGAGGAAACTAAGCCATGGAGTAATTATTTTCTCGTTGTCGTCTGGCCAAGAAGTGGTGAAGCTGGTTAGTTCTTGTGGGTGGAGAACACTGAGTGTGCCCCCAAGCTCTGAGCCCCATTTGGTACTAACGCTCTTTTGTCCATGAGAGGCTATGGGGGAGGGCTCCAGCCCTTCACTCCAAATCCCCGGGGCACACTATATAAGTGCCAGTCCTTGTCTGTGACAATGGGGAGAATATTGCCCCTCTTGGAGTCTGTTGAGGTGCTTCTTAGGAGGATGAGATCCTGGTACTGGAAGTAAATTTAGGGAATTGGCTGCTGGCAATAGACTTCTCTTCTGGAACTTTTGGTAGACATTCCCTTTTTAAATATGAGGAGAAATGACGGGGGGGGGGGGGGGGGGGGACACAGATTCAAAGTTGCAGAGAGATTCTGTAATCACAAACTTGTAGGAACTCTTTTTTTTTTTTTTTTTGCAAATGAGTCCCTTTTTAGTGATTGAATCACAGAATATTAGAGTTAAAGGGACCTCAGAGAGCACTGCTCCCAATCCCAAGGCAGAGAGGAGATTCAGTGATGTGCTCAAGGCTACTCAGTGTGTTCCTAGCATAACTAGTACTAGAAGCATTGTCTTCAGATTCTTGGTCAAAATAAACTATGTTGATCCATAAATAGATCATGTCCACTGCTGTTGTTTTTCAGTCTCCTAAAATTAATTAAGGAAAAACTTGTTTATTAAAAAAAAAATTCATTTCTCTATTTTTCATAAATACCTTAATCTGTGCAATCAGGAAAAGTAATAATCATATAATGGATAAACCATCACAAGTGTGCCTCATTTGCAAAAAATTACAACCCAATACTTATACACCTTCGGATTATCAGAATCTAACTTACCATGAAAACCTTTAGATGACACTAAATAAAATTAAATGGATTTTCAATCATGTTAGCAGTCTCTTCGCCAAGTTGAATAGCTATGTCTGGCCTCATGCCCAAGTATTTGAGAAAATAAGAGAAATCCTCTTGAATACAATGAAACAATTTGGTATTATTTCTTCTGGATTTCTGACCCTTGGGTCAAACCTCAGGCTGATGCAAATCTGAGGCAAAACAATATCTTTCTAGTGACATACTTGGGGCTCAGAAAGGGGAAAAATAGCTGCTTGCCACTTTCTCACCCACTGAGCCCTTATAACAAAGGAACCTTCTCCAATGCTTAGGGATTCCATTTACTCCTAGGCATTGTTGTAGGATAGAATTCTGGTTTCTAAGAACATCCTCTGTCTTTTCTCTGTAGTTATAGTATCGGGATGTCCTGCCCCTGGAGACAAATCAAGAAAAAGTCAGCTGGAGTAAACAGAGAGGGGGACTGGGAAAAACCTATTTCTCAGAATCACATGAGGGGTAAGAGCTACAGGCAGACAGATGGTGGAAACTTGGTGTCTTTTATGTCGCCTGGAATAAGATTTCCATCCCTGATGTTGTGGCAAGCCAAGACAGACGCCCAAAGGCAGGGAATAGGGGTGGAGGAGGAAAAGCTGGGGGTAGGGGAACAGTGTTGTCAAGAACTTGGGGTGGGAAAAAAAGAACTTGGGGTGGGGGTCGACAGAGGCTTGGCTGATAAAGAGCTTTGGGGTGACAGGAATGGCCATGGACAGCCGCCTTCCCCACCTACCTACCACCTCAGTTTCACCATCTGTGTTGGGTTGACTGGTCTAAATCCCAGAGTCCCCAGTTATCTCAAGCAAAGCATTCACTTTCTAGAGAATTTATTAGAAATGAATATTGTCTTATATAATTCAAGAAAAAGTATGCATAGTTACCCTAAGCTTCAGGGAGAACCATGAAAAATCAAATTATCCCAGAAGAGTAGCCTTCTGAAGGTGAGGATGCTGGTTTAGTTAGATTTAGCAATGTGAGAGCAAAAAAGATGTAACATTGAAATCAGGTATGACAAAATCCAAAAGAAATGGTCTTTTAGGAACCACAGGAAGAAGAATCCTTTTTGATCTGGGCAGACATCCTGGTTCCCAACTCACAGCTTTTCAGGGATGATAGGAGACTTGGTTGGAGCCTCATACTGTTTATGTGGTGGGCACAGTAGGCATCCTCTCTACCCAGTTTACTGTAGCTTCTGTGTGGTGTAGTGTTAAAGGGTCCATGCAGCACTTCTGCTGGGACAATTCCTTCCGTGTGTATTTATCTTAAATCATATAAACTGATATCAGTTTGTTGGCAAAATAACAATTATGTGTTAAACAACATGTTCTGGGGGAAAGGTTATGAAAAAAATGAAACCCTTTTATTCGGAACACAATTAATAAACTCATTGATGCAACACATAGCATGAATTAAAATTCTCAGTTTGGGTTAGATATTTGAAAATAAAAACATAATCAAGGACCAGAGAATCTGAACTTGACCTACTTTTAGTAACAAGAGAAGCCACATAATAAGTTTCTGTGGAGTTTGAAAAAGATGTTGGCAGGGGGAGAAAAGGGATCACTAAGAAGAACCTGAGAAATTTCACCCTCATAGATTTTACTTTAAATAAATATCTAATATCTTAATTTATAATTTAAGTTTGAATAGTCCATATGATCAATAAATTTAATATTTTATCTGTAGATGGTGACTTTGATGAGCTTTATTCTACAAGTGGTTGGGAACAATGAGGGAAGCTCTTATAGCTGACCTACTAGTATGTAACTTTACATGCTTCATAAAAAGCTAGCGAGTTAATACATTGCAACATGACCTATGATGTGGCCATTGTATGTGAGGATGAAGTCTGTGACCTTCTCAAGGACTAAGAGGTTTGGAACATACGATTTTCTTTTCTTTTTTTTTTTTAATGTTTTATTTATTTATTTGACAGAGAGAGAGAGAGATCATAAGCAGGCAGAGAGAAAGGGGGAAGCAGGCTCCCTGCTGAGCAGAGAGCCTAATGTGGGGCTGGATCCCAAGACCCTGAGATCATGACCTGAGCCGAAGGCAGAGGCTTCAACCCACTGAGCCACCCAGGCGACCGGAACATAGGATTTTCTCAAAAGAAATCACCCTTACGTGATTTCTTTTTTTATGTGATTACAATGAACTCATTGTAAGAATTATATAATTCATTTAAAATAAACAAATGAATAAATATTGAAAAAGAACCACCCTGATAAAAATAGATTTTTTCTTTAAGAGGATCAAAGAACAGATCAGTGAAGTTTATAAAATTTGTGGTTTCCATTTATCCTAAAATCTCTCAGCTGCTTTTTATGTTAGCAACTGTCCAATGGAAGAGTCACTACACTCTCAGTTTTTTTTTAAGATTTGTGCCTTTTCTTAGAAATAAAATAGAAACAAATACAAAAAAATGAAATATTGTGAGCCCTGTTCAAACACAGAATAATACAAATTTGGCAAAAACAAGTATATTTTCAAATGCAGATTAGATTCTTTCTTTCTCTCTTTCCTTTATTTCTTTTCTTTTCTTTTTTTTTTTTCCCTTTCTTCCTTTCCTTTTCAGGCCATTGATATGATTTTCAGTCTATATGTGAGTATTCAATATCTTGCTGGGCGAGTTGGCTAATTTCAGGACAAATATTTCCCCTGGTGCACTTGTATGTGTTTAACACATAATTGTTATTTTGCCAAAGCTAAAGCACAAAGGTCATGAAGTCACACTGGCTTTTCCTCTAGTCTAACCCCATCACTTCGGATTTAGATAAGCGATGCTGGTGTAGGCCTGCTTACAGAGGGCTCACCCTGTTAGCAGTGACTAAGCAGTATACTTCCCTTTTGCTACTCTGGGAAATCATGCACTGAGCAGACTCCTGGTTCAGTCTGCTGACCTTCCCTAGGCATCTGGTCATCGGGGATTGTCAAGCAGGAATGTCTTCCATCCTTCTATAAATTATATCTAAGCTTGGGTAGGCAAAGGTAGGATACCCTCCTACCATGGAGTGTTTTATTGTCCGTTGTCTAGGTGGTCAGTCTGTTTTTCGGTTGCATCTTAGAAACGCATCCTGTAGACAAAATTAATTCCCTTCCCTAATGCAAGATAGAGGGTAGATTCTTGGTGCCCAAAGCATGTACTGCAAACCCAAGGAGGGACAACTGATAGCCAGCCAGGTCAGGAGGGCCGAGAGGGAGGTAACTGAGATGCAGTGGAGGGTAGGCAGAGGAGAGAAAGAGGGGAAGGGAGGAAGACCAAGAGGGAAAACAGGCCACCTAAAGGAAGAGAACCCAGCCATTAGTACAGAAAGACTAAATGAGATTTGATAGTAAGCCAAACCTAAAGAATAAGATTAAAAAGGCGTAGGAATCAGGGGCTAAAGAAAGCAAATGGGAGTGATAAAGAGCTAAAGAAGTGCATAAGAAAAAATAATGTACCCAAATAATTCCTCAAGGTCTAGGTCAACACAAAGGTAGGCCGGCTAGCCGCTCAGCCAGAGGGCATGGTCTCGTACTCACATTCCCCTGTCCTTCGTTATTGTGGCTCCTCAAACCAGGCCAAGCAAGGGCTCTTCATCTCATTGATGCCTTGCAGCCCTTTGGCAGTCTGCCAAGCTTAGGGACCCCAGAATGATGTGTTTAAATGCTTAAATAGCAATGCAGATGATTATAATACTACACTCACACGTACTCCCGCCCAACCCGTGACCTGCTAATATATGTGTGTAACAACAAGATCTATTGGTGGGATGGATGGCTACCATCTCTCCTAAATAGAGATCAGCAGCAAAGCTGCTTCCAGATAACTGCAACAGCTGTGTTCTGATATAAAAATATCCGATTTATATCAGTGGCAAAATCACTGGTTCTTCTACTACATGTCAGGTTTGCAGCCTGCATTCATAATGGAATGAAATACTAAATTGTAGTTCAATGTTAGTAAACAAAGTTGTGACTTTTTTCCCTTTCAAGTATGTGGATTGCTGGAATTCTACTGATAGATACCCTAGACGTCTGTGACCCCCAAGTACCCCGAGCCCATATCCTTTAGCGTCTATAACTAATATTGTAAGTGTGCATTGGAACAGAAGTGGGCAAATTGTAACAGGGTCCTTCTAGCTGCTTTGACCTCTCTGGGATCTTTGTCTCAGGACCAATTTTCACTTTTCTGGCCCAGGGAACTGGCCTTACCTGCTCTATTCCCAGGGATATGGTTGCTGATACTGATAGGTATTAGCAAATAAAGAACACCTTTAGCGAAAAGGAAGTCATAGGTCAAGGGCACAGGCAGGCTAGGGGATGCTTTTGTAAGAACTAGAAAATGGGCTTCCTTGGAGCAGCAGCAGCCCCTGGCTCCAGGCTAGATGAATACTGGCCTGGATTTCAGTTTCCAATGGCTGCCTTGGCTCCCTGCCCTGTAGCCTTGGCTAGTTTCACCTGAAGTGAGGTTGAATTATCAGACTGCATTGCATTTCAGCTGAAAGTTTTAAGTTCTCCCCTCCGACGATTTTTTTTCCCCAAAGGAGAGCTGCCACAGTGACTTCGAAAGGTTCACTTCCTTTCCCTGCCGGTTTCCTGGTTCTCAGGAAATGGCCTCAGTGCAGGCAGGTGAACGGAGACCCACGGGAAAGATCCAGATCTGGAGAATTCTTATTAAGCTGGATAATAAGGCCATGAGTGATAGAGAGGGGACTGTGGTCATGGAGTGTTTTCTAAACAGATGGCTCATATTGTCCTGCGTGGCCAGAGGACGACGGGATGTCCCTGATCTTGGAGATGACCATGTTTCTGCCTGTTCTGTTTGGTGAAGTAGAACCTACTCGTGGAAAAAGCTCTCCTAAGAAAACCTTTGACTTTGCAGGGGGCAGCAACATTTCAGAAAACATCCTCTTTATATGCAGGTAGAGTATTTGACTAGGAACCAGGCAATGTCATTCTGCTTCTAGAAAATGGGCTTCCTTGGTGTAGATTCAGCTGTGACCTTAACCAGCCTGATGTCTTTGGGCTAGCTAAGTTGACTGCCCTTGTCTCTACTTGCCCAGTAAACCCGAGGCTTTCTAGAGCTCCTATCCAGCTCTGTGGTCTATAACGTCAAGGGCGCATCTTGGGCATTGTTTTATTTATACTCCCTATGATGGCTTTCCTGTTCAGCTGGTTCAAGCTCCCTTCCTTGCTTAGGCCTTCCAGCCCTGACATGCCACAGAGCCAATAGTGGTAGGTAGTCACTGACATTGTCCTGTGAGACTGTTGAAGCCCAGAGCCCTCCCAGGAGCCCAGAATAAGGTGATGGTGGTGGTTGTCAGTAGTGGTAGAGGGAAATATAGCTGATGGGTGAAGAGACAGAGTAAGGGGAAAAGGGTTGAATAGTTGTTAAGTTTCCTTATGGCCATGATGGTCAGTCAGGAAAGTTGTAGGAAAGATGAAGGAAGGGTTCCTGAAGTTTTGACTCTGTGCTCATCTTCATAACCATATGTGTGTCACTTCCTGCTAAAAGCTTGAGAATTATTCCTTGTTGCCTGGAGGAAGTTACACCTTTTTTTTTTTTTTTAAAGATTTATTTATTTATTTGACAGAGAGGGAGAGATCACAAGTAGGCAGAGAGGCTGGCAGGCTCCCTGCTGAGCAGAGAGCCCGATGCGGAGTTTGATCCCAGGACCCTGAGATCATGACCTGAGCCGAAGGCAGGCTCTGCGGTTACATCCTTAGTATGGTTTAATAGTTTAATAGTTCCTTCCTCTCCTGGTCCAGACTGTCTCGTCCTCAGTCACTTTCCTGGGCACGTCCTGTGCCCTCGTGTGTTCCAACTGGTTACATTTCCTCTCTCCAGCTCTGCATTCAGTGATATCATGTTGGTAGCCTGAAATCCCCTCTGGTAGGATTATTGACAGCACAGAAACTCACAGACATGACAAAGCAGGGCTTTTTATTCCCAGAGAACCTGTTGTTACAATTTACCAGCACTCACAGCTGCCCCTGCCACCACCGGCAGCCTTGTAGTTCCTGCCATGGAATGTTCACCTGCCTGCTTCTCCCCCCTTCCCTCTTTCTTTCCTTTCTACTGTCTCTCCTTTCCTTCCGTCTTTCCATCCACTGGTCTATCCGAAGGTAGCCAGACTCGGTGCTAATTCCCCTTCTGACACTTAACAGCAAGCTGAGTGACACCAAGAAAATGCCTCAGCCTTCCTCAGGCCTCCATTTTCTCCATGTGAAAGTGTCGTGAGTCTTAAATGAGTTCCAACGTTTAAGGGGCTCGGAACAGTGTCTGGCACGTGATAGGTACGTCTTTGTTTTTACTATTGATCAAAACATTGTTGATTGCCTGCTATGGTCCAGTTCTGAATATGCACATATGAAAACAGGTGTAATAAACACAACATTCAAGAGCCCTGAACAAAGGCCAGTGCGCGTTCTTCCAGGGATACCAAGAACTGACTTCATGGAGCCAGAGGCCTTTGAACTGAATTCTGAAGGAGGGCTCGCCTACCCCGTACTGAACTGGCAAGACAGATGCATCCCAGAGGAGGGAAGTCATGTAAGCGCAGGCGTGGAAGCGGGAACAGCATGACCGGCTAGGGTCTTGTGCAGCTGAGCCTGAGCCCACGGAGGGAGAGGGAGTCTTTGATCATGTTTTGGTCATGGGTTATCCGCAGGGAAGTGAGCTACAGTCTCCGCTTAGCTCTGCTCCTCTGTTGCCCGCGTTGAGGACGGATCTGAGCTTTGATTTTCCCCAAAAGTCAGAAATCCCGATTTTTAGGTGAAAGCTCCTGATGTTTAATGGTTGAACTAATTTAGTTAAAAACAGAACGAAACAAAAAGCAGAACACATCCGCAGGCTGTAGCCAGCCTCCTGCAGAAGAATGGAGTTCTAGTTCCTAAGCTAGTGTGATGATGCTAAAATCTGCACTTGGAATTCCTGATTTTGAATAGGATTCTGCCAGTAGCTGTGTGACCAAAGGTGAGAGTCCCTTCGACTCTCTGAGCCCCGGGTTTTTACAAAATGGCTATCATATTTCTCGTCCCATGTAACTTGCTGTGAGGATCCTCTTGGACTATGGAGATAAAAGCCCCTGCAAAGAACCAGACGTGTGTGAGAATTAATGTGTGGCAGAGCCATACATTCGCACAGCCCCAAGCGTGGGTTGTCACCCAAAGATCCCTGAATGTCCTTACCTGCCTTTTCAATTTTGACACTAGATGGGGGAAGAGAAATGTAGGAGTGCTTTTTCCCCTTCATTCTGGGAAAAACATGAAGGAGCTTGAGATTCCATTCTGGAAGTCTGTGTGTCAGAGATCCAGCTGAAATTTATTGATTGCTTCTGCATAGATTCAGGACAATGGGGAAAAGTGCGTTCAACCTCTGTGGTTTGTTCTGGTTGTTTCTTTGAGGTGGCAGAGGATCGTCTGAAAAGAAGTCAGCTGCGCGAAGTTTTAGTCAGAGTCAAAGCCTGCACTTGGATTTCTGGCATTTCTCCTCTTTGATCCCAGTCCGTCCCGGGCTGACTTTGATCATACGGGCTTTTAAGGCAATGATCGAACCATGGAAGAGTCAAATCATTTCTAGTGGAGGGGCCCGGGTGGATGTTGGCTTTCCCATAGCAGAGGGGTGAGTATGCAGCTAGCCTACTTCCTCAGGCCTGGTTAAAAGTGCTCCATAATTGCAGCTTTATGAAAACCTCAGGCCTAGTATAATACACTGAATCTCGCTGTTACTCTGATTTTGTGTTATTTATATTTGTTTTGCTGTATTGCCTGATTGAACTTGTCCATGAGGAGTTTCAAAGAGGCAGGCAGGCCTTGAAGTAAGGACACCTGATTTTTAAAAGCCTGTCATTTCTGGATTTTGACCTCACTGCAGAGATCTTATGCTTTCTGCTGTAGATGCTGACCTGAGTTGATTTCACCATCCTCTAAACCCCAGGCCACCTGGGTCCTCAGGCCTGAGGCATCTGGTGGTGCTGTAGCTCTGACCCTCTGTTGATGTCTGGGCCCTCACCCCAACCACGGCAGCAGCCAAATCACAGAGGAACCCAAGTCCCACTCTTCTGAGATGGATTTGAAACCGCTAAGTCTACTGAATCGACATTATAGGTGACACAGTACATTTGATATGAAAGAGGTATTGAAGCCCTAACCCCTAACAGGACTGTATTTGGAGATGGGGCACCTGGGAGGTAATTCGGTTTAAGTGAGGTTGTGAGGGTGGGCCCCTCCTCATGGGATTAGCACCCTTATAAGAAGAGATACCAGAGAGGTTGCCGCCTCTCTTTCCAACCACACTCACGGAGGAACGGTCTTGTGAGGATACAGCAAGAAAGAGGCCATCTACAGCCCAAGGAGGGATCCTTCACAAGACATTGGCCATGGTGTCCCCTTGGCTGTGGTATTTTGTTACTGCAGCCCGAGATGACTAATACAGGAGGTTACTATAGGTTAGTCCGGGCACCTAGCCACCCTGTGAAACATTTCTTTGAGCAAAGATGTGCCTGTGTTTAGACCTCTGAATGTCATTTTCACCACCAGCCAGACACATAGTAGGCATTCATTAACAGCTTGTCGAATGAACGAACACTAACGAATGGAGTGACAGACGTCCAATTTAGAAGCAAACATTTGGAAAAAAATTCCTTCGAGTATTGGGGATTTTCTGCAGTCAGGGTTTGAGATGAAGGAAAAATAAATTCTTTTAGCGTATACTGTGTGTGGGGGGTGTATGTGAATGTATACACCAAGCTGTTAACAGCTTGTACTTTTTTACTAGCCCACCCCATGGAGACATAATGATAGTAAAATAAATACAGTCAGCATGCTTTCCTATTTACCCAGCATGCAAGCAAGTGACTATTTCCAAGCATTTGCAATTTCATCAAGGTCTCCTCGGACCATTCTCCATAAAGACATACTGAGTTGGGCTGCTGACCTACCAAAACCTAATTACCTAAAATTTAGTAAAATAAAAAAGAAAAGTCATTTAAAGAAAAGTCACAGAATTTCAATATTGGGAAGGACTTCTGAGGTCCCTTTGGATTTCAAATCCCCCCGTGGGCAAGTTGCCATGGAAGGATGTGATTTCCCCAACAAAATGGTGGCTTTAGGGTTCTTTCTCATTCCTCTGAGAAATCCCTCAGGTACCATGAGGTGTTTTGCTCCATGGCTTTTGCTGTTGGAGGATGGAGAAGCTATTTCCTCAAGATGCTATTCATCTTTATTCATATCTGGGTGCAGATGAGTTCAGAATGTGTGGGTGTGGGATTTGAAGAGTGAGGTGCTTAGGTAACAGTTGGTGTGCCAGTTGTGTAATGAGGAAAATGTATTGACAATATTAAATTGTGGGCTGAAGCTGGTTTTTGGTGTTAAAAAAAAACCAAAAAACAAAATTTCCAAAAGCGACAGCATTGTTTTTATGCCAGGGGTGTTTCTAAATGTTGGGACAACAGTGCTGAGAAATAGAGGTCTTCAACATGCATCACTTTCTTCTGCCTTCCCTAGTTTTACCCTATAAGCCCCACATCACTTTCTTTTAACTTGGAAGGTGTTGCAGTGTTTCTAAATATACATTCATATTGTACTTAACTGAGGGAAATAGATTCAGTAATAACAGGCAAGATTTTAATTCGCTTTGCATATTGCAGGTGGAAGAGCCAACTGGTTTCTAGAAAAATTAATGGTAATTTATTGAGTCACTAAGAAGTTACCGTTCACTTTCCAAGCTCCAAAGCCTCTAACTCATCATCATCTTCTAGAGTTTTAACAGGTAAAATTGTGTACCTTTACTTCTTTTTAAAGAGTCGTGTTCTTTTCTCAACTTTATCCTTTTTTTGGTGCTGATAACAATAGAGACTAATATAGAGGAACCTTCCTCCTCAGTGTGGGTGGATTTGGGGGGCTGGTGAACATGACTGTGACCAGTGCCAGGTAACATTTGTGGATTCTGCCTGTAGCAGGTGTTTCTAATAAATACACATGGGTGTTCAGGGTCCTGGATTAGTGATGCAATGCTTAGGTCACAGGGTTTTAACCATTTTTCTCACTATCCTTTTGGAAGTCTGGTAAAACCTATGTACTCTTTCTTATTTTTTTAATGTGAGAGTAACATTTTTAGTTTGTTTAAATGAAATTTAAAAATATTTTAAATGTAAAAATTAAAGTACATTAGATTACAAAGAGCCATAACAAAAAAAAAAAAAAAAAGAGCCAAAACAACAACAAAAGTACCCATAAAACACTGATCTTCAGGGATTCCTGAAATCTCTGTCCTACCGAACTTAAAATACTATGCATGACTTATATCACTGCCAAATATGTCATCACTATTCAAAAAAATAACACACTTTGGTAGTCAGCTCACCATCAGATGTGTTTGAACTTGCCTGGTCTAGACTTATTATAGCCCACATACCTTTCATCTTTCAAAAGACAGTGTTAACTTATGAAGAATGAAATGTTGCCATTTAGACTGTCCAGTTTTGCAAAACTGTAACCAATGATTTAAATGGTTGACTTCTTTCTGTTTATCCGTGAAGAATACATAAGTGTAGATAGGGACAGCCATTAAGCCACCCAGATATCTGGATCACTGCGTGAGAAGATGCGCCTTTCCCTTTTGTAGCTGAATGACTACCAGATGAGAAGTTGACCACTAATTGTCTCTCTATATTAGGAGGCGCTGTGGCCAGGAGGAATTAGCTATTACGACTTTAAAGTTGTGATACACATAAATCATATTTCAGGATTTCTGAAAAACTGTGTTGCCATCTATAAAAATAAAGCTTGTGATTTTTATTGGTGATGTCATAGAAACTGATGGCAGTAGTGTCGTCTGTTGCTTGTCTTTAAAATTCTAGTTGCTGATCAGTGGGGAAAAAAAGTCAGAAAAGACCTCCCTGCGCTGTAATCATGACTTCTCAGCGGGGGACCACGGACCCCAAGTCAAAACCCTCTGTCTCGGGTTGTTAGTCAATGCCTGATAACATGGGAAATAACAATGAGAGCAGTCTTCAGGCCGATGAAACCCCCAGAAGGGGTTAGAAAAGAATGTCGCTGTCGGGTAATTTATTTAAAAAACATGCTGGAATTTGAGCTGAAGAGTGTGGTTGGGTTCCTAACTAGTCTCTCTGGAAAGAGATGCTGTTGCCTTTATGCAGTAGATCACTGGGTCTTTGAGAGCCAGTGGCATAATATCGTGAATAGTCTCATCGGTGTGAATTCTTAGACTGTTTAAGGGTAGGTCTGGTGCTTTGAAATAAGCCAAAGTCATTTGAAGGAAGGCTGCTGAAGGTAGAGGGTGAGCAAGTGTGTAAACACCAGAATGGACCTTGAAATTTCTGAGGGTTCTTTTCGGAAGAGACTCATTAGCTGTCCTGGAAACTACCCCATCCTGGGGGAGGCAGGAGGGATGAGATCTGGAAAAGATTGGGTTTCCAAAATGATAGCATCCTTGGAATGTGCCTGCAGTCCCCGGGGTGACTACTTTATAGAGGAACATTCATTTTCCTCTCTAAAGTAATGTTCCAAGATGGTTTCATAATATTTAATGACAATATTCAGTAGTCACATTCTATACCATCTTGAATGGAACGGTGTTCTCCAATAGAAATATAATGCTATCTACTTACAGAACTTAAAATTTTCCAGTAGCCACACGAACCATAAAAAGAAAAAGGCAAAATTAAGTTCAAAAATGTTTTTTACTTAACCCAGTACATCCAAAATTGTCATTTTGACATATGATCGAGCTAAAACTTATTGATTTTTTTTCATACCGAGTCTATGAAACTAGTACGTATTTCATATGGCACATTGCACTTTGGACACTGAATTTTCATCAGAAACACTTGACCTATGTTCAAATTTCACAAAACTGATCATTGAAAAAGCAGGTTCACATATCCATGTAGTTTCAAATATACTTGAATGTTTTCCAGTAACTGGCATATTGAGTTTTAAATTTAATCACAAATAAAATTAAACATTTAGCTGCTCAATCATGGGAGCCACACTTCGGGTGCTCGGGAGCCAGGGTGACTAGTGTGGTCACTGTATTGGGTGGTGTGGGTCTAGATTACGTGGGGAAACAATGGGAGCAGGATCCATAAGCATAGTGTGGATGCTGAAATTTTGGAAAATTTGGGAGATGCTCATCCTTCCAGTTTTTTTGTCCTTCCTATGAAACAGTTCTTTTGGTCTTTTTGTTAATCCAGTGTTTTCCCAAAAGGTCCCCATCTTCACCCTAGAATCCATTTATATGACCCTCCAAAGGGTCTTTCCTTATGAGTATTTACCATTACATCCAGGGGCACCATATGGTCTCTGCTTCATAGACAGATGGAGGTTCGGGAATGAATGGCGATGAGTCAATGAAGGTAATAAGTTAACACCCCTGCTCCAGGTTCTTATGACTAAGCACTTAAACCACGAGTAGAGTTTCCTGACTCAGTCCCATGGGATGTACCTCTATTCTGATTCTGAAGACTTGGGGCGAGGCTCAGAAAACTGCAGTTCCACCAAGTCTTCCTTGCTCTCCAAACCTCCCCCTCCCAGGTGATTCAGCCCAGCCTATCTAGTAACTACTGCCCTCCCCCCACTCTATTATTTTTGCTAGTGGTTCATAAAGTGTGTTCCAAGGACCCCTTTCATCAGAATTCATCCTGTGTTTGGTTGAGCTGAAGCATTCTAGGCCTTGCCCCAAACCAGAAAACTCAGAATAGCTGCATCTGTGGAAATAACGATCTGCATTTTTAACAAGCTCCTTAAGTAATCCCTGTGCCTCATGACCTTAAAATTACTGCTTCGTGCAGACCCCTCCCCAGCTTGGACATATGATACTCTTTGATCCCACGCTTTCTCATTCATTCTCTTTCCCCACGTCTGATGTTTAGAAATTCACTGTCACATTTATTCCATCTTCCTTGTGTTCAGGTCATTTAACAAATACACATTTGTTCCAGGGACCGGGGATACAAAGATATAGATTGTGAGATTCTGTCTTTGACCCCTGAGAACTTGTGGACACAGGAGGGAGAGAGAGATCTATGGAAAATTGAGCTCATAAAGAAAGCATTACAGGCTGAGTGCGATATATATGTGCTGGGAATGAGGTCATAGAGAAAAGAGTCATATTTTCTTGGGCTATGAGTTGGTGAGAATGGCTTCAGAGGGGCTTTAGAGACCCTGGATGGATTGAGGGAAAGAGCAGACTGATATTGCACCTGACGGAGAGAGGAGGGGCAGGCGGCCTAGAGACCTCATATGAATTAGGATAGGAACAGGGAAGCAGAGCTAACATCAATGAGGGATTTACTCTATGGAGGATCCCAAACAGTTTTGGTTTATGTGGATTATATTACCCTATTGACCATATTAGAAATTAAAACGGAGGAATTAACAAAATGTTTACTAATTCATTAAAATAACAGTAATAATAACCCCATTACCTATTAACATAAAAGCACATTTTTATGAAAAATAATTTATTTTCCAGAATGAAAATTCAGTGAGAAGAGTGACATCCTTATATATTTCTACACATCTCTAACATCTGGCTTAATAGAAGACAGTCTGACTCTCATATCTGCTTCTGGATTCACTCTGTCATGATATCCCATGTCAGAAAACCTTTGGAAGACTCCCTAGTATATTCATGATAGAATAAGCATAGAAAAGGCAAATCACATCTTTAATATTCTATCTGTAGTGTTATGGAAATAGTCTATATCGTATCTATAGTTAAATCATGTGTACAGTATCATGGAAAGAGTCTTGTCTTCATGTGAGGTCTCAGGGACCCCAGGAGCCCCTGGACCACACTGGAAGAGCCATTGGTGTAGAGGGTGGCTTGGTGGGCAGGCAGTGGGGAGGGATACCAGGGTGGAGACCTTGTAACAGTGTAGGGGATGAAGATGAGGGCATGCCCCAGGGTGTATCAGTAGGGAAGGGGAAGAGCGAATGGAGGAGACAGACTCCAGGGAGAGAGATGCCACGGGACTTAGTAACCAATTGGATGTTTGGATGAAAAAGAGGGGAGAGCCCCTGAGAGCGTCCTCGGCCAATGGATATGGGTATCTACCAGCTGCAGCACAGGTGTGGGCTTTCCCCCAACCTGTCCCTGAGCCACCCAGGCCTTCTGCTCCACAAGGCTTTTTGACCTGAGGTGGAAAGGAGGTGGGAAGTCTAGCCCTAGGATATTTTTCCGGAGGTCTAATGCTGAGTTTTTATAGTATGATTATACATTGGACGAAATTAGGATGGATGGAACTACTGGAAGCATTCGAGTGTGAGCCGGCCTAGGCTACATGTTTCACCTATGAAAGGACACAGGGAAAGATGATTGTTTTGTGAGTAGCCAAGATGACAGGGGTGAAGTGAGGAGAATGGCCTTTTCATGGGGGCTGGAAACACTGGTGGTTAGAAGAACACTTAGGAGGGGTTCAGGAAGCCAGAATGTGGTTGTGTGTGTGTGTGTTTATATATACGTATATGTATGTGGTTATGTATGTGTGTGTATAAGTATGGTTTTATATGTGTAATGATGTATATACGTATGGTTTTATATATTTAAAAAAAACCCTACATGTTCAGACCTCAAGATGAGGTGAGGAATGAACTGAAGTTGTGGATGGAGTTTCTCATTTGCCATCGACTGCAGTGTGACCTTGGACAACCCAGCCAGCAACTCTGGGCCTCAGTCTCCTTCTGCCAGACATAGAGGGGTATGAAACATCAGAAATTCTGTGATCCAATATGCATATTTCACGGGCCACAGAGAGTGATCTTCTGGAGGACACAGAGATTCCTTCCCTCAGTGTCTTGAGTTTGCCTGAGTAGCATTTTCCTGAGCCTGTTTTCAATCTTGCCTAGTGAGGGCCTGGGAAATGAATAGAGAAGCAATCAATCTGGTGTCAGGGGACCGGAGATAGCAGCTGTGCCTCTCAGGAATTGCAGGACTTGTCATTTATTTGGATGTTGTTCCCGGCTTGGCCCGACAACCTTGGCACCTTCTGGTTTCCTTAGTTGTTGAGAAGGCCTTCTATGCCAACTCTGTCTATACACACATGCACGACACACACAGCGATATGACTGTACTCTGCTTGGTATTTCCCCAGGAATCCCACTGTGGTATGGGACATCGTTTTAGATGTGCACAAGTTTGCTTTGGGTATTTTTATGTACTTTGATAGGCGTTAGAAAAATATAGCAAGCATAGCAAAACCGTTTTTATGGATATTATTTCTTAGGATGACAGTTTAAATAAATAGATTGAATTAAAGTAAAAGATTGCGTAAATGCTAACACACGTCAAACCTGGGTATAACAAAATTCTTGAAGGTGGTATGTGAGAGATTGGTATGTGGGAGGCACTAGCTTGATTGAACTGATGAGGCTTTTAACAGATGGAGGAAACTCTTTCTATCAGGTGAGACCTGATACCTATGTCAGTAGTTCTTATTCTTCATTGGTTTGGTATTTCAGCCTCAATATTCCTTTTGGGAACCATAAATTATTTCACATCTATTTTATGTAGGTCACATGAGGTACTTAGAACAAGAGACTTTAACCTGTATAAAATTAGAGGAAATGATCAGGTGAATTAAAATGAAGGAAATTCTATAAAACAGCTGGCCGCGAGGACTCTACAAAAATGTCAGTGTCATAAAGGGCCCGAAATAAACAAACATGGCTGGGGAACCATTCTAGATTAAAGGAGCCTCCAGAAAGATGACAACTAAGTACAATGGGTGATACATGATTGGACCCTGGATCAAAAAATAAGAAGTTATAGGGGACATTTGGGGACATTTAAGGGATTTGAAAACCAACTGCTTATTAGAAAACTGTATAGTTATAAATTTTACATTTCCTGAGTGTGATAATTGCAGTAGAGATGACTATTCTTGGTCTAAGGAGATTTATGCTGAAGTATTTAGGGATGAAATACATCAATGTCTGCAATGAACCCTCAAATAATTCAAGCCAAATATACATAGATACTCACTTGTGTACCTGATGCCCATGTATATGTATATATACACAGATGTATACACACACCACACAGGTGCATGTGTGTACACATAGACACGAGTGCATACACATAGACACACGTGCACTCACATAGACACACATACACACATTCACACAAGCAGACTCACATACGTACAAGAAGAGGGAAAACATGTGATGGAATATTTATTTTTTTTAAAGATTTATTTATTTATTTGGGAGAGAGCGGGGAAGGGGCAGAGGGGGAGGGAGAGAGAGAATCTGGAACAGGCTCCCTGCTGAGTGTGGAGCCCAATGTAGGGCTCGATCTCATGATCCAGATCATGACCTGAGCTGAAATCAAGAGTCCATTGCTTAACCAACTGAGCCCCTCAGGTACCCCGAGACAGAGTATTTAACAGCTGGCCAGTCTGTAGTGTTCATTGTGCAGTTCTTGCACCCTTTCTGAAGGCTTCAACCTTAAGATTTTTTCAAGATTAAAAGTTTGCACAAAGATATTAAAACTTTTGGAGGTAGAGAAGTCTCAGAGATAATGGACGATTTTCATTGTGTGGCTCAAGAAGTAGGTGTTGAAGAGCTGGATGATGTTTTTCTTGATCTTACTCAGGAGCGTGCTTACTTGGGTGTGGAACCAGAATTGCCCTGTGGCTGTCCCACAGCTAAGGTTCCCTCCCCCAAGTAACCGTTAGACATCCAGCCAGCCTCTCGTCAGAAGATGGCTCACGGACGGCGACTGCCCGGACACTTGCTTGCATAGGCTTCATGGTTGCAGCTGAACAAGAGAACATCCAGAACAACAGCCTCAGCTCTTGTATAATGAGATTTGTGTGAAGTCCAAAGTCTTTCAGTTCATATTTATTGAGTGCCTACTATGCTCCCGGCACTGTTCCTAGGGCTTATGGAGGGTGGTTAAAATTCTCCTTCTCATGGAGATCATGTTGTGGGATGGGAGGCATGGAAGTAGCCGGGAGAGTAATGAAAATTAATAGGGCGATTTCAAAACTTGTTTCATCTTATAAAGAAAAAGAAAATTACGAGGGTAACATGACAGGGAGTGATGAAGCAGGGGGAGATAGGATGGTTGTGGAAGGCTTCTCTTAAGAGATGGCCCGTCATTAAGATCACGAGGGAGAGTACTTGAATGTCTGTGCTATTTATTCCTAACTCTCCCTGTCTTTGAGTTGGCTGTCAAGGTCTTCTGAAACCCTACTGTTCCACCGGGCTGGCACAGGGTCTGTGTTTCTGGCATTGGTCCATGCCAAGTGACCAGAATGGAGCCAACACATGTTCTTACTCTCGCATGTGTCCTCATTCTCTGATCGGTGAGTGCAGATGTTCTTTGTGCACTTTTCATCTGTATGGTGGGCTTTTTAAAAGGGTAAATCCAAAAGCCACAGAAAGCCCATCAATTCCTCTTACTGACACATGGTGATGAAAGTGAGTTATTGTCCCCAAATAATCCTGCAGAGGAAGCCTTCCAGCCGACAATTTTCAATAATGCCACATTGGCACCCCTCTGAATTACTATCTTCTTTTGCTAATTCAGTATGACAGGTTTCTAAAGCAATTTGAGCTCACGTAAAAGCAGTGTCAGAGAGAGTATTCAAACTTGCTTAAAGGAAGGTGGTAGGAAGAACTTATATTACATTCTCCTTGCAACACTAATCGAGATCATTTGGATTCATTTCCTAGAGGCATTAAATATGCTTTATGTTTTTTTTTCTTTTCCAGTAACCTTTTTAGTTTCATCTGACAACTATATTCTATCTTCAGTGCTTGAATTTGCCTCAGAGTGTAGAGACAGTCAGCTGATTCTTTAGACCAGAGGCTGCCAAAGATAGGAAGTCAAGACAATATTCCTTTGCATTTAGAGAAATTGCAACTTTTAAAATTCAGGCCAAAATTATCCCCCTCCTAGGAAATCACTCAGAACACAGGCCAGCAGGTAAAAAGGATCCTGTGTGGGAGTCAGAATATTATTTTTCCTTCCCTTTCCCGTTTCCACCTGGGTGAATCGAAGCTGGCCTTCCAGATGGCAGGGTGTGGGCCAGGCAGCATGGCGTGGTATGAGACGTACAGGATTTGGACTCAGGGAACCTGGTGTGAGTCCCAGCCCCCACCACTTATGACTATGAACTGGGCTCAAAGTCTGGCCCGTAGTAAACACTCAATAGAGATGAGCCCCGTTTCTTCCTCCTCCTCCATCTTGTTTCTTTATGTATGGTCATGAACTTCCAAGGGGGAAACCCCTTCCCACCTCCCCAGACCACCTCTTACCATCCTCTCCGAAGCTCCCATCCATCATGCTGGCCTTCCTGCTGTTTGTAGGACATGTCACAAAGGTCCCTGCTTCGAAGTTGCTGAACGTGCACTTCCTTCTGCTTGACGTGACGCCCCCCCAGATCATCCCATCACTTGCTACTCATTTCTTTCAGGTCTCGGCTTGAGCATCACCTCCACGAACAGCCTCCTCATTTCTAACATATGGCCTTCGTGGATTCTCTTCATGGCTTCTCTCACTATCTTAGGTTATCTAGGTGATTCATTTGTGTTTGATGTTTATTTATCTGCCTCTCAAGCTCAGCCCTGAGCTCCATAGGAGCAAAGGCTTTGACTATCGTGGACCTAGCAGCACCTGGTACGTACTGGTGGCTCAATACGTATTTATTTCATGAAACACACTGGGAACTCCCTGAGAGGTGGAACGGCCTCACAGGGCTATCCTGCAGATCAGATGGTTCGAGTTTCTGGGAGTCCTTTAGAAATTTAACACCATGCAGATAACATTATTAATATTAAGCCTTCCCCACCTCATCCGTGAAGTACCCTTTCCATTGCCCCAGCCTGAAGTATCCTTTTCATATCCTTAACAGCCTTCTCTGTAAAGATCTGGTGTTTGTGATGTTGGCACGAGTTTCCCATCAAACCTAGAGGAATTCAAAGTAAGAGAAAAAAAAAAATTCCTCCAGCTTGGAAATTGGTACTCAGCGAACAGTTAACAGGTGTAAGCTTCGATCCTCTAGCGTGCACCGAGCCTGCGGCATTGAAACAATGGCCAGCGTCAGAGGGAGACTGTATCAGGGATTCCAGTTACACACAGCCTCCCTGGGCCAAGTTCAGCTTCAAGAAACTGGCATCATACGCTTGGTTCTGGGGACTCAGGATAATGCAGAGGCTTCAGCTGGGAGGCAAGCACAGTGGAGTCCTGGCCCCTCTTTGTCCCTAGTGTTCTTTCACGACGTCAGTGCGGTGATGATGGAGGGCAGTGTTGATTATGAGCTGCTGAATGCATCATGCCTATGTATAGATGGTATAAGGATTTTTTTTTCATCTACTTACCTTTGTGGAAAATTTTCAACCTTTACTATTTATAACCTTTACAGGCTTCAATCAAAATGTAGTATGTTGGCTTTGAAAGAGCTTGATTTAAATTGTGGAGGGAAAGGAAGGGGTTTCGGAAATTTCCATCCATTATTCATGGTGTTTAGCAAGACGGGTTTTTGTAGGTGTGAAAATCATCCTGATGGAGACTGAATCAGGCAAGGAACGATGTTGAGTTCACGGTGAAAACCCCTCTCTCTCTCTGCCACCTTGTAGACACTGTGTTCAGGGGCGCTTGCCTTTTCCTCTCCTGACTCTCTCTCTGCATATCCGCAGGAAATTAAAAGGGCTTCTTTAAGTTTCAGTGGAAATTGAAATCTCTAGTTTAAGAAACTGAAACCAAATCTTGAAAAATGTTTGGAAAAATTACTTCACCTGTGACTCTCAAAATGGATGTTCTTCTCCCTGTTTCTCAAAGTGCAAGGATTTTGATAAACTGACTCAGAAAAGGAGATTGAATATCCAGTCTGTTTCCTCCTCTCCCTTCCCCAGAAGGTCAGAATCCTGCCCTCACCTCCTAGAATGTAAGCTCTTTTTCCCCCAAGAGAAACCCTCGCACACAAATGCTCATACTACTAAAAAAAAAAATGTATGTAGCACAAGGACTTTGATGCTTGGTGCATAATATTTCAATTATATTATTTTGAATTTGAATGACTTGAAGAATGGACATGAAATTTGTAATATGGACCATGCCTTAAATTCAGAAAATTATTTATAATAAAGACCAATCTACTGACTGTCTAGACTCTCTTAAATTTGCATCTCTCCCTGAAGACAACTCATAAATGTGAGTGAAGCATTTTTCTCTTTTGAAGAGCTGAAGATTTCTTGTAGGGAGCTTTGTTTAAAGAGAAGAGGTGAATTAAGTAGTGCGGGAGAAATCACAAATTGAGTGCAGCCCTGAAATAGAGCTTGTTGGGAGGATTAATTCTGTTCTGTGTGTGTGTTTATAATTGAAGCCACTCATGTTTTCAAGAAAAGAATTAGAAACAGAAGGTAGATCTTACATTTCTGAAGGGTTTCATATTGTATCGGCTGACTTAAGGCCGGGCTGTCCCAAGTGGAGCCAACCACCGGACTGAATTTTATTGGAGTTTTATGCGAGTGATTCTTTTGTTTGTTTGTTTGTGTTTGAGGATGGAAAGCTTCTGCTGGTTTTTGTGGAGAAACTAACATTTGAGCTCTAGTGTTCAAAAAGAACTCTTTGCCCCTCTGACTTTTCTATAGTGTTCCTTTGGGAATGTAGCTCAGAATCTTTAGCTCTGAATACTGTGTCAGCAAATACAAGGTAATTTGACTAGATGCCAATCATGCGACTGTTTTCCCCAGACCCCTATCTTCACATTCACATGAGGAGAGAGGGGTCGCTCAGCTCACCCCATCAGTGAGTGGCATGTCCAGGGTGGGTCAGGGGGAGTACCATACCCTGGGGACAGGCATTAAGCAGGTGCATAGAGAATTTAAAACTGTCATAAAAGCCACTGAGTGGTTCTGCTTCTTATTATCACCAAACACTAGCATGTCTAAACAATGTCAGTGATAAAATGCTCTTTCCTCCCAAAATATGTGTTGCTATGGTTACTGTTAAATGTTAATAATATATGTAAACTCCAAATTAGCACATTATTAATATTATCTAATAAATGCTGAATTATACAAGGATGTTCATCTGGAGAAGTCCCAAAATGCTGACTAGCACATGTGGCCTCAGGTGTCCACTTAATAAAAAGGATTTAACAGATCCGGGATCCTTCCCTTGCTTCAGGCAGACTTGTGCCTCCAGCCCCTGTGGTATCATGTATTCCACATTTAAATCATAAATTCAGAATTAGCAGTAGAGAACAATGATCATAAGAATGAATAGATCTCGAGTTAGATTAATTCTTTCATCCTCTGTGACCACTTGTGATTTTTGTTTGTTGGTTTGTTTGTAACATTTGGATACTTCAGAGTACATGGTTTTGTTTGGTCCGTGCCTGTTTTAATGCATATTTATATGACATAAATATATTTGTCCCATTTCAAAATTATCATTGAAAATCATTTTTTCATGTAGAGAAGGGGTATGATAAGAATGATGTAGTCCCGGAGTCATATATACTGAGAATTCTTAAGTTGTGTCAGTTGTGTTTGTTTTACTGAAGAACAATTTCCTAGGAGGTCCCCCGAGAAGGCTCTAGTCAATGTCACCTTATTAGAGAAGCTTCCTCTGAGCAACCATCTACAATAAGCAGTCACTTTACAGCCCTCCACTCTCTATCATTCTTACCCCAGATTGTTTTTCTCCGTAGCGCTCATCACCCCCTAACATATTATATGTGAGCATATTATATGTGTGTGTGTGTGCGTATGTTTCTGTGTGTCTACTCACTTGTTTGGTATTTGCCTTCTCTGCCACTCTCAATTTCCATGGGGCCAGGAAATTTGCTTTATCAATGTCGTATCCTAGACACCAGGAAGATAACCTGACATATAGTCGATGCTCAGTAAATATTTGTTAAGTGAATGAATGAAGGAAGCGTCATCATATACCCCACAGAGACCTTTCATTTATTTTCTTCTCTCTGGAGCTCATCTGGGTGGGGAGAGTGAGCAGACCCGCAGACGGGTTACCAAAGTGCCTTTTGGCCCAAAGTTGTTGTCAATGGAAAATTGCCCCCAGCTTTTCTACCCATTGGTTCAGCCTAGAGGCCTAACTCAGAAGGGGGTGTGTAATAAAAATTAACATACGTTGAAAATTTACTGTGGTTAGGCCCTTTAATATGTATTAGTTCAACAAATTCTTAAAAAAAAAAAAAGGCAATTTAATAGATGAGAAAAAGATTATCCCAGCGTGATTATTCGGACCTACCCTGTCCCAGGGACAGGGACGAAGGACAGCTGGGCCCCGTGAGGCAGAGCCCGATCCTTCGTGGGGTCCTCTCCATTTGTCACAGGCTCCCCTGCTTTGGCACCTGCTCCTGCCAGCACATGCTGCCGGGAAGTGTTGGATGTCACTGCACAGCTGTGAAGTGGGGTGGAAGACAGAAACAGAAGGAGTCGCACGGAAGAACTGGGGAACTAAATGCAGGGCTTCAGAGGGTTAGGAGAACAGCGTCAGCTCAAATCCCGCGAGAATGAAAGAGATGGTCTTTGGGGGGAAGAGTGTGTAGAAACGCGTTAGTTCAGAGTCAAGTGTGCACAAGGAGGATGGGCGAGTCTCCTAAGTCCATGTACTAAGAATGCCTCCACAGAGATACTTATTATTTTCTGTCTCGTTCTTGGAATCACCCACCCATCAACCCCACATTTTATTTTTCAAACAGCTCATAGACATTTTAGAGACTTGAAGTCAACTTTTTAGGAAGTGCATTTTTTTTTTATTTGAAAGTTTAAATTTCTGCTATAAAATACTGCCACGACAAAGTTATTGCAACACTAAGGGAAGTAAACAAAGCATCTCCTGAAATTTCACCACTAAAAATATTTTCAATTTTTTCTGGGTTCTTCCCTTCCCAGTTCTTCCCTTCCCATCTTTATGCACATTTTTATTTTGGCTTAAGCCTATATCTGGAGGGTGCTGGAATCTGCTTCTGGAGGGAGTTGCCGTTTCCATGGCCACTAGTGCAGGACACGGCCAGGGTCGAGGAGGAGGTGCAACGATGACTACATTCCCATAGATTCACACAGAGAGAGAGATCACTCCGAAACCAGAGGCTCAGCTTTTGAGGTTAGGAAAAAAAAAAAAAAAAAAATGAATGAGATGTCAGGGAATAGACGAAGGAAGAGAGAACAAAAACGCTCAACAGAGTGGATACAAAAATAAACAAATATAGGTGGGAAAGGGGAAAATGAGCTAAGAAGAAGATATTAATGAGAATTAATGAAAGGAAAGTGACTTGCATCTCCCTGACATTCAGTTCAGCCAACTTGTGTTAGCCACACCCTGTATCTGGGCAGTTTCTCCATGAAATCTAGAATTCCTGTAATTTTTCTTCAGGCAGAGTAACAAAGACGGCGGAAAGACTGATTTGAAATATTCTTAAAGATGGGCTTGGATATACATGTGAATTCAGATGTTGCAGAAATTGGTCTGTCATTAATAATGTTTTAGGAGAAACTGACATGCCATTTCTCAGTGATTTAAGCCTCTGGGAGGATAAGAGAGATGGAGTATAAAACAAAACATGTAAACTGTCAGAAAGAACTCACAGAGAAGAAAGCCGACAGTGTCCTTTAAACAACAGTAAGATAACCTGAGGTCTAGCAGAGATTTTGAGAACTCTTGATCCTCTGATTACCGCTCTGAGCCAGGTGTTAGATTTTACTGCGAATTATAATATAACCCACCTGAGCTGTTTTCGAGAACAGATTATACCCAGGTGCATGTCTGCATGTCGTGGAATAGTTAGGTGTGGCCATACTGAAAGCCGCCATATTGAAAACAACAGTTCATCTCCTGGGTGGCATTTAGTTAATTAAAAGGCAAATTCCATCATGTGGACATTGGAGAAAAAGTTTGTAGTGTCCATACTTGGTGGCACCAGATGGCTATTTTTTCCATGTCTAATTAAGAACCTAAAATAGCCTGCATGATACATTTCCTAGATGCAGAAGCAGTCCACAGCCTGGCTGAATTGTGATGCCTTCCTACTCCTGGTGATCTGTTTCTAATAACCTGCACAATAATGTCATAGAATCGGACCGAAAATCCGTCAGAAACGTAGGGGTTCTGGAACGAGGCCAGGGTAGGCTTTATCAAGCCCAGGCCCGCATCCGTTCAGAATGTTGGAACGGAGGCTTGATGTCCATCTGTACCAAGGTGAGCAAGCATAAGAAACTCACGGTCCAATAGCAGACGCTGGAGAAGACTGTAAGTGAGTACAGCAATGGTTCTCAGACTTCAGTGTATGCCAGAATCTTCTGGAGAGGTTCTAAAATCCCCCAGGTTCCACCTATACTCTGCACACATTAAATCGGAATTGCTAAGGCTGGGACTAAGCCACCAGTAGTCTCTCTGCCAGGTGGTTCTGACACACAGCTATACAATAAGATTAGCATAAGAAATGCTGCCGAGAAGTGTGCATATACTCTGGAGGTACTTCAGAGGAAAGCGAAATAGCAAAGACTTCCCCCAGCAGGGAGAAAGGAGGATATTCCAGAGAGCGGGAACAGCATAAGCAAACACAGAGATGAGAAAGCCTGTAGCAGAAAAGTGCAAAGTTTTTTTGTTGTTGTTTTGTTTGGCCTTTGGCTGTGGCCTGGAGGCATAAGGGAATGAATAGCAGGAGATAGTATCACCGAAGTTCACGATATGCTGTTAAGGGGTTTGGCTACCAGGTGGATGAAATCTTATATGTAGTTTCCTTGGAAAAGGTAACCATTGGAGGCAAATGGTTGTTTGTTTTCATTCATTTTTGGATGCTTTATTTTATAATAAACCCCATACACCATTTTTTCCCCCTGAGAACCACAAGCATTTTAAAGATACCATCTAAATGTTTCTTACAATATCCCTTTGATGTTCGGGTCAGATAAAAGATCCCCATTTTACAGGTGACAGAACTGAGGTGATTCGCCAGGTCATATGTTTCTTTAAACCGTTGAGAAGTGGCATTTGGTTCACAAGCCCTCTTCTGGCTAGCAGAACTAAGTTTTGTTGAAAAAGGGGACCATTTTGTCATGTTTTAACCTCCCCTCAACTATGGTAAAAGAGAGAAGAAAATTCTTTTCTTTTCCGGAGTCTCGCTGGGCACCTTGTCCCCTAAGTATTTGCCTGTGAGCCCAGTTCCTTACTGATGAGAGTGGGGTCCCGGGATGGGGACTGAGACTCCAGCAGGAGAGTGAAGACGCAGGGGTAGTAGACATGAAGTTGGCATTTGCAACTTGGCCGAGCCAGTGGTACATGCGTTGCCCTTGCCATCCAGGGAACCATTTTAGAGAGAAAAGAAAACAACCATCACCACCAAGTCTTTGACCGCTTAAAAAATTTTGCTCCACATTCAATAAAGTTGAGAAAAAACACATTTTCCGTGGACAAAGCAGCTGCCATTTCTTGCAGGATGCCCGCCATTGAAGACGGGCTATAGCGACCGTGGCCCGCGGTGCCATGTGAGCTGGGGTGGATGTGAGACCCCCACCCCGGGCATATGTGAGCCCCAGGCAGATGCGGCTTGCCTTCTAGCCACTATGGTTCCGCTGAAAAAGAAATGAGAGGGTACACTTCTGGACTCACTTATCTCCAAAAGGCTGCTTTCTAAAACTGCCAATTGTGCATGTTAAACAGAAAGCAGAGGCTCCCAGCAGCCTCTCTGACTCCTCTTTGCAGATGTTTTATTCCACTGTTTTTTAATGAACGGAGCACCGGTGGGAACCAAGTGCCCACTAGAAAGCAGAAACCACGGCCCTCCATTACACTGGGAGGCTCATGTTGCTTTTAAGTGGCATTTCCTAACTTTAGTCAGTCATTAGCTTCTATCTTCATGACTTTCGAGTATAATTTCCTAATATTTTTCTTTAAATGAACTTATTTTTTTCAAAGGTTTTATTTATTTATTTGAGAGAGACTGCATGAGAGAGAGAGAGAAAGAGCACACGAGCATGGGGGAGGGGGGAAGCAGGCTCCCCGCTGAGCAGGAAGCCCCATGCAGGACTTGATCCCAGGACCTGGGATCATGACCCGAACCAAAGGCAGACAGGTAAGCAACTGAGCCCCCCAGGTGCCCTAAATGGATTTATTTTTTACTTAAATGTATCTATAAAGAATATATATTCATATGTATCTCTGTTAATACTTACACAACTCCCTTAATGGAAAACTTGTAGCTCATAAATAGAAGTTTAACCCTAGGATCGAAAACAGTAGAAATAAAACAAAGGCATTTCTTGTTAGTTCCTCTCACCTGCCAGATTCTGACTTTGAGGCCCTGACTTTTGGTGAAAAGGGAAGATCTGCAAGAGGTGTTAAAAGACAGAACAGCCCCAGGCAGGGCGGTGGCCTTGAGTCTGGAGAGGAGAGGATGGAAGCGAGACTGCTCAGAAGCAGATGCACCCAGTCTTTGGCCAGTGGCCCTTGTTGGCTCTGCTCGGGGCTGTGGACATTTTGTTAGTGTTGCCCCAGAGAATGCACTCACAGCCTGCCCTGTGTCAGCTTTCTGAATGCTCAAATTCCTGCAAGAGATGTGGCCGAGACACATGGTAAAAAATCACCACAATAAATCGTTGAGCATTCTTTCAAATCTAATCATTCCCTTTTATTCTGCCTGCAGAAAAGGCAACTCCCGATGGTTTGACAATCCCAGGAAGAATGTACTTGCTGTTAGTGTGAATGAACTTAACCGTTAACATATAGTGTAACTGGATACACTTGGATTTAGCGATCGTCTATTTTAGAGAGAAAGAGAAAGCACATGATTGGGGGGAGGGGCAGAAGGAGAGGATGAGAGAGACAGAGAATCCTCAAGCAGACTCTCTGCTGAGCACAGAGCCCCATGAGGGGCTCAGTCCCACAACCTCGAGATCATGGCCTGAACCAAAATCAAGAGCCAGCCGCTTAACCGACTGAGCCACCCAGGCGCCCCGTGATTGTCATTCCTAAAATGCAGTACCAAATAAGAGAATAATGAGAGTTTTGAATGCCATGGAATTTGAAAATCCCAGACTGAATGGCTATAGTTTTTTACGGGCACGTTTTATTCTCATGAAGGGTTGATCAGGGTTGAAGCAATGGTAACACTGTGGTATCCATGTATGTCTGTGTGTCTGTGTTTTATATTCACTGAGCATTATGGTAGATGGAAACTTTCCAAAGTAGTTTCAAAATTACTAGGCAAAGAAAGTAATGAGAGAAATAAGCCTGCAGTCATAGAGCAAACATTATGACCCTATCTTTAAAGCCGGTGACCAATGGAGAAGGAATTGTAATTCTTGCTAACCCTCTGGAGTTCTCTTAAAGCCTTTGAGAGGCATAATAATGCCCTTATCTTGAGTTACCTGCTGCTTTGTTTATGGAGACTATTAGTAGAATCCAATCTAGAGCCTGCTACAATTGCATGACTAAGGCATTCTGCTGATAAATAGATTTCCTTGACAGGTTGACCTAGGATTATGAGTAAAACCCAGTAGTTCTGGAGACAAACGTACTTGGGTTCATCTCACTAACTCATCTGCCCTGTTTGCATCAACAGCAGCTACCTGTATCTTTGTCATTGTTTTAACTGTCCTTTGTAGCTGTACTCTCTTGAGAGTACCAAATGAAGCAGAGCCCATACCTCTGCTTTTTTTATTACTAATTACCTATATTACCTTCAGCTGCAATTCTAGTTGTGTTGTGGGGACAGAGAGAAGCCCAACAGTGCACGTGCTGAAATATTCATAATGCCTGCTGGTTACCAGGTATCCTGTATGGGCCCGGGTCTGTGCCAGGCTTATCACTTCAACTGTGACATGGCTGAAAATTCACGGTCACGTTATGGTTGCTTATCATCACCATTTTATAGATGAGGAAACCAAGACTCAGAAACTGAGGGACAGCCACAGCTTGCACAGCTAATGAATGACAGCGCGAACCCCGGACTGAGGATTGCTCATGGAGTTGCTGTCCTCTACTTCTCTACACCGCCTCCAAATGGCTGGGCCTGGGTGCTCATCTCCCCACGTTACGTTGGCCCGGTGATGTATGAGCACTCTGAGCAGTCGCTGCAGGGAAGGATTTGATCGCCCCTGGGAAACAGAGCAAGACTCACTCACGTTGCTGCTGCTGCTGCGGCTGCCCCAAATGAGCTGGCATCCAGGGAGGCCGGTTGGGTATCACAGCCAAGATAATCTCACCGTTTGAACAAATTGGCCCAAACATGTCATGACTCAACACAGCCAAAGTTTTATTTCTTAATCACATGGTTGTCCAGGGCAGTTTGAAGCTGATGGTACGGTGGGAGGACAAGGTGACTTTGCTTCATGGGGTCGTTCAGGGACCTCAGCTGACTGTGGCTCTGTTCCCACCAACACATGGCTTCCGCATTTGCTATCGTTCACCTTTCCAGCCAGCCAGGAGCAAAGAGGTTTAGAGGAGTGTGCGTGGGATACTTCTGTAGGCTAAGCATTATAAGGGGGGGGGGGGGCTTCCTTGCACACCCATTCCATTGGCCAGAATTCAGTCAAATGTCTAACCCCTAATTACGAGGAAGGCTGTGGAATGTAGTCAAGCCAGATTTCCGAGAAGAGGAAATGAATTGCTGGGAATACTGACATCAGGAAGCAGAGGAGAAAGCTCCCCAGTCTGGGAACCCCAAAACTGGGTTTTCAGTCCTGATGACCCATTACTAAAAGCCACTTGGCAAGTTTCTCATCTGAAAATCAGAATCAGTCACCCCTGCTGCTTTCTCCACAGGGTAATTTAAGATCAAAATTAGAGTGAATTAAAGTATGTGGATATGCTTTGTATGCAACTTAGCACTTAGCATGGGATAGTAGACAAAGACTTAGATTGAGCTATGGAATCCAAGTTCACATTCCTTTTTTCTGCCAGTTCCTAGCTATGGGAGCATGACTCACTCATTTGAGCTCTCTGAGCTGCAGAGCCTTTTCTGTTCAGTCAGGAGGAAAAGCACCTCCTTACCTTCTTTGTAGGGTTCCAGAACATACACAGATGGGTGGCTTATGTGAAAGTGCTTGAAAACGCCTTAAATGTCAAGGAGATAATTAAAGCATTTAATGTTTTGTTTTTGATATCCTCAGGCCTCCTCCTTAAGGGCCTATTACCTGGCGAGTGCTTTCTCAACCCCATACTCCATGCTTTGCCCTTTCTCCGCTGACTGAAGTAGGGCACTATGCATGAAAACATTGTTACGTTCAAAAGACTGCAATAGATGCTTGCCGTCAACCCACACCACAAGTAACTGTAAGCTCCTGGGGGAACAGCAGGAATCACCTCCAGGGCTGATATTCCCACCATCCAGGTATATAACTGCAGCCCAATCGATGCTTATTGAACTACATTCAATTTTAAAACACATTTTCTGGCCAAAAACAGAGTGACCAGAGGGCTGGTACAATAAGTCAGTGACTGACTCCCCTGGGATATAATGTGGACTCTTGCCACTGCCATTTCTCTCTTTGAGAGTAGTTTATCCTCAGTGATCCCATTCCAACTTTCTTATTCGCTACATCATTTTTCGGAATTGACGGTACCGGTCAATTAAGCAGACTCAGACTTTCTTTTCTGCATTGAGTATTGCCACAATTAGAGGGATTCATTAAGTTATTTTCCTTTCCCTCTCTTCCTCTTTCTTTCTTCTTCTTCTTCTTCTTCTTTTTTTTCCTGTTGGCATCTCTTGACACTTCTTTATTCTGGCCAAGGAGCTCATGACATTAGTGGTGGCTTTCTGAGCCGGGTTTCATGGAGCGCTGATTGGCCTTGCCTTTCATTCATTCCTGGACTCACCCAGCTTGACTCGAGAGGCAGCGTGGCTCTTCTAACGGTGAAAGTGGGATGACTCACTCTTCTATGGTCTGAATTGTGGCAGGGGAGGCCGCATCTGCTTTTTCAAGCTTTCCTAAGTAAATAACAAGAGACAGTAGGGCAAATCAGGGAGAGACTGGCTGTCTTTAGTTCTAGAATGGTTGCCAACGTGGATCCTAGTACTGACTGTCAAATCCGGCCTAACCTTGACTTTGCCTGCCCACCGGACAGCTAGCAGAGTGTCATCCCTTCAGTGGCCCCTCCAGTAAAAGAGAAAATTGTAAATAAGGGTCCTGCAGAGAGGTTTCCCTGGGCTTCTCAAACTTTCACGTGCACGGGAATCACCTGGAATCATTCTAAAATGCAGAGTCTGATGCAGGGGCTGTGAAGTGGGGCCTTCGGCATTTCTTTTCTATTTTTTTTTAAAATATTTTATTCATGTATCTGACAGAGAGAGAGAGATAGTACAAGCAGGAGGAGCAGCAGAAGCAGAGGGAGAAGCAGACACCCTGCTGAGCAAGGAGACTGATGTGGGACTCCATCCCACGACCCTAGGATCATGACCCACGCCAAAGGCAGCTGCGTAACTGACTGAGCCACCCAGGTGCCTGCCTTTGGCATTTCTAACAAGCTCCCCAGGGCTGCTGCTGGTCCAGCTACCGCACTTTGAGGAGGAGGAGTTGATGAGGCTGAGGCCATTCTTACCAGGCCTTTATCTTTAGGGGGGGATGGGCAGTGAAGGGGAAGGAATAAACATTTATTGAGGATTTTCACTGACCAACAGTAAGCTAGGAACATCACATAACACCTCATTAATACTTAATGCCTACAACTATTATTATCTGTATCTTAAACCTCTGACAAATGAACTTATGATGATTCCAAAAGCAAACTCTAAGCTTCAGCTTTTTCGAAGTATGTTGTTCATGGAGCACATTTCATTAGCTCATACAGTATGGCTATTTCCTCTGAATGTATTAAAATTTAAAGAGAATAACGGCCGTTCGTCAGAAATAGCAGGTGACAATGAGCTCTCCAAGGAATATTTTGTTTCCAACGCTCAGGTTCTGGGAGTTGAAATTCAGGGTAATCAAGATGGCCAAACTGGGCCTTGTTCTTTATAGAATATATTTTTCAGATGATGCGGTCTCTGCGATAAGGAGTAATAATCAGGTTACACTTGTGACACTAGATAAAAAATTGCGATCAGGAGGAAAGTGGGATCTTTTATTTTTTTTTTTTTAAATCTGCAATAGTCTACAAAGTTCCTCTTCTGGGTCCGAGTGAGTTGGTGGATGTAATTCAGCAGCTCTAGTTCTAAGATTGTATCTACGTTGCCTGTGAATAGGAAGATAAGGGAGCCCATTCAGAGCCCATAGCATCTGAGCAGTGCTATGAGCATGACTACAACCAGTTACCAACCAGAAGGGATGGTGAACTAGAAGAGCAGGGGTATATCAGGATCATAGAGCAGGGAGGATCTGGCTTGGGGTCAGATGCTAGCTTGCTAATGATGTCGCATACATAGTACACTGGGAGTTTGGAGATAGCCAGATAGAAATATTGGAGACATAATTTCACAAAACCGTTTTCATGTTTAAAAGGGGAGGTGGAACAAATATCTGTACATAGTTAATGACAGTACTTCTTGGGTGCCAGGCATTTTGCCATTTGCACTTACCCTTTGATAAGTCCTTTGGTTTCTCTGTGTCAGTTCCATCATCTGTGAAATGGGCCTAATGAGGTCCTGCAACCTCCCAGGATTGTTGGGAAGTTGAGATAAGATAATGCATCGAAATCGTGCAGGTCATATACGACCGTACAGACGGTTCGAAGATTAGATGGACACATTCAAATTACTATTGGTAGATTTTAAATACTATTGTGTAAAGACCCAACTTAAGTTTCCTGAGTCTCTATTTTTATGTTTTTTGCTGCTTCCTCAGGAAGAACTAGTTTTGCCTGGACACTTAAACAGAAAACAACAACGAGAAGTCTTTTTTGGACTTACTTTCTTTAGGTTTTCTGAAAATAGAATATTTTGCAGAGGCCAAAAACCAACAGAAACTCCATCAGCTGATTTCATTCATTCTTATTTTGTGAAATATTATTCTCTGTACGTTCTTCTCAGAAGTGTCAGCCCATCTGGCTTGCAGTGATTCTCCAAGGCCTCTAGAATTTAGCTCTTCATTTGGAAAGGTGTTTTGTGATGAAATCCATTTCACCATAGAATTTTGCACTCAGATTTAGTCCATGATTTTTCGTGTTGCCTTGTCTCGTGCCAGCATATTTCTCATTCTGCAAAAGCCGTCGCTTAGAGTTTTAGCGTTCCAGCTGCACACATTTTTTCTCCCTTGGAATTTTAGTAAGAGATAATGTAGGGCTCCCTCATAATTGCATTACTATATCCCTCCTCCACTCAAGAATTCAGGGGACTTGAGGGGCGCCTGGGTGGCTCAGTCGTTAAGCGTCTGCCTTCGGCCCAGGTCAGATCCCAGGGTCCTGGGATCGAGCCCCGCATCGGGCTCCCTGTTCTGCAGGAAGCCTGTTTCTCCCGCTCCCATTCCCTCTGCTTGTGTTCCCTCTCTCGCTGTGTTTCTCTCTGTCAAATAAATAAAATCTTTTTAAAAAAAAAAAAAAAAGATTTCAGGGGACTTGAGACTCAAGATCCCAGGGGCTTTGCTTGTGTTGCTGGGGCCAGGATTTCTATGTCTTTGGTTCCTGGATGAGTATGATGGAGGTGCCTCCTGATTATTAAATTATAAAAATTATAATTAGAGGTCAATTTTCTTTTCTTTTTCTTTCTTTTTTTTTTTTTTAGGTCAAAAAGCCACGGAAGTCAAGCAGTGAATTTTAAACCAGAACATTATTCTATTTCATTTAATTTAGCCCGATCAAAATGTGTTTCCTTTTGGGCAGCAGGTCATGATAAGTCTTTCAGGGTCGATATTAGAGTTAGACACAATTAGCTCTCTTAAATAAATTAGCAAATTCGCAACAGAACAAGGATGAAGTGAATTTTTTGTGCGCAAGGAGGTGACATTTTAAAGCTGATTTAATCCAAAGAGAGCCACTGGACCATGATATCATCAGTTTCCTTTAACTGTATCTTCTAGGAGAGGGTGCATTTAGATATCTAAAGTGGCCAATATAAGAAACTCCATCAGTTAATCTGTGTCTGTGTGTTCCTGAAAATGGCTCGACTTCTCTGGTGTCGTTCTAGAGCAAACACTGGCTGAGAAAGACGGTGTGTGAGGACTACTGACTTCCAGGGTATCTAGGTGTATATTCCTGGTGTCCAGAAATGCAGACACTACAGGATATGGTCAAAGATATAGACCTGATGTCGGAGAGCACTCATTTCAGACCCTGCTTCTTTTCATTTCTTACCTGCCCTGCCCTGAGTGAATTACTTATCTTGCCCAAGCCTCTGCCTCATCCTTACACGGGGTGATGATAGTTTCCACCTCAGTGGTTATGGTGGAGACTGTGTCAACGTGTTGTGTGGAATACCATCTATTTCTTTAAAAAATAATAAAACTTGTCCAGGTAAAAGTCAGTTTTGAGATAATTTTGTCTTTGGCTTGCCCTTAATCCATGTGGGACCCTAATAGCTGCCATAATTTATCTTAGACATTTGAATAATCTCAGAAACACCCTGAGGGAATTATGAGTGCCTTTTCAAACTTGTCCATAGAAATACCACCCCAGAAATGTGTGCATCTTTAAGAGAAGCCCCCTCACTACACAACACACACACACACACACACACACACACACACACACACTAACATTGGCCTTTAAGGGAAGGTCTCCTGAGAAGAGAATACAAAGTGTCATGACTTCTAATTTGGAGCCAAAGGGAATTCCTCTCAGAAGACCACATTTACTACGTCTAGAATCCCTATAAGTACGTGCACTTCATCCAAAGCACATTATTTTTTTAAATTCATTGTGTTAATTCATGCTTATTTAAAGTAAATTGGGAAAATACTAATAAGTAGGGGGATGAACAAATCCCACATCCAAATATTATTAATGTTTTGGTGGCTTTTATGACTTGAGGTGTTTTGTTGTTAGTTGCTGTCATACTGCACGGGTACTTTTATGTCCTCCCTTTTCATTATGTATATTAAAAAAAACATTATTACAGTGTCTTTACAAAGATTATTTTAATGGCCGTGTACCATCACACCAAATGGATGTGCTGTCGATTGTCCAGCCGCCTCCGTGGAGTAAAACACATGCTTTCCCAGTTCTTCACTGTCACACTGACCCTGCGGCATTTGTGACAACAGTCACGCGCGTCCTGCGTAGGCCAGATCTGTCAAGTCATTAGAGCTGGAACTTGGTTCATGCTGCCATCAAGGTCCCACACTGTATTTCCTGATGTGCTTAGATTCCTTCAGCTCAAGATCAAAGCCCAAAGTCAGTCTCTGACGTTTCTGTGGCTTTTAAGGCTAGAAGGTCAGGAAAGTGCGGAATGGTCTGGAATGGAGAGAGGTTCCTCCTCTTGCTCAGACAGCTGTGTTCTCAGTGTTACAGGTTGTGGTCTCTGTGACGCCTCCGAAACTTTTAGGAATTATCTGAGGATCCTGACACTCTTCCGGGATGTCCTGCTGTCCTTAACCTGTCACCCCAGCATTCCATTACCTGTCCCAGGAGGCACCTGGGTGTGGTGATTCATTTTTGCAGGAATGTGAATTTCAGATCCTCTAGCCAGCCCCCCCTTTTTTTTCCTTCTCTTGAGTTACATAATTGAAGTCATTTCTTCTGGCTATTAAAGCTAGCCTGCCTTATATTTCCCCCCCTTGATTATGATAGTCAATTTAATAAATGACTGTCCTTAAATTCTCTGGCATGCCCTACCTGTGCTTCACATTTGGGGATTTAGAGAGTTTAATACAAGAAAACTGTTCTTGTTTGCTAGGACCGATACTCATCTGATCCACCTGGTAGCGGCACAGCAGTCATTGAAATATTGAATGCATTAGCACTGAGTAATAAATAGTTTCTACCACTCTCTCACTCCTTGACTTTCTCTCTCTCCCACTCTACCCTGGCAGCCCCAGCAGCCCCTCGGAAATCTCTGTGCCATGTAGCTTCTCAGCTCTGCTACATCTGCGGCATTGTCCATGCTGACTGGTTTCTGCTTATGTCTTAAGACAGACGGGCAGACAGATGCCTTTGCTTTTTCCAAATTGGGATTGGAGTCTTTATGGATTTCTTGGAAAGAATGCAGCTACTTTAGTGGTAGGGACAGCTCCTGATTCCCACCACTGCCTCTCGCTCTCGCTGACCCCAACTGCTTCTTTAAAGGAGGGCTTTTCTCAGGTTGATGGGGGGATGATGAAGCCAAGTGACATCTCCATTATTTCTCCGAAAGCCTGAAAGCGCTCTTTCCTATTGCTGTTTCTCTCATTGTGCATACCACGGAGTTGCAGTCAAAGGGAGCAGAGAGGAAGGGGAGATGTGGAGGAATCCCTGCAACTGTATCACCCAGGGGGCCTTTCTAAGAGCCCCGACACTTGGGCAGAGGGGGGAGCCGGGTTCTTGTACTGGCTTTGCTGTTTTGTCACCTTTGTTCCTGATGAATCATGTGCAAGAGGATGGAGCTAGACCGGGTTGCTCAGCAGGCCCTCCTGGTACACTGGCATCAGTAAAAAAAAAAAAACCTCTTCCAAGTCAGTTCTATAAATTCTTCCCTTTTGCAGGCAGCAAGCTCTGGCTTTGAGAAAAGGGGCACATGTAATGGGAATGTTTGTGTACCAGAGTCAGGTGTTGTGTTTGGGAAATTTCATTTTGCAGGTTGCCTTGTTGACGGCTCACATTGATTATGTTTTTGCTTTCCACACCCCAACACACACACACACACACACACACACACACACACACACACACATCTTCATTCGACTGCTGGTTTTCTAGTAAACTTTTGCTCTACGTCTAATCCTCTCCAGACTTAGAATTTTATTAATTACTTAAGAAATCCTGGGTAATTTCATAAACTTTCCATTTAAGTAATCATGCCTAAATTGCATTTAACTGAAAGGGCTTGTGTATTAATTGTGCCTGGTGTTTTTGTTGATTAGGCAGTTCTGTATCTGTGCTAATCAGAGTTGCTTTGTGTCTGTCGACACTGATGAAGCCTTCCGTCAACTGTGTTCATTTAAAATATTGTTGTATCTTGCTCTCCCATGGTAGGGGAGCAGTTCTCAGCATGACTGTTTTAGTCCTCACTCTGAACTCACAAAATGGAAATGATTATGACTCGAAGTTAATTGCATCACTTAAGCCAGAAACCTGGATTTGTCCTTGCCTCTTTCTTCCTCTTCATTCAGCACAACATTTATGCTGTCAAAATCCTGCCAGTCTCCCCGCTTTAAATATGTCTTGGGTTACATATCCCCTTCTAGCTCAGGCCCCTGGTATGTCTTGCTTGGACTATCTCTGCAGTCTTTGACTTGGTCTCCTGATGATGGAATAGCCCCGCTTCTTTCAGCCAGAAGGACCTTTCTATGCACTTCCGAACAAGTTACTCTCATGCTTAAAAGCTATCAGCAGATACTCACCATCTATAGAAAAAGGCCATGCTACTTGGCAGGGCACAGAAGTCTTCTTGCACTTCAGTACTTTCCCATTTTTTTCAGCTTCATCACCTGCCCCTTTCCAATTTGAACTTGACACCGCATGAACACCGAATTATGTGCTTTTTTCCTCTGTTGCTTTTTCATGTTTTGGTCCATGGTTTGGGCTGGAATATTTTGGTCACTTTCCATATCCTGACCCACGAGTCCTCATCCACACTTCAGCAGTGAGTTTGGCCTATATTGCCTCTTTCAGGAATTTGGGGTTTTCCTAGCACTCTTGAATTTCAGTATTGATATACTGACAATATCCATGCATGTATCTGATCCCCCTACTGCTGCCACTAGGCCTAAGTTCTCTGAAGGCAGAAAGGGCCCTACTCATCTTGTTAATCCCAACCTCTAGTACAGCACCTGAAGTCTAGTAACAATTGACAATGTCATGCTGGGCCACCAAGCTATAACCAATGAATTTGAAGTTCTTTTTCACTACAGGACATACTTTTGTATAGTTCTCCAGAATCAGACTATGAGCTGAAGGCTCATGTGAAAATGATTTATTAGGAACTGGTCCTAGAAAAAACTTATAAAGCAGGAGGGCAGTGAGGCAGGGAGGTAAAGGGAAGGAAGCCAATATGGGAGCGCTGTCAGGAGAGTCTCACAGAGGGTAATTTAGGCTCAGTTCTGCAGGGGCCTGAACTTTGATTTGTCTCCACCAAGGTGGGGCACCTGGGGTATTGGATATACTCAATAGCTATTAACATTGGCCAAAGATCGCCTCTCCCCAAAAATATAAACTCCCAGTCACTTGACTTTCAATGTATATAGATAGTTCTGTGGCGCTCTAAACTGCACACGTGTCAGAATCACCTAGAAGGCTTATTAAAATACAGATTGTTGAGCCCTTCCCCCAGTGGGTCTGTGGTTGGGCTTACGAACCTCCAGTTCCAATTTCTCAAGGGATGCTGATGCTACTGATTTGCAGATACTTGGAGAAGCACTGATTTATGCAAAGTGAGTTACATCAGCCCAAGGCCCGAGGGTCATCCTACAGTAAAGTCATGAGTACAGACTGCCAGGAATGAAAACACACCAGAATCATCAAGGGATCCAAAGGAATATGGATAGAGCATCAACAACATCTGCTTATGCCCTGACGTATGCCCAAGACAATGCGAGCTGTCCAGAGCAGAGTGCTGCTGGCTCTCCATTTCTATTCCAAGGCCAGATCCCAATTTGAAGGACTGGCTAACATGAGAATTGAACTTCTAAATCAAATCTCACTTGGCTATAATTGAAGATCACACTTACTAAACTATTTCTTCATATCATCTTTGTTTCTCTTATCTTCCTCATTAATATCTGCTAAAAGTACTTTCTGGAAGTACCATTGGACGCTGTCTTGTTGACATGTCTTCCTTCCCAGTTGACTTCTTTTTGTGTTCTCTTTTATTATAATTTACCTAGACAAACTCCAAAATATTATCTAATCAGAAAAGAGTAGAGTGTAGTAATATAGAAAAGAGTTGAGGTAACAACCTAAAAATACAGTGTTAGAAAAAAAAGTGTAGTGTAAGAAATGAATAACCAGACACTAAAATAGGCTAAAACAGCAAGAAAGGACCTAGAATTAAAAAAAAAAAAAATAGAAATTAGTTTGTTGACTTGCCAGAGTCAGACACTCTTTGGAAATAAGTGGAATCTTGGCAATTGTGGGAATTTTGGGAACCTTAGGCATAATTTTATTTTACTAAAAGAGGATTTCCTTCACTGTTTTTATCCTGGTTGTTTGAAAGAGTTCATGGAGCTCCCAGAGGCATCTGATGTTCACGAAAGTAGCTCATGATGTACTGGAAAATCTTTCTAACTTGGTGCTTTGAAATAAATATGAGAGAGCTAAAAGTTTAGTGTTGTAATTAAATCTGACATCATGCTGGAATCTTTGCAAAGGTAATAAATCACTCAGGAATCATGAAA
>CM053603.1:62703420-62723931 GCA_028646535.1 Procyon lotor | reverse complement strand
TTTTTTTTTTAAGATTTTTAAAAATTTATTTGAGAGAGAAAGAATGAAAGAAAAAGAGCATGAGAAGGAGGAGGGTCAGAGGGAGAAGCAGACTCCCCGCTGAGCAGGGAGCTGGACATGGGACTCGATCATGGGACTCCAGGATTATGACCTGAGCTGAAGGCACTCACTGAGCCAACTGAGCCACCCAGGCGCCCCAAGAATCTGGGTTTTTAAGTTTAGAGAGGATGGCTAGGGCCTTCCTGCTATCATGGCATGGGGACCTTTTGTTAAGTTTTTGTTTGGATTTTTGTTGTTTGTTTTTACTACAAAAGGGATAAATAATTACTATTGAAAATTTGGAAAATACAGAAAAGCAAATAAACCTCCCTAAACTATTGTAGCCAGCAATGAATACTGTTACCATTTTAGTGTATGATACTCTGGCTCTTTTTCAATGCAGATAGACTGCAAATTTTTGCAGGATAACATGCTGGAATGCCTTCTAAAAGTCTATTTTTAGTCCATGGAGTCTTTACTGGGAGAGAAAGGGTTTAGTAGTTACCATCTGGCAGATGAAGAATCCGGGGGAGCCACAAATTACTCATAAGGGTCCTCAAATCCATTTATCAACGTTTATCAAACATTGTCTATAGATTGAACAAATTAATATGTCACACACACACATGTACAACCATTGGGTAAACATACGAAGATGCTATTCATTGAGATTAATAAATGGAAATTCATTCAAAAGCACTACTGAATTTAGAGTAGCTTACTGTCATTAGTTATTTTTTCAGTCAATGAATATTAAATAAATTTCAACTATCTTATAGTAGGCCCACAGATGTACCGAAGGGGTCCTGGTGCTCGTGTTGAGGGATCGGTGACTTGTGGAGCTATCACTGTTTCCGCCATGTCCTACCTGAGTCACATGCTTCCAGAACACTTCCTTTGCCTTTACTTTTCTTGCTTAGCTCCTTTCATCGAGAAGAAGCAAATTGCTCACATTGCTGGAAGGTCCTTCTTCCTTAGTTTCATTAAGAAACCTGTACTGGCTTAGCTAGAAAATTAAAGATTTTATTGTTGAAGCAAAAAATATCATCAAAATGTACCAACATTTGTAAAATACGGAGGCGATTTTTGCTCTTTTCCCTCTGATGACCCCAGAGTCATGAACCCTAACTTTCACTAACTGCTTGATTCTCATTCCTTAAGATTGACTCTCTTAGTGAAATCTGCCTTATCTGAAAAGAGTAAACCAGTAATTTGGAAAATAAAGGAGGTTTCTTCTTTGCCATTCTGAAGAAAAAACTATTTCACACTTCATTACTTTTCCCTCGCCAAAGTTTAATCTTATTTAAAGTCCTACGGTTGCTGGTGAAAGATGATTTCTTGGATTTTCCATAAGCAGGATGTGTTAACAGATGCCCTTTCCAAGCCAATTATTTTAGTTTTGTTTTGTTTGTTTGGGTTCAGTTCTGTTACTTGGGGGTGTACACTGGCTCCCAGGCAAAATTTCAAGTCCTCCTCACCTATTCTAGTGCATTCCAAACGTAATCGCATTTCCCAGAGCTTAATAAAATGCTTTCCCCCAACCTCCACCCCACTTAGTCTTCTCTTTTTAGGTGGTTTGAATCAATATTCCTGTCCTTTCTGCCCCTGATTGAGTTTGCCATCAGTTGAGCACTTCATTCTAATCGTTTTTATCCTTTGTCCTGTTCATTCTTATCCATGGGTGCTGTTAATTAATCTATTTCTTTCATCACAGGAGAAGTGAGGGTGCTTTAGGAAAGGAGCTACATTTCCTGGTGGATGCTCAGTTCTGAAGAGAAATCATTTCATTACTTTGCCTTTCATAAGTGAGAGATGTGAAGCAGTCTTCTAGAATATGGAGAGACACATGAGTGCCATGTTTCCCAAAATAACCAAAGGGATTTAGTGTGGAGTCCTGTCCCTTCCCTCCCACTCCACTGCTTGATAGAAGGTCATGGTGGGTGATACAGGGGAATATTCATTGTATTATCATTCCGGAGGCTTGAATTCTTGTCCACTACGCCACTTAGATCCTTGGGCAAATTATTTCTTCTTTCTGAGCTTTGGGCCTTTTAATCTATCAAATAAAGTTCCTGCTATTCGAAGGTTTTCTGAGAATCCCATGAAATACCATAAATGCTATAAAAATATCAGGAATCAAAGGTTTTATTAACAAACTGAAGGCAAAAGTCATTTGTTTCTTGTTTGCTTTATTGCCTCCAAAGAGATAATAAGCCCAGGTGTGAATTTCTAGTCCTATTCATGTGTCACCTTGAGCAAGTTACTTGACTGCTTTTGTCTCAGTTTCCCCAAGGATGAAATAGAATGAATCATAACTACTACATCATTAGATTAGGCAAGTGGAAAACAGTAGTTCACAGAAAAGAGCTCATTGTGGTACTGGGCACATCGTAAAAACACCATAACAATTAACGTCTTTATCAGCACATACAAAGAACTGGCAAGGAGAATTCTGATAATTCAGTTCTTTCATTCAGGCTGTGTTCATCACATCCTACATCAGCGACATCATAGTGACTCTGCATCGAGAGAGGTAAACAGGGTCCTTTTCTCATGTATCTTACAAAAAGAATATCTCTATTTAAAGGACCAAAACTAGCTCCATTTTACTGACAGAGGAAACAGGCTCAGGGATGTGAAGCAAATTATTTTAGCCAGGACCATTGCCTCGGTCTTCAGATTGTGATCTAGAATTCTTTCTTCTCTATTTGCAAACTTGAGATTCACATCCTTCCCTAACACAAAACTCTCCTAGAAAGGCCAAGATATAAAGGTTGAGGATTTTAAACACAAGATCTGTTTTGTTGCTGGAAGATTGAAAAGCCATTACAGTAACAACGATTCATTGTTAAACTCATTTTACAGACTTTTCAAACACATGGTGTTCTGTGCACACCTCCTCCCCCCTAGTTCTAAGCTTCAACCATTTGGAAGAAATTGCTATCCAGTAACTGAGGTGTTCATCTTCCCCCCAAAAAACCTTTGTTTTCTGGTTACACAACTGTCATTCTGTATATATTTTCGGATTTACAGGAAAAATATTGAATATAAAAATATCCAATATATACATTCACATTGATGAGCCAATGTCAGTCTTTTAAAATGGAATCCTTAAATTTAAAATTGAGTAAGTTTTTTGGAAGACAAAATGCATTTTGAAGAGAATATTCTTGATTTTTCAAAGGGCAAAGCTGAAGATATATCAAGAAAGAGGGAACACAGCTTTTAATTATATGATATCCTTGCAATCACAGTCAGTAATTTTGAGGGAGAAAGGTGGTGATAAGCCCTTTGCAACACGCCATGCAGTTGTCAGCCTGATTTCTCTTTTTCATCATTCAGTCGCAAGGTGAGTTCTTAACTGTTTGATAAAAGTTGTGATATACAAGTATATGGAAATGTCATTCCATAATGTCCACTTAATTGTAAAGAATCAAAAAAAGAAGACCTGGGTTACCTGGATGGCTCAGGTGGTTAAGAGTCTGCCTTCTGCTCAGGTCATGATCTCAGAGCCCCATGTTGGACTCCTTGCTCAGTGGGGAGTCTGCTTCTCCCTCTGCCTCTCACCCCACTGGTGCTCTCTCTCTCACTCTCATGCTCTCTCAAATAAATAAATAAGATCTTAAAGAAGAAGAAGAAGGAGAGGAAGAAGAAGAAGAAGAAGAAGAAGAAGACTCTTTACTTGGGTGGTTACATTGGGAAGACCACCTGCCTTTTGAAAAAGAATATTAGATTTACCTTGCATTTCCTAGATGGGAAGCTCATACTGAGTCTCTGCTCCCAACCTCCAACCTGGTCACATTTTTATCAGCAGACATAAAATCTCAAATTGATTATCCAGTTTCCATCAGAAGCTAAAACCTCAGCCTCAAGTCTGCTGTTCAAATTACAGTAGCACTAGTAGCTACTTAAGATTTTTGCATTCACCATATTTGATCTTTTCCCATTTTTCATGTCTTTGAAGTCAATCTACTTTGACTAGACTATATTCAAGTCTTTTTTGAACATCTTAATTCAGAAAAAGTTTCATAGCATACTATTTTTAGGGGCCACTCTTCGGAAAGTTAACAGTATTCTTGATCATTTTTTACCACACTAACCCTATAAGGTGACTATGAGGAACAGCAAGGCTGCACGTGAGATGAGAATGCTGGGTGGCAGGCTAGGCTTACTCACTGTTCTAAAGTTTCACTCCATTTGCCCAGCTTCACAGCATTTGGAATTCCAGTTCTGGCTTCTGCAAATGTAAATGTTGCCATGTGAATTGCATCTTAGAGATCGCTCTTGAATAGCCTGAAAGCAAATTTCTGTTACAGTGGTGAGCAGTATTTTTTTGCACAAATGTCAAATTGAGAAAAATTAAAACATTCATAGATGGCTTTTTTTTTAAGAAATCATATCCTTAAAAAATCAGAACGTGAAGGATCTAAAACTGAGCTTACACAGTCTTTTATTTCTCTAATGCTAAGGTTTTCAGTTTGGGTAGCAACTGTAGCGCTGCATCTTTTATGTGAGATGAAAACCCAATGATATTGAAGGGGTAATTGCAAAATATGTAGATTAGGAGGAGTAATGGCACCAGAGTTGAGCCACAGTACAATGAAATTGTGCTTCTATTAACGTTTTCTCAGCTGTGTAGGGAGATTTTGAGGGACAGTCTTAGAAAATGGGACAGTGCAGGGGGATAAGGGTTGGATAGAGACACTTACTAGTGAGGGTTTGCCTGTTCCACACCTATTCCCAGTGTGTAATCCCCACAGAAGAGAATTCCAGTGGAGTTAGTCCGCTAGCACAGGACGAGGTAAAAGCTTTGCCCTCAATCTTGCTTCCTGGTGTGGGTCTCTCTGGCTGCTTTGCCTTCTACTGTGTCTGTGGCATAGAAGAAGATACCTGCAGGTAGATAGATACCATAAAGGTAGGAATTTAAACCATTTTATTAAAATAAAAGAGAGACATGCAGGTGTAGCATGTTCCTGAAAGTAAACCGTGGATTATGCATCACGTTGGAAAGCTGGAGGGTTGCAGGGGGCTCAATCTCATCTTCTGGCTTCGTGGAGATTATAAGTAACAAATAATAAATAAGTAACAAGGAAATAAATAGGTTTGCTGCTGATGAGATTTTGGACTAAGTCAATCCCATGATTTAATAGAAGTTCATTTAAACCTCTTAATGTTTTTAAAAAAGCGTACTCTGAATTTTACAAGAAAGGTTTTCGTTGGGGTAGTTTGTGGATTCATGATGGAGCGCTATCAGAAACGTGGCTATGGAGCGCCTGGGTGGCTCAGTCAGTGGCATCTGGCTCTTGATTTCGGGTCATGATCTCATGGTCACAGGATCAAGCCCCGTGTCAGGCTCCGTGCTTAGCACAGAGTCTGCTTAAGATTCTCTCTCTTCCTCTCCCTCTGCCTCTCCCCCTGCTTTGATCTCTCTCTCTAAATAAGTAAATAAATAAAATCTCTTTAAAAAATAAATAAATATGGCTGTGACGAGAGTCACAAGTTAATTCATGGAGGTATTTTTGAAGCCTGTGGGAGGTTGCACCATCTAATTCAACAGGTTAACTATGAACATTTGGTCAATATATTTTGTCATACTGTCATAGGACAAAAGCAAACACATTTACTCATGCGTGTGAAAAATATTAAGACAAAATTAAATGAACTGAAATAAAATGTAGAAAATGTAGGCTTTTGACTAATTTAGCCAGATCAAAATGACAAAAGTAAAATGTTAGGATTATGCAAATGTGATAGTACTTGATTTCTATTCCTTTTTTCTTATAAAAAAAAAAAAAAAAGAAGAAAACGGGGCACCTGGCTGGCTCAGTCGGTATAGTGTGCGACTCTGGATCTTGGGGTTGTGAGTTCAAGCCCTCCGTTGGGTGGATAGATTACTTTAAAAAAATGGTCTTTAAAATTTCCAAATGAATTACATATTTAAAAACAAAGATTTTTCAAAGAGGAAAAGTATTTTTCAATTACTCCAGAAATTGTTACTATTAAAATGTAGGTTTTCTATGGAAGCAGAGCCCACGTTCTTGTTTTAGTCCCCAGAACTTAGGGCAGGTTTTGCCAGTCATTAATCACACAGCTGACCCCTGAACAACATGGATTTGAACTGCACAGGTCCACTTCCCTGTGAATTTCTTTGGTAAATACTGCACAGTATTGTAAATGTACTTTTTATTCCCTATGATTTTCTTAGCATTTTTTTCTCTAATTTACTTTATTCTAAGAATTCAGTATATAATACATAGAACATACAAAATATGTGTTAATCAACTGTTTATATTCTCAGTGAGGGTTTTGGTCAACATAGGCTACTCGTGAAGTTTTTGAGAAGTCGAAAATTACACACAGATTTTCAACTATGGAGGGGTTGGTACCCCTAAACCCTGTGTTGTTGAAGAGTCACCTGTATATAACAAATAGTTTTAGGTGATTAAACAGATTATAAGTTCCTATGAGATCTCACAACCTGGAAGTCCCACAGGTACATCAAACTGAGCATTCCTAGCAGGGATTTCAAATTTGCCCCTTCCTTACAAGCTACTCCTCTCATATTTTCTTTCTCAGTGAAGAGTCACCAGGTTTGACCTGTGACCTGTGACCCGACACATGTTGACAATCAACCTATTTGACATCCTATTCATCATTCCTCCTGATGGTCTCTCAAATAGCATGTGCTTAAATATAATCTGAAATGGATTTAGGGGCACTGGGTGGCTCAGTGGGTTAAAGCCTCTGCCTTCCACTCAGGTCACAATCCCAGGGTCCTGGGATCAAGCCCCGCATCAGGCTCTCTGCTCAGCGGGGAGCCTGCTTCCCTCTTTCCTGCTGCTCTGCCTACTTGTGATCTCTCTCTCTCTGTCAAATAAATAAATAAAATCTTTTTAAAAAATAAAATAAAATGGTTTTAACATCATTTTATATTGGGCTATTGTGTTGACATCCCATGACTTGGCTTGAAGTAATTGGAAACACCCTGGGGTATCACAAACAGAAAGGCGCAGAACTCCTTCTCTTGATGTTTTCTAGTCTTTGACTTATGTTTTCTCTACATTCTCATAAAATGTCTTCCCTACCGAGTTTTCCCACCTAATTTCTATTGCATATAGGAAGATACTCGTGTAGGTAGGTAGACACCATACAGGTAGGGACGTATGTCATTGTCTTCAAATAAAATGGAGACATTCAGGAATAGCATGTAAACACAGCCAGTGATTCTTAAAACCAGATCGGCAGTGCAAATGCCTACGATACCCCAGTCAGATGATTTGCAGCAGGCAGGGTTATGAGTCAGGCCTATGCCATTGGCTCTGGGTCTCAGCAGTGGCTCCAGGTGCCACAGCCCCCTTCCTGCGGTGCTTCCTACCTTCAGCCAGGTGCACACCCTGCCAACTGCCTCCCACTGTCTTCCTGGAGTTCCAGGGGGAGAAAGAGTCAGAAAAGCAGCTAGGAGCATAAAAACAATTAATTCTCAACTTCTTGCAGTTTGCCCAGAATATTCCAACCTGTGTGAAGAAGCCCTAGTGAGTGTCATTTCCATTTTTACCAAATAGCATGTGAAACCGGAGGTTTGATAATATTGATAGGAATGAAGTTAATTGAAATAATTGGTTTTCCTCGAAGTGTTGAATATATCTAGAGAGAGACACACTCGGATTGACAAACTGTGTCAATTAATAATTACGTATAAAGTATAGTTAAAGGAAAATTGTTTTCATTTTTTCTGCATTTTCAATGTGAAAATATAATTATATTTTTAAAAATAGAGTGGAGTGATATAAAGTGATTTAATGGTTGTTTCTTGGGCAAGACTAGCTCTCATTCTAAAATGTTTTCCTTTCTGTTTTTGTGGTGAACATGTCACTTCTTTTTTGAAATAATGGGGGTAGCTTGCAATATAAAAACGTGGCAGCGCTATATAAATCCTTGGTTTATTTCATGTTTGTATTTTGCACGTCGATGAACACTGGTCTAGAAGAATGGGTTTGGAAGGTAGGAATTTTGGCTTCAGTGCAGGCACTGAGTGGATGGGTGTACAGAATGGAGATGTGTGGGCTTCAGAATCACGGCCTAAAGTAGGACTTGGGAGTGGTGTCATGGTGGATCGAAAAGGGCACTAGTCTAGGGGTCAGAGGTTATTTAGAGCACGTAAGGACAGTAATGCTTTAATTCTGAAGAAACACATGTACACATGTAACATGCTCTCATTATTAGCTAAAATTGAGCTACCAAGGTGATCAATGGCTAGATTAGGATTTTTTAAAAATGCTTTAGGGACATACAAAAGCACCAGAAAGGGCTTCTTGATGAAACTTGTGAAGGTCTGGCAGAAGTAGGGATTGTTGGTCAGTGTTGGTGTCTGAGGAACCAGATTTTGCCCTGAGAGCCAGGGGGCCCTCAAAACCATGGGCCAATCATGATGTTGATTCTTGAAGCTTATTCTGAAAGAAAGGCTGGAAAAGCACCACAATCAGAGAACATAAAATCATGGATTCATAGAACCAGAGATAAAAATGATATTGAAGGTCACCTGAGACCTAATTCACATTCTGTTGAAGGTTACTATGAAAGTCTTTGAGATAAGGAGGGGAGAAAATCTTCCTGGAAGGAATTTCTCAAGTTCTGCCTATGAGAGAACTGTTTGTTTTCTACGGTCTCCAATTAGAAATAAAGGGAAATCTGGGATTTCTAAAATCCTCAGATCTCCCAGGAATACTTGGGTAGGCTTTCTGCTGACAATATGTCTATTATCCTGCAGCAAATCAAAATAGATATGGTGAGGAAACATCTTTATGAATATGGTATAGCATAAAATTGTTTGCTTCAGGGTAGCCCCAATCGGGGCAACCAGAGCCCTTCACGCACTCATTCGTTCGGTTTTTGACCCAGTCATCAAATATTTAAACAAGGAGACACAAAACCCTTAGGGATGGACAGTCTGGGACATTGTGTTTTCTGCAGGAGAGGCGATGGCCAGTGGCCTTGGTGTGATCACAGCCAGCCAGAGTGATCTTTTTGATGTATAAACCAGATAGTCTTGCTTCTCGGCTCACAGTCCTCCAGTGGTATCTCATCATGCTTAAAATAAAATTTAACCTCCCATTGTAGTCTCTGAAAACCTCCAGGGTCTGGCCCCTGCTGACCTCTCCAAACCTATTTCTATCACTGTGCCCCTATCTGCTTTGCTTCAACTAAGCTAGAGTTTTCACTCTTCCTCAAAGAAGCTGAGGATGTCTCGGGGTCTTGGCACATGCTGTGCCTTCTGCCTGGCACACTGTTCCCCCATTCTCTTCAGAGATGGGTTTCCTTATTTTGGTTAGTTCTCTGCTCCAGAGTTACCTCCTTGGAGAGGCTTCTACCAACCCCTCTCTGAAATAGCACCATCGCACTGCAACATGCTTCTCTTTTCCTGCTTTATTATTACTCAGAGTTACTCCCGGGCATGGTTTATGTTTGCCTCCTGTCCATCTTCCTCTCCTCCACCCTCACTGCCGTACCCTCAATGCAGGCAGGGACAATGCCTGGCACCTAGAAGGCTCCTAAGAAAATAGGAGCTTTATTGCTTTGTGGAATGAGCACATGAACGAATGAAAAGTGAGTGACGCAAGGCGCAAGGTGGTAAAAAAGCCAAGGAATGTTGCGTTCAGGAGAGAAGGGGGTCCCTGCCTTTCATTTCTCCCATGGGTCACTATCCACCCCCCTGCCGGGCTCACGTGGTCTCCACCAGCCTGCAGGCGAGGCCGCGGCAGGGCGAGTCACACCATCGAGGGCAAGAAGATCACCTGGACCTTGTGAAGGGTAGATCCTTAGGCAGGAAGTCTGGGCTGGGGCCCGAGATTCTGTGTTTCTAAGAATCTCGCAGGTGCTGCCCGGGCTGCCGGTCCACAGGCCAGGGGAGGCCACGGGTCATCAAAGCTTTCGCCCCCACACCAGGGCGCAGGTACTTCCTAGCTCTCCTGGCGCCTCCCACCCCCTCTCCCCACCTTCGGGTTTCCGGTGAGATGGAGTTTTGTGCAGTAAAAGGCACAAGGGAGAACCTGAGGATGGTGGGAATCTGCTTCTCACCCCAGGGCAGTTAAGGTAAACCCCCTCCGGGTGAATTCTCCTGAGGATCTCCTTCCACGCTCCTTTTGATTTTTAAGAAAGTTATTAAAGGTCAAGGAAACTATAAAATAACAAAGCACAGACTAGCCGGAATTCTGAGATTTACATTTTCTTCGCTCTATGTATTTAAAAATAAATAAATAAACCGTGTTTTCCCAGGTGTTGTTTTGCATTTCAAGGGGAAAAAAAGCTCTTTTGCTTGTCCTAAATCTTCCTCCTCCTCCCTTCCAAATTGCGTAATTTCAATTTCTGCTTGTCTCATCTTTGCTGAAGAGTCAAAATAACTTAAGAGCTTTTTAGTTCTCTAATGCATTTTGATAACAATTTATAAAGAGTTATTTACCTTTTTGTTTCTACTGATCGTGGAAATGATGCCCACTGTGACAGACTCGTTATACATTTGGTATCGTGCTAGCATGACTAGATAATTCCTTGAGCAGTTCAGAGTAAGCAGTGAAATGTGATGGTGAGTAATCTCCTCTAAGAAATGACGGCTGTGTGCTAGATGTATTAAGGATCCTATATCTAAGTATTGACAGTCCTTCTGAAGATTTTCTTGCCAGATGCAGAAAGTCGCTTCTCGCTGCATTTCATTTAAAATTAACAGGTAGAGACTAAAGAAGATACACTAGAGGCCATAGGGTTTTACTTTCATTTGAAAATAAATTCATGGAATTTTAGAAAAGTTAAGTCCTCTGCCCAGAATCACACTCCCAACCCTGGACTCAAAACTCTTTCTTCCTCCCCACAGCGCCTGTTGTCAACTAAGACTGAGACATCGGAACTCATGGTTGAACAGAGAGATAGTGTCCATCTCACTTGCATGGAGTCTGAAGTCCTTGTTGTGAGGTCAGGGGCTCATTCTGTTGTCTTAGTGTCTGCATCCAAGGCTCTTTAATTGGCGCCTGGGACATAGCAGAGCCCCAGGAAATGGGGGTCACCTTTGCTAAGGTGAACAGTCCATTTTGTGGAGACTTGCTGGATTCCCAGGCTGTCGCGACATCTGTGCCAACAAGAGAGTGGACGTTTCCCTGGTCACTTTCTTTCCCACCAGGAGGGTTCGGCTGCCTCCTTGTCCACTGTGGGTTTATTCTCTTCTCCACCCCCAACTCAAGAGGCACAAGGCTGTGCCTGGTGTCCTCCTTCAGGACCCCTTACTTGAAATCTCTGGCCCTTCCTTGACCACCACCCCTCCCTGACATGGCAGAGAAGCAAGGCATACCTTATGAATGATTTAGAAACTGGGATTTAGGAACCAGACACCAGTCTAGCACCTACCCATCACAATCCAGCAGGAAAGTCCATACTGTATAACTGTAAGGATGTGTTACATCAGTACAGGTAATGACCATGCTATATTTGGCGAGCTGCAGAAGAGAACAGGTGCTCTGAAGATCCATTTCATTGCAAGTTATTATTTTTTTAAGATTTTATTTATTTATTTGAGAGAGAGCAAGCGAGTGAGAGAGCATAAGCAGGGGGAGCGACAGAAGGAGAGGGAGAAGCAGGCTCACCGCTAAGCAGAGAGCCCGACTCAGGGCTTGATCCCAGGACCCTGGGATCATGACCTGAGCTGAAGACAGATCTTAACCGACTGAGCCACCCAGGCGCCCCTTGTTGCAAGTTTTGTTTTTTTTTTTTTTCATTTTGGGAGAAGGGTGTTATGGAAACTACCTTTGCCAGAGTATCAGAGGTTGCTTAGTCAGCATGACCTTCTCTTTCCTTTCACCTGTGGGCTTGGATCACCTGTCCTTATTGATCCACCTGAGAGCCAAATGGAGAATAGTAGAATGAGACTGTGGAAGCAGATAAGCCAATCCTGAGGTAGGGACAATCAATGTCCCCATTTTATAGATAAGGAAACTGAGTTACAGAGAGGTTAAAGCAGCTTGCTGAACATTACAGTTAATAACTAGCTTTGTAGAAAACAACTTTTTAAACAACTTTGTTTTTATAGAAGAAATGTCAAATGTGCTTGTAGTTAAGTCTATCTTTTTCTCCTTTATTTTTTTTTTATTAAGCAATAAATGCACAGGGCTTTAGTAGTAACTATAATTGGTGGGAGATCCTCAGGAAAATTTCCATAAAAAGGTGAATCTCTTACTTCTTGTCATAGCAAAGATTTTCCCTCTTACGTTAATCCAAAGGTGTCAGTAAATTATGATGATTGTTCCAATGTTTCAAGAACTTTCCCAGTAAAAATATTCTCTGAGGGAGAAAAAACATTATGTGATAAACTCTCTTGAAGTTTCTAGGTTTAGGAATACCGATAAGTTGCACTTTTGAAATATAGGTCTTGTTAATCTACTTAAGAATCGACCATGTCTTTCTTTCACAAATGAAACAAAAGAAAATTTTAATAGGATTTCCCCTGGATGAAGTCTAATGCCATAGGCAGAAACTACAAATTTCCTAATGCCCTGGAAAAAGGATTTTCTATCTTATCCAGTTGCTGGAAGATTATCCCAGAAATGTCACGCATGAAGCACTTCTGTAGTTCCCTGAACCCCAACTCACAAATGTGCAGTTTCTACCCTGGAGCCCAGAATTACTCCAACAATTGACCTCTCCCACCTTCAACCAGAATGCGGAAAGCCTTTGGGTAATAGGCAAAAATTGTTTGAGCATTGGGATTGGTAGAGGAAACAGTATCTGTCTTCTCCCTCTTGGGCTCAACATCATTTGTTTCACTGTGATTAAAAGAATCAAAGTATAGTCCATCCCAGAGAGGGGATCTATCTTGGTATATCTTAAAACACAGATTTCCAAATATTTCAGACAAGTGTCCTTATCCAGAAAGATAGCTTTATCTTTACTATTTCATTATTAATCATAGGATTTTCTTTCGGAAGCTAAAACTCAAAGGCACTACTGGACAGAAAAAAGAAAAACTCATCTTTTTTTCTCCCAGATGTGTATTTTTGTCACATACATAATACACAGACAGTTTAAATACTATGATCTGGGTCAGGCTTTTAAAAAAAATAGCTTTAAAAAATAAATAAATAAATAGCTTTTGACAGAGCAAGAAAGCAGTAGGGAAAGGTTGGAAAGTGAAATAATTAATATACAGTTTCTGTTTTCATTGACACTTGTCCTTTTTTTGTTGTTGCTGTTCTTTTGTGTTCATGGAAGTCCTTTTTCGTTGTTAGATGTTAGATAACCTAACATCAATATTTTTGGTTCCCACTAAACTGTGTTAACAAACATAATAATAGATGTTGATTTTATGGTTAATAAAAGGGTAATATTGAATATGTAGTTGTAACAGGAAACTTATTTGAAAACTAAAGCTGAATTAAATATATGTATGAGAAGGTATTTGAAGCTCATGAAACGCTTCCTCACAGTGTGTAGTAGGAAGGAATAGATGTAAACCCCATCAGTTCTGCCCAGCAAGAAATGAGATCCCATAATGTTTATGAGCTCAGACTCTTGAACTAGCAGATCTGGGTCAAAATCTGAACTGTGCACCTGACTCGAGCATGCTTCTCAGACCCTTGATTTCCTCATCTGCGAAAGGGATCCATAGTGGCTCCCACATTTCCGGATAGTTTTGCATGTGAAATAGGATGATCCGATATATGCAAAGAATATAGCTCCAAGTAAAGGCTAACTAAATGTCAGCTACTATAATTACAATCATCATTCTTTTTTTTTAATTAATTTTTATTAACATATAATGTATTATATGTTATTTATGTATTTATGTAATGTATTTGCCCCAGGGTACATGTCTGTGAATCTTCGGGCTTACACATTTCATAGCACTTAACAGCACATACCCTCCCCAATGTCCACAACCCAGTACAATCATCATTCTTATCACTATATTTTTATTAACGTCAATCACTGACACTAGAGTAGCAACCAGATGGTTGATGAACTTGGTGTGAAAGTATTTCCAAAATGGGCAAAGGCTCTTGAATTGAAAACTTATCAACAAACTAATTCATTTACTAAATCGGTAAGTGCAATGTATTTACCAGATTTAGCCATTAACCAGATCCATTTTACAGTATAGCCAATTCATACAGCAACCCCCCAAGCCCCGTCACTCAGGACTCACCGAGCCTGGATGTAGCCAGAATGTCCTCTTTGTCCAACCCATTGATCTCACACTTATTTTGTTCTTCTTGCACACTGTCCAAGATTGAAACCCCTCAGTACATAATGTGCGTCTCCTTATTGTCACCTTTCCCTGGCAGCCTCTCAGGTTCACTCTCTCTTTCCGCTCCTTTGCTCCAAACCCGCCAAGCACACACACATTGTTCCCTGAAGAAGAGAAGTTCTTTGGTTGCTCTCTTGTCATCTGGTTTATTCCTTTTGCTTTTGTTCCTGGTGGGCAGAGCTATTTCTTTACCTCCAGGAAGTCCTGTCATTGAGACGGGAAAACATGTTTCTTGGCCGAGGGCCACTGGAAGGACAGTCCCCAGCCTAGAGAAAAATCAAACACTCCTTTTGGTGGTGACATTGTTCACTCCAAAGCACCACTGGACCTCTAAGCAGCCCCCACATCGGGGCTCTCACATCAGGGGCATTATTACCTCAGCAGGATAGGGCTTCCCCTTCCCTTTGTGCACCTACAGAACGTTAGCATCAAAAGATTGCTGTTTTTCCTTCTTCTACATCAATTAGCTCTGTATTTCCTATTTCACTTTCCCATTGTGTTTACCCAAAACAATGCAACATCTGAGATTTCCTAATTGACACCCTGTATTTCTCTGCACAGGCATTCTGCAGCGTGTATTAAGAATGACACGCGAAAACAATTCCGTCTGCACTTTTTAATACCAGTTAAACCCGAGCAACTCAATTCTGAGGTCTTTTCTATTCTAGTCATGCTTAGTTTCAGGCCCGTGGGAACTTGAGAAGCACCTTGTGGATACGGGAGGACGTGAGGAAAGATCGGGATCCGGGAAAGCGAAGCCAATGCAGCGATGGGGCTTCCCTCACCCCATCTGGGAAGGGGACAGCCATTCAAATCATACTTCGAGGGGCATGGTAAAAACTGGCGTGGTATAGGCTGCCCCAACTCCCAGCTGGCCTCTCCGGTCGTTAGTAAAGCCAGATTTGAGCAGCTGTGGCATCAGAGTTCCTGGGGGCGCATCGGTTTAGACTAAGCAGAAGCTCTAGGAAGGTCTAGAGAAATGAAGAAGGGCTTGGCAAGGGTATGCACGGAGCTGGATCCCCCAGGAGCAGAGAGGTTCATGGCAGGGCCCCGCCAGGAGTTGTACGATGAAGATCAGGAATGAAAGCTCAGCAGTTTTCAGAGGCCTGATCCAACGTGGAAGAGCAGTGACAGGGGGGACCCACACGTGACTGCGACTCAGCAGTGAAACCAATCCCAGATTCCATCCCTGAAATACCGCCTACTCAGGGCAGACAACTTCCGCTAGCCTGTCAAGCCCGGGAGTTATCTGTTCTTCTGGCTCAGGAGAGCAGCCTCTCCACATTCCCATGTTGTATCCCTCTGCTTCTCTGTGCAGAGCTGGGCTGCTCGCTTTTCCTGAGACGCCTGTGGCAGAATTTCTTGTGAATAAACCTCTTCTGAATTCCAACCGTGGCGCCCGCCCTTCGGACTCTTTTCTGAGTGTAAGCCCTGCTGATGTCTGACAGAAGCCGACCCTCTGTCCTCACGGCTTGTTCCTCTCAGTATTACCTCAAGATCTTTCTGGCTGAATTGTCCATCGTGGCCTTGTCTCATTTCTGCTGGTGAATCAGGCCAATTTAGATGGTTTGCTCAGTATTCAGTCAGGATCATGGCTGGATGAACAAGTCCCTTGGAGGGCTCCCCCACTTAAAAACAAAGTCAGGAAAGTTCCAACTCTGTCTATGTAGGCTTTGCGTTTTCTGATGGCAGCAGAGGAACCAAAGGTAGAAGCTGATTGCACGGAAGTGGTTCCCAGTTTCCAGCTGGTTCCCAGGAAATCAAGTCAGAATCTCAGTCTACTTGGCATTGAAGGGTCAGGAACTGGGCAGGTTGTAGGAAGGCTTTGATGACAGTAGAAGCTGCCTCTAGGCTCACACTCTTCTGTCTGTCCTCTGAACAGTTTCCTGTCCTTTGCTCCAGCTCTCTTGCTGCCTTCCTGTAAAGGCATCTAATAACTTCAGAATGAACTCATTATTCATGTGATAATCGGAACTCTGATTTTTACTTTTTCTCCACTCAGAAGCTCTCTCCATTCAAAAAAAAAAAAAAAAAAGGAATATTTGGAATTGTTCAAATATACTCTTTTACCCTCTTGACTTTGCCGAAGTTGGTCTTCCTTTCTGAAATAATACTGCCTCTCACTCTCTGCTTGTCAAAGTGCTTCCCATCTTCCTGGTATGTGACGGTGCATGAGGCGTGAGACTCCCCTGAGCCTTAGTTTCTTTATCCGTGGGAGGAGGATAAGCAACGGTAATGAACCCATATCTCAGTGGGGTGAGAGGACGGAAGTTTGCTTCTCATTCACCCCACACGTCTAGCATAGCTCAGGGAAGGGGTCTGCACTGACCCCAGAAGACAGAAGTGGGAGGCAGGGAGGCCTGAGAATTCACCTAAGTTCTGCTCAGAATTCACTAGTCAAAGTGATCACATGGCCACAGCTAACCTCAGACAGGGCGGAGAAGTACAGTGCTACCACTTTCCAGAAGGAGCCCTGAAAATTTTGTGAAGTACTTATAAGATAGCCACATCTCCATAAAGCACGCGATGAACCCATACAGATGGTATCACTACAGTGTCTCTTGGCAAGGTCCGGCTTCAGTTTGGTGAGAGAGAGAGATTTTTTTAAATTAACCCCTAAATATGCTCGTTATTTATGCAGGTATGATAAATGAGAAAAAGCCCAATGTAGTGGTTAACACAGATTTTGGTTCAAATCCTGGTTTTACCCTTTTACTAACTTGGTGACCTTGGGCAAATTAATTAACTTTGCTGTTCTTTAACTTCTTCGCCTGGCGAATGGGGACGATAATTGGACATTCCTCAAAAAGTGTCATGCATGGTAAGTGAGCTAGTCATTGTGAAATTACCAGATGTGGTACCTGATGCCATAGAAGGATTTGCTGATTCAAACAGAATTACACCATCACACACACTATTCTATAACTGTTTTTAAAATAAATAAATAAATAAATATATTAAGACATGTAGACTCTATGTATGTGCATGTGTGCATGTGTATGTATGTGTATATCCACCATGTTTTTAGAAAATAGTCACATATTTGCCGAGAATGGCCACCGATCCCTGTACCGATGGATGAAAGATTACTCCAAACTTTGCCGTGAAAGAGAGGAGAAGATAAGGGGGTCAGCTCTCAGAGACAAGACCCTTTGCTCCCTTCTTTGCCCCCACTTTTATTAGTCCTTCAGGATAATCACAAATCCTTATCACTGTCTCAAGCACGAACTGTGTGACCAAGGGTCTTACAGGAACTAGGAGGATCTGTTTATGGGAAAGATAAGATATGCTAATCTGTGTATTCGATGAGCTATGCTAAACATAACTATGGGACAGTGCAGACATCTCTTAGGTCACTGGGTGGCTGTTTGGGTTTAAGAGAGCCTGGGAAGGCAGCTCCCCGGGGCCTTCCAACAGCAGAGTGGTCTTGCAGGCCTCTGCATTCCAAAGGCCTATGCCCTTCTCTGAAACCTTCCTTCTCCCTCAGGGGCCTCTGTCTTAACATTTTAGCAAGCCAGGTATTATGGCTGATTTCAGGCTCTACATTAACCCCAACATTTATTATTCTAGTTTTTGGCTGTATCTTAGTTTTCTCAGGCAGTTCAAGTGGTGACAAACTCCCATAAGACAATTCGGGAAGACTTTGGTTTCATGAATCTCCACTCACTGAGCTGTTTCCTGCTTTATTCCTCTCAGAAGGAGGGTCCAAAGACAGTGTCTAATGCCATTCAGTGGGGAAGTGTGTTCAGATCTATCAGACATTTAGTCCAGACTCTCTGTTATGATCTTATCTGGTGGCAAGCACGCTGAGACTATATTGCCAATAATTCTCCCAAATAAAAGATACCATGTTCTTAGGCTTAGGAAAAAAAAAAAAAAAAAGGTAAATTTCCCACTAATGAACTCAGCTATGGTATGGGATTCATTCATGCAGAATCGGCCTCTTGCCTTGCTCAGGTGAGCTAGGCTGTCCCCTTCCCTGTTCTCTTCCCGGGGCTCCCCTGGTATGGATATGCCATACACATTTCTTAAATAATGTCATTGTGACTTTTTGGTGCCCAGTAGTTTGTATGGTTATTTCAAAACTGCTTCTTTAAACATTGAATCCGAAGCCCCGTCTCTTTATTCTACTTCCATTTGGCCCATTCACAATCTTGTTCTCTCCAACGTCCCCTACCTCTCCAACCTGGGTCTCTTCTTTGAGTGTTTCATGGCTTCTCTTCCTGTATGTGCTAATCTCATACATAAGAGTAACTCTTTAGCTCAGAGAAGCCATCAGCTCTCCGTGCCAGGTAGGATGAGGAACAGTAGTGACCATTACATGTTGAGCTTCCAAGGTAGAAGTCTCTGGAGAGAGGATTCTGTACGGAGAGGTTCCTTAAGAAGTACCCCAAAGATCCACATTTGTGAACGGGATGGGGTGGACTAGAGAGAGAAACCGAGCTGTATGCACACCCAGTCATGACCTCAGCCAACCCCTCGGGCAGCTCTGAGTCTAGAATGGCCCTTTGGAGCTGCTCCAGATAGAGCTGAGAAGGCCAGGCCTTTGTCCCACATTGCTCATTCACTGGATATGGGCTGTCCCTGGAGGGCAGAGCGACCCTCTGCCACAGAGATGAGCCCCCAAGGGGCTTACAATGAGGAGTTCTCTGCCACTAGCACTCCCAACAGCTGTGACAAACCCTCCATTAGGGGGACATCTGGGTGGCACCTCTCAGTGCCCACCACGGAGCAGGACAGGGCATTGGTAACCACAGTCCTGCTCCTTCCTATTCCCAAAGCTTAGAAAGGAGGGCATTGTCTTCTGTAACACAGTTCCTTCCTCTTCCTGTCATCCTTTGTGCTGGGGAGAGTGGGTTTAAAGGTCTTACTGTGGTTTTCTTCCCTTTCAGTACCCATTAAGGTTCTGATACAATCCTTGCTTGTTTCTGCCTTTGCAGAAGTCCTTGGCATCATCTTGCAAGAATACTTTCTCATTTTCTTTTTGCTGCTATGACAATCAGTGCATCCTCGGCATTATAATTGCTCTAAATACAGTCTCAGCATCCCCTTTCCTCCAGTTCTGAGGGGATAAGATGCTTCCAAACATGAGTTTGTTTAATAAAATTTGGGCTACTCTGGGTGGCAGGCTGCCACTGAGCATATAATTCCTTTCCCTCTTATTTGAAGAAGCTACTGCTGGAGGCAGCTTTCCCCCCTCCTTTCTTCTTTCATCCCACAGATCATTTCCATACAGCCCACTCGATATTGCCTGGCAGCACGAGGGACCAGAATAGCACAGATGATTTGAAACCCTCCTCCCCCTTGTCTACTTTCGAGCTAAGCTATTCACAAGTGGCAGGATCGATTCATTTGAATTTCATCTCCCTTCATTTCCTTTGCCTTCTCCCTGGTGCTTGTGATAACGAGCAGTGAAATTGACCCAGGACCTAGGAGGCAGATGGAAGTGGGGGAGAATCCAGGGCTTGAGATAATCCATAGCTTGAAGACTCAAGAGTTAGCTTTGGTTCCTTCTCCTCCCACAGCTTTATCTCGTATGGCCACTGAACAGAGCCGCTCCACAAGTGGCCTCTGGAGAGATTTCTGTCCGCTCCTTCTTTTTGTTGACACTACAAAGACCACCTCCTCGAAGCTTTGATCTCGGTCGTCTCAGAAAGAGGCTCAGGTACCACAAGTGCACTTGGGAAGACATAATGTAGAAGTTTTACAATCACAGGTTAATAGAAAAGGGATGACCCTTCAAAAATGTATCCACAGCCCTTTCCAGACTCCCGGGCATGTGTCCTTCTCTGGTCAGCAGATGAAGAGTAAGGCACTTGCCTGCGGAGGAGAACAGGGAGAAAAGATAGTACTTACAGCGCCTCTGTGGGAGGTGGGGCGAAGTTCAGCTTAGTGGGGGAGTATCTTTCAGCAACAGCGGAGGATAGTGACCGTTCCCATCCCTCCTGAACAATTCCTGCTTGGAGTACACTTTTCTAGGACTCCCTCTTAGCTCTGGTTCTCGCAGGGCAAGAATGGCATACCTCTGTGACGCAGCAGGGGCAATGCCAGACCAAGGCAATAAAGCGAGGCCGATGAATTTTTTGGTGTCCCAGTGCATACAAAAGTTATGTTTACACGGTAGTGTAGTCTATTAAGTGTGCAGGAGCATTGTGTCTACAACACAATGTCCATGCCTTAATTAAAAG
>CM053603.1:62684848-62703320 GCA_028646535.1 Procyon lotor | reverse complement strand
TTGTAAAAAAAAAAAAAAAAAAAAAAGCGTTACCTGTGAAGAAGGACAAAATGAACTACAGTAAAATAAGGTATGCCTGTGTAATTGTTGGTTGGCTAGATCCCCCAAATGACGAGAATCTGCAGTGTGGATCGCAGAAGAATCCGCGTGTCACGTGACCGAGGCCTCAGTTTCTCCAGCCTTGGAGGGGCGCCAGCTGTTTCTGCTGCTGCACGAACTCTGGGATTCGCAGCTCTACCATGTTTTCCTGGACTCCAGAGAGTTCTCAGCAGCGGCCCACAAACGGACGCTCAGAGGGTCCATCTCCCTAAGGCTTGGTGATGACGGCTTACCTTCTAGAGCTGAGACGAAGTAGAGGCAGAGAGGGAAATGCTGCCCATTTAATGTGAAAACTCCGGTTAGTACAGCGTAGTCAAGACCCTTCCCCCACGCGCACCCCACAAATAGTTCACCTTCCTGTTTTGACTTCGTGTTTCTGCAAATCGTGCCCTGCCAGTGTCACAGGCTCAAAGACGGTGCGCCTGGGACGACACCAGGATCCGTCCCTACGTGGTCAACAATGGCGAGCCCTCCCAGAACCTGACTTCCTGTGACCAGGGTCATCGCTGGGTGGTTTGTGGGCAGCGCCGGTGTCACCCTCCCTTATCCTGCTGGATGTCAGATTACATGAACTGGGTACTGTCTTCTCCACGTCCCTAGTGTGAGAAGCTCTGTTTTTATTCTGAATCTGATTGCATATTAGTGGCTCTTTCTCTCCTCTTCCATTTCCACATGGACTGCCATGCAGATAAGTGCGACCGAAAGCCTGCACTGGGAAGGGGAAGGTGGCTGATCCCCAGGACTCCAGTCTCCTCCAACCCGGATCCCTGTGTCAGGGGCTTTAGGTTCTTGAGAAGCTTCCGTGCGGCCTTTCATTGAGCAAACATGTCCCGAGCACGGTCTCTGTCGCTGGCCCTATGGCAGCTCTGGAGATGCCCACGGCTGAGACACTCAGAGGGGCCAGAGGCCTGCCACATAGCGGAGTTTGGCTCTGCTCTACCCAACCCTTCCATCTGCAACATGAGGAGGTGCTGAAGTGGAAAGAAAGAAAAGGAAAAGAATGCCGGGGCGGGGTGTGTGTGTGTGTGTGTGTGTGTGTGTGTGTGTGTGAAGAGGCCGTGTGCTCAGGCCCAGGCCAAGCATTACTAACTCAGGGAATCAGGGAGACCAGTCCAGCCTCACCGCCCCTCCTGTTATCACATCCTGATACTCCGTGCAAAGCAAAAAGCAACAGATTGGGTAAAATAATACATTCAATCCCGACCAAACCTTCCTAGAGCTGAGCATGTATAAGATACATGCTAATACAATTGCAGTTTAGTTACAATTCCTGAAACCATGCTGCAGGCTATGAAATTTGTGACTGCATGTCAATATCGTGATGGTCTTTTTTTCCCCCCCTTTAAATTGTGCAAGCATTTAGAGGATTTAGAGGAGACAGGATGGGATTTTATATTCTCTTTTTCTGGGAATGGCTGTCTCTTTTCTGTTTGACTTTCTTAGCTTCACCTGGACTGTCTTACCTTTTTTTTTTTTTTTTACACTTATCTTAACCAAGCTGGTTGATTCACTGAAATGGAGTAAATGGTAGGATGGAAAATACCAATTCAGTTTTATTTAAACTGGCATATGATGTCGGAGCAAGGAGATAAGGGAAGCCTTACTGCGTCCCGCAGACAATTAAATGAGTTCGGAAAGTTTTATTTGGTTTGTTGTTGACAAGAGCTCAGTCCCTGGGTGGCTGTTAATTTTTCCGGGCAATTCCCAAAGGAACATCAAGCCACCTCAGGACTACACATTTCCCTATAGAATTTCAATGAACTACACAGTATAGAAAAGAGAAAACCATAGATCTCAGTTCTGATTTCCTTTTGTTTTGTTTTGTGGGGTTTTTTACCATGAAAAGATTGATTTATTCATTTACTTTTTTACATTTGAGAGAAGCATATGTTTAACTGGAAAGATAAAGGGCTCAGGTGGAGAACAGAAAGAGGCAAGAACATTTCTAGACTAGATAGAATGCATTGATCTGAAAGGGCTGCCTCTTTCATCCATTGGCATAATTAGGTAAATAGGAGGCAGCCTGTCTGATGATCCTTCTATTAGAATAATTGCCATCAACAGTATCCCAGCAAGTTCTTTATATGACTTTATTGTTTTACAAATACTGGTTTGTAAAAAAAAAAAAAAAAATGCAAATACTGGTTTGTTCTTCCATTCTGTCTTCTTTAGGGAGGACTTAAGGTTTTTTTTGTTTTGTTTTGTTTTGTTTGAAAAATACATATCACAGGATGAAATAAATGAGGACATTTGTATTTCTTTGTTCCACAATACCCAGGTGGTCCCTGAGAAGATGAAATTTGAAACTATACGTTAGAAAACTTGACGGAATGAAAAATCTAAATCTGAAATCAAGGGCACACTACGTGAAGATTGGGATGATTTACATACCACTTAGTTTCTGCTAACAGATTGGAGGGGCACCAGTTCTTTCTTTGATAAAATAGCAGTTCTCGAAGGGAAAACCTGAGGTTCTGGAAGGAAGGATAATATGAGTGCAAATCAATTGTCTATTCACCTTTAATAGAAATCAGGGTCCAGTGTTAGCCTCAGGTCATCAGCCTAGATTATTCAGTTGAGAGTGTCTCTGAGGCCCTAGGTCTGGCAGGCTCCTTAAGGGGTCAATGGCCAAAATAAAATTAGAGGAAGTGGAGCCTCAGGGTTCCGTCCTTCTGCACTACGGGTTTGGAGATTGGGTCCCATCCCTTGGGAAACTTTTCCAGACCAAACAACAGGTGAGAATCTCAGAGGGTCCACTTGAAGGCTATAGCTTCTACATTAATAAAACGTCATTTATTTCCATTCTGTTTCATCACGATTGCTAAGACATGACATTGCAATTCTTCACCGCATCTCTAGAAACGTTTTTCTTTGTAGTTGTCTCTTTGATGTTTGCCTTGGTGTTTGCAGGAGAGCCTGAGAGATCCAGGCTCTGCGGGATGTACAGAGTAGGATGGCTACTCCCGTATGCCCAGAACTGCCACACAGGCTCTGCGTCCAGGAATATGTTTAAAACAAAAATCATGCCACAAAGAGAAATAATTAATATTTATTGTGTACTGACCATGTGCCACGTAGGTACCTCACGTAAAGAATATGACTTCATCTTTCCTGCAAATAGAAGCAGTAAATACTTCTGTTATCCTCATTTGCAGATGAGGAAACGGAGGCAAGGCAAAGCTATGGAAGGAAGTGGGATTCAGACTGAGCCCTTGCTCCTAACCTCTGGGCTGTACTGACAGAGCACTGAGTCCGTGCTGGTCAATGGGCCAGGCACTAGCAACATGTGAGCCAACAATATGATAACGTATTACTCACTTTTGACCTAGGAATGGGAGGGATATCTTCCATCTATATATCAGGTTTTCTGGGCTACTTGGAGGTTACCATAACAGTTTGGAATTATGATAGACTATCATAGTCAGCAAATATAATTACATAATTTGGTTTCTATTGATGATACAACTGCTGGTGCTCTTTTGCTTTGAGCAATTATCACATTCTTGAATGATGTCCCTAGGATACTTTTATTGAGAAGCATATTCTTCTATTAGTTGTTAGTGTATGTACATTAAACAAATATCAATCAGTTGTCATGATAAGAAACGTAGATATATTAATTTTCTTAATTGTCAAAGTAGTCACGTGTATCAGCTGACTTTTAGCTGACAAGCACCCCCAAACCCAGTGTCATTTGTGTTGCTCACAAATTCATGGGTAGCTGGATGGTTTTTCTGGTCTTGGCCGGGCTCCCTTGTGAGTCTGTGGTCAGCTACAGGTCAGAGAGTTGACTATGATGATCTAGGCTGGACTTTCTCACAGGCAGGAAGCATGGCCAGGTGTAGGCTAGGGCTGGGACGACTGCCCCTCTCCTCCCATATCTGTTTGCTTAACACCCAGCAGGCCAGGCAGGGACTGTTCACTGGGTGACTTGAGGTGGGAGAGGGTTCTAAGAGTAGAAGCAAGAGCATGCATGGTCTCTTGGAGAGGCATAGGCTTGGAACTGGCATAAGGCCACTTCTGCCTCATCTGTGGTCAGAGAAAATACCAAGGCCAGCCTAGTTCAAGGAGTGGAAAGATAGACTCCCTTCTTTTTTATCTTACCTTCTGTTGTTGTATCTTATCTTATTATATTTTTTGAGAGAGAGAGAGAGAGAGGGAATGTGTGTAAGTGAGGAGAAGCAGAGAGGGAGAGAATTTCAAGCAGTCTCCGCCCTGAGTGCAGAGCCCATGGTGAGCCTTGATCTCACCACTCTGAGATCATACCCTGAGCTGAAATCAGGAGTTGGAGGCATAACCGACTGAGCCACCGAAGCCCACCTAAACTCCACTTCTTGATGGGAGGAATTTAAGGTTACTTTGCAAAAGCGCATGGATAATACAGGATGGGGAATAATGAAGACTGTTTTTTGAAACAATCTACCACAGCATATGAAATTAAGTATTATCATGCTCATTTTATAGATGAAAAAAACTGAGGTCCAGTGTTAAGTAACATGCCCTAAAAACTGATAAGTAGTAAGTTACTAGCACTAATTTGTAACTAGTAAGTGGTTGAATGACAAAATTAGGTAAACTGAGGCATGTCTAACCCCAAAGCCCTTTCTTTGACCATTCTATAAGATGTTCAAGGTCTTTAAGGATCATGTTATTAAATGACCTTATCAAAAATGAAGGTGGTGCCTGAGGATAAGGAAATAGGAGAGTATACAATTCAAATATAAAAATAATCCATTCATTTCCATTTGCTTAAAGGCATGAATAGTTTTAATCAAGGGTCACTTCTTTACTTAAATAAAACCATCCTAGTGATAGTTAAGGATTATTCATTTTTTTATCTCTGCTTATAATAGACTCTAGTTGTTATTGACTCTTTCTCTACAGTAAGTAATATTATACAGCCTGAGAGGGATCAAGTGCAAATGGAATTCTCATTTGCAAAATTTGTCACTATATATCCCTCCAAATATTCAGGTAAAGTGATAGTGTATTAGTAATAGCAATTGAGGTAGAATTAAATGTTGTTTAGTTAGATCTGAATTTAGCCAATAATTTCTGTGGGTAGTTTATGCTGTAAAAATAATGAGGTGTGGGGAGGCCTTTGGCAGGGGGACCAAGGATGTTGGCAAATTCCAAGCTAATAGGGTACTTTGCTGAAACTTCTCAGAACCTTTCACAGACTGATGCCCATTGTGACTCTCAGAGAGGGTATCTATCAGACTTGGGACTGTAGAATACCTGCTAGAACTCTCGGATACCTGGTATTCCACAGGACCCTTGGGAAAGCTGAACTGGATTCTCATCCCTTTGTATTCAGAGTCAATAGTATTGGTCAAGCGTCTGCTATGAGATGGGCACTGTCAGAACCAGGCATTATCAGAAACCCAGGAAATAGGTGGGTCTTTTTATTTATAGTTAAGGAAACTGATCAGTTAGTTTACTTGCTCAAGATCCCCCAGTTGGTATCATAACTGGGAGTTAAACCTGGTTTTATAAAACTTCAGGCTTATAATGTTTCCTGTACTCCATGAGATTCAGGAAGTTTAAATGACTGCCCATGGTAACTTGGCTGGTCAGAAGAGACACCATGCCTCACATACTTTTATAATCCCTGTAACTCCTGACAGAGAAGAGGTTATCTGTCAATGCCTACTGGCCAATCCCTTTATTACCTAGTTATTACGATCATGCTCATGGCAAAAAACTGGCAATAGTAGGAAAAAGTATAAGATAAAAAGCAAAAATTCTTTTCCATTTGTTCAGCTCCAGAACCATCCCTAGAGGATAAGACTATCATTTTTTATTGTTCTCCTACAACTTTTTAATTACACGTATTTGTTGTATGTATGTGTGTATAAATCTATTTTGTTTTACACAGATGAAATCATACATGTACAGTTTTCACCTAATATATCTTTTTATTATTATTATGATTTTTTATTAACATATAATGTATTATTTGCCCCAGGGTACATGTCTGTGAATCGTCAGGCTTACACATTTCACAGCACTTACCATAGCACATACCCTCCCCAATGTCCACTCCTGCCTCCCAGCCACCCTTAGTTTGTTAATATATCTTTTTTTAATCAGGATATGTAGATTGCTGTTTTCTTTTGTATTGGTGTACTATTTTTAATCAATTTTTTTGTGATGGATTTTTAAAGTATTTCTAGTTATTTTTTTAATTCCTTCTTTTTAAAAAATTTTCTGCTGTGAAGAAACAGTGCCCCAGTGAAGAAACAATCTATACATCTTTGCACAGTTATGTTTTTATTGGAAACCAAAACCAAAACCACACAGGGCATTGTTTCCCCTGGTGATCGCTCCTAGGAAAAATTGTGGGCTATTGCCAAGAAAATGTTGTATGGTCTGTAAATAAACATTCCTTACAATACAAATTTTGGACCAAATATAATATTCTACTTCTTTGGTCTGCCCTGTTCTCACCAGGGAGGAAATGGACTGAGCCAGTGGTCCTATCAGATGCGGCTGTGACTAAGATCCACAATGACTAAAACCAGGAGAGGGCGACTCAGACTCTTCAAGCTACTTGCCCCATGGAACAACTCTACATATTTTGGTTTTGATGCTATGGACACATATTCAATACACAATGGACAGATGCAACCAACTCTTAGCCATTTAAAGACTTTCCCATCATTTTATGCAATTGGCCCTTTCAATGACATAGACAATGAACAGAATTCAGATGAGAAGCTTGACTCTAGCAATTCCCCCTCTAGGAATTTATCTTAAGGAAATGATCCAAAAGGGAAAATGTATCATCTAGAAACATTTATTTCAAGTCCTCATTTTTTATGATAAATTATTAGCAAAAACGGGAGAAAATCAAAATATCCAGCAAAAGAATAATTTTTTGGATAGATCTAATATATAACTCCATTCACTGGGGCATGGTGCTGGTATTAAAATAATGAGGATCATGACAATTTAGAATCTTTAAAAAGTAACAAAATTGTTACCTACGCTAAAATGGCAATCATAAAATTACCTAGAGGAGCAAAATATGAGATTTGTTAGATGTTTGAATTCTAGGCAGTCTTTTTTAGTTATAAAACATTATATCTATTTTATAATATTATTTGTAAATGTAATAAGTTAATAGTTCACAGAAGATAATTTATGTGGCTGTCTAGGAAGAATGTGAAGTTTGAACAAAAAGTCTGTTTTAATCTCAGTCAAGGATTGACATATTCCTTTAAAAAGGCAGATTTGACTAGGTGCTCTCCTAACATTTTTTTTTTTTTTTTTTTTTAGAGAGAGAGAGAGATCACAAGCAGGCAGAGAGGCAGGCAGAGAGAGGAGGAAGCAGGCTTCCTGCTGAGCAGAGAGCCTGATGCGGGGCTCGATCCCAGGACCCTGAGATCATGACCTGAGCTGAAGGCAGAGGCTTTAACCCACTGAGCCTCCCAGGCGCCCCTCTCTCCTAACTTTTAAGGAAGCTGCCTGTAAGCAAGATAACCATCCATGTGTGTCAAGGACATGCTAATCATCCCCATTTAATCATGTTATCTCTAGTAAACATCATTCCTATATGATAAGTTAGTCTTCTATGGCTTAGGAAGTCTTTCACAGAGCAATGACCTACATGATGCCTAAAGCCAAAGCAGAATACACGTACATCATCAGTGAAATGTTAAAGATCTTGTCCACTATATCGTGTGGTAGCCCTTTCACAGGATCTTTTTAAAATTCTGAAATTTGAAAACCTTTCTCTCTGCTTACTAATCATCTTTCACTAAAATTAGTAATAATTCTGTAATTCGACATTTTTATCTTCTTCCTTTGACTTCCAGGAAGCTCAGAGCTAAGCCAGGTCTTTAGCTGAAGCAAAACTCCTTAATCCAGTGTAATGGAGAGTCGACTAGAACTGACTCTGTGTTCTAGTCTCCACTCCCTACAGGGTTAGTTTCCCATGGCTACTCTAATAAATTACCACAAACTTTGAGGCTTGAAACAACACACATCTGTTCTATAGTTCTGGAAGCCAGAAGTTTGAAGCCATTTTGCTGGACCCAAATCACTTTGTCAGCTGGGCTCATTTCTTCCAGAGGCTCTGAGGGAGCATCTGTTTCTTGCTGTTTCCAGCTTCTGGGGGCTGCCCGCATTTCTTGTAGCCACATCCCTCCGATCTCTACCTTGGTACTATATTGCCTTCTCTCCCATATCAACTCCACCTCCAACTCCTTCTGATAAAGATATTTGTAATTACATTTAGGGTTCACCCAGATAATCCAGGATGATCCCTCCATCTCAAGATCCCTAACTTAATCCCATCTGCAAAGTCTCTTTTTCCATAAAAGATAAAAATCCATGGGTTCCAGGGATTAAGACTTAGATACTTCCGGGGGGGTGGGGGGGAGTATTTTTCAGCCTACCACAATCTGCCTTCTGGTCCCGAAGATTCACATCCATTCTCCATGCAAAATATATTCATTCATATCGCAACATCCCTCAAACTCTCAACCCATTATGACATCAAATCGAAATCCAAAATTTCATCTAAATATCATCAGCTCAAAAGCCCCGAATCTCATCATCTAAATCATCCCAAGTAAACCTAGAGATGCTGGCCATGATATATCCTGGAGCAAAATTTCTCTCCATCTTCAAAGTAAAGTGTTTGGTCCAGTACTTTGCACATAGTAGGTATCCAAGAAATGTTAACCACCACTGGAGCTTAACCACCAATATTCCCGTTATTGCATTAAGGATAGGGTCACACTCTGGCCCTACACTCTCCTAGCAAAGAGAAGACGAGGTGTAAGGTAATGATGGTGAGGATAGGAACAATAATAGTGGTGTAGAGGGACAGTGATAATAAGTTTGCATGGAGACTTTATCATGTAAGAGAAAATTTTCTAAGTGTTTTATAGGTGCTATCTCAATTCATCCTCATAAAACCCCTTTGAGAGAGAGACTGTTACCCCCATGTTCAATTGAGAAGACTATGGGGTAGAGAGTTTATTAATTTGTGAGTGGATGAGCCATGATCTCCATGCGCCCAATTAAAATTGCTACACATGTGTTTCTGTCGATATACTAGTCCTTTCATAGTCCTGGAATACATGAAATACAATTTCAAGAAATTGCTTCTCATTTCACCTTGGGTTTCTATTCTGTGTCACTATAAGGAGATAAGCCATACTCAAATGAGTATTCCTAAAACTCTCTTGCTTTATCAGGAAGGGATTTTTCTCTTGCAGTCCTATTGTTATTGTTGTTGTTTATTTTTTAAGCATAGAATCTCCCATTCGAATTTTCATTTAAGAAACTTGAAACTTTCTGACAAGTGGAAAAATTGGTGTAATAAATACTTTTATATTCATCACTTTCCATTTGCCAGTTGTTAATCTTTTGCCACTTTTGGGTCCCTTTTTCCATGTAAAACTATAGTTTTGTTTTTCCTGGGTATTTTGAAAGTTGTAATTGTCATGACATTTTACCGCAAAATACTTCAGTATGTACCTCTTATGAACAAGGAGTCTCTCCTTCCTACTCAAATCATGAAAAGCCCGAAAAATTTATATTTGATGCAATAACATCTAATATAGAGTTTGTGTTCAAAATTTTCCCTAATTGTTCCAAAATGCTCTTTTCTAGTATTTTTTTTTAATCCAAAAGTCAGTCTTTGCATTCCTTTAGTTGTTACTTGTCTTTTCCCTTTAATCAGTAATAGTTCTGCAGACTATTTTTGTTTTTTGTGTATTTGTGTGTTTTGTTGCTGCTGTTGTTGTTGTTTTTGTTTCCTTTCAGTGACCCTTAGAAGCGTCCTGATCAGTCACCTTGCAAAGTGTCTCAAGTTCTGAATTGGTCAATTCCTTTCCTCTAGATTAGATCGAGGTTAAATATATGTTGGCATCAATACTATTATAGGTTATGTGAGAATCATATCCTAGTTGGTTATGCTTAAGAAAAAGACATGTATGTCTCTGGAAAAGGAATGACTTGTTATTTTAGGAAAAGAGCCAAATACTAAAACCCACAATAGAGCGTAATCTTTAAATATTCATTGACCACTGATGGTTTCTGAAGCACATTTTACATATATTTATTTTATTTTGTCCTCATGACTATGAGACCAATAAAGTGGGTATTACTGATTATAGTTCTAGGACAACAAAGGCTAGAAATGTGAGTGATTTGCTAAATTCCTGGAATTCATTCCTCAGAAGCTGGGGTTTGAATCCAGTTTCTAGACTTAGGTTTGAATCTCAATCCTGTACTTTTCCCACCAAGTCAATGGATAAAGTTAATCAAAACAAGGTTTTGTTGTTGTTGTTGTTGTTGTTTTTTAAATGGTGTAACAGTCACTCATCCTACTCAGAAATGCAACTGAAATCAACATAAGTTAGTGTTTTCTAAAAGCAGCCTTCAGGTTGCTTCAGGACCCTGGTGAGTTTTAGGGAGCCTACATTTATGTAGATTATGTGTTAAGAGCTTGCAAAGCTCTCAGAGTTAAATGTCATAGGCACTTGCTGAGAAATAATAATAGAGAAGCAGAAAGAAACTTAGATGGATAGGTTCCCACTCAATCTCCCTATAAACTTGCAGCATGTTGAATAATAAATACAGATGTTCTCAAAGACAGTTTTATCTTTATTCTGTGTTTAGTCCTACAGAGAGATACATACTAAATCCAAAAAAAAAAAAAAAGTGGTTTTTGTTTGTGTATTTCTTTGCTTTTCTCTGTTTTTTTCCAGTAGGTTTATGGGTGGGAAGAATGTTTAAATCCACTCTGGAGACCTATGAGCATTAGATCATGTAGAAAGGAGGCAAGGTGTTCATAAAAGTTGGGATTTTTTTCCCCCCAATGAACTGAGGGGAAAATTTTCATTTCCCTCAATGAATTTGCTTAAAGAGTTATTTCGTAAAAATAGGTTGAAAAGAGGAAAAGCAGTACCTGAACTGACTGAAAGCTGGGACAGATGGGTGTCATGTCATTTTGATAAAAGTTTTGTATGAATAGCCTTTAAAAGATTCTTACAGGAAAAGGAGTTTCTCCTCTTGTTATTGATTTTCCCAGTTTGTAGGAAGCAGTCAACAGAGGACTGGTTTGGCATTTAAAACTCAGTGCTTTGCTTACAGACTCTCCATATCAAAAAGTGGCCAGTAGAAAAGATACATAAACCAATGGGTGTTGAATGGGAGCTATTCTATAGGACATTTGCATCCAGGTTCTGTCCTTCTGCTGACCAGCTGTGTGACTTTAAGCCGTCTCCATTCAATGAGTTCTTCAATTATACTAAAATAGAATCAATGATGCTTATCATGTGTATCTAAAAGGACTGGTTAGAGATAATTACATGAAAGCATCTACATGGACTTGTCCCAAAAGCATCTAATGTAATCGTAGTTCACAAATGTAAGGCAAATGTAATTTTAGAGCTTTTGGTTTAGAAGTATAGGGGAGAAAATTTTTCCTCTACATTTGTAGGTTCGTTTGGCTGGTCCATTAAATTGATGTAAAACAGGTTAATAGGAGAAAAACAAATTTAATGACATACAGGGAGTATGAGAGGCTCCCTGACAGTCAGGCAGTCGAGGTGTGCATGCCCTTCTGAGCTAAAATGATGGGTGTAGGGGTCTGAGGTTTCAAAGGGAAGGAAGACCATTCACGGAAAGATGGGAAGAGTGGATGTTTAGTAAATATATGTTTGTGGGGCCATGAAGAGACAATGGGACACAGAAAGGAAGTGGAACAAACAGGCCCTGCTGATTTCCACCCATCTGACCACACCTAGTCCGTATACTTTGTAGTTATCTCTGGTGCTAGCTCTCTTCCTAAACCAGGCCCTCTATCTGAATTCTTGGAGGCAGGTAAGAAGGAGTTATAAAGCTCTTCCTGAGTCCTTGAGGACTTGATTGTCTTCAGCTCAAAATAATAATCATGCCAGAGTAGTGCTCCCGGGAGAGACTCATTCTGAGCCCCTTCAGAAGCGTATGCCAGCTGTTCTCCCTCCCTCCTCCCATCCTGCTAGTCTTCCTTTCTAGTAATATTTCCCCAGTGTAAAACACATCATGGTCCTTGCTCCTCCTCTTAGTGGAATCAGTTGAGAAGGAGGAAAAAAATTATGGTAGTTCTTCTGTAGAGAGGTGTGTGGTGCCATGTTTGACCACATGAGCTCTGGAAGGGGAAGGACTTGAGTTCAGATTATGCCCTTTAGCTCAGCATCTATGGCAAGTGGACAAGTTACATCACCTCTTTGTGCTTCAATTTGCTCATCTGTGCGAACATGATAATTGCTACCTTTAATGATGGAACTGAGGATTACACAAGGTGATATATATGTATATTCAGTATAAAATGCAACTCAGTTTCTGCTTCCACCATTCCTTTCATCTCTGTTCTGTGCAGGTGATCATCTTCCTCTAGTCCTTGAATGAAAACATCAGTCAGCCCCCATGATTTTGTGCCAGTCTCAGGTAATATATTGTCCTACCATTACTTTAAGTCACAAACTCAATTAACTTAAACCAAAGTAAAAATTAAATATGATAATGGAAATGTCTAATTCAAGAGATTAGCCAAGACTCTGAATTTCATTTAATATTCAGCAATTCTCCCCTCTCCTTGTTTCAGGTGTAAAGGAAAGGAAAAGAAGGTATGGTGGGTAGCTCCATGTCTCCTCTCTGCCCCTCCACTCCACCCCCTCTCCCAGGCTTTCAGCATCACTGGGTTTCAGCTGCTCTGCTCAGAGGCTTGCTGGAAGATGGAATGAGATGGGCCTGGTGCTGCTCTCCTTCAGAATTCTGTCCATTTAACCAGGGACCTAGTCAGAACTTCAATTTTATCATCCATTATTCATGTTAGATGAGTTCATCACTTAATAAATACCTGGCATGTAATAAGTGCCAAGTAAACAATAGCTATTTTAATGATGAAATGAGAATGGATCCTAATGATTTCGATAAGTGTTTATTAAATTCTTACCCTGGGCAATAAGAGAACATAAAAATGAGTAAGACATTGATCCTGCCCTCTGAAAACTCGTGGTCTGGTAGCAAAGATAAACAGATAGCTTTAATTACAAAAGCAAGAGTTTCGAGCTTTCAGGAGCTCCTGATTTTAAAAATTATGAATCTGCAAGCAGATTAAATTCCTTCTAAATATAAGGATCCTTAGTTCCTCCTGTATCTGTCAGCCTCATCAGTTCATATCCTTAACTAAGTGTTGATAGCTGCTTTCATAAAGCAGCCACCTAAATGACTCCTGGGCCAGATCTTCTTCACCAGAAAGTGATTCCAAGCTGGAGAGGTCTTCGCTTGGGATGACTTCTGATGAATCTCGTATTTGTGGAACAGAGTGCTGTTCATCATCACTTTTAGAATTGCTGATCTCTGTTTATTGAGGTAGGTTTCTGTGTCTGTGTGAGGAGAAGTAGTGGGACATAGGATTGGAAAAGGAGGATTGTTATAAACAACAGGGGGTCATAAAAGCTTTGCAACCAGTGGAAATACATGGTCAGAAAGTTATTTTAACCCAACGTTAGAAGAAGAAAGGAAGCTGCATGTGGACAGTCCAGGAAGGACACTTTTGCTTCCTTTTGGAGCAAAAGGATGGAGGTTTAAAGAGGCAGCAAGTACCCAAAGCTCAAGAGAGGGGGGCAAGGAAGATGAAAATAGAAACTGTTCTCAAAAAATCAGGAGGGAAGAATAAGTGGTGTATGGCAGAGGAGGAAGGCAGTTGGGTGGGGAAAAAGGGTGAAAATTTTACTTTCAGGGATACTCCGTTTGCAGCCTGGGCTGAATCTTGTGGTAATAGATAGTTTGAATAGAAGAGTAGAACCGAAGTTCCTCGCAGAGCTCAGTGCAAAAGATGTGAATAAAATCTCAAAGAGCAGCAGTAAAGAAAATTATCTGTACAATTCATTCACCTGAATCATTCAGATCCCAGCAGTCCCTAAGTTTTCGGTCAGGATTTACACATTGATGTCTTATGCAACTCACACTTAGTCGATAGAAAACCTGAGCGTATAAAGAAATCCTTATATAATTTCTACAGTAGGTTATAATGCTAATTTTGGAAATACTATATTGAAAATATCACATACTCAAACTGTATGTCTTTATGAAAGTAAATGAAAACTACCCAAATGAGAACAAGCAGAGGCCATTTTTCCCGAGCTTTTTTTTTTTTTTTTAAAGATTTCATTTATTTATTTGACAGAGAGAGAGATCATAAGCAGGCAGAGAGGCAGACAGAGAGAGAGGGAGAAGTAGGCTCCCTGCTGAGCAGAGAGCCCGATGTGGGGCTCAATCCCAGGACCCTGAGATCATGACCTGAGCCGAAGGCAGAGGCTTAACCCACTGAGCCACCCGGTGCCCCTCCCAAGCTTTCTATAGCAAGGGAGCCAGCCGCCATCCCCTGCATTTAGCAGAGACTCACAGGCGGGGAGGGGAGTGGAAAAGCTTGTTAGTGGGAAAAATTCTGAAAGGCTTCAGAAGTGCCGTGGTGAGTGGCTCCTGGCATAGGGAAGCTGGAGGCAGGCTAGCTAGAACCAGAGCGTCCTGTGCGATTGGTGAGGGGAGCAGATTTGGCTTTCCCTGGTTAGTCCTAAATTGGAGGTAGGAATGAAAATGAGGGAAGCTGGCAGTTACTCATCTGCCTGAGTTGGGACAATTGCTACCAAGGTTGTAGTTTGACTTCCTGGGCTGGTTGCAGCAGGTTGGGGTTCAGGTTCTATTTTTATGTATGGTCTCACCATTGTCACTTTGCATCTTCAGTTTCCCATGTTGAAACGTGTTCAGCCTTTTAACATTTTTTGTCTTGTTATTTGCCCAACCTTCTTGGCCACCATTGTCCAAATATTCCATGTGCTCGAAAATTGCCTCTTGAGACATTATGTTCAGATTGGTTTTTTAGTTAATCCCTGGTCCTTTCGTATTAACTTTTTAAAAAATTTTTATGTAAACCAACAGAAACAGAACACCTTTAAACCGCAGAAAATGAAATCCATCAGAAGAGTATTAAAAAAAAAAAACAAAAAAACAAGGGGCACCTGGGTGGCTCGGTGGGTTAGGGCCTCTCTGCCTTCAGCTCGGGTCATGGTCTTGGGGTCTTGGGCTCGAGCCCGGCATCAGGCTCTCTGCTCAGCGGGGAGCCTACTTCCCTCTCTCTCTCTCTCCCTGCCTCTCTGCCTACTTGTGATCTCTCTCTCTCTGTCAAATAAATAAATAAATAAAAATCTTTTTAAAAAGCCCAAACAAACAAAAAACAAAAAAAAAAACCCTCCTTTTTTCCCCGTCAGCCCCCGAGTTCCACTCCTCACTTAGGTACTAGTAATAGTTTCTTATACATTTCCTTCCATACAGATCCTTTCAGAAATGATCTATACATATATAAATCTACACCTGTAGTTGCACACTTACTTCCTCTTTTTAAAAATTTTGGACAAATAAGATGACGCTATAAGAACCCTGTTTTCCAAGCTGCTTTTTGAGGTCATCTTTGGAGACCTTTACAACAGTACAATTTAGTCTAACTTATTCTTGCCTTTTTAAATTTGAATAGCTGTTCCTCAATTGCTCATACAAAAAGAGTGCCCCAAGTATCCCCTTGTCAAGTTTGGAGAGTGCTTTGCTCTTTACACCTTCACTGACAGTAGATAGGCTTCCTCATTTTAACCAAGATGTTAGGTACTTTAACTTGAATTTATTTCACTGTCAGTGAGATCAAGGATCTAGTCGTATGACTTATTGGTCATTTGTGTATATTGCTTCTCCGCCCATTTTTCTGTTAGATCAGGTTCTTAACCCTTGGTCAGAACTTCTTGTATACTGAAGAAATCAAGCCTTTATTTTATCATCCGTCTTTTCATTTTGTGTATGGTCTTACTTTTTGCCATACGGAAGTTTTAATTTCAAGTACTTAAATTTATGAGGTTTGGTGTTTTTTTTTTTCCCATTGATTTGAATTTTACCTCCCAAATCGTACGGCTTCCCTATGTTGCTGCGTCGTGCTTTTTAATCAAATCCTTGTGGGTAGCAGAGTTGCATGGAATGTAATTGGGAGAAAGCGGTGTGTCTGGAATTTCTTCCTGAATTGGTATACTCACTTATCTCAGAAGAGTTAATGAAAGCTTTGGGTTAGAAGCCCTGAGTGTCCCTAAGTGTCCCCTAATGATGAGAAGAAAAGAACAGGAAGCAAGATAGAGTTGTTAATCAACCACCGAAAGATCTGTCTTCTCAGGCAGTCTGCTAAATGCACTTTTTTTTTTTTCCTTCTGGAAACAATATTTGATGGTTGCCACCCAATCCAGGCATTAATTGCTGTAGCTTGGAAACCTATGTGACAGGGAAATGTGAGGAAGGCATGGGTCTGGGGACAAAATGGCCCCCATAGCATCCTGCCCCAGAAGTACTGGAAGGTAACGAGGGAGTGGGGATAGGGTAGTGTAACGAGTTGAGAAGTGGAGAGGGGGAATCAAGAGGTAGACAAGATGCTGTTTAATTTGCTCTGCCCCTTTCGCTGGTCTTGCTGCTTATCAGTGACACTGAGTGATGCTGCTTCTGTTCTTGCCATCAGCAGTGTGACCCCAGCCCTTCTTTGTGCTCTACATCCTCATTCTGAAGTTAGTAAGGAGGCGCTCTCTTTCCCAGCAGGATGCTATTTTGCATTGATGGATAGACTTGACTGAAACAGGGCAAGAGGAAGTTTGGGATTTCAGAGTTCACCGCTCTTTAGATTTGCACTATGCTCTTTAGATTTGCACTATGCTCGGTGGTAGCTGATGAATACCCACATTTTTACTATGAGCCACGTTTCCCAAAATCTTTGTTTTCCAATGTCAAGATGCTATATCCCTTTGGAAAATAGTAATTCAGCAGAATAGAGTGGAGAGGCAGTTTTCCATCCTCCCTGCTGAAGGTGACCTTGACTCCATAACTTTGGCCCTCTGTCTGCCTCCTGGACATCGAAGGGCTTAGTTCTCTACTTCTTGCCTCTCTTCTCACTTTGTCTTGGCTGAGGGTGGAGGTTCTAGAGGCTGAGTCATAGCAGCCCAGTCATCTAGCCAATCCCAGAGCTTTTATTTCTCTTTTACCAAACATCATAGAAAGAAAATGAATACTTAGTTGGAGTCCAACCTCTCTGAATGCAAGAAACACTCTGTATTTATGTTCCTAATAGGCATTCTATTCAGTGTATACCTGGATCATTTCGGCACGAAGAGGGATTGCACCCTGATGTTGAACTCATGATGTGTCCTCATCATTTCTCGGCTGTTACCATAACCATTGGACTGATCATTCTGGAGAAACCTAGATTTAGTCTCGAGGAACCTACTGAAAAGAAGCTCCAGTCTTCCTTCCATCAACTAGGAGCCTACACTCATTATTTTTTCCAAAGACCACCATGTCAACATATAAAACCAATAAACATTAGATGAGCCAATATATGTATTAAAAATAAAAATAGTCACCATAGGGAAGAAAAAGCATAGCTAGATTCTTTAATATTTTATTGGATCATTCATCCTATGGATATTTATTTAGCCTTTAATACATGCCAAGCACTACTGTAGCATTTGAATATATCTGGAATAATAATAGTAACTGCAGCCAACAATATTGAACCCTGACTGCTTTTTTAGGCATTGGGCTAAATGCTTTATGTGGATTATCTCATATAATTTTCAAATCAACTCTGCAATTGGGTTCTTTTATAATTTCTATACAAAGATAAGGAAAATGAGGTTTGGTGAGGTTAAATAATTTGCCCAGGAGCACATTGCTAGCAAGGATTATAGCTGGGATACAAACCAGTGTACTTTTCACTTTTTAATTGTTTGCTGCTGTTTCTACATGAGGTGGAAACAAAATCCTGGCCTCATAGAACCATTAGTCTCAATTGGTGAGACATTTTTCATCAGATAGACTCTGAATCAGTCTCTGGAGAGATGTGGAGTATCCCCCAGTGAAGACTTTCCACTTTCCAGCAGGATCTAGGCCGTTGATGGGAGTCGGCTGATTACATAGACTCTTTTTATTTTCTCTGTTCAAGTTCATGTCTCCCATGTCCTGTGTCCTCATGTCCTCACCCTAGGATCCTTTGCCTTATCCTTCTGCCACCCTCTTTCCTCTCTGAGTGCGCTCCCCTCCACATCTGTTTACTTTTTCTCTCTCCCCTCTAACAATCACTAGAGTCCCCAAATGTCATGCAGTGCAGTGTTGAAGGAAAACATGGAAGGGAGGGAAACTCACTGCAAATGAAATGAGCTATTGATGGATGGCTTCAAAAGCCTAGGGGTCCTTCTTTAGCATTCTCTGGCATTTAAGGGACTCAGGATTCCAAAAGCACATCCAATTCATTCTGCTGGTGCTAATCTCATTTTTCCCATGATTAACA
>CM053603.1:62620556-62684348 GCA_028646535.1 Procyon lotor | reverse complement strand
CCATTCCCATCCATGTTGATACAAAAGTTGGATATTCGTCCTTTCTGATGGAGGCATAATATTCCATTGTGTATATGTACCATAGCTTCTTTATCCATTCATCTGTTGAAGGGCATCTTGGTTCTTTCCACAGTTTGGCAATTGTGGCCATTGCTGCTATGAACATTGGGGTACATGTGGCCCTTCTTTGTAATGCATCTGCTTCTTTGGGGTAAATACCCAGGAGTGCAATGGCAGGGTCATAGGGTAGCTCTATTTTTAATTTCTTGAGGAATCTCCACACTGTTTTCCAAAGTGGCTGCACCAGCTTGCAATCCCACCAGCAGTGTAAGAGGGTGCCCTTTGCTCCACACCCTCTCCAACATTTGTTGTTTACTGTCCTGTCGATTTTGGCCATTCAACCCACAGAATGGGAGAAGATATTCGCAAATGACACTACAGACAAAGGTCTGATATCTAAGATCTATAAAGAACTCCTCAAACTCAACACCCACAAACCAATAATAACATTAAAAAATGGGCAGAAGACATGAACAGACACTTCTCCAAAGAAGACATACAAATGGCTAACAGACACATGAAAAAATGTTCATCATCTTTAGCCATCAGGGAGAATCAAATAAAATCTTTTTTTTTAAAAAGAGTTAATAGCTATAGTCAAGGTAAATGGTCTTCCTTAAGACAATAAATTCTAATGTATCACATATGGGTAGATGCTGAATCCAACATATGAACGTTCCAATTTCGTTCTTCTCTGTGGCAGGTTGGGTGCTCATAACATACACTCTTCTCTTGAGAAAGATTTTTTTTTTTAATCTTTTTTTAAGATTTTATTTATTTATTTGACAGAGAGAGAGTGAACGCAAGTAGAGGGAATAGCAGGCAGAGGGAGAGGGAGGAGCAGGCTCCTCGCTGAGCCAGGAGCCTGATGTGGGGCTCGATCCCAGGACCCTAGGATCATGACCTGAACTGAAGGCAGATGCTTAACAACTGAGCCACTCAGGCGGTCCCGCAGGAAATTTTTCTTAAACATGAGATTTTTTTATTTTTCCTAAACATGAGAGTTGTCTCCAAAACACAATTTTGTGATTCATCTGAAAAAAAAAAAAATCTAAAGTAAGAAAAATAACAGCTTTGGGAATGAAGTAATCCTGTATGATTTACGTCTTTTTTTTTTCCCCTAGAGATTTCGCCCTGCCTAAATTAAATGACATTTTGAAGTGCCTTTTCATATGAATATACATATATATATGAATTAGAAGGTATAATTCCAAAAGCCAACAGGAGAAAAACAAGTATTCCCGTAAGAGATTGGACCATGCTCCCATCACATCTCATCTAGGGTTAAGTGACTTGCAGTCTTTCTGGACAGAAGTAGCAGAGTCTGAGCCTCAAAGGGGCATCAAATGCTTCCCCTCCCCATCCTATGCTTTGCTACCTGCCATGAGAAAAGCATATCTCAGCCATGGGGCTAAGGAGCATGATAGACCCATGAAATGGATTTCCTGAACTTCCTGAAACAGATTACCTGGTAGTTTGAAGCAGTCACGCCTGCTGACTTTCAGAACTGTGAGCAGGAAAAACAAAAATGTTTCCTCCTTTCTCAGTCTGTTCGGGCTGCTATAACAAAAATACCACAGACTGGTTGGCTTAAACAGCAAACATTTCTTTCTCAGAGTCCTGGAGTCTGGGAAGTCCAAGATCAAGGTGCCAACAGATTGGGTGTCTGGTAAGAGCCCATTTCCTGGTTCATAGATGACCATCTTCTGGCTGTGTCATCCTACAGCAGAGAGCAGGAAGAAGCACATTCTTTCAGAATTCTTATGACAGCATCAATCTCATCCATAAGGACTTTCTTTCATGACCTCATCTCATCTTTTTTCCCCCAAATATGTTTCTTTTCTTTTTTCAGTGTCACAAGATGAATTGTTCGTGATGACCTCATCTCATCTTAATTACCTCCCCAAAGCCCTACCTCCCCAAACCATCACAGTGGGAGGAGGGGGAAATAGAGTCTCAACACATGGATTTCAAGGGGACACAAAACAGTCCATAGCACTCCTTTAAGTCACTGAGATGGTTTGTTTGGCATACAGTAGATGGCAGCAATAGCTGACCATTACAATCCATAAGAAATAACCTTAAAGTATAGCTACAGGTAAAGGGATGAGCAAAAAAGTGCCCCCAAGATTCTCCCTACTGCTGTAAGTGAATGGCCCCCAACATCGATGGGGAGAAACAGACCAGGGTTACTGCATTCTAAGCCTGGAGGGCATACTTTATTTTAAGAAGAAACACACTGTGTGTGATGTGCATATAAACAATCCACACTCTTTCTTTGTAAAAATTCTTTGGGCAAACCCTTCGTCAATACCAAAATGCCACCTTCGTGTGTCAATCTGATTCTCACATAAAAGCAAATGACTGTAGGCATGAATGTCAGAAAATGTTTTGCTTATTTCCAAAAATCACCATACTTAAGATTGATTAGAACCATGCCAAATCATGTCTACATTTTATTGTAACGTATCTTCCTGAGATGGGTTTGAACAATTCATAAAATTCACAGGACACATAGTCCATAGGGAATGAAATGCGTTGAGGTTTTGCAAGGTAATTAGCACTTCTCTTAAGAACCAAGGTACTCACTGTACCTAAGGGCTTCCCATCCGTGGAGCTGCAGCTCATTGAGAAGATAATCATGTGGCAGGAGAATCAGGAATTTCCATTTCACTTTCTTATTCACATCGTGGTGTCAAAATTCATTGTTAATTGGAAGTATGGTCTGTTATGATTTGCAAAGTATCCTTCACAAGCTGAGTCACTGTGTGTGTCACAGCTAGAGAGTAAGATAGAACCAGCTTTGAATCCTGAATTTTCCATTTCCTGGGAATCACCTTATTATGAGGGTGAAATGAGATAGATTGCATCAGGTGCATGGTATGATACCTAAACAGAAGACCCAAGCTTAAGGTTCAGTATTGTGTGTTGCTTTGAGATCTGGTAAAATGGGGAAGGACAGGAATGGCCTAAGTGCTAGTTCCCCTCCCCACCTCTCCACCCCTCCACCTCTCCACCCCTGCACTTCTCCCAAACAATCCTTCTTATCATGGGAACCAGCCATAGTCCTTGCTTACCCTCAATAGTGAAATCCAGTTTCCTGCTGGCTTTCAGAATTATTAAAGCAAGCCATCACTTCCTCCCATGGGAAGGAAGGGCACCTCACCCTCTTGATACTTCCAAACGTGCTTCCCACAACCCCTGATGCTTTATTCCATCCTCAAGCACAACCCTGTGTAACCCTGCGTGGCATGCAGTGTTCTCCTCCCCTGGGTGTGCGTATGTGCAACAAATAAGCAGCTGTTGACCTTATCTGTCCAGTGTCGGCTGTCTTGTGTTTGGCCATCTCTATAGTGCAGGAATCTCTCTTTTAACAATGTGGTGAAGAGACCATCAAAACAAATATATAACCCATTGCAAATAATAAATGGTAAATGATGGCATAATTTTCAAAAAAAAAAAGAAAGAAAGAAAGAAACCTTAACATTGTACTCTGGCCCCTTAGAAATCCCTTGGAGTTGTTTTCCCTCCAAGGAGAGAGGTGACCCTCCTCTGTGCTTTGTTATCCAGAGCTGACATTTGGACGCTGAGACCAACGGAGAGGGGTGAGTACCACAGCTGGAGAGGAACCAAGGAGCCTTTGGCTTGCATAATTCGTGCTCAGTGTGACCCATAAAATAAAGGAAGCAGGAATGAAAAGTCAGGTTCCACAGTCACTATAATTCTTTCAACATTTCTAGGGTGTCTCACCCTGCTCTGAACTCATGGGATGAGTTCCATCCCATGGAATTCATGGGACATGTCCCATGACTGTGGTACGTCGGTCATCGACGGACTGACGTCGACGGTCGTCGACGTCAACCAGGACACGTCGACAACCGTCGATGTGGTCGGATGGACCACGGACCATCCACGGACACGTCCCAGTTGTTGGCTGTGTCTGAGCACCCTGGGAGCTTCCCGGGCAGCCCGGTGGGTGAGGAGAAGCTTGAGCGCCAGAGAAAACCTCTGAGAGCTCTCAGGAAGCCAGAAATGAAGATCTCACATCCTCAGTTGCTGGCTGCCATTGCTTCCTAAGAAACATGTCACCCTGAGCATTCAACCATTACACTAAATAAGATAGAGTGACAGCGTCGTTCCCTGTTGCCTTCATAGCACCTGGTGTGATGCCTCCCATTGAGAGGTCTCCCAACAAACATGGTTGAGTGAATTGTTGACCAAATGAACAAATGCAGAAGTCAAATGAATTTACTATGCACCTAGCACACGGTAAGACTGTAAGGATTATAAAATATGGTCCCTAAGCTTAAGGAGTCTCCAGTATATTTGAGGGGATAAAAACCAGAGTCAAGGAGCAAGAAGGAAGACGTCAATGCGAGAAGAAAGAGTTGGTGATGGCTCTGTGAAGAAGATGGGGATGGGGTGTTGGGGAGTAAGAGGAGTCTGAAAAGAGAGACCTATGTGAAAATGAAGAGTCAGCTGGGAGGGGAGTGGGGTGAACAGACGCTTGTGTTTTCTCTTTATGGAATACCTTCCATGTTTCTTACCACCTATTTTCAGAAGAAACAAGAAGAAGGAAGAGGCATAGGCACATAGATGTCCTGCAGGAAATGCCTGTGAGCTTTGAAAACAAATGGTCATACTCTAAATATGCAAATGAAATCAGAGGATTTCTTGTAAAAAGAGTGAGCCATTTTACCCCATTTAGCTTTCTTTTGAAGGGCAACATCATCAGTTTTGCATGTTCTCATCTGTGAAATTTAGTGTACTCAGTGTGGTACTAAAATACCATTGATACAATGGAAATGAAGCCCGACTTCAGGATAAATTCATGAAAAGTGTCAGTTTTCCCTTGATGTTCTTTTTCATTATGTGCAGAATAAAAAGGGAGCCATGGTGTAATGAAGATTTGACAAAGCAATGTTGAGGTGACAAATATCTGAGGCACAGAAGTTGAAATGTGACATAAAATACGATTACTAAAAGAAAATAATGGTACCTTTCAAACTGGCAAAAAAAAAAAAAAAAAAATCCCGTTATAGAAATAGGAAACCAGGAGTTGTGCTTTTGGAAAAAGGCTTGAAGCGAAATTCTTTCTCTTCTTCTCTGGGGGTGTGGTTCTATGTCAAAATATTGGAATCAGAAGTTGAAATATAGTCTGAGAAGCCTGGATTAATGGACAAAATCACATTAACAACCTGTGTTTGGTTTTTGGAGGGGAGTGGGGGGTCTTGGGTGAGCCTGGTGGTGGGTATTGAGGAGGGCACATATTGCATGGAGCACTGGGTGTGGTGCATGAACAATAAATCTTGTAACACTGAAAAATAAAATAAACATATTTGGGGAAAAAAAAAGACTCGCTAACCTTCAGAATAAGATAAATTGTTATATTTTGAGAAATCGTCCCAACTCCATTGTAGATAGCAAAGATACAAGCCACTTACTGATATTTTTTAAATGTTTTATGGCTCATGTAAGTAGCTTCTGAGTACCCATTTTTAACCTGCGCGCGCGCGCACACACACACACACACACACACACACACACACACACACACACACTATTCCCTAGTTTTATTTTGAAATAGAGGCTTCACTTTTAAACCAAACTGACAATATCTGTTGATGTGTGATGAATTTGCCTTAATATCTCACATAACAATCTGAAGTGTATAATTCCTTTCTTCAGCTAGAAACCTGAGATGACTAACATTGTGTGGCTCTGACTGAGCCTTTTCAGGGGTTAGGGATTTGTGATTTGGGTTTAGAAAGTCTCATTGTTATGGTAATGGGGGATTATTTTATATATATATAAATATATATAATTTTTTTTAATTTTATATATATAAAAATATATATAAAACTCGGGAAAAGGATGAGTGCTTTGTTAGTCATTACCATATAAGAAAGAAAATCAAAGTGAAATTAATATGAGAGACTGTTTGTTTGTTTGTTTGTTTGTTTTCAAGTTGTCCAAACTTAAGAATCCAGGAAGGAAATTCAACCTTGCAGTACTCTGATGGGTTTGGATTTAGATATTCCTGGAGAGAACCAACCATTTCTTGGAATAAAACATTCTCTCATCCTTTCCCTCCTAACTTCGTTGCTTCCCCACCATGAGTGCCTGGGAGCCAAGCTCAGCCCCCTCACTGTGGGAGCTTTGGACACTAAAACCAGAGGATAAAGAGCATTATCAACCAATGCCCAAGATTGTAAACTGTATGGGACATTAGGAGAGAGAGATGGAGACAGATTTGATCCGATTCTTGGTAAATCTGGCAGTTCTCAAAAGAAAAAAATGGAGGGGTGCTTGGGTCGCTCAGTGGGTTAAAGCCTCTGCTTTCAGCTCAGGACGTGATCTCAGGGTCCTGGGATCGAGCCCCGCATCAGGCTCTCTGCTCAGCGGGGAGCCTGCTTCCCCTCCCCACCGCCTGTCTCTCTACCTACTTGTAATCTCTCTCCTCTCTGTTAAATAAATAAATAAAAATATTTAAAAAAAAAAGAAGAAGAAGAAGAGGCAAAATAAAGCTATGGAAACATGATCTGTCCCATCTGGGTCAGTGGACTGGAAGATGACGGTGTGTAGAAGATGACTCAGGGTAAAGGATGGTGGAATTGTCCATGGAATATCCTAGGGTTTCACAGGCACCTGCATGTGCTTTCAACTGTGACCGAAGACATCCAATCATTCTGGAAAACCAGACACATCACCTTAGCCCAGACCTTGGGACTACCCAGTGGGCCTCATGCCCGTGAGAGGGGGACAGGAGTGAACTGCCTTTTCTGCTCTCCCTCCAGTGGAAAGTGAGACCACAGCTTGTGGAAATGCCCTCTCCATCCCTCCCCCCCCACCTTCCCTGAATGTCAGGCCTGGTGAATCTCAACCAGATAAGTAGTGCTGAAACTCCCCCAGGCAGCAGGTTCCAGAGAGGACCAGGCTTGGTGCTGGCCTGGGTGAGCAGGGAGAGTCAAGTTTTCTCAAATTTCTAAAACATCTTGTCTTATAAATAGCATCTCTGCTAACTCAAAAGGGAAAGGATTTTAAACTTTTAACATCCTTCTTGTCATTTTCAGACTTCACTCATTCCACGCAAGTGAAGCTTGGGTTCAGTTTCCTAATGAGATCCTATTTCATTTTATTTCTCATCATAATTACGTGCAGGTTTCCAGTGATGTTAAGAACCATTTGTAAAAAGTTACTTTCCTTAAAATCACTGTCATACCATTCTGGAAACAGTCCCATTCGCTCCAGAATTAATAATGAACACTTCACCTATCTGCCAGCCTTTTTGAAGATTCTTCCTGAAGCCCAGATTTGATTCCAAGTCATTGGAATCAAATAAATTTTCTCCTTTAAATCACCAGTCAACAAATTCTACGAACGTTGTAGGATTTGGGTTTAAACATTAGGTTTTAAAAAAATAAGGATAGGAGAAGAAATCATTCCTTGGCTTAGCAAATTGATCTGGCTAATCCAACTGCAAATCCTCCTGTTAAGGGCAGATTTGCAAAACCTCAGTCAGCACAAAGGCAACCTTTCTTAGACGCTTTTTTCAGCCACGTAATGTTTGGCTGCCTTATTCTCAAAAACCAGGTCTTTCCATCAAGATGCCGCATGATTCCTTATCATACCGCATGATTTAAAGTCTTTTTATCCTGTTTAAAAATGTTGCTGCATTAAAAAATAAGATCAAGGAAAAGTAGCCATTACAATAAAAATATGCACATACTATTTGAAAAAAAAATTTATGCCTCTAATTGCTTACTTTGCCCTATTACTTCTCTTCTGTATGCTTATCACTATCTTTTTCTATTTCTAGCCTCTCTCTTTGCCATGTCTTTTACCAGCTTATCTTTCCTTTTTCCCTTTTGCTTCTCTGTGCAGAGCCCCCCTAGTACATATTCCACATGAAATTTCTTGAGAAATGTTTTCTTTTTTCTGAGTTTTCAAAGAGATGGCTCCTTCTCATGAAACCTTACCTCCTTCACGACGGGATGTGGCATTTGGGTTATAGGATGCTTCAAGGGTTCTCAGCTTCTTTGGATTGGGAGATGAAGGGGGAAAATGGAAACTGGTGACTGGTGGGAAGTTTTCCGTTTTTGTCTGTGAAACTTCTAGTCGACCAGCTCTGCTTGTAGGTGATTTTTATTGGAAGAACAAGGATTGATCCACTTTCTTTTGAAAGAAAAAGATCTACAGCAATTAGAATAATTGTGTAGAAATAATGCCCTCTCAGAGACAAATTGCTTTCATTTGAGAGGTCTCTGGGATTCTACAGTATTCTTCTTTTTTTTGTTTGTTTGTTTTTTTGAGACTTCTTTTTTTCCCCCAAATATGTTTATTTTATTTTTTCAGTGTTACAAGATTCATTGTTCATGCACCACACCCAGTGCTCCATGCAATACATGCCCTCCTCAATACCCACCACCCGGCTCGCCCTCTACAGTGTTCTTCTGACAGAATGACTAGGTGGTCAAAGGATGGAGATTGGTATAATTCAACTGGAGGTCATCCACCAGGGAAAATAAGTGGTCAGCTCCAGAAAGATCCATCCTAATAGAATTTGGCACCTGTAGCCAACTTCCCCAAAAGCTATAGCTCAATTCAGGGTCAGTTACAGCCAATCTCCTTCTTCACCGAACCCATGTTGTTGAAAGGAATTGTTCATGTCAACTAAATACGTTGTTTGGGTTACTCTAAATGCTATCTATTAATTTTACACCAGCACTTATCACATCGTACTGTGAGTATCACTCTAGGTTTTTTTTTCCCTCTCCTTCAAATAGCTGTTCATTAATTGAAGTCAAGGACTGTTTTATATTTGTCTATGTGGCCCCATACCCATTATATAGGAGACACGAGCACGAGTTAGGCTTTTTTGTCAGTGTGCCAGGTGGTGAAAAATGCAATGCAAATTGGCATACACGTAAAGGAAATTTAAATAATCTAGATGTAGTTCTAGCTGCAGGTGAAGCTTGATCCAGAGATAAGGACGAGATCTTCAAGTACTTAAGTTTCTTTCTGTCTGTTCACCTGCCTTTCATGGTTCAGCTGTGGTTTAGAATGAGTGCAAAAATTCTACACCTCCTATCTTAACAAATAACGTTCTGAAAAGGAGAGAGTGTTTTCCAAGAAAGAGAAAAAAAATCTGTGTCCAGAAACCCCAATAATAGTCTCCTTTCCTATTTCAGTCACTTGCCCATCTCTGAACCATTACAGTATAGGCAGCAGAAAAGGATACACTGTAGGGTTTAAGCCAATCAGAATCCTCTTTTGGAGTTTGGTATGATCAAATTTATCCAAATAACATTCCTCAAGATATGAAAGAAGTGAATTCCAAAGGAAAACTAGGGTAACTACAGTAGACAAAAGGGGCAATGGATGTCTGAGGGAAAAACAACAAAAAACATTGTAGCACCTAAGAAGGGCTTGTTGAACAAGGCAATTGTCATGTGTCAAGTGAAGAATTTTCTTTTTTAAGGTATTAGAAACAACACCAACTGTTTACTAAACACAAACCTATGAATTATTGAAGTAATGTTTAAAAACAACCCAAGTCTTCATGGTCATCAGTGTGACTGATTGCACTTCGCAGGTATAAAAACAGTTTTCCATTTGAGCTTTCTTGAATTCTAGATAAACATGCTGGTTTCAGAAAACTTTAAACACCAAAAAAGAAATAGGGAAAAGTATATGAAAAATACCCAAAATTTGTATGCAAAAACAAACTAAAGTCTTTACTAGTAGGCTTGGATTCCAAAATATGTAAAAATTATTCACTAGTCTATAAGCCTTTCTTTCCTGGTCCATGTCCAGTGGGACCAGAAGAAAGATGACCAATTACTTTATGTCACATGATTGAAAAAGGACTTGAAAGGATCTCAGTTCCTTGACACAAATACCTTCAAACCTGTGCCTATTGGTTAAAAATCCTTTAATAGTGGACAAAGGTGTTCCAAAGAGACAAGGCTCACAAAGCAAACATCTTTGGTAGAAAAACCAAAACACACCTTCCCTCCAGAAGGTATGTCCATAGTCAAGCATCTTCCTGAATGATAGAGGGAAATTTTGCATGAAAGAATAGCTGTTTTCTGGTCCAAATGGAAGTCCAAGTAGAAGTGGAAGTCCTTGTAAAGGACTAAATTCACTGATCTGGCCGCTTTGAAATGGTGTCCCCTCTGTTCTCCTCATAAATTCCTATTAATCCTATAAAACCTACTCTTATTCTTTTGTCCTTAGTGCTGACCTCAGAGTTTGGCTCAAACTAGGCTCTGAGTAAACATCTGTTTAAAAAGTGAATAAATATTTGTTGAGGGAATGCTTACTGAGATTTACTGTATTGTAAAGGAATAAAGAGGACACCATTCATATGAATCCAAACTGTAGTAGCTCCCATTGGCAGTGAAATTAGCAATGATGGTCTTAGGTCCATATTAAGAGTAACTCTTTGAAGACACCCAATGCCTTATAAAGCAGGACCCCCAGCACCTTGCAAAATCTGTCTATGTAGGGTACATAGGTGGGACACGGTCTTTAATATATGAAGAAGGAGTAGTTACCTTCTGATGGTTTTTTAAAATAGAAGCCTACTTAAAATTTGAATTGTATAAGCACCTCAAGGGTTTAAAATACCAAGAAAAACTTTTTCTTTCTGTTGCCAGGATGGCGGGTGAAATGTTACTACTAAAAGGGCTAAAGTTGTCAAAGCAGTATTGACAGAAAATATGTACAACAACCACAGACCAACAACAAACAGACAACATTAGCTAGGATTCTTGTTGGAACTATTTTCACTGTATTGAGTCTATCAACATTCATCACACATGTCAGGGGCTTTTGGAAGTGGGGGACGAAAACAAGATGGTAGAAATAGAAATGTATGTTACACTGACCTCACTTTAAAAAGATACCTTGAGTGTTTAAGTTCATTAGGTAAGGGAGGAGAGATGAAGTACTCAATCTTTGGCTTTATGTCATTCATTCTTTTATTCATCTTTTATTCATTTGTATCATGTTTCATTTCAGAAATGATTCTAAGGCAGCCTCAAAATATTGTTTAAATTACCTGCTTAATAATTTACTTTTGGGGTAAATCACTGCATAGAAATGGCTGAGTGAGGTTGCTATCACCATAGAGTGATTTTTCCTGAAGATATCTAGGGGAGAGATAGTGTGAACACCTACATCAAAAAAAAAATGAAGCTAAAATTTGGCTCCTTTGTTAAAAAAGGAAGTTTCTTTGGTTTTTCTATAGAGTATACCATCCTATTACTTACAGCTAGACATAGCTGTGGACTATGTTATCTCCTGGGAAGGGAAGCTCACAGGTGACAAGAGGGTAAGTAGGATATATGGAGGCTGTGTGGGCCAAGCATTCAGCAGGCAGGGTCATGAGTTGGGGGTTGTGAGATGGACCCTCCTTTTCCTGGGATCCTACAAAACTCTAATAAGCATAGGTGGCTTCCTTCAACAAACCCTGAGGATAGGCAGAGTGTAGAGCCAAACAATGAGCTAGAATTAGGCACTGTCAAAATTGAATACAGAAGGTCAACATAGAGGGGGCCAGAAGGAACTGTGACTGGGAATCTACAGAGATTCCAAGGAGAATCACCTTTTTCAAAATCTCCAATCTCCAATGGAAGCAAGGGCCCACGTGATATGGATGCAGAATCAACAGTAAGGCACTGTCTGCTTTCTTTCCCTTGCTCCATATTTGTCCCCACTTGCATCAAGCTCCTTAGCCCCATTCTCGTGTCTTCCAGCCACTGATAGGAGGTGTTCTTCTGAAAGACTACCATGTGATCCTTTCCATTTGAACTTCATTCATGATCTCTCTACACTTGATTCATGGAAGCTAACACCTACTCAAGTCCTAATTTATGCATCAGAATTCTTGTGCTGCTTTAAAAACTGGTTGACTTTTCTCTCCTGGGGAGAACATTTTTTTTAATTGTGTTAAATTGTGCTAGCTAGATGCCTGTGTCTCCTTGCTATTTTTCAGCTCTGCCTGAAGGTCTTGGATTGGGATATCAGTAAATTCCATTTTTCAGTCATTGTTGAAGGAGATACACCGCCACATGGAGGGATCGATGGGACCAGAGGCTCCAGAGTAAATGGAAGAGCCCAGCATGCTACAGGCTAAGGGAAAAAAAAAAAGATTTTATTTATTTGACACAGAGAGAGACAGAGAGAGAGGGAGAGCACAAGCAGGGGGAGCAGGGGAGGGAGAAGCAGGCTTCCTGCTGAGTAGGGAGGCTGATCTGGGGCTCGATCCCAGGACCCCCAGATCATGACCTGAGCCGAAGGCAGACACTTAACCGACTGAGCCACCAGGTGCCCAAAAAGTCCTCTTTTAAACCAGCAGACATGATTGCAGCCTCGAGAACTGTTCCTTCACCAAAAACCCGGCACCTGTGCACCAAGACGCATTCCTGCTCCTGCAATACAGAGTAGTTTCTTTACATGAATCAGAAATAGCATCGTCGAACACACTATGCCCAACTGGGTCCCTTGGAGCACCGGCCCAGCACACTGCCAACCAAAGAGTTCTCTGAGGCAAATGCAAGTTAAGAGTTTGAGGTAACACCATGCAGTGATGACAGCCCCTTGGGAGTTCACTCATTTGTTAGTTCATATGCTGTTTGTAGCCAATTGCTTTGATGGAACAAAGAAAGTAAATGAAGTAAATAGACATGATGGTGAGGAGCCAAGGTCTAGCTGTGTCTGGGACACATTGCCCCTTACTGAAATTTAGCTACAAACCACCAGGCATTTGGGAAATAATGTGAAGGGCATGATACGAAGCAAGAACAGGAATCCGAACACTTGGGTCCTACTTAGAGCTGCTAATTAGGAGTGTGGCCCCAGATGAATCATTGTTTTCTCTGTCAGTGAATTCCCTCAATGAAACCAAGAGACAAGGGCTGATCATTCTGGAGCCTTCTGCCTTCATGGAGGTCATGAATTGTCTATTCATAAGTCCTACCTTCTTCCTATGGTTTATGACATAAAGTTCAGTTTTATGACGTTGACCCCAGACTATATTCATGTTTTCGTCTCCCACTCCCACTCAACACACAATCCATTCTAAAGAAGGCAAGAGGTAAATATACTCATCCTGAAGTTCACAAAACCAGGGACATATGTTGTTCTCCCTGCGTAAGTCCTTAACAGGAGCTAGGCCTTTTTTTTTCCTCTTCTTCTTCTTTGAGTGCCCAAGCTAGCCCAGAGCCTGGCATATTATACGTGCTCCATAAATACTTATAAAATGAAGGAATATAATGTGCTGCTTCTCCCAGGAAGATACGGAAATGCACAAAGCTTAAAATTGATTTTCAAGTACTTGTAGCCAGCAGGCACATTTGTGAAGGCTGGGGAGTCTGCCGGTGCACTTGAATGTCTATGTCCTAGACGGCCATATGCTCTATGTGGCCCCCAAATAATGCAGTCGCTCTGAGCCCGAGTCTTGTGTCCAAGCATTTTCTGGGATCTGGCATGGCTTTCTCTTTGCCTTTCATTTTTCCAGCTCCTGTACTATCCATGAAGCCTTCTCAATCTATACACCCATATTTGTCTTTCCTCTTCTAAAGTCCTGTATCACTTAGCATGTCTACTTTTATTCACCTTGTATTAATTAGTATTTAACACGTCACAGGTAAAAGCACATGGCATGGGATCAAGAGACTTCAAATTCTCGTTCTAAGTCAGCATCGACCAGCTCTGAAATTATGAATAAGTCTCTTAACTTCCCTGGAACTAATGAGGGAGTTTGATGAATCTGGCCTTCAGTTAAATTTCAACATTTGTGCCTTAGTGATTGATAGCATCTGTCTGGAGCAGGGCTCTGTAAAGATTTCAAAGGCAGTCCTTGGGATCAGTGGGGAAGAGTCCAATTGACGGTGGTTGCTGTGCTCAGAGCAGGAATTACAGGGACTTTTACTTAGGACTAACCTCTAGGAGCCTATGGGCACATGCATCTCTTTTCCGAGATCCTAACGTTGCCCCTGTCTCACACTGCTTAGAATAATCTACACCATTCAGCTCTATGTCTTGCACATAGTAGTTGCTCTATGAAGGTATTTTGAATGAATAAATGAGTACTTAAACCTTGAACAATTCTGAAAGCAAGCCATTTAAATGAAATCAAAACATGCTGACAGAAATACACAGATCTCTTTTTCCAAAGTATATTTTATCAAGACTTTATTTTTACCTCACTATCCTAAGGCTTAAAATGTGGGTTTCTCTGGAAAGAATTCCGTATATTCAATGTGATGATGAAAAGCTTTTAAATGCCACTAGAGGGTTATAGCCATATGCTTGATGTATTCCCTATGATTTAGGCAACTAAGTTATCAGATATTTCTTTTTTTGTAGGCAGCATTTATTTTTAATTTTTTTTAAATAACAGCTTTATTGAGATATAATCACATACCATAAAGTTTACCCTTTTAAAGTGTAGAATTCAGTGGTTTTTAATATATTCATAGAGTTATATATCCATCACCACTATCTAATTCTAGAATGTTCTATCACCCCCCAAATAAAGCCCCATATTCATTAGCAGTTATCCTCACCCTAGCATACCCCATTGCTCCAGTCTCTAGCAACTGCTAAACTATATTCTGTCTTGATGGGTTTGCCTGTTCTGGACATTTCATATAAATGGAATCATACAACATGTGATTTTTTCTCTGTGTTCGGCTTCTTTCACTGGGCCGAAGTTTCCAAGGTTCATCCATTTGTGTATGTCATGTATCAGTACTTCATTTCTCTTTATGACTAAGTAATATTCCATTGCACTAATATACCACATTTTGCTTTTCCATTCATCAGTCAATGGGCATTTTGGTTGTCTCCACTTTGGGGCTATCATAGATAATGCGGCCACAAATATGTACAGCCTTTGTGTAGACACTTGTTTTCAATTCTCTTGGGTATATATATAGGAGGAGAATTGTGTCATATAAGAAATCTTTAACCTGCGGAAGAACTCCCCAAATTGAGATATCAGAGGGATATAGAGGTATCTTCATATTTGAATTATGTTGTTCCCAAATGATAAGTCCTAGCTTATCCCTCTCTTTTTATAATCAGGCAACTTAGTGACATACCTGGTCAGCAGCAGGGACACGAGGAGGAAATTGGACATGAGCTGTGAGTAGAATGAACTAGCATGGGTGGGAAAAGCCTCATCACATCTCTGCTCCCCACATACCTGGAGATCATGGTGCCAGTTTCCAGAAATCAGTGGGGCAGGAAATGTCAGCAAAGGCAGCAGTTACCTCAGGGAATGGGTCCTGAGGCTGATATGCACAGACAGGCAGATACCAATCTTTGGATGATTGGTTAACAATTCCTCTTCCTTCTCTCTTCCTTTGCATTTTCTTGGAATTTCTACTTTTCCTTCTCCATCGCATAGGCAAGTTATTTTTAATAAGAATCTGGGAGCAAATTTCTCAGTGGAGATTGATTGACTGTGATACAGACTCTGGGATTTATCACCTGCGGGCTATTCTGAGCTGTGGCCTTCTGGGAATAACACCAACAGTAGGGCATTATTTTGAGCAATGTAAGATAATTGAAAAATATCCAAGACGATGCCTAGCGCAGAGAAGACTCTAAGTAAGTGTCTCAGGTACCTCCTTTTCTCTTTAATACGATGCAAATTTGGGTGTCCCAAAGAGCAGTAAGCTTGTGGACAAAATATATGGATTAGGGTTTTAGTTTTGCTTTTTGCTAGCTTCATGAATTTCTGACAACTCAGTGTAAGCCTGCATTTCTCTGACTTTAAAATCCAGACAATCATGCCTCCTTTCTCTTGCAACTGCCTACCTCCCAAGACTCTTAAGAATGTATGAAGAAGTGCTTTGTAAATGTATGAATATTCTATAAATGTGTATTAATAGGATTTTTTCCCTCCATGCTCCTGACAGGTTTCAAGCCTGATTCATGTCCTCACTGGCAACAAGAGATCAGAAGGAAAAAGGAACACACCCAGACTTCAAATATGGGCACTGCCACGGACTGCTCACCTCATTTACTTGATGACAGATCGATTCCACAATATTTGTAGACAAAATTTCCTCCTGATTTCTAAAACTCAAAACTGAGATAAATGCAATGCTACACTGAAATGAAGGTAGAATCTTCTCATATGGGATGGTAGCGAGTCCCTAAGTTTCACAGAGACGCCACAGAATCATTGTGCATCTGACAGAGGTCAAGAGTACCCAGACCCCATGTAATTTTTACTAATGACCTTCGTGGTATTCGATGCCAAACACATGCCCCTACATGTTCCATGAATGCTTTATTTTTAGGGGGAAAAAGAAAACTTCAAAGAGGGAAGCCCAATACTTACGGCTTTAGATCGTTTGACAACACAAATTCTAGCTTGCTTTTCTGAGCTATAGAATCTGCCAAACTAAAAATTATACTCTAAAACTCTCAGGAAGGTAGAAATCCACAGGAGAACTTACATTTTACCACATGATTACAACCCCGCATGTCTCAGAAAGCAAAGGAGAAAATTGAAGCAGTACCTCACACTGGGAAGAACCAATTTTTGGCCAGCAGGTGTATGAGTATGTCGGGCCCTAGGAAACATTCTAAGGTCCAGGCTTTGGCATCATATTGCTGAGTGGTAGGTGGTATCAGCAGTGATGTGTCCGGTAGTGAACTCCGTGGTAGGTTTTGTTCCATTTGGCTGCATTTTTCTTCCTTGAGTGGCATCTAGGCCTGAATCTCTGTGAACTGCTTAATACAATTTCAGGTCTCTTTCTTATTAATAGCTAAAGTGGATTCTGTTGTCAGTGATTAACAACCCAGACCAAGAGTCCGCCATAATGGCATCTCTGTGAGAGTGAAAAGAACTATTGGTTCTAATTTAGCCAAACATTTAGAAAAAAGGAAAAAAGAGGTGTCATCATTTTGAAATTAGTTTTATGTAAACTTTATATTATGAAGTTGAGAGAGAATTAGGAGGTTTTATTTTTCTATGACTATAGCCAATTTAGTGCTGTATGTATGCAAGGTTTATACAGTCATAAAATTGTTTTAGGGGGTATCATCTATTTTTCTTTAATATTTTCAAATCTCTCTTCTAAATCTGTTTTCTTCAAATCAAAAACAGTAGTTGCCTGCCAAAAGCTAATAAGGATGCTTTAATTAGTGTTAGGAAAGCCTCCTCATTGGCAAACACAGATATTTTAAAATTATGATTTATAAAATTAACACATTGTTAACCATATTTTGTCCTTCTGGGGACTTTTTTCTGGAGGACTGTTAGTTTTTCAGGCTCGGGCTCTTCAGGCACTACATTTAAATCATGGCTTGAGTCTTAGAAGAAATGTGAAAGGCAGGTACTTGTATTTATTTTTTATTTTATTTTATTTATTTTATTTTTAAAGATTTTATTTATTTATTTGACACACAGAGAGAGATCCCAAGTAGGCAGAGAGGCAGGCAGAGGAGAGAGGGGAAGCAGGCTCCCCGCTGAGCAGAGGGCCCAATGTGGGGCTCGATCCCAGGACCCTGAGATCATGACCTGAGCCGAAGGCAGAGGCTTTAACCCACTGAGCCACCCAGGCACCCACTTGTATTTATTTTAGTTAAGAGAGCCAGCCAAAGGTCATTCTAAGAACTAGCTACTGCCTCGTTCTTATGAAAGAAGAAGAAATAAGAAGGAAGCAGGAAGGGAAGAAGGGAGGGAGGGAGGGAGGGAGGAATCTTCACATTACCCTCTGGTTCCAGTAGTTGGACACTTGTGCCATTTCTTCTAAATTGCAGTCCTGTTTACTCTTGTTTAATTTCTGGACCTTAGTCCTTCTTTAAGCTTGATCACTTTCCTAGGGAACTGTAATCTGTTGGACAACATCAAAGATGATCTTTGTGTTTCAATGCTTGTTATGTTCTCTAGTTAATTAATTCATCTGTGGTAAAGACTACTGCTTATTTACAAAAACTGCTTCCCCTTGGTGGCTGAAAGAGTAACACCCGCCCCCTCCCCAAAGATATCCAAGATGTCTGCATCTTAATTTTTAGAACCTGTGAATATGCGGGAGTATGTAGAAAAAGGAAAGTTCAAGATGTGGTTAAGCTAAGGATCTGGAGATAGGAAGATTATCCTAGATTACCTGGCTAGGACAAATGTTATCACCAGGGTCAGTATTGGAGACAAGCAGTAGGATCAGGGTGAGGGAACGTGATGTGGTGACAGAGCAAAGTCTGAGAGAAAGATAGAAACTGAAGAGGATACACTGCGGGCTTTGAAAGTGAAGGAGGGTGTCATGAACTCAGAAATGCAGACCACTTCTAGAAACTGCAAAAGGCCAGGGAACGGCTTCTCCTCTAGAATTTCCAGAAGGAAAGCAGCCCTGTGAACACTTGGTTTTTAAGGCTTCTGACCTCCAGATTTTAGGAATAAGGTGTGTTGTTTTATTATACTAAATGTATGGTAATTTATCAGAGCAGCAAATAGGACACTAATACCTTTCTCTTGGGTAAACAGTTGGACTACATTTCCCACCTTCCTCCGAGGCTAAATGTATCCACGCAACTGAGTTCTGGCTAACAAAATACAGCAGAGGTGAAATACCTCACGTCCAGGCCAGGGCAATAAAATTCTTTCTCATGATCCTCCATGATCACCTTCTGCAAGATATGTGAAAATGAGGCAGCAGAGGATTCTAACACTCTACGAGAGGCTAGGGCAAGAATGCGGGAAGATTCTTCTTCCCTGGATCTCCACATAGAGAGTAGCCCACCAAAGAACCACACTGAACTTTGGCCAGAGCAAAAAATAAAGCTCTGCTCTGGTCAACCGCTGACATTCAGTTATGCATGCTATTCATGCTATGCACCGACTAGGGCATCATAGTTGGGGACCATCGTTGAAAAGATGTGACTACTGATTAGCCCATGAGCTGGACCTGGGCAATCGGAGGCTCCTCACCCCTCCCCTGTCCTCAGGATATGGGTTCTGCCTGCATTTCCTGCTCCCGGAGGCAGCTGCAAGGACACAACCTTGAGATAGGGATTCAATATTGAGAGTATCTGGGCAGTAAACATGACTAGACCTAGTTGACACCTGTTTATAAGCTAATTTGGCAGGCAGACGCGAGGATCCTTTTGTCTTGCTTATGACCAAGACAGGCCTCCCATGTTAGTTCTCTTGCTACCCACCCACTCGGTAGAGCCTGCCTTTTTGGTCTCTCCCTGCCCTCCAAGTATAGGGGCTGGTTGCAGATTATCCTCAGGACCCTCCCAACCAAAATCATTCAAGCAATAGATCAATAAATATTTATTAAGCACCTACACTACACCACCTCATAAACATGATTTCTGCCCTCATAATATTTATAGTGTTCTTAGACATCTTTCTGCTTACTTAATGAAAAACCTCCTGATAGCTCTTATTAACACTAAAGTATGTGACAGCTTATCATCTCTGTGGTATGGGTGCTGGTGTATAAGGAAAAATGTGAAATGATGTCAGTTCCTGGGTTAATAATATATTAGTGGACTCCCGTGAAGAATAATAATAGCTCCTATTAATCCAGCTATGCTAACTTTATAATAAGTAACCTGAAAATCTCATTGTCTTAAGGCAATGGAAGGTTTTGGTTTTGGTTTTTCCTCTCCTGAAAAGTCCTCTGTTAGGTGAGGCTCTTTTGGGTAACCAGCATACCAGAGTTGACTCGGGAACACATTTGTTTCTACTTGGAGCTCCAACATTCCTTAGGCAGGTACCTGTCAAAGATGGAGTTAAGAAAGTGGGAGGAAGGTATGCCGGGATGGTTAACCAGCTAGGACCAAGGATCGAACAAATCACTTCCACTGACATGCCATTAGCCAGAGCTGGTCATTTCATTTTCTCGAGATGCAAGGCAGCTGGGAAATGCAGCTCCCGACGATCACTTTCCATCAGTTCCTGTGAAAGAGAGAACATAAACCAGGGATGGTCACTGAGCCATCTCTGCCAATCATCATAGTCAACCACTTTATAACGAATTTCTCACTTAAAGAAACTCCTTCAGAGACTATTCTAATTTCTCCTAACTTACAGATGAAGAAGTAAGGTCTCAGAAAGATTAACTAACAGTTGTGCAGACCCGGTGGCGCACAAAGCTAGGATTCAAGAAAGTTTTCAGAGCGTTTTTTAAAGATTTTATTTATTCATTTGACACACAGAGAGAGAGAGAGAGAGAGAGAGAGATCACAAGGCAGAGAGGCAGGCAGGGGGGTGGGGGGAAGCAGGTTCCCTGCTGAGCAGAGAGCCCGAAGCGGGGCTCCATCCCAGGACCCTGAGATCATGACCTGAGCTGAAGGCAGAGGCTTTAACCCACTGAGCCACCCAGGCGCCACTCAGAGCATTTTTTGTCCTGAGAACTTATACAGTCTTACAGAGCAAAATCTAAAAATGAAAGAAATAGACAAAAAAAAGTTGGAGCAGAACAGAGGCTAGCACCTAAATTTTGTGTTGCAGGGATAGAGGGCCCCTCACTTTCAGAAAGGATTATTTCCGGTTTTAGGGAATGGGAAGAACTTGGAAGAACATGAGTGCCCCCAGGCTTTGTCTGCAGCGCTGAGGACATTTCTTCCTTCCCCTTCATTACTCCAGGAGCTTGTCCTGTCCTCACAACAGGACTACTGACTATTGGGGAAGCTCTGTTTGTAATTGAACCTCCCACCACAGTGTCTACATTGTCTATATTCTCCTTTGGCATATTAAAACTTGAGATAGCTTTCATGCCAAAAAAGAAAAGATTAATCTAGGTGTGAGCAGTTCCTTATCATTTTGCTTTGGGCTCCTACACCCTCAAAGCAATGCGGGAGGATCACATAGCTTCCTCACCACTCCCACCCCGTTAGTGCCATGGAGAAGAAGCCAAAAGAATCCATCATTTTTTTTTTTTTTTTTGGGTGCCCCACACTGGCTGATTAGCTTGGAGCTCCAACATTCCTTTGAGCCAAGGGAAATTGGATGCACTTTTGCAATACTCAGTGTCTGGCTGCAGAGAAGGGGAGGCTTTTCCTTTCCGGGAGGCACTCTCTCTGGGATGCCTTCATTAGGCCTGCCAGGCAGAGATCATTGCAGCTGGAGCTTGTATCTGATTGCACTGGGCCCCTTTGTGTCCACCTGTCTCCCGAGCTCCACTGTCAGGCAGAGCTGGGGTTGTTAGGGGCAATTTTGTTTCCAGGCTCAGAGGAAACCGTTACATAATGGTAACACTATTTCCTATTTTCCCTGCTTCAGCTGCTGTCTGTACTGACTCTACTGTGCAGTCAACTACTGAGGAGTGGAGGGGAAAAAAAACCAAAAAACCAAAACACAAAAACCACCTTAGTTTAAAAGCTGATAAGGAGAAGGGGACAGGGACCGGAGAGTAAAAAGGAAGAGCTTGTCCCATGTATAAAAGCATGTTGAGGGGCGCCTGGGTGGCTCAGTCTTTACGACTCTGCCTTCGGCTTAGGTCATGATCCCAGGGTCCTGGGATCGAGCCCTGCATCGGGCTCCCTGCTCAGCAGGAAGCCTGCCTCTCCCGCTACCATTCCCTCTGCTTGTGTTCCCTCTCTCGCTGTGTTTCTGTCAAATAAATAAAACCTTAAAAAAAAAAAAAGCACGTCCAATGAGCCCAAACCCAGGGGAGCAAAAGTTCTCCATGTAATCTGCTAGAAGGGTTCCTCCCCTCTGTGGGAATGAAAGGTTGTTTCTGAGGTACAAAATGTTTTACTATTTCTGGGAGTGTTCGAAACACTAACACAAGGACATTTTCCTGAGCGGGGTAGTGACTTAGACTTGAGGAAGAGAGGAACTTGGAGAGCAGTCTGCTCTGAATGTTCGTGGTCCCTCAGGATCTCAGATGAGAGACAAAGCCCATGTTAAGATTCTTCAGAGAGAAAGAGAGAGAAGAGTGTATGTGTGCATTTATGTGTGTGGGGAGAGAGAGAGACGTTTTAAGGAATTGGTTTACTCAATGGTGGGGCAGGCCAGGCCTCAGTCTGCAGGTTAGACCGGCAGTCTGGAGACCCAGGGAGGAGTTAATACTGTAGTTCAAGTAAGTCCGCTCCTGGCCCACAGAATTCCCTCTTGTCACAGGAGGATGGTCCTTTTTCATTTGGTTAAATGAGGCCTACCCCACATTATGGAAGGTAATCTGTTTTACTCAAAGTCTACTGATTAAAATGATAATCTCATCTAAAAATACCTTCCCAGAAATTCTAAAATAATGTTTGACCAAATATGTGGGTCTCGTGGTTTGGCCAAGTTGACACAAAATTAATCACCTCAAAGTGTTTCTGTGAGATTCATCCAGAAGATGGCTGGTTTTCCAGGGACTGTGTTCCCTCTCCTCTGCTTTTTCCCCATAGTGCAGGGGTCTGCGATGTTGGCTCTGACTCCACTGCCTTAATAGGAGAGGCCAGGTTTTGTAGGGTTTAATGCTTATGTAATCTGAGTGGCCTGCTTTAAGAAAAAGAAGAAAATATAAAAGTGTGTCCATATTTTATCTCAGACATTGCTGGTAGAAGGGGAGAAACACATAAACACTTTGGAAATCAGCTAGGCAATTTTTTATAAAAGTAACCATTAATTTACCCTATGACAAAGCGTTTCCAAAGGAAGTGAAAACTTATGCCAACAAAGAGACTAAACGCGTGTTTTATAGCAACATTATTAATATAGACCCAAACTGGGGGCACCTGGGTGGCTCAGTGGGTTAAGCCTCTGCCTTCGGCTCAGGTCATGATCTCGGGGTCCTGGGATCGATCCCTGCATCAGGCTCTCTGCTGGGTGGGGAGCCTGCTTCCCCCTCTCTCTCGCCTGCCTCTCTGCCTACTTGTGATCTCTCTCTGTGTGTCAAATAAATAAATAAAATCTTTTAAAAAATAAATAAATAAAAAATAAAATAAAATAGACCCAAACTGGAAACAACCCAAATCTCCACCAAGGTGAATGGATTAAAAACAATGGTACAATTCACACAACGGAATACTACCCAGCAATGGAGAGAAATGGAGTAATAGTACACATAAAAACCTAGTGAAATCTAAAGAACACGCTGAGCTAAAGTTCCATACCAAAAAAATAAAAGAAAAAAAGGACAGTGCATCATTTCCCTTATATGAGGTTCTAGAACAGGTGAAAAGCTATACCGGAAACAGAAAAGTAGTTTGCCTGTGGCTGGGATAGAAGGTGATTGACCACAAAGACGACACAGGGAACTTTCTGTAAAGATGGAAAGGTCCTAAATATTGACTACAAAGGAGGTTACTCTTGTCCAGATTTGTCAAACTCCTTAAACTGTACATTTTAGATTAATGCATTTATGTAAATTATCCCCAAAGAAAGTTGACTTAAACAAGTTATAAAGTATAAATGTGGATAATTACTAGAATTAAGAAATTTCAGCAAATTAAAATTTTTTAAGATGAAAGATAGAAATATCTCCTAATCTAGAAAAATACCATATTTTATCACTATCTTTATATCTGATGATACCTCTATAATATATTTTCCTTCTGTTTTTGAATACCTACTCTTTTATCACCTCCTCATATGGCAAAGGTCTTGTAATCTGTCTCTAGAGGAATTGGACAAAGTTATTTCGATATTTCCTATGGTGTGAATGCATGAAATTTGCTTTTCTATTCTTGATCATTTAGAGGCACTCCTTTTAGCTTCTCAGTACACTGTTGGTCATGCCATATCTCAGTTCTGATGCAGTTTTTTTCCCAGGAAGGTGCTTCTTGCTCAGGAGCAGCCTTGGGTGTCTATAGACAACCAATGTCCTCCAAAATGGCGCCCGAAGACCAATCAGCAGCTGGCTCAGCTCAGTCAAGTCTTCACCGGCCCCTGCTCTTGTGCTCCTCAACCCTGCGTGGCTGATCCTGAGGTGGGGCAGCCATGAAACCTGAGTCTCAGCAGTCCCTAGTGCAATAGCATCTCCTTCAGATGCTTCTCTTTGGAGTGAAGGAAGAGCCCAGTTGCTCGATGCTTGCATAAGTTGCAAGATGTCAGTGTGGCTGAAAGGATGTACGGCTTGAGCTGCCAGACCCAGGACCACTTCCAGGCATAGAAGTCACCCCCAGACTGGAGTATTTCTCAAAGCCCGGGCACTAGATGGAGCCACAGCTTCCCGCCCACACCCTCAGAGAGCACCATGTTGAGCTCTGGAATGGGCCCTGCAAGAGTAGGATCCCAAAGCTTAAGCATCATTAGCATGTACCTAATACCTTTGTGATCTTGTTCCCGCTAACCTCAGTTTCTTCATTTGAAAACAGAATGGTGATGATGATAATAATAATGCATGACTGAAAGGACTGTTGAGAATTAAATGTATGTAAAGTGCTTAACAGGTCTGCAGGAAATAACCACTGAACGTCTGTGCTTGGATGACCACACGGCTTCCAAATCTATTGTTTCCAACTGATCTCCATCTTGAGCCTCCTACCCATGTATTTAACATTCCTCCAAAGTGGAGAGCTCCACATGAAAGTCCAACAGACATTTCGAAGTCAACATATCAGAAATAAAATGCTTAATCATCTCTCTAGACCTTTCCACTTTCTGTCATTTCTTCTTTATTCAATGACAGCACCGTTCTCAAGTGGCCCAAGACAGACACCTGAGGAATCAGTTTAGATCAGTGCGGTGCATTAGAGATGTAACACAAGCCACAAATGTGAGTGACATGTGTAATTTTAAAATTTCGAGTGGCCGCACTAAAATAGTAGAAAGAACCAGGTGAAATTAATTTTAATAATACATTTTACATAAGCCGGTATACCCCCAAATTATCATTGCAACATGTAATCAATGTACAAAGTTATTAATGAGATATTTTCTATGAGATTTTCACACTAAGTCTTCAAAATTAGGTGTGTATTTTGTACTTACAGCACATCTCAAATTCTACTAGCCATGTCTGAGTTGTTCATTAGCCACACGTGGCTAGTGGCCACTGTATCAGACAGCAGAGCTATAGAATATTTCCAACTTGAAATAGTCTATATTATAAAGGGAAATAACCAATTTCCCTTTCTCACCAATGCCACCCTTCCAGCCTCTCTCTCCTCTACCATTGGATCCTCTCCTAGTTACAATACATCCAGGATAAAGTGCTAAGCCCTTAGTGTATCACACAGAATCTGCTATATAGGCCAGGAGACATCCCCATGGTTCTGTTTCCTTCTGCTTTCTGATACACTCTTTCTTCTAACATCATGGAACATTTGAAATTCTCTTAACAAATATACTGGTCAAAGAAAATTCCTTGACCTCAGTGGATGTCACATTTACATATATATGTGCATACATCTCCCTGTCCTTTTCATGACAGGGCTCTGGCTCCTTCTCCTTCAGAGCTCGACTTGTACAACATTATCCTCTAACCAAGTCATTCTCCCCACCTCATTTATCAGGATGCTTGGCCCCATGTTCCTATACTTCTCCCTTAAAAGAACCATTAAGATATTCATTACACTGTTCTCTGCTTGCTGAGTTTCTCATTTCTTTAATGTCTCTTACACTTTACTGCATTGAGTAAAGACAATATCTTATTTAAATTCTTTTTTTAAATTTCTGTCCCAGCACTTGGCACAAGGCCCAGCACATTGTGGGTCCTCAATAAATACTTTCTGAGCCTATAAGTGAAACCCAAAATAACCCTGAGTCCTATTTAGTTTGTTTTTTATCAATAAAACCTAATGTTCATATTTTAAAAGGTGGACTAAGTCACTTTCTCCCACTGTTTAGCAAAAAGGATACTGCCCATCTTCATTTGAGCAGATTAACTAAAAAACGATAGGAGAGCTTTTAAAACGTTTTCAGAAACACACTGTACAGGAAAGGTATCTCAGAAGAAGATAAACAAGCATTTACATAAGAAAATCTGACAATAGTATATTTATGTGGGAGTATTCAGGGCTCCCAAGGATTCCAGCCAAGAAAAATACTAGCTTGTGTTCTTGTCCCGGATCTTGTTATTTTAATAAAAAGTTTTACTTTTAAATAAGTTTTGTAGCAGGTTCCATGAACAGTAACGTGAGCAGGTGTGTTCCTCTTTTAGCCAACTGATTTATACAAAGTCTGATTCATTAAAAAAATCATACAGAGGTATTTTTCACTTTATGAAAAGATTCACTTTACCATGTCTCTCCATTTAGGACTCACTACATGTTTTTGTTCTTGTTTCTTTTTTGAAGATTTTATTTATTTATTTGACAAAGAGAGATCACAAGTAGGCAGAGAGGCAGGCAGAGAGAGAGACGAGGAAGTAGGCTCCCCGCTGAGCAGAGAGCCCGATGTGGGGCTCGATCCCAGTACCCTGAGATCATGACCTGAGCCGAAGGCAGAGGCCTCAACCCACTGAGCCACCCAGGTGCTCATGGTGGATTTTTCTTTCTTAAGAAAGGGTGAGTGGAATTGTGTGGTGCCTCCCTAGACCTAGGCCCTGAACTTTCACATTGTCATTTCTGCCCATATTCCACTGGCCAATGCAAATCACATAGAATTGAGAAGGGATATACACTCCATTCACAGAGGTAGGAGTGAGTGTAGAGAAGAAGAAAATATTTTTGACCAATATTTAACCCACTACAGACACTTTGGTGCTTCGTCTCACTCCCCACCACCACTCCCCCGCCCCCATGTCTACCATCTTCTACTTGCATTTCAAGGGAAAGTCTAGATATCACCACCTCCAGGAGACCTTCCCGTCAGTCCAAATCTGAGTTAGGTATTTCTCCTACCCTATACTTCCCCCTTTATATTGCTATGACACTGGATATAATTCCTATTTAATTATTGTCTCTCAGACAGACTGTAAGCTTTCAGGGGTCAGGACTCAAGTCTTTCTACTTCATTGGTTTCCTAGTCTTTTCCAAAATCCACATCAATGTTGAATGGAAAACACATTCTCAAGCTGTTCATCCATAGCTTCCTTCCTAGTCTCACAAAATGTCCACAGAGAATGAGGGTTTAGGCAATGCTTTCAGCAGTTTTCTCATAGGTGTCTCAGCAAAAGGTCTTGCCTCTGGTGGAGCAGGTGACCTGAGAAATCCCCTAATTGAACTCTCTCATATCGGAAATGGGAATCTGGAGCCCAGAGAGATGACATGATTCTCTGCAGGTTATCTAACTAGAGAAGGTACCAAGCTTGCTATATCTAAGTAACACCTTTGCTTAGCAGCCTTGCTGTGTGTTCTCACCCATTTCCATCATGGTTAGGTGGTGGATCAAGGTCAGAAAGTAAATTCTCACCACTTAGTAAATGAAGACCAAATGGTAAGAATAATGTGGTAGATAGTGCTGGTGACAGTTATTCCTTAATCTGGAGGAGGGGAAGAATTCTCCTTGAATTTTACTGTCCTTTTAGACCACCACATATGTCATTCAGAGTCCTAAAAGGAAACAGGATTCTTCTGAGATGGCTTGAGTGGACTTTACAGAGGTGCGAGCAGAGGTAAGGAAAAACCATGAGACCAGCTATGATGGGGACCCATTATCTCCCACAATAGCTTTATTGCATTAATGGCCTCAATTAATTTGCCCTATAACATTCTCTGTGTGATAGTTAATTTTATGTATTAACTTGACTGGGCCATAGGGTACCCAGATATTTGGTCAGACATTCTGGGTGTATCTGTGAGGATGTTTTGGGATAAGATTAACACTTGAATCCATAAACTAAGTAAAGCAGATTGTCCTCCCTCATGTGGGTGGCTCTCATCTAATCAGGTGAAGTCCTGAATTGAACAAAAAGGCCAACCCTCCCTTGAATTTCAGGGAACTCCTCCTGCCTGATTGCTTGAGCTGGAACATTGTTCTTTCCCTGGCTTCTGACTCAAGCTGAATAGGCTCTTCTTGGGTCAAGTCTGCCAGCTTTTGGACTTGTACTGATGGATTTCCTGATTCTCAGACTTTTAGGCTGGGACCAGTGGCTCTCTTGGGTCTCCAGTCAGCATACTGCAGATGCTGGGATCTCTCAGCCTTCATAATCACATGAGCCAATTCTCTATAATAAATGGGTTAAACAAATACATATATATCTCTTATTACTTCTCTGAAGAACCAGACTAATACTCTCCAACCCCCTTGCCTCCCTCTCACAAAAACCTGATTACACTGGGATAATACAGTAATAATATAATATAATATAATATAATATAATATAATATAATATAATATTGTAATACACACAATAGAAACACTCCCTAGGGCACTGGGGTGGCTCAGTTGGTTAAGCATCTGCTTCAGGCTCAGGTCATGGTCCCAGGGTCCTGGGATCAAGCCCACATGATACCCCCCAACTCCCTGCCCAGTGGGGAGCCTAATTCTCCTTCTCTTTCTCCGGGCCTCTCTGCCTACTTGTGCTCTCTCTCTCTTTCTGTCAAATAAATATATAAATGAAAGAAAGAAAGAAAGAAAGAAAGAAAGAAAGAAAGAAAGAAAGAAAGAAAGAAAGAAAGAAAGAAGGAAGGAAGGAAGGAAGGAAGGAAGGAAGGAAGGAAGGAAGGAAGGATAATCCAAGATAATTTCCCCCAGGATCCTTAATTTCATCACAACTGCAGAGTTCTTTTTGTTATATAATGTAATGTATTCACAAGATTTGTGAATTAGGATGTGGAGGGGATTGTTCTGTCTACCACAGGCTCTCACTGGTCCAGAGTGAACCATTTCTTCATCTCTAAATGAACTAAAATCTGTGGTCAGAAAGATGAGGGGCTCTGATTGGCCTTCTCTGAGGCATATGCTTACCTTTACCTTGAGGGAAATAAGGAAAGTAGCCCCAGCCAAACCATGTGGACTGAAAGTGGAGACAATTTGGTTCTCTACAGGAACTCAGATGCTATTTCCAGATTAAGGGGAACTGAATGCTGGGCAGACAGCAATGAGATATCCTCTACAACTTCCAATCCCAAGATGCTCTCAAGACTCCTAGGACTATTGAACGGAGAAGGCTCTGGCTTTGAAGCTAATGTAATCCTGCTTTAAATGGTAGCTTACCACTTCAGAGATGTTTGACCTTCAGTGAGTTATTGAATGTCTTTAAGCCTTAGTTTTTTCCTTTCTAAAAATAGAGTTAAAAATATCTCCCTTGGTTAGCTATCATGTTGACTGAAGGAAATCAAGTATATAAAGCAACTAGAAAATGAGTGGCCCATAGCTGGCATTCAATAAATATAAGTTCCTTCTCCTTTCCATTTCTTTTCTACGACATTCCGAATCTAAAATCCCACAAGGTGGATTTATAGAACACAATTGCTGGGAGCTCTGTTGAACTGAGGTTATGGTGATTTCCCACCTGGCTCATAATGTGACAATTTGTAGATGCTGACTTCTAGTAGATGGATTTGAGAAACCAATATTAAAATGCAAAGAGTTCATACTTCAAATTTCTAACTAACCAGAACGGATTAAAGGTAGCAGTTGGCACCACTAGCTTCTAGAATATGAGAATAATTTAGGAGAAGAGAATATGAAGAGCAAAATGAATAGTCTAAGAGACTGTCTAAGACAGTTTCAATACAAGGCTTTCTGAGAGCAGGGCACAGAGTTCTGTGATCCCTGAAAGAAAGGGAAAGGATCCCTTTCCATCCTACAGGGCCAATATTATCAAAGTCTATTACTTAAGTCCTGGAAATAAATGGCCTGGCCACCTTCCAACAGGGCTGATAATGAAGAGTTAATTAGTATGTAAGTGTTCTGTAAATATACAGCACTCTGTGAAGGTTAAGTAATAACATTAGAGAAGAACTGTCTTAAATTTTTTGCTACTTTTCATCAGTGTTTATGCATAATTGTAATTAAAACATTGGAAAGAAGAGAGTTATTAGCCAAAGCAGACTTGGCATGTCGATAAAAAATGTAGGAAAGGAAAGTAACGTATAGTGTGATAAACATATGGAGGTAGGGATTCAATATTATTTATCTTTGGACTTGGAGAGAGCTGGCAGAAGGAGTTATTGGGCTATGATTAGTCATTTCTGACAAATGATCAAGAACAGGTAAGAGTCTACATGTTTCTAAGTAAGACTCAAGCACCCACCAAGCCTCATTTCCTGGGTCCATCTGACCTGGAAAGTAGAGCAAGGTCAGGATGTCAGTACTTGCTTGGAAAATGGCCTTGGAACTTGATGGTGTTGCTGTATTTGAGGACCCTGTGGTGTAAAAGAAGAAGCCCATGCCTAAGAGTCAGGATTCTATCAAATCTTGGCTCAAACAGTAACTGCAATCTTGAAAGAGAAACATTGCTCTCTGAACTTGCTCCTCATCTGGGAAGCCAGCTGGTTAAGATTAAAGGATCTGAAATGGCCCTTCTAATACAAGCATCCTATAATTCGAAGAGAAAAGTGGTTCATGAGAAACCACCGATTCCCCTATGTGTCTCAACTCAAATCTTGCCTTCTGCATGGCTTCACCACTTGGAATTCTTTGGTTAAACTTCCATAGTAAATTGTGTCTTCTATGAGGGGATCAATCATATCTCACTTTTCCTTTGGGCTATTTTAGTATTTCTTATTTCTCCAGCAAAATTAGCTATTCCTTTGGCACAGGAAACCTGACTGATACACATTTGAACTACAGTCCATAGTACAATTCCCAGCACATAATAAACATTTAGTAAGTATTACAGGAAACTGAGTAGGACATTATCTGTTGTCTTAAAACTGACAACCAGCTCCCAAAGCTGGAAACAAATAAACTCCAAGTACCAAACATTCTGCTATCTTTGATCGAAAATGAGTGTCAGCCCTCCTTCAGACAGTGAGTAGAAGACCATGAAAAGAGAAGAGAAACAAGGGAGAAAACAATGATTAAAGTCAGGAATTGGCATCATGAGGATTGTGACAATGGTCCTCTGCCTTGAAAACAAGTGGATGCAAACAAAACCAAACAAATCTTGCATACAATAAGATGGATAATTGCTAGAAAGAGCAAGTTTTTATTTCCAGTTAGAGCTATTGTTAGGATTTGAGTACCTGGGTGGCTCAGCTGGTTAAGCATCCAACTCTTTATTTTGGCTCAGGTCATGATCTTAGGGTCATGGGATCAAGCCCCATGTTGGGCTTCCCACTGGTCATGGAGTCTGCTTAGGATTTTCTCTCTGTCCCTCCCTCACCATCTCTCTCTCTCTTAAACAAAAACAAAAAAAGAATTACTGTTACAAGTAAATTGTTGATCATCTCCACAATCATCTCAATTTCTCTATTTGAACAATGAGAGAAAAGACTGGAGAGATATCAAATCCATGATGTGACATGACAAATATGTCTGTTTCCCTTGAGCCAAGTAGACAGCAATGAAGGTTGCCAAGTTTGAGCCAAACTATAGAGACAATCACAGACAATGCACAGAGTATCACTTATTATTACTGATTTCTTGTTTTTTTTAGATTTTATTTATTTATTTGACAGAGAGAGATCACAAGTAGGCAGAGAGGCAGACAGAGAGAGGAGAAAGCAGGCTCCCCTCTGAGCAGAGAGCCCGATGCGGGGCTCGATCCCAGGACCCTGAGATCATGATCTGAGCCGAAGGCAGAGGCTTAACCCACTGAGCCACTCAGGCACCCCTTTATTACTGATTTCTTATTCGTTACTCATCTTTAACACAAGAACTGTGAATTCTAACTTCTCCACTAAAGCAGTTATGATCCAGGAACCACTAAGATGTTGGAAAGATCATTTTTTAAATGTACAACACTTTGATAGAAATATGTTTGTAGCTTTCCTCTTCTACTCCTGGATATCTTACAAAAGTAACATGGGAAAAAAAATATAAAATTAATTTCAGCAAAACTACAAGTCTGTGGATTCCAAAAGCCTTGTAGGAAAAAGAAGTAGTTCAGAGAGTAGTGAGTGACCAAGTGAAGACAGAAATCAGAACATACAATAGAAACGCTCCCTAGGGCACTGGGGTGGCTCAGTTAGTTAAGCATCTGCTTCAGGCTCAGGTCATGGTCCCAGGGTCCTGGGATCAAGCCCACGCGACACCCCCAACTCCCTGCTCAGCGGGGAGCCTACTTCTCCTTCTCTTTCTCCGGGCCTTTCTGCCTACTTGTGCTCTCTCTCTCTTTCTGTCAAACAAACAAACAAACAAACAAATAAATAAATAAAATAAGGAAGGAAGGAAGGAAGGAAGGAAGGAAGGAAGGAAGGAAGGAAGGAAGGAAGGAAGGAAATATGCTCCCTGAAGATGAAGGCCTCAATCAGTGGATATTTGCAGCATCCACTTTCAGAACTTCAGTGAGCCTAGCTAGTGACAAAAATCCTCACCCTGCCACCCCAACCCCCCATACTGAGAAAAGACAGCCTGTCTCTGCAGCACCAAAAAAGAAATCTTTATTGTGTGATATTGGCAAGTTTCTTCCTTAAAGAAACTTCCTCCAGTTTCTCCAAAAATGAGTAATAAAAAGGGATGGGTCAAACGTTGAAACTATATATATGGAGAGAGAGAGAGAGGGAGAATGAGAGAGAGAGGACAGCACTGGGATTTAGTGGAAGGGTACCATGTAAGCTAAATAAATATCCTTCATGGTGTAAAGATACCTCATAGTGAATTGTCCCCATCAAAATACCAATAAACACTAATCTAACTCATCATATTAATACAGGAGAAGACCATTTTTGCCCAAGACTATAGCTGAGGGATTTTTAAATCAGATATTCGCAAAAGATTCCAGCAATGCATTAAAAAAGAAGAATGGAGTAGAAGCAGTTTCTTTCTGAAATTCAGAGTTTATCTCAGAAAAATCTATCAACACAATCATATTATCAAATGAAACAAAAATCAAAGAAAAAAGGCAAGACACTTAATAAAATAATAAAATCCATCATCTGCTCTAATAGAATTCTAAATAAAACAAGAATAGACATAAACACTTATTAAACATTTTTACCCAAACCCAACATCATATTTTAAGTGATGAATCGCCAAAATATATTGAATGAAAACAGGAACAAGACAGCAAAGCCAGTGTCAGAATTATTATGCAGTAGGATTCTGGAAATTCTTATGAGAACAGTAAGATAATAAAATGAACATAATAACATAAATAAACATATAAATGCTTATAAATTTTTATATTGTTTATAATAAGATTATATCTGGATTGAAGGTCAATTTACAAAACTCAATAGCTTTGCTGTATTCCAGTTAAAAGAATTAGAAAAGGAAATGAGAAAATACTACATTCGGGATATTGACAAGAAGTGTCTAAGTGCTGTGGAAGCAAGCACTGATATTGACAAGAATTGAAGAATATTCAGGATAATTTATTAAAAGAAAGGCATGGACTTTCACGGAGATAATGTAAGAGTTTATTAAAGAATAGAAAACTTAAGCTGATGAAAATATATACTATGTTCTTGAATAATATGTTATCATTCTATGTTCTTAATATGATAAAAATATAAATTCCACAGAAACAGAAAGGCTATAAAGAGATGTACATGTCCGACTACAAAATTTTTGAACTTTCAGTGGTCAAAGATACCATAAACAGAATCAACAGAAACATAATAGAGTTGGAAACAATATTTTGGATGACACCTGAGGGTTCGCATGTTACTTACTAAGGTACTGTTCTTACACATGAAAGGAGACATGAAGCAACCCAAAGGGAAAATGGACAAAGGGTGCAGTGAGCAAGTGTGTATCACTGAGAGAAACTCCAAAGGGTTGACAAAATCATGGAAAGAAACTCAAGCTCAGCAGTACTAAGAAAAATGCAAAGTAGATAAATATTATTTATACCTAGCAGGCCAGCTAAGAATGAATGAGAAACTCATACTCCTATGCAGCCATTCAGAATGAATTTCCTCCCTATCCGTTAATGGGGGATAATTCCTGTTATGAACTAAATGTTTGTGTCTCCCTAAAATTCATATGTGGAAGCCCTCCCTCCCAAGGTGTGAGGAGGGGCCTTTGGGAGGTGATTGAGGTTAGACAAGATTTCATTGTTCAGTTGCAACTGAGTGGAGGATGCTGCAGGGATAAGGTGGGGTCTGGGGAAAAGGAGGCAGGGCAATGCCTCAGCCAGCATGAGGTTCAGATCTTTAGGGTGGGAGAACCCACAGAGTCCCCCCTCTCTCCCCCTGTTTGGAAGGGTCCCCAGGGTTTGATTCTGCAAAGGCCTGCCCATTTTCTTTAAGACTTTCAGAAGTCAACTTCCTTCACTTATTTGTACTTCAGTCTCATCTTCCAGAAAAATAGTTACAACCCCACTACTGTAAGAGCAGGGAGGGAGGGAGAAAAGGCCAGAAGAGCCATCAGAGAACTCTGTGAGGCTAAAATAGGACAATATACATGAAAATGTTTTGGTAAATGGCAACTTCTTATGCATGTTTTTCCCTCTCATTTCATTACTGTTATCAGCTTGGCACAAATATTCTTAAATAATAGCATCCGTTGGAACCACCTGGAAGGCTTGCTAACCATAGATACAGACTGCTAGGCCTCACTCCCAGAATTTTGGATTGTGGTTGGTCTGGGATTTGCATTTCTGAAATTAGGATTTAAGGCTTATATGAGACCATACTCCGAGGACTATTGGCCTATCAGAAAGGTGCCTAGCTCATGCTTGAGTCATAATTTCCCTCCTCTCGAGCCTTCACTTGGAAGTCTATTTAACCCACGGTATGGATGTCATAGGAGAAAGCCCTAGAGGCAATTACTTGGCCCACAAATCTCTCCTCATTTTCAGGAATGGTTCCAAGTTACACAGGGCTGAGGTTCTACTGGACCTATTCCAAGCTATGTAATGGTGATCCTTGGCTAAAATTGATTGACCCAAAGGTAGATTATAGATCCACGCAGGGAAAATCATATTCTCTCCCAAGAATATCAAACTGGGACTTCTAGTCACCCTTCCAATTATAACACCCAATTATAACTTTGGTACCTGCCTAAAACAGCTTATCCTATTATATATATTTTAGTAGAACTATATACCTCTCCTTGAATTTTGAATTGTGGTAATTAGGCTTTTTCTGTGTAATTACTTTACTAATATCTATATCATTTATAGGGCTATAAATCCCAGGAGGTTAGAGAGTGTTTTGTTCATTGAATCCCTATTGCCTATCATGTCATTGAGCATATCATAGGTACTCAATTAATATTTATTTAGTGAAAGGAGGGAAGGATGGAAGGAAGGAAGGAAGGAAAAAAGGGAGTGAGGGAAAGGGAAGGGAAGGGAAGGAAAGGAAAAAGAAAAGGAAAGGAGAGCTGTTTTTTGTTAATAGTGACATTTTAGAGAGAAGTTCCTGGTTCTCATGTTGTTGAGATTCCTTCCTTTTCTGACTCTTGGTTGGTCAACTCTTTCTTCCTGAGACATCCAACATCTTTTAATATTTTTCCCTGGAAACTTAAATTGAATAGAGACAGTTTATATTGCTTCTTAACAAAATAATTCAGTGTTTCTCATACTTCAGAGCATATGAATACTTGTGGATTTGGTGAAGATACAGATTCTGATCCAATAGGCCTTTGGGGAGTGGAAGAGTGGGGCCCCAACAGAACAAGTCCCCAGGTGGTTCTGTTGCTACTCACTCATGGACCACATTTTGAGTAGCAAGACCTGGTTTGTACACCATGATGTAGCAGGATGATAGTTCAAAGAATTTGGTCTGGAGTATAGAAGACCCATTGTCACTTGATTCATGGGGGGAGGAGTGAATTATTCCCATGTACTCTACCTTCCCTGCTAAGACTTGATTTAATCCATTTGACTTCAAGTCTTCATCCTCTAGCTACTGAGTCCTGTCAGCACGCCTATGCTCATTGTCAGATTTGACTCTCTGCCTCCTAACCTAATACTAATTTTAAGCCTCATATCACCTAGCCAGTTCACAGAAATGTGTGAATATTTATTGCCAGCATTTAATTGCCTGAGACATTAAAATAACTATCAAAATGCCAAGCCTGGCAGATATAGCCTATTGTCTGTAAATGGCATTTTCACCAGTTACTTTAAAGGGCTGAGCAGTTAGAGCATCCCCTGAGCACTCGCTGGACTGTTGTTTTGGAAAATATCAACTCCTCTCAAGATAGAAATATGTTCTGAGGATTATCGATGCCTTTTCCTGGAAAAAGTAATTACAGTTCTTTACTTTTGGATAGGTCTTTGAACCTTACAAAATTACTGATCTATGTTATTTCATGCTATCATCTAATGTCTTAAAATTAGTTCTTATCATTCCCATTCTATATAAGGAAAAACATGATTGTTTGAATTATTTGTCAAATATTTAATCTCTTAGTATATTCTCTCATCCTTAATGATGTTAGGGTTGGTCATGTGAGGTTTTTTGGGCCAATGGAATAGTGTCTGTGATGCAGTAAAGACATGCATCAAGATTGTGATGTTGGCGGGCGCCTGGGTGTCTCAGTGGGTTAAAGCCTCTGCCTTCGGCTCAGGTCATGATCTCAGGGTCCTGGGATGGAGCCCTGCATTGGGCTCTCTGTTCAGCGGGGAGCCTGCTTCCCCCTCTCTCTCTGCCTGCTTCTCTGCCTACTTGTGATCACTGTCTCTCTCTCTCTCTCTCTCTCTCTCTCTGTCAAATAAATAAATAAAATCTTTAAAAAATATATTTAAAAAAAAAAGATTGTGATGTTGGTATACTTTCCCCTGTCTCTCCCACTGACAGGTGAAGAGATTCTCCTCAAATAGCTGCTATGCCTTCAGTCTAGGCCCCAGAATTGACCCATGTAGAGACATCCTGAGTCTCCTAATTCACAGCAAAGAGACAAGCCCAGCTCACCACTTGAGGCAGAGCCACTCAACTAAGCCTGGCCTGGATCAGCCAATCTGTAGTGGGCCTACAGACTCTAAACATGAAAAGAAATGTTTGTGTTGTAACTGAGTTCTGTTCCAAAGCATTATTGTAGATTCAATAGCTGACTGGTATGGAACCTAAAGTTCAAAAACATTAGAAAATGTTCCCAACGTTACACAACTGGTAACTATTTACAGTGAGATTCACAACTAGATCTGTCACACTCTAAATAGATTACTTCCCCTACTGTATAACTCAATGGGGCATGAATAAGAAAAAAATGTCCTTTATACACTAATTCTTTCAAGGTCCTTTAGAGGCACTCCCTCTATAGCCCCATGCCTAGTGGGATGGTTTTGCAGAGAAAGAATGAAGAAATATATCTTTCTCTTCTGGTCCTCTATCTGAGAGCAGATTCTAGATGAGACAGAGATTCCTCTCCTTTCTGGCAGGCTTGAAACCATAACTTCATAGGTCTAGAGGTTAAGAAGGGAACACCTCACTGTGATTAAGAGCACAAATTTTGGAATCAGAGGGCCTTAGGTTTCAATCTTGATTTAGCACTACCTATATGGAATTTGAATACATATTTAATATTCCTAAACTTTAGTTTCCTAAAACATAAATTATGTACAATAATATGGATCTTAGAAGGTTGTCCTGAAGATAAATGGGATGATATAAAAATAGGGTCTGACACTTAGTAGTAATAAAACATGGGTCTCATGGAGTTATGCTATCTAGGTTTATATGCTTGATAGTTCATTTAATGTGTGAACTTACGTAAATTCATAAACTCTCTGTTCCTTAGTTGTTTCTTTTTTATAAAATGGGAACAAGATTGTACTGATAAGTTTCTTTCATAGATTAAATATGATAATAAAGGGTCTAACATGAAGTATGTACTCAATACATATTAGCTCTTATTTTTCTTAATAAGTACAAAATAAATCATAGCTTCATGAAAAGTTTTGCTGATTATTCCACTCTACAATATGATAGAGGGTTGGAAAATTCTAGTAAATCCTAAATCTTTTTGCAGGAAGACACTGGTATAAATCCAGTGTTGAGCATGAAAAGGATATTTCCAAAGAACAAGTTATAAAAGCATAGACTCTCAAAACTAGAACCTTGATCAAATGTTATGTGAACATTTTTATTTTACGGAGTGATACGGGTTCGGCAAAAGACTACATACACCTATTGCCAGAAGGAAAAGGGTGGAGTGTGTGTGTGGTTCAGAGACTCAAAGGCTTTCAAAGACCAGACAAGTAACATAAATGCACATGGAATAAGGCAATGGTGAATCCTGAGTACTGGTAAAAATGTAAAAATGAAGCCCTGCTTTAAGAAATTTAGTTTCCAAATTTTTAACACATTATGTTGATAAAAGAAGACATGATTACAGGCTACATTCAGTTATGGGTTACCAGCTAAGATATCTCTTCTGACAGCAGGGAGAGGGAATGTATTTCATCACCCTTACTGGTAGAAGGGTAGTGAGACGTTTCTGTGTTTATTGATGCACTGGGGATGTCAGATGTCCTTAAGCATCTATTTGTATGGGCTCATTTCAAGAGATCATTCTGAAGAAAGTTTGAGGACTGGTAACCAGGGATGGACCTTGCAAAGGAGAGATGAGCTTGCTGTCTATCCCCCTGTGCAAGAACCCTCTGCAGAGCTGGGTAGGCTGTGTACTACAGAACCCAACAGGTTCCGTTCACATCATCCCCAATGGAAATGGCATATCCTAGGACTGTCCATTCAATCTTATGTATGTGTAGTGGCTCGGCAGAGACCATAGATCTATGTATGAGCCTTGTATAGAGATGGCTGATTTCTGAGATGCTCCATGACCCAAGCAGCACTATGTGAGGCTCTGTCTAAAAGTGTATAACATAGACAGACGTGTCTTCCCTTACCACAGTAGAACAGACAGCAGGTGACTCCAACTGGAGACAGTGCCATCCCTTTGGGGAAACATATCAGATGAGGAAAGGAGTGTGTCAGTTTATAAAACTCTATCTCAAAATGATTTGACTATTGGATCATTTTGCATCCATTCAAGCAACTTTGGTGGGAGGTGACATATTATTTTTATCCATGTATTAAAGCTTGAGCCCTGTCATGTCACGTCAGCCATGACATTCCGAGTGCTCCTGGGTCTGGTGTAGATGACAGATTCCAGAAAATGCCTGGGGGTGCAGACTTGTTCTGGAACGCATAGCAGCCTTCCCCAGAGGGCTCTGAGAAAATCATACTTCTCAAGGACTGAACAAAAGGGGCAAGAAGTAGGAGAATTTGAATTTGACTATCACTGTTATTTTCCTCTTGTGCACCCACAGGCTGAAAAGTTCTGTGGAGGTAAGGAGCTGTGGCCTAGATTTTGAAGAAATGCCAATGAATATTATATAGCATTACTTTAATCTATTTATTAATTTCAGGGAAAAATATAGACATTACCAATATATGCATACATACATATATACATACGCACATATGTATATATAGTTTTTCATAAGAACCCTTCAAACTGAATACTGTTACTTGCATTTTAAAAATGAGAAAACAGAGGCTAAGAAAGAAAACCAACTTGCCCAGGATCAAACCCACGCCTGACTGACTCCAAAGCCTGCTAAGAAGTATTAAGTGATCTGCTTCCTGGATCTTTGGACCTGCTGTGTAGACCATACTGCCATACTGCCATAATGTTAGCACCACAAATTGGATTGCAGGGAAGAGAGAGCTTGTTGCTCCTTTATTGTCTCCTCTGCTAACCATGCTGAAATTATCCAGAACCTGCTCAGCCTTCTGGTTCACTGCCTGCATGCCCCGTGTTTCTGTAGCATTTCCATTAAATTTCAGAGTGAATCTGTCTCAAGTCTCTGGGTCTTTGGAGAACTCTGAGTCTCACTGGCCCACTGAAGTGATCCTCGGGCTGTCGCACCCATTTGTCCCTTCATCAGATAACCAAGTATTTGCATCTGAATCCAAATTTGAGATTATTATAAGTAGGAAGACTTATGCCCTGACTTTACAAATACAAAACATAGATTCACGTTTATAAAAACACACCCTTGTGAGGAGGATTTTACCATTCACGCCCAAGAGGGCCAGAAATACGTTGTCTCTTTTTAACTGAGAAGAGACTCTGTTTCCTTTTAACTGTGGGTTCCTGGTTTGTCTCATTGTTTTGAGGTTCTTTAAAAAAAAGAAAAACTTTATTAAGGTAAATTGGTATACAAAAAATGCACATTTTTAATGTATACATTTTGATGTTAATGTATATTTGATTTAATGTACACAGTTTGGACATCTACATACACCCACTCATGAAACCATTATCATAATCAAGATAATGGGCATAACCATTGCCTCCAAGAGTCTCTTTATGTCCCTTTGGGTTTTTTTTGTGTGTGGTAAAGAGGGGGGCCTTAAGAAAACTTCCAGAGATCTACTCGCTTAAATTTGTAAGTACACAGCATAGTATTAACTATAGACACTATGTTGTACAATAGATCTCTAGAACTTACCATCTTGTATAACTGCAACTGTCTGAGCACCAAACAACTCCCCATATGTTAGCCTTTGCAGACCTCCCATTTGCTCTAGATTGTTTGAGGGATACCCTCAGAGTCTACTATGGAGGTAAGGAACTGTTGAGAAAGAAATTTCACAGGGCAAGTTTCCTCATGCCTCCCTAATCCCCAGAAATAGACAGAAAATATATGCAGGATAATCACGTGAGTTTAATATTTTAAAAACGCATTATCAAGAACTTATAGTATGTCAAGGGAAAAAGAAAGGTTTGGCTATAAACATCTTTCTGGAAAGAAAAAATTATGTGAGAGAAACAGAAGGTTTTGTAGGGACTCTCTTGTGCTATGTCATCAGTAGAGCAAGAAGCCAGGGGAAGAGGTGGACACGGAGATTATTCTTGTGCCCTTCGGTTCTTACCAACTGGTTGACATAGTGCAGAGGGTCAAGGGCCCTGGATGAAAGTTTTAGCATCCCAGAGAGCTGAATAACTGAGAAATATTCCACCTCATGGTGGATGCGTATCCAATCACAGGAAGGAATCTGTTAATATATTAACTCATTAGTGAATTTATGTATCTATTTTGCACATCTCCACCCAGCAGCTAAAAATCCTCTTGGACTAGAGCCCTTAGCCACATTCTGCTTACGTGGCAATTTCCAATGTTTTAAAAGGAATCTTTCAATGAATACTAATATCCTCATCAGAAACCACCCAGAGGCCAGCAAAACTTTGACAAGAAAAAATTTACTTTGAAATAGGCCAAACATTCAGGACCTCATTCATCATGGGATTTGTGGAGGCTATTGACAAATCTCAGAAGATGCTATGAGGGACAGTTCCAGGAATAAAGGTTTCATCTTTTCATCTTATTGTCTTGAGTCCTCTGGAGGGACCTAGATATGGGGCCTGGTGAGAGGGAGCTCACATTATCTCTGAAAAAGGAAAACGCTGTTAGGCTGAATATGAGGTTAGCAAGCGTTTCACCTAATTCAGCCTTTAGTGAAATCTTTCCGTAGAATGAATGGAGACTGCATACTTTTCACACCTAATGGATGCAAAAAGAAAGCATGCCAGGAGGGTGGTAAAGACAGGAAATGGTCTCCTGGGAGTTGGATATCACAATTGTGAGGGTCTCTGGTGTCTTTCTTGTCAGAGGGATTCTAGAACTGGCTTCAGGATGATAAAATGGAGAAAATCCTCAACTGGGAGTGTATGAACCCAATCTCTAATCTTGGCTCTGCTTTGCACCAACTCTGGGATTTAGGGCAAGTCATTCTACCTCTCTCTAAGTCTGAACTTTCTTCTCTATAAAGAGTTCTGAGTTATCCAATATGATAGCGCTTAGCTATGAAATTAAATTCACTTCCTCAGTAACACCAGTCAAATTTAAAGTGCCACATGTGGCCAGTGGCTACCATATTGCTAGCGCAGATTACAAACCATCTCATCATCACAGAAAGTTCCTTAGTACAGTGCTGGTAGAGATGATGTGTGTGGTCTTTTCTAACTCAAAACTTCTGAAACCATGCCCACATACCATCTGTGTAAATCAGGATTATAAGGCATGGACTTCTGGCCTTAGAACAGTAACCCTTGTCTGCTAAACGTGGTAATGAAGGTGGCATTGGTAACAGAGTGGGGAGGTGTTGGCTGGGATCAGCATTCACCCACTAAGCAGATGCAGCAAGGAACACAAAGGAAAACCCCACTAAAGAGGAATGAGCAAGAGCTGGTTGGCCAGATGGCACTTCTGGGTTCCCATTCCCAAACCTCCCACTTGATCAAACCTCAGAAAGGGGCAGAAATACTAGATCCAGTCCTCAGAGAACAAGGGCTTTTACTGAATATTCACCAATGACAAGCTGACACAAAATAATTCACCATTTAGGACCTGGTTAACACTCTAAGAGCTAAATTCCAAAAGAATCTGCCGCCAGAGAAACTAGCATCATAGGTTCAGCCTCACAGTAAACCAGGAAGAAAAGGCAACTCAGCACTATCTCTGGGCCTCAGAACATGGCACTCACCAAACCAAATCAAGATACGTCTGACCCCTGAGCTCCTATTCTTTGGCCACTTAACTCCTTTTCATTCCTTGGACACAGCTCTTAGTTGCTACTAGGGTTGTTGGGTTTTTGATTTCTGAGTCAAAGAGAGCTCTGACCATAAAAAAAGGGCCCTGTTGGAAAGATATGGGGATCCAGTCCAAATGGAAATAATCCCTGCACATTTTTCATTCTAATGCAGTGCAACTAAATCCAGAGCTGACTTCCATTTAATCATGGCCTCGGGGTCTTGAGAGCTGGGCCAATGGAAAATCCACTACACACCCATCCACTGAAGTTTACATTCTGTACTCAACCTATGTCAGCCCTTTCTCTTGTTCTTGCTCTAGGAAAATAAAACTGGTCATGAATGCTTTTCTAGCACTCGTTATACCCTTGCATACTTCCAAATGCTCTGGATAGATTTACTCATTTAATCCTCACAGTAAACGTATGAGGTAGGTACTATTTTTGTCCCCACTTGACAGTGTGACACTGAGGCATGAAGAGTTTTAATGATTTCACAAGGTCACACATTAGGAATTGATAAACATAGATTCTGCACCCAGGGACTCTAGTTTTATGGTTTCCATATTTAACCACGAGTCTACATAGCCTTTCCAAATAATATAGATTTCCCAGAAAGCCAGCTTGTAAATGGCAGGACTTCTGTAAGAGGCAGTTTCAAGGTTAACACGTTAGGAAAGGAGACAGAAAGAGCAGAGTAAGCATAATAGGAGCTGGGGGAGGGGGTGGGGGCTGTGATAGGGGACCAGGGAGGGCAGTGGATCCTGCTAAAACCAAATAGTGACAACTGTCATGCAAATCAAAACCCAAAGCACATCCTTAAAAAAGAGTCTCTTAGCCAGTACAGTTAATTAACTGGCCTTTTCCCCCTTTTTTTCCTCATTGGAAAGTGCAACAGTGAAGCAGTCAGAAGGAAGGACATTGTAAGGGGAATGGAGATGTAAAAAAGACATTCACAGACCTGTGTCCCTGAAGCAAATAATACATTATATGTTAATAAGAAAATAAAAAATAAATTAAAAAACCAAATGAACAAAAGGAAAAAAAAAGAGAGACAAACCAAGAACAGACTCTTAACCATCTGTTGGTCACCAGAGGGAAGGTGGGGGGAGCGGTGGGTAAAAGATGGGAAGGGGATGAACTGTACACTTATCTCCATGAGCAATGAGTAAGTATGGAATTGTTGAATCACTCTATTGTGCAACTGAAACTAATAGATCACTGTATGTTAACTATACTGGAATTAGAATAAAATAGTTTTTAAAATAAAAAAATTAAAGAAAGAGATCTAGAAAATGAGAAGTCGAGACTATGAGTTTGAAAATGTGGGAGGAGCCCACTTGAGACAGGGCTTGAGCTCGTGTTGTTTGTCATCCTTTTTTTTTTTAAAGATTTTATTTATTTGACAGCGCGAAACACAGCGAGAGAGGGAACACAAGCAGAGGGAATGGTAGTGGGAGAAGCAGGCTTCCCGCCGGCAAGGAGCCCGATGTGGGGCTCAATCCCAGGACTCTGTGATCATGACCTGAGCCGAAAGCAGACGCTTAACGACTGAGCCACCCAGGCGCCCTGTTTGTCATCCTTTAAGAGCATTAACCCTACCATGGAGTGCAGCCAGCCCGAGGGAAGGCACTTCTGCCTGCAGTCTAGGCGGTCTAGCCCCCATGGACAGTTGGAGAATTTCCTACATTGGTAACCCACGTTAGACTGTTCCAGACACAGCTATCGGAGCAGGCTGGGAGGTTAATGCCCAGCCATATGCCTACTGTGATCTGTCAATAAAATCCCCCTTACCTATAAAGCAGTAATCTACAATCGTTTAATGTTTTCCCTAAGACACCAGGGGACGTGACAAGTAACAACCTAAAAGACTAGGTTATCTGAGCGCTATGTGCCGACTTCTTTCATATTCACTTTGCATTGATCTGCAGTGGTAAACATTCTCAAGTTTGTTTCAGAGACTGAGACCTGCGCTAAGAAGGTTTTATCACGATGTGTAGGGCTCCCATCTGCAACATCCCCATTTCCAACACACATGCGCACACGCGTGCACGTCCCTCAACCTGGATTCCAATAGCAAGATCTCTAAGCATTGAGTTCTCATTTTCCAGGCTATTTCTGTTTCTGTTCTACTATTTCTGTTCATTTCCTTGGGTGCCGCCACAGCCCTCTCCCATCCGCTAAATGATGAGCTTCTCTCCAGAGGCAGAATCAAATATTTTAGATCCAGCCATTAGCAGGTTTGTATCTGGTTTGGGTCACTTGCTAGCTGTGTTAATATGGAAAACGAAAAATTTCTTATCCCCTGGGAGCCTCATTTTCCTCATCCATAAAATAAAACTGATGTTTCCTGCTTCATGGGGTTGTTGGGTGCAAATAAAATGTCTGGTCCCTAATAGATGTTTAAGCAATCAGTTCCTCTTGCCTATTTCTTCCTTTCTTAGCTTCAAAGCTATACAATGATAGATATTAATAAGTGCTTATTGAATGTATGAATAAAAGAAGGTGTGTCTTCAGTGCCTAGCAATGGCTCTGAGCTTGACTGCAAAGCATCCTGGGTACTCTAGCTAACTAGATTCTGATGCCTTACTCTCCTGAGTCTTTTTCTCTGTGTTTTTCCAGAGGGTGCATCCCAAATGCCTTCTGTTCATGTCATTATAAGGACATGTCTGACTCTAGAGATTTGTGGAATCCCTATGAGCTAAACAGGTAGCCCAAATGATAAAAGTAATTCAGAACAGAACCAAGCAGTTGAATTCAATTACATGGCAAGATGGCATGGGTTACATATTCCCTCAAAAAGGCAAAACAATAAGATATTCATAGGATTCCCACTCAGGCTGGGGGGCAATCTGCCTTGAATATGTTGTAGAGTCTCCCCCATGGTGATCATAAAAAGCTTGTGAGTAAATTTTAATCAAAGTCCTAGACAGGGTCCCTAATTCTTATGTAACCTTCACTAGTTGAGAAGGTAACCTCAAAATCATTTAAATATTATAATTCTTGTTAGTGAATAAGAATCTTTTAACCTTGAAAAAATTTTCATATGCTTAAGAGAATTAAGGTACTAATTTTTGTATTAAATATGTGCTTGATATTTTCAGAGATGGTAATATCTGAAAGCATTTTCCCTTTGAGAAAACATAGCAGCTTTATGATTCCAGTGTGAAATGTGTAGCTGAGTAATTGATTTAGATGTGTCGTTTGAGTTTGAAATTTTACTATACGCATATAATATGGAACTATTTAATACAAATTTAAAATTTCTATTTTTATGAGTTCAATTTCTAGATTTGAAAAAGTGATTTAGGTGTTCAAAAATATTTATTTTTGCATGTCAATTATTTGAAGTTCTTAAAAAATAAATTTAATGTACTACTTTTATAAACTTAATTTAAAATACTCAAAAGAGTTTGAAACTTTGTTTTAAATAGGACAGAATATTAGTTGAAGTCCCTTTAAATCTGTTAGATTTTGCTAAATTTAAGTACATAAAAGATTTTAAGGTAGAACTTAATACAAGAAAAAATAGAAAATTGAATTAATTTTAAATAATAATTTAATTATTTATTAATAAAAATCTAATTTTATTAATAAATAAATAAATTTATAAATTTTATTATTTCTAAAATAACAAATGAATACAATTAATATGATTTGATTGCTGATTAATTAGTGGTTTAATTAATTATTAATATTAAAATTTAAATAACGTCGGGATAATCTTTTCTGTTAATTAACATTTCCCCAGGGAGCCCCAGATCTGATCTTGGTTCCTCGTACGTAGTTTTTTCATCCTTCTTTTGGTGACTCTCCCAGGAATGGATTTAGGAGTTAGATGGCAGCCACATAAGGAGTCAAATTATAGGGCTCAAAACCAGCATTGAATACATCAGGAAAATGACTACAGGTAATTTAGGTTTCTACACACAAGGTTGTCTACATTGGACCAAGAGTAAATGTAATCTCCCTCAGGAGTATACAATGCCCACCATCTTGGAGGGAGGCAATAAAGGAAGCTAAGAAGGGAAAATATTTAAAAATCAAATAAAACAACAAAGTAACAGTAACAGAAAAAGGAAACACAACAAATACAGAACAAAAATCACCAACCCTGAACTAAAGTCAGTTGGAAGAGTTGAGACTGAGAGGTCAGTTCAGTCAAGCAGAAACCAAATTATGCTCGGGGTGTGTCATGATAGCAGCATGCCGGGGGGGGGGGGGGGGGGGGGGGGGGGGGGGGTTGATCCTCGAGCTAAATGTCAAGCCATTTTATATATGCATTGCAAAAAAGAAGACTGGAGTGAGGACAAGTACTGCAGAAAAGTGGAAAACATTTAACCTACATGAAAGTATTTTGGAAGATATTTTGCTGCTTTAGGCATGCAAGTTATGTCTGCTTCTAGTGAGTGAAAATGACCATCTGTAATCGGTTATGAGTGCCCAATATGGAGACATGAAAGAGAATTCAAACAAATCGCAACCTTGTATCATATTGGACCATGGATCATATATATAAAGTGCTTTATTTTGAACATGTGGAATGGGGTATACAGTTTTATTAATGGACACTTACCTCCTCATTAATACATAGTAGACAAAAAATAAAGAATATTCATTGAAATGGTGTGCCGAGTTTTGGCCTATTGGGAGGCTCGCCTGTCCCAACTAGCCCTCTCATTCCTCCAGGGTGGACGTTATGATTCAGGAAAATATTATAGGCACATACACATAATAAAGACTATAATCGCCCAAACAAAATCAGACTCTAATTCAGTTTGGCAGCCACTGTAACGGCAGTAGCACCCTGCCTTATCTCCCCTCTTTTCCAGTTAAGCTCCCTTTGGTGGTTGAGTCAGTCAGTATTTGGTAATCTAATTTGCGGCTGAAGATTACACGGTGTTAAGTTTTCTTCCAAAAGATTCTTGTTTTATTTTTATTTATTTATTTTTTAAAGATTTTTTATCTATTTGACAGAGAGAGAGAGAGAGAGAGAGAGAGATCACAAGCAGGCAGAGAGAAAGGGGGAAGCAGGCTCCCCGCCGAGCAGAGAGCCCGATGCAGGGCTTGATCCCAGGACCCTGAGATCATGACCCGGGCCGAAGGCAGAGGCAGGTACCCTCTGAGCCACCCAGGTGCCCCAGATTTTTGTTTTAAATGAAGAAAGAAAAGTGTCAGAATGTTTTGGGTACTTTACCATTTCCATTTTCTGAACTTTTAAAATGTATTTCGACCCAGATAGAACACAGTCATTGAAAAACACAATTTGAGAGTCTTCCTGTCCAATGTGGTTAAGGTTGTGTCTCTGAGGAAAAAATTATTCATGTTTACTGTGTTCCTCCTCCCTAGTGCTAGACGAGCTTGAGCCATAGTCCTTGAGGGATGGTTTTTTGTCACTTCTCTACTTTGGTACCTGCCGCTAAGATATTCCTGGAAAGAGTATGTTGAAATATACCAACTTACCCACCTAGTATAGGGTAAGTCCAACTCTTGGCTATTCCACAGAGAAGAGAGGGCTGTCTTAGAAGCCTTCACAAAATGCTTACAAACAAAGCAGAGGAAACTGTGACTTCTCCCTGAGATGGACCACTTAGGGTAGCTGTCATTCTAGAGATTTCAACCATACCTAGATCAAATTTCCAAAAGCTTTTGGAGCATTAGCAATTTTTAGTGGACATTTGTACTTAAATGGTACGTTGTTATGTCTAAATCCAGTGGAAAGAAACATTTTGAAATGAGAGTAGCAAGGGAAATGTAAAAGTAGAAAGGCAAGAATAAGAGAACTGAATAGGCATTCTGATATTAATGGGTCATATCAGGCTACTTCCACCAAAATGAGGTTGCTCTAGAGAGAATTTTAAAAATCAGCTAAGACTGAGTTAGACCATGCAACTACGCCAAAAGATTATGAGGCTCTAAAGACTCATATTAGAAGTGGTGCAGTTGCCCAGATCCCTGGGAGAGAGACCAAGTTTGTTTGGGTGAGCCTGGCCTTTTGCCTTGAAAAAGTACCATGCAACATAATACCACCCAGTAAGAGGAATTAACAGATTACTAACGTGTCAATAAAATGAATTATTCTCAATACATTGAGCTAAAGGAGCTAAACCTCAAGAGCATACTATATGTTTGCTCTTGATAAATATTCAAGAACAGACAAAACTCATCTTTGGGGGTAGAAATTATAAGAATGCTTTGGAAGAGGGCAGTGAGTGTGGTGATAGAAATATTCTACATCATCACATGAGGGATGGTTACATGGGTGTTTACATTGGTAAAAATTCATTGAGCTTTACACTCAAACTTGTGCAATTTCCCTATATCTCTGTTTCATTAAGGCATTTGAGCATAAAGCACACACACAATGAGAAACTACCATATACCCATCATAGGGCCGTTGTGCAGCTAAATTGAATAATGCAAACTACCTGGTGTTGGCAAGAATAGGAAGCAGCTGCAACTGCACTGCTGTAGAATATAAATTTGTGGACTAATGTTGGGGAAGATGTTTGGCAGTTCCTCTAAAATGAAATATGCACCTATGTTATGATCCAGGGAATCCACTCCTAGGTTTACACAGCCCGCAGACATGCTTACCGAAGTATACCACTCACGTACATGACTTTTTTCCCCCCAGATTTCTGCAATGGCCCCAATTGAAAATGGCTCAAATAACCATCAAATGTAGACTAGATAAAGAAATTCTGGGCCAGCAACACAATGGAAGACTACACAGCACTGAGAATAAATCCTAATTTCATGCAACAAGATGAGTGCCCCTCACTCATACAAAGCTGAGCAAAATGAGCTAGACACCAAAGAACACCTACTGGATGGTTCCATTAATATGAAGTTTACAAAATAACTAAATGGATGAAATTAACTTATGATGTTAATAAATGAGAGGGATTCCAGGCTGGCTCAGTCTAGAACGTGAGACTCTTGATTTTGACGTTGTGAGTTTCAGCCCCACATGGACATAGAACTTACTTAAAAAAAAAATAAGATAGTTGCTACACCTAGGGGAATTATGACAGAAAGAAGTGATGTGTGTGTGTCGGGGGGAGACTTCCAGGGTGCTGATCATATTCTTTCTTTATCTGGGTTCTGGTGACACAAATGTATTCAGTTGGTGAAAATTCGTGGAGCTGTACAATTATTATAGCTATTCCTTCTAACATGTGGTTCATGCATATATATTTTGGTTATTTAAAAAGTAAAAGTGTCTGATTGATTGTACTTCTTCTCATCTATAGGGGCGAAGATCAGGCTGCCCCAAAATGTGCCCCTTTGCATGTTGATTATTTTAAATAAGAGTTACATAAGAGAGAGCCTATACAAGGACACTCAGACCCTCCTTTGTCCCCCTTCAAGCAGGAAACAAATCTCCATACGAAAGTCATCCTACCTGTACCAGGATAGAGATATCCTTATCACCAGGGATAGGAAATTTAGAGCCAAAAGGCTATAGAAACAAACCTTGTTACTATACTAGTTGACTGCCCCAGTCCAAATACTGTTTAGAATTCCTTACTAATTGAAGCTCCCAAAGTTATTTTCCTTGTCCTGTCAATTCCTCACCTATTTATTGTCTTAAACATATAAACTGCCTGCCTTGATCATCTCTTTAGGTCTCAATTTCATTATCCGGGCCTCCATGTGCTTGTAATAAAACTTTGATTTTTTTTTCCTCCTTGTTAACCTGTCTCGTGTAAATTTAATTCTTAGTCCAGCTGGAAGACCTTGTAAGACAGAGGAAGAATTTTTCCTTTCTTTCACATCCTTGCTCTTTCTGTTAGTCTGCCTGCCTTTGACTTTGGACCTGCAACCACCTTTCTGTTTTCCTTGCAATCAAGTTATTTGTCACCTTTCCATTTTTGGTCCTTCTATCAATGCCTTAGCTCTGGTGACATTCTACTATTTCTTACCCTCTCCAGACATGAATCGACCACGTTGCAGCTAAGAAATTTCTTTAATCAGCCATCTGGACATCTCAATATCTTATAACCCAATGTCCCGCTCATAACATGGTCTCAATATTTATTTGTTAAATAAATACATAAAGAAAGAACATCATCAAATGCTCCCAAAAGCATTCTCCACTGACCTCCTCTGGATATTTCTACATGATCCTAACAAGCCTTGGGTAGTAGATGGAACCTTTATCTTAACTACTTGACAGCCCACCAGAGGTGAAGAATTCACACAAGACTTTCCAACACCAGCACCTGCTTCCTGAATTACACAAGGAAAACCAACATGGAAACTTCATGGCAGCTGTTGCTGGGCTATCATCAGGGTCTTGATTAGTGGCATTGATATGTTACAACTGGGGAGTTTTCAGTGGTGCAAGAGCAGTTACATCAAAAAGAATCTTATGGCTTATCGATTGTTTCATTAATGAATAAGTACAGCTGCAAAGAACAGAAAAGACAAGCACAGTACTTTAAAAAATAAGAGATTATTCATCTTTATCATACCAAATCTACAATTAGGTGACTCAGGGCCAGTGCAACGGTTCGGTGATCCAAGCTCTTCTGTCATTCTGTCTTGCCATCTTAGGGTATTCCTCAATGCTCCAGCTTCACCTTCGTGTCTCAGAGAGAAAACGAACGGGAAGAACAGAAAGAGAAAGAAATGACACCAAAAGACGTTCATTTACTTTTCACTGAGTCACGTGATTGCTATGTAATCCAAGCTTCAAGGAACCAAGAGGAAAAAAGAATCTCTGCAGTGAGCACTGGTCAGAGAGCCAGTAGAGGGAAATGGATGTGGAGAGCACCTCCCCCAAAGTTACTTAGCCAGCATTAGAGCAACAGAGAGCATTACTCTCACAAATGACTATCTAGTTCACCTAGTAGATTCTTAGGTTGCTACTAAAAATGTTATCAATGGAGGCTGCCTCATGGGAAAGTCCTTTGACAGAAGGGAATAAATTTGAATACACATGGATATTGCAACTTTAAAAATAGACTTAGGCGTGGAGACCAAGACTGGAAAGAGATGCTTAAGAACAAAAATAGTCCCATATTCAGATAGTGGGATTATAGATAATTATTTCTTATAAAAAAACAAATCATTCTAGGGGTGCCTGGGTGGCTCAGTCTGTTGAGCACCTGACTCTTGGTTTCAGCTCAGGTCGTGATCTCAGGGTCATGAGATTGAGCCCTGCATCAAGAGAGAGTCTGCTTGAGATTCTCCCTCTCGCTCTCCCCTGCCCCTCCCCTTGCTCATGCTCTCTCTCTCTCTCTCTCTAGTGAATAACATATCTTTTAAAATAAATAAAACAAATTATTCTAGTCTTGTAATGTTGTTTTTACAAACACAAAGGGCTTTAAAATAGTTTGGTATACTTAAAAAACAACAAAAACCATTTTCATAGATAATAAAAGACACTCCTGTTTTGGAAAGCATCATTTTAGGGAGCAAATGGCCCTTAAAAATGATGCTCAACATCCAGTGAAAGGCAATGTGGGTTCTCCAGTAACAGTAAGGGGAAACGAGTCTCAGAGAACCTGTGGCGTGTTATATCGATCACATCTACTGATCGCCTGAGTTCTCTAGGACAATTTCCTTGGTCCCTTGTGATTCTGGCTTCTCTGGGAAAATGAACTTCCTGGCAGAACCGTGTAGGGAAGACAGCAAGGATGCAGGCAGAAGATGAGTGGGTGCACATGGAAAACAAAGATGCCAGGTTCCACACCCATTAAGAATGGGTTAGCTAGGGACAGAACGGGGAGGGCAGAGATATGTGCTAATGGTGCCTGAAAACTAACGACCTGGCAGGTATCATTTTGAGGGGAAAGGAAGAGATGTTTCCTACGTCAACCCTAATGATGCATGGGCTGGCCAGAGTGACTGTTCAGTTTTTAGCCACTGGATTTTCTACAAGGTGTATGTCTTTCTGGTAGTCATTCCCAGGCTGGCATGATGCTTCTTTAGTGATGAAAGTTTCTTCATTGACCGGAAAAAGTGAAAAATAGTGTTTGCTATTGGCTTGATCAAAATCTAATGTGATTGGGGCACCTGGGTGACTCAGTCGGTTGACTGTCTGCCTTCAACTCCAGTCATGATCCCAGGGTCCTGGAATTAAGCCCCATGTCAGGCTCCCTGCTCAGCAGGGAGTCTGCTTCTCCCTCTGCATCTGCCTGCTGCTACCCCTGGCTTGTGCTTTCTCTCTTGCTCTCTCGCTCTTTCTCTCAAATAAATATAATCTTTTAAAAAAATTCAGTGCGAGTTAAGTGGTTACTTTTCCTTTTTATGTGTGGGAAATGAAAAAGTAAAGAGATAGAGGAATGGTTCATATTAGTGTCCACAAAAATTCATTAGATATTTAGGAAAGAAATAGACTTACGGGTATAGAAAAATTGATATGCTGGAGGATGGGGACCTCAATTCATAGTATCTTCTGTGCTAGCTAAATATCCTTTCTATTTTATTTATTTATTTTTTAAAGATTTTATTTATTTATTGGAGAGCAAGAAAACTAGAGAGAGCAAGCATGAGTAGAGGGCAGAGGGAGAGAGAGAAGCAGGCTCCCGGCTGAGCAGGGAGCCCAATGCGGAACTCTATCCCAGGACCCCGGGATCATGACCTGAGCCAAAGGCAGAGGCTTAATGGACTGAGCCACCCAGGTGCCCCTAAATGTCCTTTTTAATCCATGGGTATAACAGTGGTAAATTAACAATGATTTGCAGAAAAGTCAGCTGCCCTACACCAGACACTGGCCGAAGTGCCCATATTAGTTGCAACTGCTCAGGGGCGTTCAGCCATGTTTCCTGAATCCTTTGGGACACTCTCTGCCTTCACTCTACTCATCAAAGCCAGGCTTAGAGCTCTTTAAAGGACTGTCTCACTGTCGTGAGTGAACTCTTCCCACATTCTTCTTCTTCTTTTTTTTTTTTTTTTTTTGACAGAGAAAGAAATAGCGAAAGAGGGAACACAAGCAGAGGGAGAGGGAGAAGCAGGCTCTCCGCCGAGCAGGAAGCCCCATGAGGGGCTCGATCCCAGGACCCTGGGATCATGACCTGAGCTGAAGGCAGACGCTTAATGACTGAGCCACCCAGGCGCCCCCCACATTCTTCTTTTTAATTCCTGTAAATGTATTTGCTAGGCACCTGTTCACTTTGGTGTCACCTTCAGAGAAGAAAGCTGCTAGCCAGCAGCCTCCAATTTGAGGTTATTTGTATTCAGATTTATGAGCAAGGTATAAAAGCACTTGCAGAATGAATGCAACATAATGAGAGTTCTGGCATGTACCATCATCATCTGGCCCAGAGGAGAGCACAGTGTTCTGGGGGAGATGTGATAAGTCAGTACTATATGGGATTTGGAAGTGGCTCCAGGGTCCACTTTAACTATGCTGGTATCAGAATTCACCACCTCAAAGCTAAGAATGAAAGGAACTTTGTTGGAAAAAAGCGAAGTGTGAGCACAGAGGATTCAGGCTACAAGACAAATAACATATGTGCTTGGGTACCCAGAGAAAGTTGGGCAAATGCATTTTGTAGAATTTTAGAAGCACAAGACCTTTGAGGATGATAAAGTTCAGACCTTTAATTTCATGGATGAGGAGAGATTACAAGTTTCACCCAAGGCCAGTGGCAGTGCCAGAACTAGAATGCTGGTCAACCAGGTTCCCGGGCCAATTTCTTTCCCGTTGCCCCAGGGTCATGTGGAAGGTGATGCTTTTTAGTGAGAGGCAATTATAGGCATGAAGACTTGCTGGTCAGCTTGCCCACAGAACTCCCTGCTCTTCTTCCTCCAGGCTTGGGACCCATCTCCCTCAGAAATGGATAGGTCTCTTCTAATTAAATTTCCCTGACAAAAACAGGAAGTTATGCCAAGAGTCATAGTTTGCTGATTGGATTCTTTTAGAGTATTGCATTAAAATAGTATTTCTCTTGCCTACAGAGTTTTTAGCACCTTCTTCAATTTTGCACCGGAGGCAAAAATATCTCATTGTCTCCACTCTAGTCCCAGCCCCACCCAGACTTAATGCTTCTTGATGGAGGAGTAGTAACTAAACCACCTCCTATCAAATAATCTTCTACTTGGAATCTGGTGAGGTATAGGAACCTAACTAACCACAAAATATTTAAGTCACCCTCCTCTTGTTCCTCTTGGCAGATTTCCTGCATGAATTGGAATGATTTTATTCCCTAAGTTTAATGCTAAAGATTCTCCAATGATGGTATACTGGCCAGGAAAATAATGCCCACTGACTTTACTTAATATTTTAAAATAGTTGCAAATAAAGTAAAACTAACTTTAAGAAGCCATAGAAGGGAGGGTGAGGTTAGCCAGAGAGCAAAGATGGGAGGAGGACTTTCCTTAAACTTCCATGAAAAGGTCCAATTACAGCCAAGAGACACCAGGTGGGAACAGTAGAAATAGGGAACAGTCATCAGGTTTTAGATATATTTAGATATACAGCCAAAAGAACACCCTAATGGATTAAATATAGGATACAGGAGAAAGAAAAGAGTTGGCTCTGAGTCCAAGGTTTTAGTTTGGGCAGCTGGAACGATGGAATTGCCATCCATTGAAACGAGGAAATCTGAGAGAAAGGCAGATTTAAGAAGAAATATCAAGAGTTCTGTTCTGGACTTTCTAAATTTGAAACGTCAATCAGATAACCAAGTGCCAATGTTGATTAGGCAGCTGGGCATAAAATTATAAAGTAACAACAGTAATAGAATTTCTTAAGTGTCAGGTATGTTTCTAAGTAATTCATATGCATTATTATTATCTTACTGTCCATAGTTTGTAAATGAGGTCAGAGAGACTAAGTGCCCTAGTCTCTTGGGGCTGGCATCACAAAAATACCGCACACTGTGCGACTTAAACATCAAACAATTATTTTTCACAGTTCTGCAGACCGAGAAGTCCCAGATAAAGGGAACTGCAGATTCGGTGTCTGGTAAAAAGACTCGCTTCCTGCTTCATAGATGTCATCTTTCTTCCTGTGTCCTCACATGACAGAAGAGGTGAGGGAGCTCTCTGGGGTCTCCTTCATAAGAGCGCTTAGCCATTCACAAGGACTCTATCCTCATGGACCACTCTATCCTCAGCATCCAAAGAGTCCCAAAAGCTCACCTCCAGATACCAGCCTATAGGGATGAATTTGGTGGGGTACACACAATAAGTCCGTAGCATTAAGTAAACTGGTGTAGGTCAGGGGTGGTAAACTATAGCCCATGAACTAAATCCAGCCTAACGTCCGTTCTTTTTGTTTTTGTTTAAATAAAGTTTTACTGGAATACAGTCATGTTCATTGGTTTACGCATGTTACAATGCCTGTGGTTGCCTTCATGTTACAATGGTAGCATTGAGTACATGTAATAAAGGCTGCATGGCCACAGAGCCAAACTATTACTATTAACCTTTAATGGAAAAACATTGCCAGCTTCTTTCCTAGGTGAGCTAGTCAGTGGTAGAGTCTGGCTATAGACCCAGCCATACTGACCTGAGGACACACACAGCCTAGCCACCATACTCCACTTTCTCTCAGTATATGCAACCTGTTCTAATTTTTAATATAAAACTCAACTTTATTTTTTCATTTTCTGGAAGCCCTTGGACCCACAGTTCTGCCACAAATCCCATGCCCTTCTTATCTTTGGGGTAGAATAAACACATTATCTGTGAATAATGGTTAGGGCCCCAAATCTAGGAAAACTAAGCATTTCTAGATATCTTGTGTATTCCTTTTTGGAATAAAAGCCTGATGAGAGCTTCAGTGTAAAAAGTAGAAAGGGGACATTGGTGGAAACCCATGGAAAAGAAGTCCCAAACTGAGGATGTGGAAATCTTGAGGCCCAGGCTCTAGAGGAGGATCGTCAAGGTACAAAGTGCCAGGTATGTAGACCAGAGCAAAAAGTGTTATAATAGGCACTGTTTTCCTGCCTCAGAATATGAGAGAGTTCATCAATTCTGAGGTTCCAATTGGAGTAAAATTTGCCAAAACTGGCTAGTTGCCTTTGGGTAAGTAACAATGTACCCACTCCATACCCAGAGCCCCCGCAAGCCAGTTCTTTAGTCATAATGTAAGTAAACCAACATTTGCCTAAGCTTTGCATGTTGAAGGCCATAGCTTTGACTGCTCTATGAGAGTTTCCTCCCTGACCCATGTCAAGGCCTCTGAAAACACAAAAGGGGCCCAAGGACATGGAGGATCACGGGTGTGGAGCTGGTTTCTCCTAAAATTTGAGCTTGAATTGAGCAAGATAAAAACACCCCAAACTAATGTTGGGATCGGGAAATTTTCATACAAGAAGATTGAAATTAAGGGATCATTTAAATAAATTGCACATTAAGGTGCATGGTATATGGTAAATGCTTAATAAATGGTGGGTTGATAATAATTATAATGGAGGATAAAAACAGAAAAATCACTGCTGCCTGGGCAGTGTAAAGAGGAGACAGGATACATAGAATCTGGATTTGAGAGAATCTCTAGAATGTTTTAACTGATAAATAAGAGACATCGGTAGCAATCACACTCATTTTGGGAATGCCAAGACATCTGCTAAAGAGATTGAAATTAATTGGTTTGCCTTTACCCTTAAGGCAGATAAACACTCCAATAGTTATTCTACTCATTTGGTCAGCAAACCCTGTGGTGCATGGATTTGGTCCACAGTGAAAAGATACATTTCAGCCTAGCCTTCTGGAGACACTGGATTATAGATGACAAGTTTCCGCACCAGCACAGTCTGCCTATTATAGAATAAATCTTTGGTATCAGTGATAGTGTCATTTTTTAAGCCAGGAGTAGAGTTTGTGTCCAAGGCTATACTGCTACTGGCAGCATTAAAAAGTGTCAAGACTAGACAATCTTGGCTCTTTATAGCTCGTATAGCACCTCAAGGCCAATGTTTCCTCTATGGCTGCCAGTGCTACTGGACTGCAGACTCTGGGGCTGGGTTTGCTACTAGTAAATCATTAGCAAGTATAAAATTGATGATCAGCAGCTCTACCACCAATGCCAAACAGATTGGTTGGGTTATTAAGGCTTTTAGAGAGGGTACAGCTGTCAAAGCTCTGTAGAGGCTACCAAGGGATAAATAAAAACCTTCCCGATCACATCTTAAATCCGACTAGCACTGTTCTTTCTTCTGATCTCATTTTTCCATGTTACACCTGATAGGAATTTCTTTACTCTGACCACCAGCTGAAGTGGAAGTCAACAAAGAACCTCATTACACTCTTCCCAAATGCCCCTATAACAGCAGGAATGCTTTTTTTCCAAGCAGTCTTTTTTTGAAACTCAAATCCAAATTCAGTTCAATTCAGCTTGACAAGTATTTAATGATAATGATATTTAATGATATATATTTAATGGTATATCATTATCATTATCATATTTTCAATGCTTCTAGGACTTTGTTGGCCACTGTTGGGGACCAGGATTGTCCAGGATATGGGAATTGATGTGATAAATGCATAAAATGCTTCCTGCTAAAGAGAAATTCAGATTTAAGCCTCTTATAGTGCTCAAAATTGTGAGGAAGTGTGTAAGAGGTACTAGGGAGTCTGTCTTCACCTGAGACTCCCAAGGGATGGCTGTAATTTGGTCAATATCTTGAAACATACTTGACATATATGATTATGTCATTTCACTTAATTGGGAACAGACACTAGGCTATTGATTCTCATGGATCTGACATTCTGTTTGTACCTCCATTATTGTTCTTACAATATTGTTTTACAATTCTCTCCCCTTTGGCTTTGAGTACAGGAACCCTAATAATCATCTTTATTAGCCCTGATACATGACACGAAGCCTGGTCCAGAAGAGATGATTATTAAATGCTAATAAATTAAATGAAAAGACAAATGAATAAATAAATAAATGCCAAAAGTAGAGGGCTGGAAAAAATTCTCCAAATTGGATAATTTGAGCAAAAATCTGTTTTCTTTGAGAGATTCCCCCAAAGATGTCCACCAAATATATCCAGTATCCTAATCCCAGAACCTATGAATATGGTATCTTACATGGCAAGGGTACTTTGTAGATGTGAGTAAGTTAAGAGTTTTTAGGGAGGAGATTATCCTCAATTATCTGCAGGGGGGAGGGAGGGTTGTGTGTGGGTGATGTAATCACAAGGGTCCTTATAAGAGAGAGGCAAGAGATCAGAAAAGTAGTAAGAAATATGACAATGGAAGTAAGAAGTTGGGATGACATAAGAAACAGGTCAGGAGCTAAGGAATCCAGGCAGCACCTAGAAGCTGAAAGAGCAAAGAAGCAGATTCTCCCCTTACAGACTCCAGAATGAATCAAACCAGCTAGCACTTTGATTTTAGTCCCCTAACACTGATGTTGGACTTTTCTGGCCCTTCTAAACTCTAAGAGAATATATCTGTGCCATTTTAAGGTACTGAATTTGTGATAATTTGTTACAGCAACAATAAGAAATGAACACACATTTTGGTGTCTGGAAATACTGCTGTAACAAATACCTAAAAATGTGGATGTGACTCTGGAATTGAGTGATGGGTAGAGGATTGAGGAATTCTGAGGTGTGCGAAAGACAAAGCCTGGATTCCTTTGGACAGATGATCGGTTCAAATATGGACCCTACAGCGCTACTTGTGAGGGCTTGGAAGGAAGTAAGCCCCTATAATATTGGAGAACATTAAAATTATCATACAAGACTGTTGATGGAAATATAGACATTAAAGGGGCTGCTGCTAAAGGCTTATAAATAAAGAGTAACGTGCTCTCAAAAGCTGAGAGAAAGGGCACCCCTGTTGTTTAGTGGCAGGAGGCGTAGCTGAATTGTTTTGCGGAGTTGCGTGGAGAGCAGAACTGATAGATAGCGTACTCGGATATTTCACTGAGGAGATTTCCAAGCAAAGTGTTAAAGATGCAGCCTAGTCCTCTTTGCTGCCTGTGGTAAAATGTGAGGGGAAAAAAAATAATTTGAGAGAGGAGCCATGATGCAAAAAAGACTTGGTGGAAATGTGTATTTAGCCTTATCCAGATTGCTAAAGATACCAAAATTAAGAGATTCTCTGTCAGGAAGGGATGCTCTGGAGAGAAATCCAAGAGTGATTCTCTGGAGCCTTTTCCTAGATTCTTAAAAGAGACAAAAGGTCGCAATATTCATTCACAGAGAAGGCTGTTTGAAGTGATGGGGCGTGTGAATCATGGGTCCCCTCAGCTATCTCAGCAGAGAACAAAAATAGAGGTATTATCTAGAAAAGACCAGTGGAGAAACATTTTGTCTAATGGAATGAATCCCTGAGCTAGCAGGAGACTCACAAGATTTTGAACTCCCAAGAATTTGTAGGCAGGAAACAGACTGATAAAAGTCATAATACCTTCAGTGGAAAAGGAAGGATGATTCTGTGGGGCAGAAGGACAAAACTTTGAGCCCAGAGGGTGGATCCGTGGACCGCAGAGGAATCGACTATTTCTGGGCTTTCAAACCTAATGGAGTTCGCCCACTTGAATTTCAAAATTGCTTGGGACCTCCTTTTTTCTTTTCATTTTCTCCTTTGGGGGATGCTTGTACCATCATTTTATTTTCAGAGCAGATAACTTGAGGCTTCAGTGTTATAGGTACACAGATGGAGAAGCATTCTGTGCCAGGATGAAATATATCTAGAGTCTCATTCACACTCAATTTAGATGATTTAATGATGAGATTTGGGACTTTAGAACTAATGAGATTTGGATCGGATTTTGAACCTGACTTGATACTCTAATGGATTGGGACTTGTGGGGACCTAGGAATGGGGTGAATTCATACCGTATGTGAGAAAGACACAAATCATTGTTACAGCTGCAATAGGAAACTAATGCATTGAGTTATTAAAACATTTCCGAAAAGACGGTATTTTCTTGTTGGTTTTTTGCTGCTTCCAGTGACAACCATTTGAAAGTCAGTGTGGATAATTCAAGAAGAAATTCCCTTTCCCTTTATTATCCTTTAAATTGAACGTTGGCTCTAGACTACAGTATTCACAGAATTATGTTCCTTACTGTATAGACCTGTGTGTGCGCACGCCTGTCTGTTTTTCTAAAAAGTCAGTTTTTTATTCTGACTTTTTTTTTAAAGAGTCACTTATTTATTTATTTTAGAGAGAGAGCATGAATGGGAGGGGCAAAGGGAGAGGGACGATCTCAAGTAGACTCTGCTCTGAGCACAGGGCTTGACCTGGGGCTTGATCTTGTGACCCTCAGATTGATCACAATCTGAGCTGAAACCAAGATTCAGTCACTTGACTGGACTGTGCCAGCCAGGTGCACCTATTCTAATATTCAAATTGGTTGTAAAAGCGTCAGGAAATCCATGCACTGGTTTCTTCCCTTCGGGTTAAGATACAGTCGCTGGCAAACCATTGCCAAGGTTTCATGACACACGACTCACTCATTTTTTTGTTTGTTTTTTTATCATTCAGCCACATATCTCTTAGCCTATTGTTTACTAGTCACACATACTGAATGATAGCTTCAATTTTCATTTGCTTGACTAATTACCATATATCCTTATACCTAGACCATGTCTAACACAAAGGAATCTTCCAAGAAATGTCACTGTTGTTGATTTTAGGCTGAGAAAATGAAACCCAATAGAGACTCCCCTCTCGGTAACTTAGAGAAAAGCCCTATTGTTTGTTCAAGCCTGAGATATTACTATGTGTTTAAGCTGATAATTTGTTAAACCTCTATTGTTTGGATACACTTATAAAAATACAAGGCAATCCATAAATGAATTGAAAACTGAATACCGAATGAATGAATACTGAAAATTCCACACTCTATATTCCAAAGTGCTCTTCGCTATTCTATTATAAAGTATTGTAACTCACTTATATAGAAAAATATTTAGGGCTCTTCTGAGAGCCATAAAGATGACAATGACAACCTAATATTTAAATCCAAGATACTAGGCCTGGTTCAGTTTCCTGAACTTGCAGGGAATTTAATGAAAGTTTTCTGAATAATGAATTGTTGCTACTACCAATTCAATGAGAGAAAAAAATAATACATCAATCTTCGTCAGCTAGCTAAAACAACAAACTAATGGTGTTTTATTTTTCCTTCTCACTGAGGGGTTATGCTGTGTCTGTAAAGACAACGTACTTCTGGTTAGCCAGAAATTTAAAAAAGGGACCCTGCCTCCAGATGCTCACAGGCCTCAGAAGCTCACGGCATTTCTGAACAGTTGGCTGGTCAGTCAGTAGCCTTCATGAGGTAACCAGAGAGAAAAAGGGGAAGAGCAACATTTTTCTCAGCCACTGGGGATCCTATTAGTTTGTGTAGAAGTAGAAAAGCATCCAAAGTTTATTTCATTTTTGTTTTTTAAGAGCAGTTCAGGTTTTTGAGAAGACAGACCATCATCACCATTAAAAAAAAGGAGTTTCATATTCTACGATACATGTAGAATAATGATCTTTCAAGGAAGAGGAAAAAAAAAAAAGATTAGTATGCCTTCTGTTGGAGCATCTTGCTTTTCTGTCTTGTACCCCCAACTGTCAATTACAAAAAGAGGTGAAAGAGGAGCTAATGGATGCAGCCTTCTTCTCATCCATCTCCACACATCTTTGCTTGGATGTCTCATGCTGTGAAATATCCACGAGACACAGTCTGCTCCAAAACCTAAGCCCCGCCCGAGCCAATCTACTGACCACCACATATAGGCCCTGAAGTGCTTACTGACAAGATCTACCTGGAAGCACCATACGTTTCTCAGATTTCCCAGGCCCAAAATTGAAGCTGGCTTTTCCTCCCCTACAAACCTACCTGCCACTGGTGTTTGCTCTCTTGTAGACTAACACAACCATTGACGAAGTCACCAAAACCAGAAACCCAGACATCAGAAACAACTCCTCTCTCTCTCTCTCTCCCTTACCACTTGTATCTGATCATCACTGAGATCCGTTCATTCCATTTGTGAGGCATTATCTTAAATCCATCCTTTCTCTTCAATTCCCTGGGTTGCTGCTAGTTACAAGCCCTGGAAATTTCTCCTTCGAACTAGCTCACTAGCACTGAAAGATTATATTGTGGGGCATCTGGATGGCTTAGTCAGTTGAGTGTCCAACTCTTTCTTGGTTTGGTCTCAGGTCGTGATCTCAGGGTCTGAGATGGAGCCCTGCTCAGTGGGGAGTCTCCTTGAAGATTCTCTCCGTTTTCTCCTTTCCCCACATGCTGTCTCCCTCTAAAATAAATCTAAAAGAAAGAAAGAAAGAAAGAAAGAAAGAAAGAAAGAAAGAAAGAAAGAAAGAAAGAAAGAAAGAAAGGAAGGAAGGAAGGAAGGAAGGAAGGAAGGAAGGAAGGAAGGAAGGAAGGAAGGAAGGAAGGAAGGAAGGAAGGAAGATTATATTGACCTGTGGGCTTTCCAGCTCTTCTCTGCCTTTCAGACAGCCATTAAATTGATTTTTAAGGGACGCCTGGGTGGCTCAGATGGTTAAATGTCTGCCTTTGGCTCAGGGTCATGATTCCAGGGTCCTGGAATCCAGCCCCCTGCTTAGCAGAAGCCTGCTTCTCCTTCTCCTCCCTGTTTGTGCTCTCTCTTGCTTTCTCTGTCACTATTCATCTCTCTCTCTCTCAAATAAGCAAATAAAATCTTTTTAAAAAATTGATTCTTAAAATTAGAATTTTTAGGAGATGTAAATAAAATTCAAATATAATCTCATTACAAAGAAAAAAACAAAAAGAAAACAAATATAGAAATACATATAATAAAGCCCTTTACATTCCCCCACTCCATGCTCCTATCAGAAGTAACCATTATTAACACACTAATTAGTGTTTTCAGACCTTTTCTGTACAATCATGTAAATATGCACTTGCACACATAATCATACTATTTAAACATACTGAAGTTATAATGCTTTAATTTATAACTTGGTGTGTTAACAAGTCTTAGAGATCATTTTATGTTAGTATAGATAATAATATCTACCATCTATGTAGCAATTATTATGGGTTAAAAACTATTCCAAGTGTTTGATAAGTATTATCTCACCTAGTTATCACACAATCTCTGTGTAGTTAGAACTATTAATATATCTTTTTTTAACACATCATAAAATAGAAATATAGAAGTTAACTAATTGCCAATAAAATGGAAACCTGTTAAAATTCTGTTTTAACTGGTCTAATTCTATTAAGATTCTGTTAAAAACAACAGAATGATGTAGCTAAGTTGTGAAATATAAAGTCAATTTAGATTTCTACATACCAGCAACAAATAATCAGAAAATATTAAAATATACAATATCATGAACAAATCAAGTAGTTAAGAATAAAGACAACATGATGTACACTAAAAACTATAAAACATAATTGTGAGAAATTTAAAAATACCTAAATAAACA
>CM053603.1:62585945-62620056 GCA_028646535.1 Procyon lotor | reverse complement strand
CCAACTTTTGTATCAACATGGACGGGACTGGAGGAGATTATGCTGAGTGAAGTAAGTCAAGCAGAGAAAGTCAATTAGCATATGGTTTCACTTACTTGTGGAGCATAAAGAATAACATGGAGGACATTAGGAGAAGGCAAGGAAAAGTGAATTGGGGGAAATTGGAGGGGGAGGTGAACCATGAGAGACTATGAACTCTGAGAAACAAACAGAGGGTTTTGGAAGGGGTGGGTGGGTGAGCCTGGTGGTTGGTAATAGGGGGGCACATATTGCATGGAGCTACCGGGTGTGGTGCCTAAACAATGAATCTTAGAACAGTGAAAAAATAAAATTAAATTTAAAAAATATATATATAAATTAAAAATAAATAAAATAAAAATAAATAAAAAATTACAAAGAATTATCTAATTTAAATGACAAACCTGGAGAGTTTTAAATAGTATTTATGCTTTGGTCACATGGGTGAGCCACTTTTGCTGGAAAATCCTAATTGTTAGAATGAAAGCTAGTACTTATTACACAGTAACCAGGCATCTCATAAGTAGCATCCCCTTTATTTTTCTCAGAAAATACTAAGTGGTGGGACTCTTATCATCCCCATTTTGCAGATGAAGGATAGGTGAATAGCAGAAGTAGAACTTAAATCCAGGCAGCCTGGCTCCAAACTTAATCAATGCCTCGCCTCACCTGGCAGGCTTCGTCTTGAATTCTGTGCCTTTTGAATTAAATATAACTAGGAACTCTCCTGCCACATCAAATATGCCTGTCTGTAGGGACTATAGTCTCACCTTTGAAACTGCAGCTTAAAAGGGGGTAATGACTTGCCCAAGGCCTCAAAGCTAAAAAAAGTCAAACTAATTTGTTGGGTACACTGGCTATAGTGTCTTGATGAAGAACACAGAAAAACTCGGAATAGCACTCCAAGACTCCGAGTACTCCTCTTCTATGCCTTCATGGGCTCTCAGCTGCTCCCATAATGTCACGTAAACTTAACCCACATGATCTCTCATCTTCCATCTCTAAGCCTCTTTTCCCTGTCCAGGATTGTCCAGAGACTAACCTTGTCCTGAGAAAAATACACATGCCCTGTTTTCCTAGCACCCTATCTTATCTTCCAATTAAAGTTCAGACAAAAGAACCCTCTGGGCGCTTTCTGGAAGAACCTACACTCTGTACAATGTCTACTCTGTAACCATGATACCAGCTTGTCAAACAGCCACCAGAATCGATACAAGTTTGACCCAGGCAAATATCAGGGGAGCCGGAGCGAGTTCGTCACTAATAACCCCACCACACATTCTTGTTATCAAATTCAGATGGATTTTTGCACTGCACGTCCTGCCCAGTGGAAAATAGAAGATACGTTCTTTCCAGGCCGGCATCAGAATCGAAAAAAATTGTACTTGAAACTTGTAGAAGCTGAAAATTGAGGACATGTCCTTTTGCTATTCTCCAAACTGAGCTCCACAGCACATAAAGCAAAGCTGTTGTGTGAAGACAAGTTCACAATAACACGTTGTGCAGGATAATGATAAGGGGTTTTCCCATAGAAGGTGCTGAGGCTTTTTGCCCTTTTGTACCGATGACATAGATTTAGTATCAATTAACCCTGTGTGTGTGTGTACACTTGTGTGCACATATGTGCAACAGAATGATGAGAGAAAAAAAAAACAGGTTTCTCTAGCAAGACGACCACAGCCTACTAATTATAAATTCTCTTTGGTGCAAAATAAATTCTTTTTCTTCAAAGAACAAAAGTTCCATAAATAGGAAAGTTCCTAGCAACCCACAACTCCGTACCCTATCTCCTGAGTAAATATGGCCACTGAACACTGACTCGAAAAAGCATTTGCTTTTAGGCCATCTGAAGTAGCTACCGGCATTCAAATCAACAAACAAAAACTTTTCAATCTAAGCACACAGCCCAGTTTCTTCTTTCTTATCCTTCTCTTCGTCGTCATCATTATTCAACATTTTTAAATTTCTGGTATAAAAAAGTTCTCGTATATACAAAGTACTCAACTTAGAGCCTTCTTAATTGTTTAACACTGTAAACTTTGGAGTCCCATCTACAGACATTGATCTTGTGACCCAAAGAGGTTAAATGACTTGTCCAAGGTCACACAGTGCTGGAGCCAAGGCTGGAACCAGGAGCTCATTGGTTGCTCTATGCTATTCACAGCCTTCCTTCCCAAATGGAATGCTTAACACACCAAGAAAGTTCCTGATGTCTCCTGAGCCCTGCTTCCAAGAGATCATTCTCTCTCTTCCTGAGTGCTGTAAGAAGAGAAGGCACACTATAAAAAGAGATATGGCACCACGTTCAGAGAAGCCCATGAAATATAAAGAAATGAAGTCAAGTCAGCCTGCAGTGTGATGCGTGGTGGAGTAGCAGCCCTCCTTGTCCTTCTCAGACCATCTGAGCCTATAGGGAACATGGGTCTTTGAGGACATGTCAGGAAATGAGCTATCTGTTAAAGGTCAAGGCTGAATTATTTCAGTTTAGTGTAAAGGGGAGTAGTTGCAACTGTATAACTGCAAAAAGAAAAGAAAAAAAAATGAAGCTTGGAAATTTAGATGCCCTGGAACATCTCTGCAGACTGGGGGACAAGGCCACGACAAGATCTCAGGGCAGGCAGGTCTGGTTTCTGACCTTGCACCTGCATGGAAACCTGACCATGGAAAATCTCCGCCTTCTAGCAAAGGATTGGCCTGGTCTAGGTCGTGTATGGAAATGAAGTCTGACCTCCTGCTTATAGTCCCGAGATGAAATAAATGGTGGGCAGTTATGAATAACAAATACTACATTCTTTTAAATACCTGAATTTTCATCCATATTTTCAAATATCGCATCCATTACAAGTTTGTGTTCTGTTTTGTTTTGTTTTTTAGATGGAGAGAGAGTGCGTGATAAGGGGAGGGGCACAGGGAGAGAGAGAATCATAAGAGAATCTTAAACAGGCTCCATGCTCTGTAAGGAGCCCATCACGGGATTCAATCTCATGACCCTGAGACCATGAGCTGAGCCAAAACCTGAGCCGAAGTCAACCGTCGGATGCTTAACCAACTGAGCCATCCAGGTGCCCTTCATCTATTACAGTTTAAAACAGACTTTCAAAGTATTTTAAAAAGCATATATTGTTTTATTCCAACACACAAACTTAGGCTCGAAGAATGAGTAGATACTGGTATTCTCATTTTTAAGATGGGATAAGTGAGGCTCAAGGATACTTAGAGGACCATGTGGGTAGAAAGTGGTAGTCTCTGCAATTAAAGCCAGGTGCTCTGAGCCCTGTTTTAGAAAAGCCATCCCCCTCAATTTCGTTACATTAGAAGGTTGATCATGTTGGAGAATTCAAAATGGAAGCAGGTCACTCCCGGATCAACTAATAAGAATCTCTGGAGAAAGGACCCAGGCACTGGTTTTTCCTTTTTTTTTTTTTTTTTTTTTTAAGGTGCCCCAATTTAAAAATGCAAACAGCTGAGAACCACTGTTCTAAAAAACAAACAAACAAAAAAAGCCCATGATTTGAGTGTCAGAGGCAAAAAATAATTCTTGAAACTTGAAATGTTGAAGGCACGCTCATAATTTTTTTATGTTTTCCATTTAAATATCGGCCTGTTTCCATATGAACTTGGATTCATACCTGCCAGCTCTGCAAAAGACAACAGGTTGAGAACTTGGGGTTGCTGGGGGCAATCTGATTTACCAAGGAAACCAGCTGAGCCACGGAGCAACTTGGAGTGGAGCAGCCCGCAGCGAGAATGTGATCTGCAGAAGGGCACGCTCTCTGTGGTTCCTTAAGCAGAAATTGGAACATTATTCCTTTATCACTGGAAAAAGAGCAATTCGCTCTTTGCTGAATAATGCACTTATGTAACCAAGACCTCCATTTTCTGCCTCTGCCACAAAGAAAAGTGTGATCCCTCTAGACTGGTAGGAGCCAGAAATCAGAGGTCATTTTCTTCCCCCTTCTCCCTGGTGTCCCTTATTTCCCGAAGCATTCTAGTTCTTTTTTACTTAAGAAAAGGAGTGTATGTCAACTGGGCAGTTCCTGGGGGAACTGAGCTAGTCTGAGACTCAGGTAACAGATGGGCTCTCAACGCTGATGGAAGATGCCATTCCCAGTTTGATGCTGAAATAAGTGAGAGCAGAACCAGGGTTTTTCTCTCTTCTGTGCAAAATAGATAAAGGAATCAATAACGATCGATTCTTTTTTGCTACCTAATTTTTTAGGTAGCACAATATGCACAATATGACTCTAATTGTGCATCAGCCTTTACGATCTACTTGTTCTTTCAGTGTTGCATTTATTGTTTAATAAAAATAGCTATTAATAAGTGGTTTAAAGCCAAAAGATTTAGGAAATCAATGGTTTTGATCTGAATCTCAGCTTCTAATACATGCTTCAGATCACACACCCAAGGTTCCAGATACAAGTTATAGTCTGTGAGAGAACTAAGACCCTCTTGAGTGATAGACTGGGAACTCTAAACCAAGTAAAGGTGATTTTATAAACTAATATCCCAGAGATGGGCTCATGTCAGTATCTCATCAGTAAATATCACAATTTAAACAATTTAAGTATGATGATGTCTCATGACAACTCAAAGGTGTTTTTAGTTATTTGTTTTTATTTTTTGGATGTGTACTTGTCAAAGCTATCACTCTGGCTATGTACAAATGAGCAGCAATGCCTTCCTTAATGGCCATGGTCAAATCTAAGTCAAATTTTTGCAAGTTAGCCAGGAGCCTTTTTTGCCTGACTACTTCCTAGTCAATATTTGGATATTAGCTTAGCAGCATCTTTTCCCAGCAGGCTTCCCTGGCACCTCTTCCCACTGTGAGTTACAAATTCTTCCTCTGTGCTCCATTTCACCCTATGTTCACCTTTCCATGACACAGATCACATTGGACAGAAATTTCCAGTTAAAACTACAAGTTCTTTGATGCAGGGATTAATTTCATTCATTCATCGGCTCAAAATATATTAGTGCCTTCCAAGTGTCAGGTACTGTCGTAAGTCTTAAAGATACAGTCAAGACAAACATCCCTGCCCCTTTGAAGCTTATATTTTGGGGAAGATAGAGGGGGATATGAAATGTTTGTGTTGTGGTAATGGGGGATGGGGATGAAATTTTAAGTGGGAGAGCCAGAGCAGGTTTCACTGGAAAGGTGATATTTGAGGGACGTCTGAAGAAGGTGAGAAAATGGGTCAAATAAAATGCTGGGGAAAGAAGCTTCAGGCAGGGGGAACAGCATATATTAAGGCTAAACTCTTAGGAGTATGCATGCCTCTTGGAACAGCAAGATGGCCAACAACTTTCGAGGAAAGAGAGAGCAAGAGTAGAATATGTAGAATATGTTCACTTTGGAGCTGTGTCTCCCATATAGAAGGTACTAATGAACTATTTAGTGGTTAAAAATAAATTAATTTATATCATTTATAAACTGTCCTTGCATAATTAATTTAGTATACTTTCTGGTAAGAAATACTCATTTGGGGGCTCCTGCATGGCTCAGTTGGTTAAGCGTCTGCCTTTGGCTCAGGTCATGATCCCAGAGTCCTGGGATAGAGCCCCACATGGGCTCCCTGCTCACTGGGGAGCCTGCTTCTCTCTCTGCCTGCTGTTCCCCCTGCTGTGCTCTCTCTCTCTCTCTCCGTCAAATAAATAAATAAATGAAAATCTTAAAAAAAAAATAAAAAAGAAAGAAAGAAAGAAAGAAAGAAAGAAAGAAAGAAAGAAAGAAAGAAAGAAAGAAAAGAAATACTCATTTGCTCCCTCTGTAAAATGAAGAGATGATGACAAACTTATTCGTATTTCTGGAAAAATGGGGGGCTTTAGGAGCCAAACTACCTGAGAATAGATGGGCTGTATTCCAAAATAACCAAGTTTTGCCCATGAAATTTAACTTGTTTCAAGCTAAGCTTGACTGTTAAGGTGAATATCATTTTTACTGTTTTAATTTTCTCCCCATGAGGGGTACTCTGACCCCTTGAGTACATTACAGCTTTTGGGGGAACCCAGATGACTCTTGATTCTCCCTGTCGAGTACCCTCAGTGCTCCAAAGGCTTTTCCTGAGGATTCATTCTCCTGTGGATTCTTCCTTTCTGTAAACCTCTGCCCAAAGCAGTGAGTTAAAGAGAGTATTGGTGGCCACAGCCTGATGGGATTGATAGTGAGGAAAAGGCTCCATCTCACTGTGTTAGCAGCTTTGACAAGTAAAAGAAAAGAGAAAAACATAGTTCTCGACCCTGCCTCCACAGAACCATTCCCGTGGGCATGGATAGTAAGGCGGGTTGATGTACATCTAAACAACTACCAATGAAAAGGAACATGGAGATCCATCTCAACTGATCCTTTTCTCATGCTCAACTGGACTATACTACAGGGAAACCAACCTGATGGATTGGACTTTGAATCCCAATTTATTGATTTACTATGTAGGCATTCTCGGGTGACTCCCTTTGTCCTATCTGAAGCTCACTTTCTTTATACAAACTGGAATAAGAGAAACTGCATTGCTTGTCTCCCAGGGTTGGGCTAAGGACCAAAAGGAATAATAATATGTATGAAAGTATTAAGAAAATAACGGATTACTAAAAAAAAGAAAAACATTCTATAGATTGAAACAGAAAGGCAATACAGAAAAAAATTGGTGGGGAAAACAAATAAGTATTTCCCCTAAAAGTTTCTTTTAATATTATTTGAAAAATAAAAGGTGAATATTCTTAGCTACCAGCAGTTCTTCGGATACCAGATGCTGTCAGCTCTACCTTCAAAATACATCTTCCATCTGTTGCTGTTTCCCTTTTCCAGGGCTGTCCAAGCCAACTTCACAAAGCTCTGCAATTGTCCCGGAAACCCCTGCTTCCAAATCTCACTTTCCCCTCACCCTTTTCATTCCTCTCCCACAGAACAGCTAAAGTGATCTTTGGTAAATCAGATTATGACGTGACACACTTCTCTTTAAAATCCTCCATTGGTTTATGATCACACCTAAAATCCCAAATCTTCATCAGGCTAAAGGATCCCACGTACTCTGGCCTCCACTCACCCCTCCAGTTTTATCTACTACTTGGGTCTCTGTCCACCACAATGTTTCTACCTTGTAGGCTTCTTTCTGTTCCCAGAACATACAAAAATTGGATCTGCGTTGGGACTTAGACACTGCTGTCTCCTCTGCCTGGAAATCTTCTGTTTGTGTCTGAAGTGCTTCTTATAATCTTGGTCTCAGCCAAATCCATCTCCTTGGGGAGGCCTCTGTGGCCTACCTTGTCTCATGGTGCCTTCCTTCCCTAGCCATTCCATCCTTCTCTCTTTGTAACATTTAGAGCTTGTGTAGTGATTTTATCTGTTTACATTTTATTGCCTGTGCTCCTCAAACAAATATGAACTCCATGGAAGCGGTGGCCTCATTAGCCTTTTCCATCGCTGCATCTTCTGCTTGTGAGATTTTTTTTTACCTGGAACATAATAGGTAGTCACTAAATATTTACTGAATGAATGAATGAGAGTAACTGGAAGACTAATGAATGGTTATGGAGTGCCATTCAGAACTCTGAGGTTTCAGATCTTTTAGATGAAATGACCATTCAGCAGGAACATATCTCCTGATCTCCTAGGAAGGGAGAGTTAGAATTAGGAAGGACAACAATGGCTTGTGTTTAGCATGTATGCGTCATAACAGTTGGAAGTCAGCCAGACACTTGTAATCAGCTCTTTCCAAGTCTGAAATGTCTATCCTGATTTGTCACAAGTCTTAATGAAACCTGACAACAAAATCGGAGACTTGTGTCTTTATTATAACTTGCATTTCAGAGAAAACACAAATCCATCTACCAGCTCTGGGCTGGCCCAGTGAGGATCCAACCAACCCTAAAAATATTTTAAAAATATATCCTTTTTTTTAAACAGCTTTATCAGGGGACCACAGTAACATCTCTGTGGCAGCACTTGAAAAAGAATTAGAGTTGTTTTCAATCATTCTATGAATAACATGACATTTAAAGAACAAGAAAAGAAAGGAAAATGATAAATACTTTAAAAGTAGTTTCAGACCTTGGGGACCTCGAAAGCAGAAATTGATTCATCTTCTTGCACCTGCTTATTGAAATATACATGAATAAAATAAAGGACCTGAAACAAAGAATATAGCTCCATAATTGGACAGATGTCAAGATCAGTTCTTACTAATCAAATGTAGACAAGGACTATAGTAATTTCATGTAGTACAGACAACATCAAAATATCTAGAAATTACTTCAGGTTCCAGAACTTTACAGTTTAGTAGACAAAGAAGGAATTTTCTCCATCTAGTAGAGCCACTATAGACTGCCAAAAACCAAAAATTCGTTCAGGATATTGACAACAGTCACCTCTCCAACTCAAAATCTTAGGAAAGAAATCTGATGAGAACAAGCTAGACAATCCGGAAGACCAGAAAAAAACTGACCCATTCTGGTTTTTTGGCAAACATCGGGCAGGAAAGAATTTCATTCATTTGAGATCGAATTAATTCCCTCCCAGAGGTCATGTAAGAATTCAAACTCTGCATGTCCAGGGCATAGGACAATGCCATTGTTTTTTTTTAAATTCCAAAGAATTTATAGCTATTATAGATATTAAATTTAAAAAACATCAACAACAAAAACTAAGAATGAAAATATTCTGAACAATGAATGGAAGATCCATATTCAGGATGAGAAAATCATGTTAAAAAGTACTATAGGAAAATAAAGTAAAAATTTAAGTTACCAGCTTTATAATTCCAATAAAATTTGATAAGTTATAAGATACATAAAATATGGTATGAAAAGGAGCTAACAGAGGTGCAGAAAGAGATGAAAAAATAGGTAAGAAAAGGAAATATTTCCTACTTTTGATACAGATTTTAAGTTTGTTATGGAAGTAGAAAAAGGAAAACTGATACTATAGTAAATTAAATCAAGGTGTTGAGGACAAAGGAGAATTAATAAAGCAAAGTATTAATTGAGAAGATGACAGAGTAGAGAACAGAAAATAGAGATCTAGTTAATAGATAACTATAGTTGCTAGAGAAAAGAATATAACAAATAGAGTGGACATCAACAATAAAAGAAACAAACAAACAGACAAATAATAGACCTCAAACTGTGGAAAGTCTTAAAATCAAAGAGACTCACTCAATACCAAAACTAACTGAAAGGAAGACCAAATCTAGACATTTCATGAGTAATATTATTCATGAAGGAAAAAGTTATTCCATGAATCTAATTGGGGAAAATTTTGCCTGCAAGGGCAATACTCAGATTATCCTTAATTTTTTTTTTCTTTTTCAATAGTAGGAAATGTGGGGTATATATTATAGACTTCTGAAAGCAAGTGTAGGTCTCTCAAATGTTTTACTTAGTATGTTTCATATAAGAAGATAAATGTATGATTCTGGAATGTCTCAGAAAATACATCACCTATGCATCTGAATGTCCAAAGCTATAATCCAAGAAAGCAACAAATGAATAATAATAATGCTCAAAAATTGACAAGTTATAAAGGTTTAATCATAAGCATTGTAAGAAGCTAAAATGTTAAGCCTAAATATTTGTCAAATTAGCATTAAAAATTGAATGCAAACTAACTGTTCAATAGTAATAAACGATATCTAAAATGCTGGATTATGTCAACTCTAAAAGTGAATGGATTAAAATAAAGTTTACTGATTAAATCTTAAATAAGAGATGTCAAGAAACCTATTTTATTGTTTAAAAAATAGTTTTATCTAGATAAAATTGAAATGCAATAAATTTCACATATTTAAAGGATAGAAATCAGTAAGTTTTGACATTTGAATATGACTTTGAAACTATCACCAAGGGCACCTGGGTGGCTCAGTTGATTAAGTGTCTGCCTTTGGCTCAGGTCATGATCCCAGGGTTCTGGGATGCAGTCCCCCACTGGGCTTGTTGCTCAGCGGGGAGTCTGATTCTCCCATACTCATTCTCTCTCTCTCTCTCAAATAAATAAATAAAATCTTTAAAAAAAATAAACTACAACCACAATCCAAGATAATGAGCCATCACCCCTGAAAATTTCCTCTCGTACATTTGTAACTCTAACCTCAGACCCTCTAATCCCCCTGTTAACTATAACTGTAGATTAGTTTACACTTTTTAGACTTTTATATAAGTAGAATCATACCATATACATTGCTTTTGAGATTCATTCATGCTGTAGTGTGCATTAATACTTTGTTTTTGCTTAGTAGTACTCCATTGTATGAATATACCACAATTTTATGTACCCATTTACCTGTTGATAAATATTTGGGTTATTTGCCAATTTTTTATTTTATAAGCAAAGCCATTATAAACATAGTTGTACAAATCTTTTCTTAAAGATTATTTTACTTTAGAGAGGGAATGAGAGAGAGAGAGAGAGCACAAGTAGGGGCAAGGGGCAGAAGGAGAGAGAGAAAGAAAGAACACTTAAGCAGGCTCCACACCGAACACAGAGTCCATCATGGGGCTTGATCTCACAGCACTGAGATCATGACCTGAGCTGAATCAAGAGTCAGATACCTAACTGACCGAGCCACCCAAGCATCCCATACAATCTACAGATATGTAGAGATTTGCTTTTATTTTTCTTGGGTAAATGCCAAGACACGAGAAGTCTGATCATATGGTAGGTCAGTTTCACTTTATTTGAAACTTTCAAACTGCTTTCTAAATTGGCTGTACCATTTAACATTCTTAGGAGAGTTCCAGTCCCTCCATAAGCTTGTCAAGGAGGTCTTTCATTTTCATTTTAGCCATTCTAGTGGGTAGTGAAATACTGTAGTTTCTATTTAATTTCCACTGACTAATGACACTGATCATCTGTCGGCGTGACTTTTTTTTTTTGTCACGGGTATATCATTTTGAATAAGTGAAATATTTTCAAAATATTGGAATACTTTTCCCATATTACTTTTTGTTGTCACTTTATTAAGTTTAGAGAGTATTTTATATTGTCTACATAAATCTTTTTAATATCTTCTCAATATCTTCTGTATCTCCACTTCAATTTGTTGAGTGTAGGTAATGAAGTGACTATTTCTATGCCCTTGTCCACTAGTTCTAACATCTATGTCAGTTCCAGTTAAGTTTGAATCAGTATATGTTTTTCTACATTATAAACAAAGATATCTATTTCTCTGTAAATTTGGTATCTTCCTGTTGGATGCCAAATAATTTTTATTGGATATGACCTTGTTGGATAATGGATATTTTTGTATTCTCATAAATATTCTCAAGCTTTGTTCTGGGACAAAGTTTAATTACTTGTATATAGTTTGAACTTTTCAATCTTGCTTTTAACATAGTTAGATGGGACCAGAAGAGCAGTTAGTCTTGTGCTAGTTTCCCCCTACTGCGGAAGCAAGACATTTCTGAGTACTCTGCCCAATATTCAAATGAATTATGAGATTTTCCCGTCTGGTTAATAGAAAAATGGCACTGTTCCTAGCCCTGTGTGAACATCAAAAACTATTTCTTCTACTCTTTATGTTTATTTGTTTGTTTTTTGGTGTGACAAAACTGGATTTATTTTTTTTCCAGCTTCATTAAAGTATAATTAACAAATAAAAATTGTATATATTTAAGGTGTACAATGTGATGTTTTGATATACATATACACTGTGGAATTATTATCACATTCAAGCTAATTAATATATTCATCACCTCAGATAGTTACCTTTGTGTGTGTGTGTGTGTGTGTGTGTGTGTGTGTGTGTGCATGTATGGTGAGAATATTTAAGATCTATTCTCTTGGAAAATTTCAAACATATGGTATATTATTATTAATTACAGCCTACTTGTGATAGCTAATAAGTGTTGGTATGGATGTATAGATAACATATATTGGCAAGGTTATGGGAACTCTAATACACTGTTGGTGGGAATGTAAATTGGTACAGTCATTATGGAAAAAATATAGTGGATCCTCAAGAAATTAAAAATAGAGCAACCATATGATCCAGCAATTCCACTTCTGAGTATATATCCAAAAGAAGTAAAATCACTATTCTGAAGAGATAACTGTACACCTATGTTGACTGCAGCATTATTCACAATAGCCAAGATATGAAAACAAACTAAATGTCCATTGAAGGATGAATGTATAAAAAAATTTGGTGTAGAATCACCTGGGTGGCTCAGTCAGTCAAGGGTCTGCCCTTGGCTGAGGTCATGACCCCAGGGTCCTGGGACTGAGTCCTATGTCAGGCTCCCTGCTCAGTGGAGAGCCTTCTTCTCCCTCTCCCTCTGCTGCTACCCCTGCTTGTTCATTAATGCTCACTCTCGTTCTCTCTCTCTCACTTCAAATAAATAAATAAATAAATAAATATCTTTTTAAATAAAAGATTTTTTATAAATCTTTTATATATAAATATATAAATATTTAAATATAATATTTATATTAATATAAATAAATATATAATATTTAAATATAAATATATAAAAAAGATTTTTTATACATCTTTTATTTAAAAGATTAAATAAATAAATAAATAAAATCTTTTAAGGATTTTATTTATAAATAATAATCTTTTTAAATAAATAAATAAATAAATAAATAAAATAATCCTTTTAAAATAAAATAAATAAAATCTTTTTTATTTTGAATAAATAAATAAAAATAAATTTTTAAATTTTTAAATTTTGGTATGTGTATATACAATGGATATTATTGAGCCTTAAAAAAGGAGGAAATCCTGTCTTTGCGACAATATGAATGAACCTAGAAGCCATTATGTTAAGTGAAATAAATCAAACACAATGACAAATAATGCATTCTCTCACTTGTATGTGGAATCTAAAAATGTTGAACACATGGGAACAGAGTAGAATGGTGTTTACCAGGGGAAGGGAATGGCAGAAATGGGGAGATGTTGATCAAAGGACAAACTTTTAGTTATAAGATGAGAAAATTCTGGAAATCTAATGTACAGCATGGTAACTATAGTTAATAATAATGTATGGCTTTCTTTTTTTGTTGTTGTTAAGATTTTATTTATTTATTTGACAGAGAGAGACACAGTGAGAGAGTGAACACAAGCAGGAGGAGTGGGAAAGGGAGAAGCAGTCTTCTGCTCAGCAGGGAGCCCGATGTGGGGCTCCAGCATAGGACCTTGGGATCACGACCTGAGCCAAAGGCAGACGCTTAATGACTGTATTGCTTTCTTTTGCCCATTAGAATGGATATTTCTACAGCCTCTAGAAGTTTTCCTCACATGTCTACAGAAAACTTGAGGGGCCCATTTACAGATCTCACTCTATGCAACTCTCTCCTACCCATCAAAGTCTGTCCTTTGAATTCTGGTTGCCTCATCTACCCAAACTCCCATCTCTGTCTGCTCGACAAGTGAAGTCTACTGGACTTTGCCTAGGCTCTCCCTCCCTGCCCCACAGCCTGGAAAGTCTCAAGGCATGATGCTGGGTCAATCAGAGGGCTAATATTGTCTGGGTCCCATGTCTCCTTCTGGGGTCATTGTCCTTTGTTATCACAAACCCACTGTCTTAGAAACTATTCTTTTATGTATTTTATTTATTTATTTATTTTATTGTTACAGCAAGAGAGTAACTATTATTTCATATTAGCTGAAAGAAAAAGTCTTAAAACTCATTTACTCTCTTTTTTAAGATTTTATTTATTTATTTGTCAGAGAGAGAAAGAGCACAAGCAGGGGGAGTGGCAGGTAGAAAGAGAAGCAGGATCCCCGCTGAGCAGGGGGACCGATGCTAAACTTGTTCCCAGGACCCTGGGGTCATGACCCAAGCCCGAGATAGACACTTAACCCACTGAGCCACCTAGGCATCCCAAAACTCATTTATTCTTGGTGACAACAAGTACATATAGATTCAGTAATACATTCTGCAAATTTAATTAAAACCATACATTTTTAAAAACTAAAAAAATCATTTGAGAAAAAAAGAAACCCATAAAGCATCAGACAAAATAAAAATCAAATGTAAACCTAAGACAAAAATAAAAATAAGTATTACTTAAGATAAATGTAAATAGGTTAAATATTCTGTTTAAGAAACATTTCATAACTACCTGCTATTTATAGAAGGCAGAGCTAAAAATAAAGTGACTCTGAAAGGTAAAACTAAAAAACGGGTGCAGATACATTGAATGAAAACAAGCCAAAGGCAAGCATGAGTGATGTGATTTATATTAGTCTAATTTAATACAAGATAAACTTTGCTAAATAGAGCAAAGAGAATCATATCCATGAGAAAAAAAAGAATAATCCATAACCCAGAATTGTACATGGAAGTTTCGTACCACACAGACCAAGATAGAAGTCTGTACATAGATCTCTGCTTTCTCTACATTAAATTAGATCCCAAAGTGCAACTGCAACACATCTTTACTTTGAAATTAAACCCCAACAGATTAAACTGTTAAATGTCAAAAGTAGAACTGTTAAAAACAAGTTCAAAAAAGGAAATGTATCTGAAAAATACATCTCAGATTTGGAAAGGATTTTTCTAACCATTAAAAATAATGAAAAAAAGATGTAATGTTGTCAATAATTCTACAAAAAGAAGACTTTTTGGGAAACAATTTGGCAATATACCTCATTAACTACCTAAAAGCCTATAGCATTTGGCTTTATGGTTTAACTTCCAGGAATATCTCCTTAGGCAATAATTAAAGGCTTATGTTTATAAATATTTATGATAACAAAAAAATTGAATAGAGTTAAATGTATAGCAAGAGGTAAATATTTAACTGAAATCTAGTATATAAAAAGAGTGCCTTGTAACACAAATATTTATAAATGTGCATTTGAGTTGACATAGGACAATGCTTATAAAATTTTAAGTGAAAAAGGAAGTATACAAAATGGTATATAGAGATGGATATAATTTTTGACTATATATATTTGCACACATAGATAGATGATAGATGATAGGTAATAGATGATAGATAGATAGATAGATAGATAGATAGATAGATAGATAGATAGATATTAGATGTACAGAGAGGGGGGAGAGAGAGAATGAGAAGATACTCTTCAACACATTTGTTGGCAGTAAAGATGGAAAGATGGTTGGGAAGTTAATATTTCTTCTTTTTACAATTTTCTGAAATTTATAGATCTTAAATTTCATACTAAGAATTGAACACCATCATTTAATCAGAAAATATTTCTATATACTTTCTCTCTCCATGCTCCCTTTGTATTTTCTTTTGCCCATTTGGCTCATTTTATCTATTGAATTGCCACTGTTCACCTTAAAACTTTGCGTGTTGTTGTCCCCTGGGCATTTCTAAGCTTAGGTATATTTAAAATGGAAATACCTAAGGAAGAAAAACTACATATTCAAGAAAAAGTGTGAACTCCAAACCATGTGGGTTTGGGAAACAGAAAAGAAAAGAAAGGGCCGTACCCACTTCAGCTGTGTTCTACTCAATTTGCTTTGGGACAGTAGCTAAGGGAAGCCAAGAACAACTTATTAATCAAAATCAATGCTATTTTAATGTAATATTGTTTAGAAAACAGTATTGATATTGACTAATACGCTTTTAGAGCCGCCTAAAATTCTGTACATGAGGAAAGTGTCAAACTTACTCACCCTATTCCTGCCCTTCCACCCAATGCCAGAGAGAAAAATCGTCTAATCATTCATTTACAAAGAGGTTATCTGGCATTAAAAGATAGATGATAGATGATAGATAGATAGATAGATAGATAGATAGATAGATAGATAGATAGATAGATCAATCTTCTGCTTCCAGTCCATAGAGGGAAAAGAATCACTCACAGATGACCGTGACATTTCTACATTGGAAGTATTAACAACCTGGCATGACCAGGAAGCAGGTCCCTCCCATGCCACCTTCTTCAGTATAATCCCTGCCAGCAGCCATTATAACTTAAACCATGAAGAAACCTGGTTTCAAAAAATGTAGCCTGTGTTAGGTGTAGAGAGTCAGATGGGAGAGAGTTACTTGGAAATTCCTTTCCATTTCAGCCTGACCTTTGGCAATACGGGGCCAAGTATGAAGGGTCAGTGGAGAACTGTGATCTCATACTTTTTATTTCCTTTGTCACCGAGAGATACAAGAGTCCAGGCCCTATTGAGTGACTCATCAAGTAAGACTGAGAGGGAATCAGGATGCAGAAAACCAGGCCACTTCTATCAGAATGTATCCTAGATTTCAAGTCTCCTAAGTGCCAGTCCAAGTAGTGTTTACTGGTGCTATTTTCCAACTCTATCTTGTCATATGTACTTTATTCATCATTTGTAACTAAAGGATAGAACAAGGAACAAAGACAGATGTGAAGATAAATGAAGGTAGACAAGAAAGTCATGTTAAGGGCTCTTAGAACAGAATAAGTGTTGTTAAATTAGCCACTTATACAAAGGCCATTTTAGCAATAGCATTATTTTAACAATACATAACAAATGCATAGTCTTAAGTATTTTAGGACTTTGTAGGGTCCATATATACTTCAGACTGTAATTACCGGTGAGATGGTCAACACGCAAGTGACATGTTGTCCCTGTTTACTGTAGCTATCACCAACTGATCACAATCATCACACCCACCAAGATTGGATCCAATCACAGAATTCTTTACTCAATCCCAGAAGAAGCCACCAGACAAATCTGCCTGAGAAGAAATCCCTTGCTCTCTCTGATTTGGGTTGTAGAATAGAAATAAATAAAAGTTAAATGCTTATATTAAAGTTTAATGTATATATAGAAAAAACACACATATCATAAATGTACTGTTGGAAGAATTTCCAAAATTCAAGCACCCAAATCAAGAAACAGAGTACTGCTCCAGAAGTTCCCTTCATGCTTCTTTCCAGTCTGCGATGGTTAGTTTTATGTGTTCATGTGGCTCATCTATTCAATCAAATGCTGGTTTAGGTGTTGTAAGGGTGTTTCGTAGATCTGGTTAACATCTACAATCACTTGACTTTACGTAAAGGAAATTATTCTCAATGATGTGGGTAGACCCCATCCAATCAGCTAGAAGTCCTTTAAAAAGTGAGATTTCATCTGCTTCAAGACTGTAGCATTGGGTCCTGCCCAGGAATTTCAGCCTGCTAGCACCTGTCCAACAGATGTTAGCCTTACCAGCTCTCACAACAGTGTAAGGCAATTCTTTGAACTAAATCTCATTGTGTGTGTGTGTGTGTGTGTGTGTGTGTGTTTATAAATACATATATACTATATACTTTTGTATGTACATTTGCTACCGGATCTCTTTTCTCTGGAAAACCTGACTGATAAACAGTCACTGCTTTTCTGAAGACAATCTCTTTTCTGACTTCTAACAGCATCAATTCATTTTATTAAACACATACTTAAAAACACCTTTTAGGGGCGCCTGGGTGGCTCAGTCATTAAGCGTCTGCCTTCGGCTCAGGTCAAGATCCCACGGTCCTGGGATCAAGTCCCGCATCGGGCTTCCTGCCCAGTGGGGAGTCTGCTTTTCCCGCTACCATTCCCTCTGCTTATGTTCCCTCTCTCGCTGTGTTTCTCTCTGTCAAATAAATAAAATTTTTTAAAAAAGCACCTTTTAAAGCAAATTTGTTAATTTTAGGGAAGATGATTATAAGGATATAATTATTTATATATCATACCATTTTGGCAGAAATTGCTTCAGCCCTTCATGTTCCTTATTTAATCCTCATAATTCATGCCTTCCTTCCTTCCTTCCTTCCTTCCTTCCTTCCTTCCCTTCTTTCTTTGTCTCAATCTTGCAGATCAAAAAATGGAGGAACTAGGAGATTAAGAATTTCTCCAAGGTTCTCATAGAATGTCGCTTGGCTTCATTGCCTCTTTTTTCCATTTCACACAGTTGTATCCAGCTTCATGACAAATGACAAATGGCTCTCATAACCAACAAAATAAACGGGTACAAACATTGCTTTGAACTCTACTTTACTCACAAGTACAAAATTTAACTTTAAGAGAAATTGTTTCTACTACTCCCACAGATCATGATAAGGTTTAACATTTAAAAATGGGGCAAGGATTGTGTGATGGACGTTATATTTTTTAAAAGATTTTATTTATTTATTAGAGAGACAGAGAGAGAGCAAGTATGTGGAAGAGAGTGAGTGAGCATCAGCAGGGGGCGAGGGGCAGGAGGCCGGCTGAGCAGAGAGGCTGGATCCCAGGACTGTGGAATCATGACCTGAGCTGAAGGTCGGCTTAACTGACTGAGCCACTCAGGTGCCCCTGTTATATTTTATAATAAAAATGGGTCAAGGGGAGGGAGATAAAAACAAAGCTCTATCAGTAGCTGATGGTTGCCCTAAAGTCCTTGGAATTTTTCAGGTAATAAAATGCAAACAAAATGACACAAATCATCACGGAAGTATAAAATATGAGAGCTGGAAAGTACTTTGCAAACTAGCTTACCCAATTCTGTATCTGTGCTTCATTATTCAGTACATTATTGCTTTACAAGAAGGAAAGAAAAAGAAGCCAACATACTGCATGCCAGGTATTGCACTAGGAGATTTTCCGATGTTTACAAAATGCAATGTTCCACTCAGCCCTGACATTTTCCATAACGTACAGATGAAGAACTCAAAGCTTGCAGACTTTCATGTGACTTGTTTACCAAGCCTTATAATGCTTGCCATTCTCAGTGACCCCTTCTAAGGTGCCTTCACAGAGATAGTCACAACCAAGTGGTTCATTCAATAGAGGGGATTCCAGTCCCAGAATCTAATTCTAAAACTTACCCTAGTTAACCAGTACAGAATTTATATTCTTTTCTGAAACAATGATGGTGTCCAGAGCCATGGAATGTGTTGATTGGCTGAAGTCAATCATCTGGACAAGGCTATGGAAGCATGCAGTGCGGGAATGGTAGTCAGCCATCCAGTGTCTTTGATTGAGACATGTGATGGAAATTGGTTCCTGATATCATTGTTGAACTACTGAATCAAACCAACCATGAAACACAACCAGGCCCTGGACTTCCATCTAAAACACTCAATTCATCTCCTTCACTGTATAACAATCTAGAGTGGAATTATCCATCGATATTAGCTGGTACATTCATCCTTTTTGGATCTCGTAGGTTAGAGTAGCAGCTGTCTAGTTCCAATGCCCATATAACTATCACAATAAAATCCTGCCTTGAGGAGCATTGTAAGCAGAAGGAAGTGTCCATCTTAAACTACAGTTTGGCCTATTGGAATCCATGAATCATGAATCATGTGTATTTGGGGTACATGCTACCCCTTAGGGACTTTGAGGAGCAATGTTCTGACTCTGTGCCTCCCTAAATAATTCCTCTCACCCCACCTCATCTTATCTCTTCACCTTGTCTCATCCCCAATCCTATAAATCTTGAATTTCTTTCCTCAATGGCCTTTGAACCAGTTAAATAAAGGCACAGAGCAATGAGGGGCCAGGCTTGGAATGCAGGCTTGGAATGCAAGGACAGGCCATTCTGACTACCCAAGACTGAGACACCCAGTGGATTCTTCATGGGGTGGGAAATGGATGACAACGTACAGCACCGCCACGGCTGCTGGCCAGAGGATGACACCACAGATGTTGCTCATGCGATCCTCAAGCGTTTATACTACATTTGGTGAGGAGGGAGATCCTTCTTGTAATGCTGCTGCGGTTTTGTGCTCAGCTGTAACTCCTATGGTCCAAAATATTATATTGAAAAATATAACATTAACCACACTGAGATTCTAGTTCTCAGATTTTAGGAAAGAGAAGGAGGAACCAAGAATGTTATTTTGAAGCAGTAATTGACCTTAAGAGGTACCTGTCCAGCGATGGTTTTATTCCTGTCTGAGCCTGCAGCCCTGTCCTTATCTTGGATGCTCTGAATTAGATCTTGGCAACTCTGCCCTCTGCCACAACTTACTATTCTCCTTATGTCCCAACCTATATTTTTCCATTCTTTCTTCAGAGATGGCTTTGTCTCTCATGTCACAGATTTTGTCAGATTCAAATATCATCAGCTTCCAAATCCAAATCACACGGGTAACCATCTAGAAACCCTTTCTTCCCAGTCTCTAAGGAACACGTGACCTCTCTTTTTTCCAAGCCCTTTCTATTCACTTCTTCGATGAATCCCAAAGTTACTTCATCACCTTAAGCTTGACCTGTGTTACCTTTAAAAAGAGTGTGATTAAACTTACTCAGCTTATCTTAACCTAGTTAAGCATAAACAAAAGCTGAAGTCATGTATGGAAAACATTTCTGGCCACATTAGTCAAATGATACACAAATGTTACCCTTCTTACATGAAAACAGAACATGTTTACCATAACCCAAGTTAATTTTTCAAAAAGAAATTCTCAAAGAAATATTCCATTTTGACATTATTGTTTTAACTTTATATCATTTTTCCTCTTCTCAATGATGTGTATTACAAGATTTTTGGCCTGAGAAGTATTAAAAACAGCATTACCATTGTACTAATCATCTTACAGGCATTTCATTCCTCTTTTAAACTCTGCATGTGGGGGCTCCCAAAGGGTCAGAGATAATCATTTTATGTCAGTGGAATGCTCGGGGCTCCAGCATGACTCCTCTGAGAAACATACTTGTCTAATAATCGTTTGGGACTATCGAGCCTTCATAGGAAAAACAATGACATCATTTCTAATTTGAAGCTCTTGTGCCTTATTAAGGAGAAAAATAGGTTAGCTTCTCTAAAACTCATCTAACTGATTAGCCTCAAAAATGAATAGATGTGTATGTGAATACTATTTGCATTAGTGGTAATTATAGAACTTTGAAATGATGGGATGTTTTTGCCTTCAGCAATTTATACACAAAATTTATTTCACAATAAGTTTTAAAGGCATTAAATTATTTGGAACATCTCCCATGGGATCCTCTATTAATTAATTAGGATGAGGTGAAAAGTAGTTAGGTTTAGAACCATGATGTTTAGCAAAGGATATCAAGTTGTAATGGAAGAACGGTGAGCGCAGTAAACACGGGCAAGAAGTGGGTTAGAGTTTTCATCTCTCTGGATTTCATAATAATTCTCAAAGGAATTATTGAGCCACAGATTTCACTGTTTGTCACCTTGACAAACCACGCCACTTCTGTGAGCATCTCCACAAGCCCGGAGACCGTGATAATGAACAGGCCACTGGATCCAGACCGCCTAACCTCACAGATGCTTTCCAGAATGGGTCACAATTCTATCTACCATACGTTAAATAAATATTTAGTGAGCATCCTCCCAGCCAGAGACTTACCATATTTTTGTGATTTAACATTCCCAATTATGTGGGACAGTTAAAATTATTCCCATTTCACAGATAAGGAAATTGAAGCTCAGAGATATTCAGTTACATTGACATTGCCAGAAGAGGAAGCAGTCAAAGATGGTTTATTTTAAGCAAATGTTTCCTCTGTTGCATGAGACCTTTCTAAAAGGAGGAAACTAAAAACTTTGTAATTGCATGACAGTGTGCTGAAATAATATAAAATATGTAATAAACATAGACCAAATAGGCACACATAGATGCTATGAGTTGCAGTTTCATATTCTATCTTAAAATGCAGGTACGCATCTGAGAATATTTCAACAGAACGGCAGGTGCCCAATCACATGACATCAATGCCCCATTTCCTGTTGGTCCCTTCCCTTCCTCCAGCAACATTAAAGATAGTAACTGATACTGATACTAATCTAGTTAGAGGAAATGCAAATACTCTAACTTGGCAAACCATTAATAATACTAGGAAATGTCTAGAGGGCCTCAGGCGAAGTTTTTCAGAAAATTTGTCAACAAAGAACTCCCTGAACGTCATACCATGGCTAAAAGATAAAGGTAAATTCAGGGCTTGCAGGGAGGTAAAGGTTCTGAGTGATTTCTGGGACCTCCAGTGCTGCCTTTGTTATGAGGAATACTGAGCATATTTCTCTGTGAGGAAAACTAAAAATACCAATGAGGTTAGGCTTTTTGGTGTCTAGAAACAAATCTGAGGCCCACCTGACCTCATTAGTGGCAGCATTTGTCTTGGGAAAGGAGGGTCATTGGTTTATCCTGCCATTGAGAAAAGGAAACATAAGTCATTGCACCTGGACATAAACTATAAGGAATTATTGAGTCTGGGACAGTTTTGCTTTGCTGTATTTTAGGGGAGTGAGAGAGATTGAATTAAATCCAGCTTGCCCCCCACCCACACTAAAGAGGTTTATTACAGCCAAGGCACAACTAGGAACTGGGCAATATTAAATTAGCACTTAGATCATGTAACTCAGCTCAGGAAAGGAAGGAGGGCAATCAATGGGTGGTACTTGCCTTGAGTGAGGACCAGCAAGGTAACTGACCCCTAAGGAAGATATACAAGGAGGGAGATAATCATAAGGAGGATTTATTACTATTTAGGGAGAGAGTTGGGCTGAATCTTACACTCACATCTTAATAGAAGGGAGTATGGAATCTCTTAACCTGATGCTTTGTTGAGGGGGCATTAGTGTGATCCTGGGAGAGCTTAGCATGTGTCCTTGCAGCAGCTGGAGAACAGAGGGAGCTAAACCTGAGAAGGTGAGGATATCAGCTGATTTTATGGGTGCATCTGACAACTAACTGTTCATCCATCTGTCCATAGATCAAATGTTTCTGATACCTGGAGATCATTTATGGAACACCACGAAAGAACATAGGGTTGTAGTAGTAATAAAAAGGATCTTGATCTTGGAACTCTGTTTCCTTCTAGTGCCTACATTTCCCACCTTCCCATTTAGTATTTACCTCTTAATCCTCAAGATCATTCCCTAAAAAGCTAGATCTCATCCAAAGCCTTCCATCAAGAGCCATAAACCTCAATGGCCACCATCCTGAACTCAGGTGGTGAACAAGAGGAAACAGGGACCAAGCTAACTGCCTGGGAAGGAGAAATCACTGGGAGGAAAGGAGGTCATCTAACAACAAGTTCTGTACTGTGATTATTATTTGGAAAGGCCATTTTCAGTTGCTAATGTGAGGTGACAATTGCAAGTTACAGTGACCACAAGACTTTTATTATCTAAGAGTTACTAGAAAAATCCTAGCGTTTTTTTTCCCATAAGTTTTGCCTATATTTCCATATAAGAGCAAGGGAAGGATCTTTCCCACTGAATAAAATGTAAAGGAAGAGTTGGAAACAAAACTAAATGCATTTTCTGATCACCTGTAAATCTTTCTTGTTTATTGCACTGGCTACAATGATTCCCAGGCCTGATTTATCTGACTGTTACCAACCAAAATATTTTTCCCCTTTCTTTGCACTTACATTGGTTCAGATTTATGGGTTGTTGATTCGGGAGGGGGCTTCATTTGAAAACTATCTCATGTTGATTCTGTTAAGTTTATTTTAACAGAGTGTAAATTTGGCCCTTCTTGAACACACAGAATGTTCTGCAGCTGGTGAATGTTATGAGAGTTTCCTCAAAATGTTTCTGCCCACGCAGCTTGGCCTGCGAATGAGCCCCCTCCCACCAGCCCCCTTCCCTCCTGCCCTACACAAGGCTTACGCTTCCAGTCACAGAGAATTTCATCTACTCACCTGCCCACAGCGTGGACCCTCAGTTTTGTAGGCATAATCACCTGTGTACTTTCCCACTCATTCCCTAGGACATTGATAACCACAAAATCTGCATAAACTATGTCAAAACCCAAAGGAAATTTCAGTTCACTTTTGTTCATTTCAATCATCTTTTTACATATTTGGGGCTCCCATTTTCCAAGTAAAAAGTCCCTTTTCTCCATTAGGCCTTAAAACCTCTACTCTTCCTCCCTTCCGTAGTACGGACATAATTTGCCCCAAGGAGAGGGAATGCTGAGATAATACAGAATGTAGACTCTAGGTCACAACATGGGGTCATCATGAAAAAGAATATGCTGTTGGAATCTGTTGTTGTTTGTTTCATATGAATGGGAGAAATAAAGAGATTCTAAATAGAACAACATGTAACCACAACCCTCCTTTCTGGAAACTATTTGATTTCTACACGTTTTCTCCTTTCCTATGAAAGTGGCTGGAGGGAGGCTACCAGGGGCAGAGGTGCCTACTTGCCTCCTGCTCTCCAGAGGCCAAAAATAAAATTAAAATTAAATAAAATACCAAGAATATTCCCAAAAAGAAACAGAGAACCTCTAGTTCTAAATATTGGCTTTTGAGTTTTGCGAGAGTCAAGCTCTGATCAGATTAGATGAAGATTTTGGCCTGAAACAATAAAGAAATTTTTCCTAGAATATTCTTTTTTGCATGTGTGCCCTAGCTGGGGTAGTGGTGACCTTCGTAGGTCCTTGTTGAGCATTCAAAGTCAGAATGCTAGCTGTGTATTTACCCATAACACAATTTATCTATATTGTTAGAGGCCTGGCCCATTTAATTAGCAAAGCAAAATGGTTCCAAATAATTGATGCCCAATGATTGTTAGTGGTTATTTTGAGGGGAAAGGAATGATCAGCTGGTTGAGTTTCATGCAGAAAATAGAATGAACATATAACATACAGCCCCTCAATGGTGCTAATAGATTTGAATTAGAATCTCTCTTAATTCTTAACAACTCTAACGATCCTGAGCCATTATTGTCTCAGTACCTGATGAACTAAATGTATCAGTCTGCAAGTTGGCTCTTATTACTCTCATTTATCAGATAAAATGAAAATTCAAAAAAGGTGAGTGATTTATATGAGGTTATACTTTAACATTTTCATGAACTTGGCTAGTTATGTCTGTGTTCGATGAAAAAGTCAATCAAAATTCATTCTATTCATGTATTGTTTCCTCAACAATTTGTCCAGTGAATTGGCCCAGGTGTAGCGGCAAGAGCCAACTGACAGATTAAATGTTTCTTTATGTAATCTGTTATTGTTGTGTTATATACACAAGTAATGCCTAATACACATCAGAAAATAAATATGTGATTATTATTAATAACAAATAGATAATATATCTATAAATAACTGTCTGGATTTGTCTGATAAGTCATAAAGAGTCCTCCAACATATACAATGGTCTTATGATGTTGAGGTTGCATGTGCAGGGGCCCCTGGGTGGCTCAGTGGGTTAAAGCCTCTGCCTTCAGCTCAGGTCATGATCTCAGGATCTTGGGATCGAGGTTGCATGTGCATTTTTTTTTTAAAGATTTTATTTATTTGACAGCGAGAAACACAGCGAAAGAGGGAACACAAGCAGAGGGAATGTTAGTGGGAGAAGCAGGCTTCCTGCCAAGCAAGGAGCCCGATGCGGGGCTGGATCCCAGGACTCTGGGATCACGACCTGGGCCGAAGGCAGACGCTTAACGACTGAGCCACCCAGGCGCCCCAGCATGTGCATTCTTTACCATAAAAACTTAGACTATTTTCTCCAATGTATGAACCCCTAGATAGTCAAAGCTTATCAATTTTAGAAAGAAAAAAATGAATGAATATGCTAGAGTTAGATGCTTTTGTGTAACAAGGTAATGAGATTTTTTTCATTTAATTTCTTCATGACATATTTTATTTGTATGTATTTTCCCCTTTCTTTGGGGTTTTTAAAACTTCATAATCATTTTCATCTTAATTTAAAGTGTATTTATCTCTGGGGCTTAAGAGAGAAATAGTTATTTCTATGGACTTTGAATAGATGGCCATAAGACTGACATTTTCCATGAAAAGAGATGGAATTTTGTGTTTTACTCTCCTTTCTTTGAAGTCCATCATATTTGTATGTAAAGTGTAGTTTTGGTCACAAAACAGAATGGAACTACATACACACTGAGACACTTAATGACAATGAATTTGATTTGGGGTAAAAACAAGATGGTACAGACTACCTTGAAATACAAAGCAGTGAATCTGAAGAATTTGCACGTTTTGCCAAGACATTCTTTATCCAACTTTTATCTCACAATTATCTCCCTCTGCAAATTAGTAGTACTTGGTTATATTTGTTTTTTACTCTACAATTTACATGACTTTTTCATACATAGTTACTGAATTTGATCCTTAAAACATCTAGTGAGGGGCGCCTGGGTGGCTCAGTCAGTTAAGTGCTTGCCTTCGGCTCAGGTCATGCTCCCAGAGTCCCAGGATCGAGCCTCGCATCGGGCTCCCTGATCAGAGGGGAGTCTGCTTCTCCCTCTCCCACTCCCCCCGCTCATTCTCTCTCTCTCTCAAATAAATAAATAAAACCTTAAAAAAATAATAACAAAACATCTAGTGAAATATTGATTACATTATTATTCCCATTTTATAAATAAAGGCACTTAGACTCAAACAGGTGAAATGATCCATCCAAGATTATAGTCGGGAAAAGCTCTGAAACTAGGACACAATTTGAGGTCCTGCCAGTGTGATGACCTGTCCAGGAGAGCAATAGCCAAGCGTGGTTCATACCAGAGATTCTGTCTCTTGTCTTTACCTGTAGCAAACTCCAGTGCCTACATCAATAAGCTCACAAAAGCAATACCCATTTATTAAACTTCCACTGTACAAACAGTGCAAGACCCATTTCTAAGAGATCTGACTCTCAGTAAGTGGAAAAATGTGTCATGTGTCCTTAAGAAACTTATCAATAATGAATAGTAATTCGGGACACCTGGGTGATTCAGTCAGTTAAGCATCTGCCTTTGGCTCAGGTCATGATCTCAGGGTCCAGGATCAAGTCCCAGTGGGCTCCCTCCTCAGCAGGAAGCCTGATTCCCCCTCTCCATCTGCCCACCCCCACTGCCATTTGTGCTCTCTCTCTCTCTCTATCTCAAATAAATAAATAAATAAAATCTTAAAAAAATAATAGAAAAATAATTCTACCTGAAAGTCTCTTCCTATACCCAGTAACCTCAGAAATCCCCAGAGAGATGGTTATTAGATCAATTTACTACTCCTAACTCTTATAGTGAGTGGTCAGGCATTATAGGGCTCAGGTATTTAGATGTAGAAGACCCATTAACTCTAAAATGCCTTCCTAAAAGAGTCACACTCTTATATTTAAAATACCATTTATGGCTAAGCTTTAGCTATCACATTATAATTAATTTGCTTTGGCCTGTTTTATATGTAAGGGCTGTAGAAGGTTTTTCTGATGACCAAATGGAGAAAAACATACTGCAAAGTGATGAATATGAAGGGCATGGTCCTGGAAAACAGGTCAGCACACTCTAGGAAAGCTTAGGAAAATGAGAGACAGAGAGGTAATAACTGGTGCTACCTCCCACACTCTTCACCAGGATGACGGCTTCAGAAAGGCTAACGGGATATGCAAAAAGAGGTGGGTATTTAGAACACACACAAATGATGTTAATATAGGTTTCAGCAAGACAAAAAATAAGGAAAATGAATTTTTAGTTGAAGTGGCAAAGAAGTTGATGTTTACCAAGAGCCTATTATGCTAAGCACTTTATATACACAATTTCTGATGCCATTTTTCCTTAGTTCACCACAAATAATGAGAACACTTCTGCATTAATAATTATTTGCAATTTCTAATAATTAAACTCTAACTCTATTTAATGTATTCATTATGTTATGGGAAAAAGGTGAGCACAGGATTGCCTCAAAGAATGGCTCGGAAGGAAGTAACTGGAAAGAGCGTACTCACAAACACAGAATTCAAGCAATCTACTCACTTAAGCATCTTTCAGTTGCTTTAAACATTTGTAACTCATGAAATAATGAATGCTTTGATATCGTAAGTACAAAGAAGTGTTTCTTCCTATATTCCTTTAAGCAATATGGTGCTGGCAGCAATTCTTAAAGACCTTACCATAAGCCCCCAAATTTCTGTCTTCTGTTTTCAACAAAGAGAAAGAAAGCTCTGAGTTCTGGTGGCTCCTGAGTGGCTCAGTGGATTAAAGCCTCTGCCTTCAGCTCAGGTCATGATCTCAGGATCCTGGGATTGAGCCCCGCATCAGGCTCTCTGCTCAGCAGGGAGCCTGCTTCCCCCATCTCTCTGTCTGCCTCTCTGCCTACTTATGATGTATCTCCTCTCTGTCAAATTAATAAATAAAATTTAAAAAAAAAGAAAAGAAAATGATGTTAGGTCCCAGTCTGTCTTCTCTCCTCTCTCTTTTCTCTCTTCTTTTTAAATAAATAAATAAAATATTAAAAAAAAAAAAAAGAAAGAAAGAAAGCTCTGAGGTCTCACAGATGACCTCATGATTTTTCTTCTGGTCTTTGCTGCAAACATAGCCGGTGGGGAATATGAGTTTAGCTAACACAATTTTACCTCCTTTATTATTCACTGTTGAGGGATTCTGAAACTAAAGAATTTTTCCCCTATGGGATTCCCCAGAGAAAATAAGAGCTAGCCCAAAGGATAAAGGTTATATTACATTTCATTTTGGTTATCCGGAGACGATCTGTACCAGTCAGGGTCCAATAAGGAAAAGAGAAATGGCCAAATGTTTTAAAGAGAGAGAATTTAATTCATGAAATTGGTGACAGATCAGCTGGGTGAAAAGAAGAGATGATGAGGAAAACAGAGATTAAGAAAATCAGGAAGCCACATGCCATCCTTCCCCAGGATAAAAGAGAACAGTGGGAACAACAGAACCCAAGGGCTAGGTCATTGGAGGCAAAAGAGGGCTAAGATGGACTGTCCAACCTGAGATGGAGCAATGGAGGAGTTAAACCTGAGGCTGAAAGAAAGATAGAGAATTATCCTGACCTTCCCCCTCTTCCCATCCCCCCAGTCTCTGGGAAAAACATGGTAGGGGTTCAGCATAGGAAGAGCAAAGCATAGATTTAAGGGCAAACAGGTCCAAATCAGCAAAAGGCCTTAGAAGGAGGAGAAAAATCCCATCTCACCTACCAAACCCCTCCGCAGGATGAGAAGCAACTATAGGCTTGAAGAGGAAACATATGTAAGAATTGTTTGTGAACTTTTGACATCTGCCACGCCTCCCTCCCAGTGGAGATTCCAGAAATCTGTGGGTGAGACTAAGCAGGAGTAGGGAAGACGAGGTACTAAAGTTTCCCCAATACTCAAGGATGGGAAGCCAATGAAACTTCAGTTATAACCATAAATAGGAACTTGCATTTCCTCTAGACTGATGATACCTTGGAAAATTCAGATTATTCATGCATCTAAGACAACTAAAAACATTTTCATTAAAGTGTCAGCAGTAGTTATCACGCCGTACTTTGAAATTTCTGCAATGTGTATATGTTACTTGTATTACTTCATAAGGTCTTTAAAAATAAAGTGCTATAATCCATTCTATTTAGTATACTTACTGCTTTCTGTTTTCCTGGTTGGACTTCAACTTACACAGACCTTTTCTAGGTAGCTAGCATCGGATTCTCCATATCCAAATAGTTCAGCAAGGACCAATGTTCCAGAACGCCTCTTTCTGTGGGCCAGTTTAATTGGTCTGCCTTGTTAAAACCAGTTAGTCACACTCTGATTCTTGAGCTCTTCTGAAATTCTCTGACCAAGATTGCTTCAACATTCTTCTCAGCATTACTAAACTTTAAGGATGTTGGCTCCTGATTATTTGTCCCTTACTTCCTTTATCTTCGAGAATTTACTTTAGAGAATTGGTATTTGCAAACTCTTTCTCTGGTCCCTTTGAAACGTGTCTAAGTCTCCTAAGGAGCCTCTCACCAGTGTTAGGACCCGAGAAATGTCTTTCTCAAGGAACTAGAAACCATGTCTCCTCAAAATCCAAGGAGAGAGTTCACTACCTTCCAGTCTCAGTGAGAGGGTAGGAACCTAACTTCGGAAGGTGCCTTGCTTCCCGCTGTAAAACCACTGTCAGGAGGAAGTTTACTTCTCCTCTGGGTAAAGCCAATTAGCAAACAAAGGTGGCAACAATTTCCCCTTCCCAGTTCTTGAAAACCTTCCAGTGAGAAATATCTACAAACCCATTTTTGACACCTACAATACTCCCCTCTCCTGTTGAGGTCCCTCTCTCTCCCCTCAGGCAATACTCTTGTGTGAAGTCTCCTGCTTGACTTTCTCCAGCAAATTCTTACCTTGATACTTCCCTGCTCTCTCTTCAGCTCATGCTTTTCCCAAGTGGTTTTTTAACAAGGAGAAATAAGATTCTCAGTTGACTTATCTCCCTGGGAAGCTGAGGGAGATTACTTAGGTGCGTGCTCGGAAGGGTCTTGCCTAAAAAAAGTTGTACTTTGTAAATCAAGTTGTCTTCACTCCCAAAGGGCCTCCAGTTAAGAGAATTAAGAAAATGATGTTGGGTCCCAGTCTGTCTTCTCTCCTCTCTCTTTTCTCTCTTCTCTCTCTACACACTGTGCACACCTGTCTGTCTCGTTTAAAAGAAGGGTATATCCTTACACTTTTAGGAAAGAAATTCCAAGCCTGGGATAGGTGACAACACCCAGATCCTTCTACGGTGAGGGGCTTGTCACCTGACTACTGGGAGGGCTGTTGGTGGAAAGCCTCAGCTGCCATCTCTTTCACTGATGCCTCACTGCAGGGAGAGCCTTCGTCCAGCAGATGCCAGGAACCCTCACTCAATGACTGGCACATGCAGGGCTATAGAGACCTGGGCCTCTTGGCCCAACTCGGGACAACCCTTCAGCATATTTTCCAGCTCCAGAGCTCCCATAGAATTGACTAAGGTTGTCACTGGGCCGAGTCTTTGCTCACCTTTCCCTCTGCCCTGTTCTGCCCCCTCCCCTGCTCTTCCCTCAGGGCTGATCCCAAGAATACCTCATAACATCCCGCCCACTAACCCATCTCAGATCTGCTTCCCAGGAAAGACAGCCTGCAGTGGGGTTGTGATGAGACTCAAGTGAAGGGTACGTGAGGTTCCTACAGAGTCTCCTAAGTGGTGGCCTACGGGAAAGTAAAAATCATGGTGACCATTCACTGAGCATCGTGTTGGGCACTATAATGAATGTTGTGTAATTTTCACAAAAGTTACAGGACAGATTATTTTCTCCTTTACTTTCAGGTGAGAGGATTGAAGCTCAGAGAGGTCACAGTGTTGGCCCAGGTCATCCAGCGAAGTGGCAGTGATGCGGTTGGGCCTGTCACCCTGCCACCTCATAGCCTACTACAACCTCAGGCTGGTTAAGACAGCTTCTCAGCTGTGTACCATCTATGGACTAGAAAGCTGTGGCTTTAAGACATAAGAGTCTTAAGACGGAATATAGAAATGCCTGCGGGTGGGGAGAGTGTATTGGGGAACAGCCAGTGAAGAGCTCAGCGGCCTCCTCCCCAGCAGTTCCAGCCTGTGCTCCCTGCTGAGAACAGAGGAAGGTTGTCAGGTCTATTAACCTCAGCAAATGTAAATGGGGACCCAGATGCTCTCATCTAAAATAAAATCCTCCCCAACAGATGGTCAGGTTTAACAAGTTGGTATTGAGACCAAAGCTCCCGAATAGCTCATCTGTACAAGAGCAGAAGCAAACAGAACCAAAACACCAGCCAACCCATTTTTTGGGCCTCAGATACTGAGAATGACCAGCCGCTAAAAATTGCCTGGCATCTCTCACCAATGCAGCAGCCATGTGGCAGAGATCATTTTATTATTGGATCAAAGGAGGCCTGATTTGGTGACCAGGAGACTGTCTCATGTGGGATAGTCCTGCAGGAAGAAACGATCCATCCCTTTGAAACGTTTATTGGGCAAGAATCATGGACCAAGCACCAACTCTGTGGCTGGAGGTGCCAGGTGACGAAAAGGCAGTGCTTTCCATGAAGAAGTGAGGATAGGGGCGCGTGGGTGGCTCAGTCGGTTAGGTGTCTGCCTTCGACTCAGGTCAGGATCCCAGGGTCCTTGCTCCATGGGGAGCCTGCTTCTCCTCCCTCTGCCTGCCACTCCCCTTGCTGGTGCACTCGCTCTCGCTTGCTCTCTCTGTCAAATAAATAAATAAAACATTTTTAAAAAGAAGAAGAAGTGAGGACAAACAGTCTAAAAAGTGGGCAAGTTCCATTCACATGATTTAAAAATGCACTGGAGTTGAATGATGGGTTCAGTAAGAGATCAGAGAGGACATCTCCTAGGCGGCTCTTCTCAGTGTGGGTCCACTTCTCAGAAGAGGGAGAAATTGAGACTTGAAGGAAGAGTAGAAGTTAGCTAGGAAATGTTTGCAAGGGGAGAAGTCATTATAGGCAGAGGGGATTGATTTACAAAGGCCCAAAAAGGACTAGCATATCTGGGGCACTCTGGGTTCACTTGGGACAAATTTTTTGAATATTCCTTGAAGAAAGCAAAATGCTATAATGCCATAATGTTTTATCTTATTTACTTTGTGAAGCATGACAAATCTGTGTAACACTTACTCATTCACATATATTTATTGAGGGTCTACTAAATACCAGGTACTACCCTAGGCCCTGTATGGTTATGGTCACCAGTAAGAGCTGACCCTCACTAACAAGGTTTATACTGGGTGCTCACTAATATGCCAGAAACCCTAAATATTAGGATAGAGTCTCAGTTCTCACTGGGGTGGAACATTTGGGTCACCTGGGGAGCTTTTAAAATTGTCAGTGCAGAGACCACACCCTACCAATTAAACCCAAATTTCTGGGGGAGAGACAAGCCCTAGGATTTTTAAAAACCCAGGCAATCCCAATGTGCAACCAAGTTAAAGAACTAGTGGGCTAGTGCAGTAGTTGTCAGAGTTAAGTATGCATTAAAGTCACAGAAGACGAATTTAGTAGGTCTAGGGTGAGGCTCAAAAATCTGCATTTCCAACAAGTTCTCAGGTGACTCTGATGCTGCCGGCTCAGGGAACAGACTTTGAGAATCAGTGAGTGATTATATGAAAATTTATCTGTAGTTATTTATCTCACTAGTCAAAGATACCTCCTTAGGAGACCACAGATGAATTACACATTAAGGATACCTCTCTACTTCCGTGATAGATTCTCCTTTTTAATGCACTTTCTTCCAGGAAAGCTATGAGGACAAGAACTTGAAAAGGACTGCTGATTGTTACACTAAACCTTCTTTGCTTGGCGAGTTTCCACAAAAGCAAGCACTGTGGTAAAACCCTGGAAACGGGGCTCTCTTTGTTTGGGCAGCACGGTGTGAAGGTTAAGAGCAAGAGGTCTGGAGCCGCGTGGGCCCAGAATACATCTCTGCAAGCTACCAGCTTTGTGATCTCTCACAATTTACATATACTTCTTGTATCTCAATTTCTTCTTACACTGCGAAGGTTGAAAATTCCAATAAAGTGTTTAGAACAGAACCTGGCACATGGCAAGATTATGTAAGCCTTGGGTATTACTACTCTCCTGAAATCAGCCCACTACTCTTGTTGATTAGCTTATAAGGTTGCAAGCTACAAACATCCTCCTTTATTTATTTATGCTCCATGTTTCAGGTATCTACCACATCTTCAAAAACTGTACCAATGGGATTGCACATCCCATGAAGAAACAAAACCCATTATGAATACCAGGTTACAAATACTAATAAATTTTCAGGGCACCTGGATGGCTCAGTGGGTTAAAGACTCTGCCTTCGGCTCAGGTCATCATCTCAGGTCATCATTGAGCCCACATCGGGCTCTCTGCTCAGCGGGGAGCCTGCTTCCTCCTCTCTCTCCGCCTGCCTCTCTGCCTACTTGTGATCTCCCACTCTGTCAAATAAATAAATAAAATCTTTAAAATAAAATTAAAAAAAACAAATACTAATAAATTTTCTTTGGGTTCAGTAGGCATTACAGAGATATAAAAGACATAAAATCTACTCTCAAGGAACTTAATCCTGGTGGAAAAGAGAAGGCATGTTTGCAAATAACTATATCCCAAAGCAGACTTTATAAAGACATTCAGAAAGATGAAAGTTAAGGTCTGTGGGCCAAACAGAAGAGAGCGGACATCTGAATATAAAGATAATGTCCCACAGCTCTGACTTCAGGGAGAAAAATGACAACTGATTGGGGTCATGAAGGATGAAGAAGAGTTCCATATATGGAGATGGTGAGAAGGGCAATCCAACGAGAAAGAGTGGCATCAGCAAAAGAACTGAAGCAAAAATATAGAAGTTAGTACAGTTCAGGTAAACAGAGAGCACGTGCATTAAGAGCTGGAATCAGTGTCACTGTGTGAATTTTCCCCTTACAGCCTACAGAACCAGCCTTGCCTCGGTTCCTACTCTGACACACGAATAAGGTCCTTTAATAAGAAGATATTAATGCATGTCAGTGGATAAATTTCTATT
>CM053603.1:62568363-62585445 GCA_028646535.1 Procyon lotor | reverse complement strand
CTTGGTGGTGGGTATTGAGGAGGGCACGTATTGCGTGGAGCACTGGGTGTGGTGCATGAACAATTAATCTTGTAACACTGAGAAAATAAAATAAACATATTTGGGGGAAAAAAAGACTATGAATTCAATTTCCTTAATATATTTAAAGCTATTCAGGTTACCTGTTTCATCTAGTTTGAAATTGCTGGGCATAAAGTCTTTTATAGTATTTCATTTTTATCCTTTTAATATCTGTAGGATGTATAGTGATATACTCTTACATTCTTTCTCTTTTTTCCTTAGGTCTGTGTAAAGGAAAGTCAAATTTCTTTTATCTTTTCCAAGAATCAGCTTTTTTTAAATTAATTTATTCTATTATTTGTCTATTTTCTATTTCATTGATTTTTGCTCTTCTCTGTATTATTTTCTTCTTTTATTTGCCTTGGGTTATATTTGCTTCACTTCTACTCGTTTGCTAAGGTGGATATTTAAATAATTTCATAATCAATATACTATTTGGTAAATTTCTCTGTAGTTTTTTTAAGCTTTATCCCACAAATTTTGTATGTTGAGTGATGTAGGAAAGACAATGTTAAGGTTCGAAGCTGATGGCCAAAAAAGAATTCTTGAGACATCTTTGGTGCAAAAAGGGGGTTTTATTAAAGCACGGGAATAGGACACTTGGTTAGAAAGACCTGCAGTGGGTCATGAGGAGTGACCTCGTATATACTTCCAAGTTGTGAGGGAGTTATTGTAAGGAATTTTGGAAGCAAGATTTCCAGGACTTCAGAGGGCTAGCTATTGTTGGGAAAAGGTCATTTATTACCATCTAATAAAACCTTAGTCATGAGACCCTTCAGATGTGTATCAGTGGGCCATATGCTTGGAAGATGATTGCCAAAACATAGCTTTTTTTTGGGGGGGGTAGAGATAAAAGAAGTTTCCAGAGGAATTTTTATACGTTAAAGTAGACTTAGAAGATCTTGGTGGTGGTGGTGGTGGTTGGAGGATGGGGGCTGGGGGTGTCAGGCTAGTATGTTTGCCCTTAGCAAAGTATTAACACTGAGGCAGTTGAGTCCCTGGAGGAATGTCACTCTGTCTCTTTCAAGGACTTGTCAGTGGGCTACAGGTGGTAGGGAAATTTAATAATTTTTCTCCTGCCTTTGTTTCTACATCATTGTGTTTTTATTTTCTTTGAATTACAAAATTTTCTATTTTTCCTTGTGAATTCTCATTTAATCCCTGTGTTATTTAGAATCCTTTCATCTCCAATTATTTGGGTGATTTTCCTGATATATGTCTGTTATTGGCTTCTTCTTTAATTTTGCTATAGTTAGAGGATATGCTTCATCTGGTTTTCCTCTTTTAAGTTTGTTACAGTTTGTATTCTTATCTAGAATATCGTCTATTGCCATTGTTGCACTGGAAAAGAGTACATGTTGTGCATTTGTTGGGTGATGTATTACATAAATATCAATTAGGTTAAGTTGGTTGCTAATGTTCAAGTCCTCTATTATCATTACTGATTTTCTGTCTACATGTTTTATTGATTACCGAGAGAAGAATGCTGAAATCTCCAACCATAATTGTAGATTGGTCTATTTCTCCTTCTAGCTCTGACAGTTTCCAATTTCATATTTTTAAGCCTTGTTGAGGTGCATACCCATTCAGACTTTTAATTATTCCTGTTTAATTGTCTTTCTTTATCCCTTATAATATAGCTTGTTTTAATGTCTACTTCATCTCTTCATCTGTTATGTTTAGTCAGTCCAGCTTTCTTTCTTTTTCTTTTTTTTTTTTTTAAAGATTTTTATTTATTTATTTGACAGAGAGAGAGATCATAAGTAGGCAGAGGCAGGCAGAGAGAGAAGGGGAAGCAGGCTCCCTGCTGAGCAGAGAGCCCGATGCGGGGCTCAATCCCAGGACCCTGAGATCATGATCGGAGCCAAAGGCAGAGGTTTTAACCTACTGAGCCACCTGGGTGCCCTGATTTGTGTATATCTTTATGTTTAAAGTGGATTTCCTGTAGACGGTATAGAGTGGGTCTTCATTGTTTATTCAGTTTGATGACTTGTCTTTTGATTGTTCTGATTAGATAATTTATATTTAATGAAATTGATATGATTAAATTTAGATCAATCATTTTTCTTTTTTACTTTTTTTTTTTAAGTTTTTTATTTTTATTTGTCAGAGAGAGAGAGAGAGTAAATAGGGGGAGCAGGCAGCAGAGGAAGAACCAGGCTCCCTGCTGAGGAAGAATCATGTTGTGGGACTGGATCCCAGGACCTCATGGTCCAAGTGGAAGACAGACACTTAACTGACTGAGCCACCCGGGCATCCCATCTTTTCTTTTTCACTCTTGATTACTGTTTATTTGTTTCCTTTTTTGCCTTTATTTAGAATGTTTGAATAATTTTTGGTATTCCATTTTAGTTTACCTTTTGATGTTTTAGCTCTTTGTATGTGCATTTCTTCCAAGATGCCATATACATACCTAAGCTTTCAGAATCCACTGAGAGTGTTGTACCACTTCAAGTAAAACAGAGACATGCTGCAACCACACAGGTCCGTGTAGCACTCTGCAACTGACCTTTATGTCACCATTGTCACACGGGTCATAACTTTGTGCATTGAAAACCCCATCCGACAGTGTTACGATTTTAACATTCAAGTCATATATGTCTTATAATTTATGTTTTTATGTTCCCATTCCCAGATATTTACCATTTCTGTTGCTTTTCCTTCATTCCAGGAGATGCAGGTTTCCCTTTGATGTCCTGTTCTTTCAGCCTGAAGAACTTGCTGAGCTCTTCTGCTGGTAATAAATTCTTTCAGTTTCTTCACCTGAGATTGTCTTGATTGTCACAGTCCTTCCTGAAAGCTATTTTCACCGGGTGTGGATTGCTGAGTTGGAAGTTCTTTTCTTTTGGCAGTCGGAAAATATTATTTCACAGTCTTCTTGCCTCCCTGTTTTCTTTTTTCCTTTTTTAAAACTTAAAATTCAATTTAGTTCACATATAGTGTATTATTAGTTTCAGGGGTAGGATATAGTGATTTGTCAGTTGCACATGACACCTAGTGCTCATTAGATCATGGGGCCCCTTTAATGTCCATCACAGTGACCCCATCTCCCCACCCCCTACCCCTCCAGCAACCCTCAGTTTGTTTTCTATAGTTCCGAGTCTCTTACAATTTGTCTCCCTTTCTAATTTTGTCTTGTTTTATTCACCTCCCCTTCCCCTATGCCTCCCTGTTTTGTTTCTTATCTTTATCTTTGTTTTGCGTTTTATACCAGTTTGATTATTATTTGTTTAATGGTTTTGCTTGAATCTCTCTTATTTTGGGTAAGTGTCTTGAATCTGTAAATTTATATCTCTTACCAAATGTGGAAGGTTTTCAGACATTATATTTTCCAGTATTTGCTTTCCTCCATCTCATTTTCTTTCCTGAGATTCCAATGACTAATGTGCAGGATATTTTGGTATTATCTCCTTGGTCTCTGAGGCTCTGTTTTCTTTTCTTTTCCTTTTTAAATTTCCCTGTTTTTTAGATTAAATAATTTTATTTTTCTACTTTAAGTTTCCTTAACCCCCTTCTTTCACCTTCTTAAGTGTACCTAGCGAGTTTTAAAATTTTTTAGATATTTTATTTTTTAGCTCTAGAATCTCTACTTAGGTCTTTTTTAAAAAAAATTCCTATTTCTCTGCTAAGAACTTACATACTTCAGTTCAGGTGCATTTTCCTTTATCTCATGGAGCATAGTTGTAATAGTTGCTTTCATAATAGTTCTGACATCTGGGTCTTCCAAGGGCTGATTTCTGTTTAGAGTGTGTGTGTGTGTGTGTGTGTGTGTGTGCGCACGTGCACATATGCTTTACTTCCCATTGAGTTACTTTAGATTGTAACCTGAACATTTTACATGTTAAGATGTTTAGACTCTGGGTGTGATTATAATCTTTGGGGGAATGTTGATGCTCTTGATTTAGCGGGAGATCAACTGGGCTAGATTCAAACTGAAAGTTCTGGCTTGACTTCTGTGAGGGGCAGTTCAAATTCCAGGTCTGATCCCTAGGCTGTGCCATGCTGGCTTGTGACAGACCTGCACCTGTGTCACCAAACTGTGAGCCTCAGGATGAGCAGGTTCACACATAGAATTAGGAGACACACCCTGTGGCTTTCTCCATCGTGGGACGTTCATCTCCCTCTCTGACTCTTTTTCCTGGTTTCTCTGACTCAAAATCCGAGGTTTCTCCTCAAGTATTAGCTGCCTGTGCTGCTGCCACTACCTCACAGCTCTGTGTGAGAAGCTGTCAGAAGAAAAAAAAAAAAGAAAACAGAGAAGCTCACCCAAGCAGTCACTTCTCTAAATTTTGACACCCATCCTTAATCCATCTGCTTTTATTTTTTTAGCATCCTTGGGTAGTTTTTTGTGTTTCATCCAGAACTTTTCATTATAATCAGCAGAAGAAATGGGATGTAACAGCTCAACCCTCTGTGTTAGAGCCAGTAATTCTCAAGAATTCAGTTTTTGTATCTCCTAACCAAAAGAAGCTACGAGTAAAAAAAAAAATAATAATAACATCCTTTTCCTGTTTTAGCAACTGAATTTCAGAGATTTGAAATAGACTAGAGAAGTTGGCCTAGCTAGTTAGTGAGGACGTAGAATATAACAGAAAAAAAAATGCGCTTTATAATTAGATCTGGGAAGAACTAGGGCCCTGCCATTTATTAAAATTATTGATGACCCCTTTTGAGTGTCATTTTCCCCTCCCAAAAGCAAATGAAATCATTACTAAGTCATTCTCTCCCCTACCCCCTGCCCCTGTATTTGGAAATGCCACTGGTGCCTGAGACCAGGCACGGAGTTGACTTTAAGCCTGCCAAGAGAGTGATTTCCAAATCTTCTCAGAGAGACAAGACTGCTTGCTTCCAGGCCAGCGAGGCTTGACTGTCATTACTTAGCAACCTTGCTCTGATCCCACTCTCTGGAAGAAACCCTTCAGGTTGTTAGTTGACCCCAGGGATAGCTTGTCTATAGGGAGAGAGTGTTTGGCCATACTGATGTGAGCTCCTAGGCTGGCTGGCAATTGTAGTTTTCATCACATTTTCTCAAATTGGCATTCTGACTCTCTACAGTTGTCTTGTAAGATTTGTCAGTTTGATTAAGCCTCCTAGAATTTGTGCAACTGGGGGATACTGACAAGATCTGAATTTATGAGTTTCTGAGCCAGGCAAAAGATCCGCTTTGAGAGATAATGAATTTTCTAGAAAATGCACTTCTTGCAATTGGACCTCTTGGCCAGTTGGTACAAAGTACAGTATAAGATTATTCTGAATGTTTCATTTAGAATAAATATTGTTGAATGTAATAGTTTGTGCTTATTTTAAATGTATTAGAAAAATATAATTAGCACAGGAAATGCCATTATTTATTTTAAAAAATATTTTATTTGAGATAGAGAGTATGCGCATATGCATGAAATGGGGGAAGGGCAGAGGGACAAGCAGATTTGGTTCTGAGCATGAGCCTCTTTTAGGGCTTGATCTCAAGACCCTGAGATCATGACCTGAGCCAAAACCAAGAGTCAGATGCTTAATCAACTGAGCCCCTGAGGCCCCTCCCCCCATTATTTCTGAGTAGGGGAAAAAAACCTGTTTTTTTCCTTTTGTAGGGAAAAACTCAGTCTTCCTCACTGTATCTTTCTTTTCTATGAGCCTGCTTTACTACAAACATAGCACACTTCACTTCTGATACTTCTGGTCATCACTATGTGCAGGTTTGTCCCCACAGCAAGCATATCTCCATGCTATCCTAACTCAATTCTTACTATGTTCCTGGAGACAGCATCAGATCCCACAGGTTAAGGGCTCAGGCTCACAAGACTGCTCCCACCGCAATAGGTATCTTCAGATACCAATACCAATACCAATTGCAATTGCAATTGCAATACCAATACCAATACCAAAACCAATACCAATTGCAAGTGTTAAGTTCCTAGGTTACCGGTAACTTCTGTCCGATTTGGGTAACAAATCAGAGGTTCCCACAATCTACTCCAAGGTTTGATGAATTTGCTAGAGCCATTCACAGAACTCAAGGAAATACATCTAGTTACCAGTTTATTAAAGGACGTGATAAAGAGTACAGCCAGTCAGATGAAAATATATCTAGGGCAAGGTCTACGAAGGTCCTGAGTGAAGGAACTTTTGTCCCTGGGGAGTTGGTGTGTATCACTTCCCAGCAGGGTTGTGTTTGCCCACCAGGAAGTTCATGGAACCCCGTAACTATTAGGAATTCATAGAGGCTCCTTCATGTAACGCTGATCAAATATTAACTCTATTTCTACCCTTTGCTCTCTCTGGAGGATGGGAGGTGGGGCTGAAAGTTCCAAGGTTCTAATCGTGGCTTAGCATTTCTGGTCACCAGCTCCCATTAAGAAGCCCATCCAGAGTTGCTTTGATAGAATCAAAGATGCTCTTAGTGTTCTTATCATGTAGGAATTTACAAAGGTAACCTACATTTTAATTACTGATGCATTCGAAATCAATTGCAGTATAAAGAATGAGGTAGAGATGTAAGTTTCCATGCCATACTTTCAAACGATTAGTGGCTTACATGGTATGTCGAAAGTTTTTCGGGCCAGACCGATGTGGATCTGCCAGTTCCTATTTATGTCATGGTGCTTCCAACTTTGGTTTTAGCTCAGGTTGTGATCTTAGAGTCATGGGATCGAGCCCTGAGTTGGGCTCCTTGGAGTTTGCTTGAGTTTCTCTCTCCCTCTCCCTCTGCCCCATCCCACTCTCTCTCGATCAAATGAATAAATAAATCCTTAAAAAAATACATTTTGAAAACCTAAATATAAATACAGAATGTAGAGTATCTCAGTCATATTTTTATGTTGCTTAAATTTCAAAATAATATTTTAATGTTTAAACATAAATGAAACCTAATATTAAATAAAAGATTGTTACTATTTATTATTGATTAGTGATAAAATGCCAGTAATAGTAAATAAAATATTTGGAAGAAAATCTCTTGTGGCACTCAGTATAGGAAGCATGATACAGTCTCTGGGATCCAAAGTTTGAGTTTGGCCATAATGCAAAGCATTCTTTCCTCCACCAAATCATCGAGTACTATTTCTGATTTAATTACTCAGATGGGCCCCTTTCCCTGTTCTTTATGCACAGATTTTAGACTCCTCATTTGGCTTCACACCCCTTTAAAACAACAGAGATTCACGGGCTGTGTCCATTCCCTGATGTTGATTTTCCCTATTAGTGACTGCAACCATCATTTCCCAGAAATCAAATTTAGGCTCCCACTTCATGTCTGTGACTGCAATTTATTGTTATCCTTGTTAAATAGAAAAGCATGTTGTATTTCAAAGTGTTGTTTCCCTCATTAGACCTTGTTGGTAGATTTTCTCTTTTTTTGTATTTGTTTGCTCCTACATCCTTTTCTTTAGCCCTCATACATTTTTCAGTGGCTGGACACCTAATGAGACAGAGTCAGAAGATATCTCCAAGCAATCCAACTTCCTAGGTTGTGACAAGCCTGGCTTGGATTTTCAATTAAAAGAAAGTTGAAAAGAGAAAGAAGAAAGCAGGCAAGTAATTAAGCAGCAACAGGGTCTTGGCAGAAGTTGTTCAGTGATTATTTAATGGAACAGTTTGGAGCAGGGAGACCCGGCTCCCTCTGGCTCCTTCTTCCTGTAAAAACCCAGGTGGCTGCTTCCTACTCTCTTTGTTGTGCTTGACAGAAAGGCCCAGGTGGGTTTATAGGATTTGGAGAAAGTGGGAAATAGTGTGTGATAAACGTTTTGCAGTGAGTTATCAGCCGCAGGAAAGCTCTGCCATTACGATGTCTGCTGGTAAGGGGCTTGGTTTGGGGACTCCCAGCACTCCCAATGAGGGTGCATAAAATAGAGCAACTCTCTTTAAGAAGCAGCCTGCTATGACATCAGGGGCCCAGGTGCAATTCATCCCAGGGCTAGGCAGGTTGAAATGACTGAGGAAGGAATCTGGAATTTCAGAGTTTCACATTTAATCTTTCTCTTTTCAGCAACTAATCCAAAACACATTATGATACCCTTCTGGCCATCTGCTGCTTAGATTTCACATCTGAGCTACCAGTTTAATTTGCAACCTCTGGGTTCAATCATGTGAATAGGAGACATTTACAAAGAGACAGAGGGATGGGAGGCAGAGCCTCCATGCCTTTGGGCATCAATGATTTAGTGTCTCAGCCTCCCCATCAGGAGTACCCTGTGTGTGGCCATTCTTGCTCTATGCCAAGTACTCATGTTACAGAAAATGTCCTTTCTGTTCTGTACATCTGGGCTTAACTATACTGACCTGAGGCTCCTGGGGGGAAGCAAGTGGGGCCCTGGCCTGTCTCCACCTGTAGCGTTTCTCATTGGTGATGCTTATTTGTGTGTACTGCTCTGTAGCATGGGCCTGTGCTTGTGCACAAATACAGCAGGATCCCCCAGAGGAACCAAAACATGTTTGGATAATGCAGGGGAGCAATGGAAGGGACTGGAGGATGTGGTATGAGTGGCTCAAAGTGATCTCATTTCCAAAGGAAGCCTTGCTCTGCTAATATGGGAGGGTATCTTGAGCTTGGAGGAGGTGCTTGGTAAATGCTTAGTGTCCTTGAGGGGTGCTACGTCGTTCTGGAAGCACATATTTAAAAAAAATTTAAGTTAAAAAAAAAAGAGAGAGAGAAATTGACAAGGGAGGGTGTTTGGAGGGAAAAACAAATAGTACCTGCCCTGGGAAGGGATAAAACTAATTGAAAAATCAGGTGACTGTGTCCTAGGGGATAAAGGAGTATTGGAAGGGATGTCGGGGAATACTGGGGCACCATTATGTCCGCTCACCTCCAGGACACTGTGAGGACAGTGGTGAACTCTTTTGAGATTCTACCCTCTAGTGAAGGAGGCTCCTCTTTGTAGGTTTGTCTCCAGTTAATGCAAAGACGAGGCAGAGCTGTGACTGCACATGTCCGTTGAGTAAGCTGGCTATGGCAGGGCTGCAGCAGGTGGAGATTGACATGTGTAAGATGAACCATATGCCCACGGGGATAATAAAAACTATCCTTGCTTCAGCGTTCTTGATAATGTAGCAAGGAATTTAGTACCATGATTTCAATTAATGGAATCTTTGCCACACACTTAAGGAAGACCTTATGTTGCCCACTTGGAAGATGACAAGGGTGAATTGGAGAAATTAACTTACTAGTTAGCCCAAAGTTAGACAATTTATAAATGGCAGGGCCAGGCTTTAAGTTCGGCTTTGTTTGATTCCAAGGACACTGTGTAATGAATGCTTTTTTATTAGGCTGCCCTAGCCTCGGGGCTGTAAGGGTGGGGCAAAGCTGGAAATAGATGAAGATTTTCAGTCACTGAAAAGGAAGAGCTGAGAGAGAGAAAAAGATCAACTGAACCTAGGAGTCCAGGAAAGCCCCCTAGGGTGCGTGCTGCCCGGCCAGCAGGGAGCTAGCTAAGCAATAGGTGAGAAGAGACACTGTTCAAGGGAAGAACGACTTCAATTCACCTGTGTCAATCATTCAGGATCAAGTCAGTAGCTGAGAGAACAAGAAAGAAGTATAAGAAATAAAGATATAGGAGAACTGCAAAAAACAAGACGGAGGGTTCCTGGTTCTCTGCTTTCTATTGTCTGTGAGGGAGGAAAAATCATTTTTCCATCTACTGTTCTAGGTTCTTCACAGACAGCCTCTTGTAAAGAAAGGCAGATTAACAGAAGAAAAGACAGAAGTTTAATTACATGTATACTTCCCGTATACATGGGAGAGACCCAGAAAAACTGAGGAACTCGCCCAGATACTCCAAGGCACCACTTCAAAACCATCTTCAGCCAAAGTCAATAGAAGATTCGGAGTTGGTGAGGGGGCCTGCCATGGGGGTTTAGAAAAAGCACAGGAAACAACATAGGAAACACAGAGTGGGATTGTTATGCAGATTTAAGTTATTCCCTTTTCCACTGATAAGAGTTCTAGAGAGTTAGATTCATCTTTCTCTTCCTGGACACTTTCACAAGTAGAGATTTCCCTTATGCATGTAAATATCTCTTCCAGAAAGATAACTTCTACCCAGTTCTCAGAGCTTCACCTGTGTCTACTCTTTCTTAAAAATAACTGATTCAAAATAATCAGTATGCCAAAGAGGCATACTTTGGGGTGGCATATTCTGCTCTCCTTCATTTTACCCTCTCCTCTTGTTTTGCTGTCTTGTTCCCAGCTGCCTGAACTTTGACTAGCTGATGAACCACAATGTGCAAAAACAGTTCTTAGAAATTTCTGTTCTTATTTTATAGGAATTTGAGCAAAGAGCACACAAATTACAATGCCCTCCCCCACCCCATAATCCCAAGTTTTGGTAAAAATAAACAAACTGCTGCCTATGCTCGACTTTAAGGACAGCTACTCAACTGCCACTTCTCGCCCTGTAAAATCTGATTGGGGTCCTGATGGAGAGAGTCCTGGTCAGCAGGTGCAGCCTGATGTGAATCAGCTGAATTGGGCCTTTAACCTTGGTTGATTACTTAAACCATTTTCTCTTAAAAATTACCTGTACCTCTGTGTTCCAGGTTATAGGTCACCTGTCTCTTCTGCCCTCTTCCTTCCTCAGAATACACATTCCTAATTCTCCCTTCCTAGGTGGTACTTGCTCACTCAAGTCTCCCCTCTTTTTGCTTCTTCCAAACACTTGTGCCCTCAGTGACCTTCCCTTTACAAAAAGTTCCCCTCCTTACCTCCTTTCTCACTTCCATCCTTAGCCTTCACTCAGTCCTGCCACCTTCACCCCAGGTAGATTTCTACCACATTTGTCATAGTTTGAATATATATATACATCCGTATATATATGGATGTATTATATATGGAGAGAGAGAGAAAGAAAGAGAGAGAGCGAGCACTTTCACCTCTGATTATTTTTTCTCACTATTTAATCTTGCTCCGTACTGCTTCAATTCACTACCAACCTTTGCCACACTGAGAAAATGTCTCTCTCTAAACACGCCAAAAACCTAGCCTCTCCAATCAGAGGCTTCATGATCCTACAGAGTGTGGTTGATGTGCCTTCTGAGAATCTTCCTTTTTGGATTCCTGCAGCTCTGTGTGATTGCCATTGTACCTTTCTGACTCCCTGCTGATGAGTCTGAAAGGTACAATTGCCCTCCTCTTACCTCTCCGTTGGCATTCAGTCCTCAGCATTATCCTTTCCCTACATTCTTTCTCTTAGTCATGTTATGTCCTTAACATTGAAACCTCAACAGCTGACTCTCAATATTTCCATCCCTATCTGTTCTCTTAATGCCACATTTCAAATAGATGTGACTTTGACTAGGTCTAAAACAGAACCTACCTTGGCCTCATTTTAGACCAGACGTTTTCTTACTTCTGGTGGTCTTTTGGGCCCTTTTCTAAATCTCTCTAGCTCAACAAAGCAACAGCAGTGGATATCTCCTATGGCTCAAGTACCGTCCATGGTGCTGAACAGGGATGGAAGTTTTGGTTTTCCTGAAAACCTGTATTAATCAACTCTTGCCATGTTCTCTCTGCCAGCACCCAAGTCAAGCCCTGTTTACCACTTCCATGCTATTACAGTAGTTCTTTAATTGGTCTTCTGGTTTCTAAGGTTGACATTTTCAATCTATTTTGCATCCCACTAAGAGTTACAACTCTTAAAATATTCTACTACCCACATATCTCACTTATTAAAAAGCCAAATAATATAACCAGATTCTTTTCTGGACATTCTGTTTATTCTTGCCTCAAGCCCTTACCCACTTCTCCAGTTGTCTTTGTGGTTTTTCCATTATTACCAAAGTCATTTACTTGTTTTTCAAGAACATTTTAAATTCAGGCTATTTTTCTTTCCTAAAATATAACTTATAACCCATATTCCACTACGTAAAGCCCTAGCCATGCTCTAAGACCCCTTCAAAATGTCAGTTACTTCATTAAGCCTTCATTTTTACCTTGAGTAGATCAACTCCTCCTCGTCTCTGAACTTTTAGGATTAAAAGTGTCAATTAAAGGGCAGCATTTTTTCCTTCCCAACATTTGTAAATTATAAAAAAAATTAAGTACTAGAAAAGTAAAATCAAAATCCATAAAAACATTATTCCCCAATTTTTACTGTTGGATGCAACGTTCATGAGCACTGATCATGTGGAATACTGTAGCAACATCAAATATTCTCAGAGTTTTATGTAGTCTCAAATCCTGTGCATTGCTCACCATGGAGAGGTGACAAACACTTCCTAGATTGGCCTGTGTCTGCTGACCACACTGTTAGTAAGCAGTGTTTTAGATTAGCATACTCTACCATTCCTGTCACTTATATTGAATTATATGTATGCTTGTCTTATGTTACCTACGGGATAAATCATTGAAAATGGCATCGAGTGAGTCTCAAGCATATTTTTGTAACCCATACAATCCAGTACAGTATCTTGCAACAAGTATTTGTGGAGGAATAAATGAACTGAATAAATGAAATACTGCTAATACACCTACACTCACCAACGCTAATATACACACTAACACGAATACATACCTAAATAATTCCCAGTATTTAATCCAGATGAACAAATGACCTTGCATTCAATCCCCAAGAGGTATTTTGCATGTAGACACTAACCGTGAACTACGTTGTAAATTTATCTTCTCTTCTGGTTTCTCTTTTTTCTCTTCTCTGTTGTCTAAATTAGGTTCTTGACCTTCCTTTATTACCACCACTCCCAGCCACTGCTAATAATCAGGTTTTTATTGAAAAAGCAAATCTTGTTAAATGAAATCTGATTTCTATTAAAACTGGCTAGTAGGTATTGATATCAAACAAGAGATAATCTTTGTCTGGTCTTAAACATCTTATATTCAGCTTTTATTATTTCTTCCTTATAGTTTTTAATTCAGTTCTATTGTAAATTTACTGAATGATGTTCTTGCATATTCTAAACAAATACTGACTTTTCATAAAACATATCTTGCAGTGTAAAGAAAGTGATTGAAAATTAGATTAACTGCTTATATCCCTTTTTTCAATGTTGCTGCTTTAAATTAGAGAGGAATACAATTAAGCAACCATTAGCAGGACAGGTAGTATAAAATCTAGTTTAAAAATGTAGGCAGGGCAGGAAAAATTTTTCATCAACTTCTGCCTCAAGAAGACTTTAAAATGAAAAAAATTTAACCCACGTTTATACTCTTCCCCAGGTATTTCAATTATTCAAGACTAACAACTTTTTGAGAATTTAGTTGACGCCTCAAATAGAGAAGAAAACAAACCAGAAGTTCTAGAAAGCATAACGATCGAGGCCCTTTGATGTCAAGGGTAGGTATGTACTTGCTAATGGAGAATCATGACCCCTCTAAAAGGGCTTATATTGGAGTGTGTCTGAAAAAACAACAGCAGACAAACCAGCTTGTCCTTGGATGATACTTCTACCTTAGGGATTTTGTGCCAAAGGGACTTTTTAGGTTCAGTTGGCTTTGGTAGGAATACTGCAAAGAAAATAGTTTTGGGAATAAAAAGAAGGGACTTTCCTAATTATTTTTCCTTTTAAATAGACTTTATAATAGTTTTAGGTTCGTAACAAGGCTGTGAAGAAAGTATAGAAGTTCTCATACATCCCCATCCCTATGCATATAAGTTTCCCTCATTATCAACATCCCAACATTTGTTACAGTTGATAAGTCTACATCGATACAGCATTATCACCACTCCCCCAAAGTCCAAAATCCTCTAAAAATCCTCTGTGCTCTGCTTATACATCTCACCCCCCTCCCTAACCCTTAGCAATGCTTGAACTTTTTATTGTCTCTATAATTGTGCCATTTACAGAATGTCATACTGTTAGAGTCTTTTCCTTCTCAAGAAAAAGTATGTAGCTTTTTTCAGATGGGCTTCTTCTCCTTAGTAATATCCATTTAAGGTTCCCCATGGCTTCATGCTTTGATACTTCACTTCTTTTAGCACTGGACACTGTTTCATTGTCTGGATGTATCATAGTTTATTTATTCATTCATCTATTGAAGGATATTGTGGTCACTTCCAAATTCTGGCAGTTATGAATAAAGTTGTTATAAACATCCATGTGTAGGTTTTAGTGTGGACATCTTCTCAATGTCTTTGGGTGAATACCAAGAAACACGATGCTGGGTTGGATGGTAAGAGCATGCTTTGTTTTGTAAGAAACTATCCAAATGTTACCCACGGTGACCATACCATTTTGTATTTCCACCAGCAATTATTGAGAGTACCTGCCGCTGCATATCTTTGCCAGGATTCGGTATTGTTAGCGGTTCTGACTTTGGTGATTCTAATACATGTTTGCATGTCCCATGTCTGATATCTCATTATTTTAGTTTGCACTTTCCTATTGATCTATCATGTGGAATATCTTTTCATCTGGGGCTTTTCTTCATGAAAGGAAAAGGAGTTTTCAGTATGAGATTCTTGAAAAAAGGGCTGAAACTTGAGATTATGAGTCATGTTGGCCCCTACCCACCTGGCGACCTCTTCTTATGAGCCCACCCATTGTGAGACCTAAGAGAAAATCCAAATTGGTTCGACTTTATACTTAGAACCTTGTACATTATTAACTTAAACTTCTGGAATTGTTTTACCCTGTCAGTAAGGAGATTTTCAGGGACCCAAATAGGCCTGTGGAGCCTAAAAGTGCTGAAGGGCCAGGCACCTGGGTGGCTCAGTTGGTTAAGCATCTGCTTTCAGCTCGGGTCATGATCCCTGGGGTCCTGGGATTGGGTCCCGCATAGGGCTCTCTGCTCTGTGGAGGCAGGGGGAGGGTTGCTTCTCTCTCTCCATCTGCTGCTCCCCCTAATTGTTTTCTCTCTCTCTCCCCTTCTTTGTCTGTCAAATAAATAAATAAATAAAATATCTTTTTAAAAATAAAAGCGCAGAATGGTAAGAAGGAGGGTTGTTTGCTCGTTCCTTCCCTAAGTTCCACCAAGTGCATTGCAGCAATGATTGAAAAGGTGAACAGAAGTCAAGGTGATGGGGATGATGCCCAGGACTGTGACAGTCAGCAACTGACAAATAGCAGATAACAAGTTGGAAGTGTGACCGAAAAATCTTGAGTGAAAGACAAGGGGGATATGCCAACAGGGATATAAACCAGTAAAGTTTTACAGAATATAATGAAACTTTGTAAAGTCTTTTTTTAAAGGTAGAACAATTTTACACTAGAAATCCTTGATATAAGAAGAGTGTATTGCAAGAAGAAAGTACGTCTAAGGAATGATGTGAAAATGAAAATAATGATGCTATTTCCGATATTATACAGTAAAAGATGTCAAGTGACAGATGACTTAGTTTTGTCTGAGGTAGAGTGGGAAGTATGTGCGTATTAGATTCAGGAAGATCTGGACTCAAAATCAGCTTCCATTCCTCCTGGTTATGGGAACTTGGCCTCTTTATCTTAGTTTCCTCATCTGAAAAATGAATTTAATAAGAGCTATTCCCACCACAGGGAAGAAGATACTTCATGTAAGCAATACACCTAGTTGCCTGACACACGGTAAATGTTGGTATTAGAATTAGAGTCAGTGTAGGTATTAAATGGTACTAGGGTTGGCGTTGGTGTTCATACTATGGGCACTCACTTTTCTCAACCACCTTTTTAAAAATTTATATAAATATAAAAATAGATATTTATTTGTATTGCCCCAGAGGAATTACAGGCCCAGAGTGAAGCCCGATATACTGATTCATGCTAAATAGGGAGTCAACAATACCAGATTAAAGCATTATTCTAAAGGTGAGGTCAAAGTTGTATAAAATTCTGATAGACATATATCCCAATATAGAGATCTAAAAAACACAAAGGAAAGGGGTTATTCAATTATTGTTACATTTTCATGAATATTAGTGCAGTTAGAAAAAAGACTGGATAATTTTACTGTTTAGAATAAAGTAAACAGCCAACTGAGACATGACCGTATGTTTGATTCATTGACTATCTCTTTCTTCATTAACCTGGCAAATGAAAGTAATTTTTAATATGTCTAATTTTAGTTGGTCTATCATTTAATAGATATTTTCTAGATAAATATTTGCCAACTGCTAAACATTATTTTATCTATCATTGCCAAAGTTCAACAGCTTAAATGATCAACAGGGTTTCCAAATATGCTCTTGTCTTCATGTTTTGCACAGAGGGATTTAAAAATCCACCAAACACAAATATGAAAAGCAATATAAATCTAAAACTAAAAATGTGCTCATGTTATATTTGGTTTGTGCGTGTATATGTGTGTGTGTTTGTGTTGAGCTATTTTTATTCTAGAAGTTAAATGGATGTTCCTCGGGTCATGAAATCCCTGACATATAAGAATTAAATCATGCACAATGTATTCCATAAAGCCCATTATTTTTCGGAGAGAATACTGTGTTATGTACAGAAAATCATAACACCAGAAGGCATTGTGTTCCCAATCATTGGTGTTTTTGAAATCCAGGCCTGTGGAGATGGTGCATGGCTTCAAGTAGAGAAGGGTCAGGAACAGTTGACGTGCATGGTTTACAAATCCTGGGGCTTCTCTCATGTTCCTGAAAGATTCCCCCCCTTGGTAAAACAACATGGGGTAATCAGTCCTCAGGCTTCTCCCTGAAATTCTTTGAGGTTTCCAGGATCTCTGGAGAGTTTGTCACTATCCACTTTCTTATAGCTCCCATTTGGCACCCCACAATCATTTACCTTGAGCATGTAAGGTATATTTATTTTTTGACCTTGACAAATGTGAATTACAAATAATCTTCTGAAATGAAACAGTTGTATAATTTGGGAAATATTTATGCAGTCTCAGTCAGACAGTAAACATTAGCCATAAGACACATACTTTACACTGTGGTAAAAACATCAATAAGGCGCCCGGGATATCCTGCATAGGAACAACTCCATAAAATGGGAAATATCTATTCAGCTCTTGGGCAAAAGTTGGACATTAGCAATGATACACATGCTTTTGACTGTGGTAAAAGTTTTATGAGAAGATAAAATTACTGTACATTGACAAAATAGGGTTCTTTTTTTCTTTGGGAAATAATTCAA
>CM053603.1:62537658-62567863 GCA_028646535.1 Procyon lotor | reverse complement strand
CTCTCTGTCAAATAAATAAAGTCTTTTTAAAAAAATAAAGATTTTATTATTTATTTAAGAGAGAGAGAGAGAGCAGGTGCTTGGGGAGGGGCGGAGAAAAGGCAGACTCCTTGCTGAGCAGGGAGTTTAATGCGGGGCTCAATCGCAGGACCCTGAGATCATGACCTGAGCTGAAGTCAGATGCTTAACCAGCTGAGGCACCCAGAAGCCCCTGATAATTTATTTTTAAAACACAAAAACATGGTATCTTTTTCCAACATATTTAAGTGAGCGTAAATCTGTAAGAATAAACCACAAACAAGTAGTGATTATTTCTGGGGTACTGAGAGGAGACAGCTTATCAGGGGTGGTCATGGGGGGCTTCAGACTGTAATGTTTCAATTGTCTTTAAAGTGGGAGAATAGATTTATAAATTATTTGTGTACTAAGCTTTTTTCTTTAAAAGTTAATTTAGAACAATTATTTCATTTTTGCAACAAGCCTAGATATATAACAGAATAGAAAGTGAATAAACATATAATTTTCAAAATAAAATATGACACCTCAAAGAAGTTTTCCAGCTGCAGGGTGAACTACCTACCAGAGCCTCCCAAGATACACATTTACCTTGTTTTGTTGTTAAAGGAGGTTTGGAAGAAAAGGGGCAATGAGGAGCACCACATTGATTGGATCGGATCTCTTTCCATTTTTCCCAAACTTTGTTGGTAATGCAACCTGCTTCCATTTACTCGGCCAGAATGTCAGCTTGCCATGTCTTTTCTTTTCTTCACATTCAACCTGTATCCAAGGCTTACCTATTAAATCCTTCTAAAATGTGTCCATTTCTCGTAATTCTCACTTAGGCAGGACATCTTCGTCTCTTGCATGAATGACTGCAGATCCTCAATACTGGTTCCCTTGCTTCCATTCTCCCAACTGATGCCCTCATGATCTTCTGCATGCAAATACCATCAGGTCGTTCTACTATTTATAACTTTTTGGTGGTTCTCCATCATCTATAATTCATCCAAGCACCTTCATAGCAAAGACAATTCGTGACATGATAGGGTAGCTAACCGATCACCAAACCATCCCCATCCTCATTACCTCAAAGTTTTAGCTTGGAAGCAGATGTCCAGAAGGAAATCAATTTTGTAGATCACCTTGCACTTGGGTAGGGCCAGGTGACAAGGTCTAGCTGATGGAAAGTAAACCAAAATGATGGTTCGCAGGCTCCTCCTTGTTTTCTTTCCCTTTCCACCACCTGGAGGCAGATCCCGGAGCTCTTGTGTGGTAAAGCCACCAGACGATAGGGGCCTGGATCCACCCAATCACCACATGGAGGCCAGCAGCCGGCTGATCAGAAACCCTTATCTTAAATGGTTGTATGCCCAAGAAATAAACTTCTACTGTAGTTGAGCTATATGAAAAAATAAGAAATATGTATGTATGTGTATGTATATATGTATATGTGTGTGTATATGTATTTGTGTGTGTATATATATATGTCTCCCCCCAGTTCCCAGCAGAGAGCTCCTAAAACCCTTATTTCCCAAGTGATAAGATCTCTAAGGATGTCTTTTGTTCCACTGAGGTGACTCTAAGCCTTGATCAGAAGCTTCAAATTTTCCGTCCAACCCTGATCCTCCAGGGAGGGGAGAGGGATGCATAGGGAGTTAATAATTCTTCATGCCCATAAAAGGAAGCCTTCATTAAACTCTAATAGTAGGGAGTTTGGACAGCTTTGTGAACACACCCACACCAGTGCCGTGACACCCCCAGTTCATGGGGACAAAAGCTCCTGGGCTAAAGACCCTCACCCTATACATCTCTTCATCTAGCCGTTGGTCTGTATACTTTATTGTATCCTTTAATAAACCGGAAAACATAAGTAGGTGTTTCCCTGAGTTCTGTGGAAGCTCCCACAGATTAATCAAACCTGAAGAGGAGGTCATGGGAGTCCACAGCCAAATCTGACAGAAGTGGATAAAGGTACCAGTTCAAGTAAGAACCGTCCTGTCTTCTTAATGTCCTGTTCCTTCCTTCCTTCCTATCCCACCCTCCCCGAGTGGATCCCCAACAGCAGCTGGAGAGGGAAAAGGAGAAGCACGAGGCAGAGACGTCCTCATTCACAGACCTAGGCCTGAGGCGGGCCGAAGCTGGGGGCAGGAGGGAAGGGTTTGCCCTGAATTCAGCTCAGGGTTTTGAATCGTATCTCCTACTGAACACTTTACTTACTAAAAACAAACAAACTACATTTTTACCTGTCTTGGAGTTAAAACCAACAGAAAAGTCAAAGAGCTGCCAGAATTTGCATTTGGGAAAGGAAATTGTCTCCCCTGAATAGAGGTAAGAGACGAGGGAAAATAAAAATAAATTTGTACTTTGATTTGTGAACTTGAATTTCACAAGTTCTGCGTGTTTCATGTACCAGGTTCATCACTGTCAGAACCACTGAAATAATCATAATTTAGAGTTGGGGGTAGGCTGTCGAGAAACCGGTTTTTCCACAAAATCAAAAGCTGGAGGCAGAAATCTCATGTGGACCCACCTGACATGACGATACTTTCTCTTTCTCGATGAAGAGCCGGTCTTTATGGTATTGAGTATGATTCAAGGGGCCTAATATTTTTGAACATCCTCTTAAGTCGAAACATCTGAAATTTTAGTGTGCTCTTTAGACTACCAGGATCATTATCACCTAGGAACTGGTTAGAAAGGCAAATCCTTAGGCAAATTCATGGAGTGAATTTCTCACAGAGAGTGGTCCCAGCAGTCTGCATTTAACAAGCTTGTGGTTCTGAAGTAAAATTTGAGAACCACAGCTGTAGGATATTTCCGAATATTGACATAAGCCTTTATATCAAAAGGCAGCAATTGAACAAAATTTTAGCATTTTCCTTTTTAAATGCATACAGCAGGGGCGCCTGGGTGGCTCAGTTGGTTAAGTGTCTGCCTTTGGCCCAGACACATGATCCCAGGGTCCTGGGAGGGAGCCCCTGGTCGCATCAGGCTCCCTGCTCAATGGGAAGTCTGCTTCTCCCTCTGCCCCTCTCCCTGCTCGTGCTCCCTCTCACTTTCTCTCTCTCAAATAAATAATAAAATCTTTAAAAAATTTCATACAGCAGACAGGACAGTATCTGAGCTGGGGGAGAATTGTCCCAAAATACAGATGGGAGGAGGGGCCGGTAGACACGGCTGACGAACAGAGGGATGTGGCAGCAGGAAGCCGTGCAAGGAATGATGCTAGCCTCCTTTCCCAAGTGTTTTATGTGCCCACAAGCAGTCAGGTGGGAATAAAGTCACATACAAAAAGGTATTCATCCACACAGGTCACCGAAATACCACGTCCATGATGGTTATGTCTATGCAAGTGTTAACAAACTTAGATTCTTCACTGAACACTTGAGAGTTCAAGTGAAGAGTTTTCTATATGTGAGCCATACAAGTGTGTTACTTATCTGCTCCCTACCGTTTATCACCCTCCACGGACTGGGCATCTAACCATTTGTACTGACAGCATCATTACATTAATGGCTAATTGTGATAGACCTTCTTACATGCCAAGCTCATCATGCTTACAGGGATTTTCTCATTTAATCCTCACAGCAATCCATCAGGGATTGCTATTACTATTACTGTTTTCATTTCAGAGAGGAAACTGACTTTTATTAACACCCAAAATCACCCAGATGGGATGTCATATATCCAGGCTGTACATCATTCTCTTAACCACTACACTATATGACTTCGTGTGAAACTGGGAGCACTTTATATATCAGTCTATAATAACAGATAGTAGGCTTGTTACATGTAGATTATCCGTTTCCCATCTAAAATTTATCAAGCCCTGCCTCTGTCATTTACTTCCTGTGGGAACGGGGGGGCAAGGGACCTAACCTCACTGAGTAAACCATTTACTCCTCCAGTTCCAAAGGCCATCACGAAGATAATATTAAGAATGAACACCTGGAAGGTCCATGAAATTCTTAGAAACACTTTGAAGAACAAAGCCTACCCCTCACCAAGTAGTTCCTCCTCCGTCAAGGCAGACCTGTAAAGTCTAAGTGTGGGAGACTTACATCATACGTATTTCCACCTTGGACACTGGTCAGCTTAATGGTGTCTCCTGTGAAAAGATGGCTTTGTATATTCAATTCATGCAGACTCTAAGAACACTGACATGCCCCCATTCACAGGAAGGTGCACGCCAGAGCCAGAGGGCTACCAGCTACCGTGGACCCACTCAAGCATCCAGCCAGGCACCGTAATGGGACTTTATTCACATTATCTCAATGAATCCTTCCAACAATGAGTTCGACGCCTTCGTCATCGTCTTCTAGATGAGAAAATGAGAGCATAGGTGGGTTAATCAGCTTGTCCATGTCCCAAGTAGAAGAGCTGGGATCCAACCCAGGCCAGGCTGAGTGTAAACATATATGCTCTTCCCAGTAAATCACACTGACTCTCTAGTCTGATGACACACAGAGATCATGCACCATTCCAGGAAGAGATAGCTTTCTGTCCTTCGCCATTAGGGTAAGTGATGGCTAACTGTAAATACTAATATCGCCCTAACTTTCCCCTCTAGAGTGTGTTGTCATGAAAAATGAGTTCCCCTTACTCGGGGCAGCAGACTTTTCATACAAACAAGACTAAATTAACGCTTCCCAATTTTCATTGTGTGTGCCACCTTCATGATTTTGCTATTTCCAAGTTGATACCTGTAAGGGACCACCATTGTTACTTGCCACCAACAGAAGGTATTTAGAGAAATAAATACAAAGAGGAGTGAACAATGGCATTAGACCCTAGCTACATACTGTCTCCTCTCTTTTTGTGAAAATGGAGGTCGATAAGCATTTGGGAAGGGTAAACACGCACTGGCATCAACCTGAAACTTTCTAATTACCATAATCAGAATGATTTTATAGAATTGAAAAGGGAACACTATTCGGTAGGTGATTTAATGTCATTTAATGCCTTACCCAGGAACCAACCCCAGCTGTCTCATATGTCACGGAAGAGCATTTGCTGTGGCTTCAGTGATAGTTATCTACGTTTTGGGAAATAAGGAACAAGAATGTTTTCAGGGTTCCTTTTGTTTCCTTCTGGTTTATGGAAAACTGTCCTACTTATGCCTTGAGCAAGGCATCTATGACCTAAATTAATGTACATTCAGGCAGTGCTAAGTCATGCCTGGGTGTGCCATAAACACTGGTAGTGGATTAAAAACACTCCCATTCGAAGGTACCTCTATGGTCAGAACGCAAGAAAGCAAGTCATCTAATTCACCTGTAAATTTAACGGTTCCCTACAGGTGAATGTATCTCCAGTGACTAGAAACAGACTCAAGGGAGAAGCCTTCCTGTCAAAACAGAACACAGCTCACAGTAGCTCAAAATAGTGTGAGGAAATTTTGCTGGCTATTTTCCACCAAACAGAGAGCACTCTCAATTCACATCTGGAGTTTATCTGTAACGATAAATTGCCTTCCAAATGTGCCTTTTTTGCCTCCCCCAAATATTTTATTTATATAAAGAGATAAGACAGACAATTCCTAGGGAGAAGGAAGAAGATATGCAGAAGATATGCTGAAAGACGAGCATATCTGCTTGTTCCTTGCTGGCTTTCCCCAAACTGTAAACATTAAAACAATGAATAATGTATTGGAAAAACAATAGCTGATTAGAAGCAAGACACCTTGATAGAAGTACTTAAGAACCGTTCTCTGTTGATTGGCCTCACTGGGGTCAGCAGCAGCTCCCAGATATGCAAATACAGGTGATTTTCAAATGAAAAGGTCCCTACCATTTCCAATTACCCTCCTGGGAAATTTCATTTGAAAAATTCACCAGATACAATTATCACCTCCATAAATTCCGCTGTCTCTCCTATGAAATTTGCTTTCATAGACTTGAGAGTCCGTGGAAAGCATGCATAAAAGATTTAGTTAGAGCAAGTGACCTAATGTCAGGCTTAGTTTTAAGTTCCATCCGAAGACACCATGCCAAGAAATCAGAAGATGCTAACAGAAAGGTCAAGGAGAAAAATCCCTGCCAGGGAGTACTTCATGTCCAGTGTGAGTATGTATCCAAACCGGGATGGATTTATAAAATTAAGGAGAAATGTATCAGTTAGGTAACAGGATTGCCTTAAAAGAACAATTATTTAAGTATATAAAGTAGCAATTATTTATTATTATTTATTATTTATTACTTCTCTTGAGTTTTTGCATTGGCTAGGGGTTGGCTGATCCAAGTTGACCTTGGCTGGGAGTAGCCCTTGCTTTGTGTGTCTCTCATTCTCCTCCTGGGTCCAACAGGCTTGTCTAGGCATAGCCTTCTCCTGTCCATGGCAGAAATTCAAAGGTGTAAACTCAACTGTGTACGTGCTTTTTCGAGCTTCTGCTTAAATTCGTACCACCAACATGCCACCGACGTAAAGCAAGTCACACGGCTGAACGTAGAATCAAGGAATAGGGAAAGACAGCCCCCTCCTTGGTGAGCAGAACCGCAAACTCACATGCCAAACAACACGGATGGATTATTGCACTGACCGCCCCAGGTGCTTAGGGAGAGGAGCATCGGTGCCACAAATTCAATCTATCTCAGGAAACAGTTAATAAACCAAGACATCCTAAGTAATCTGCCTCAAAGTGGGTATATAAAGAAAAACACAATAGAAAAAAAATGCCTGTTTTCTTTCTGCAAAAGAAGTTTTCTGAAGTTTTCCAGTTAGAATAGAATGGCAGAATACGAGTCATAATCCTGAAAAGGACCCAGGCCTTGGCAACCCATAGATCTAACCACCACCCACCCCGGCCCCATCCAAGAACCCACAAAAGCAGCTGACTTCAGTAAGGGAGATGGGCTAAGTGAGGCGGAGATTGGTTAAGCAATTTATTCAAAGGTGTACAGTTAGTAACTGCAGACGGGAAAAAGTTCAAAGTTGTCTGAAATGGCTCTGAGGCCAGAGCCATTGGCCTGAGATTCTGCCTTAACATGACTGGCAGATTCTGTCTCTAAAGACTTATTTAAAGAGCCAAGTCCTCCTGGGACCTGACAAAGCGTCCTACTCTTGACTTCACCCGAGGTCATGGTCTCTCAGGGTCTTGAGATCAGGCCCCGAGTCAGGCTCTATGCTCTGCCATAGGCACTGAGTTGATTGGAGATTCTCTCTCCCCTTCTCCCCCTGCACTTCCCCCTGCTCGCGCTAAAGCATGCTCTAATAAATAAAATCTTTACAAAAATAATTTAAAAAATAAAAAATTTTTAAATAAAATAGCCAAGTCTTCAAACACCTATAGTCTCTTCTGAGGAAGTTACAATCTCAACTAATGCCTTTTATGAGACAGCATTCTTCTTCCAGGAGGAGCACATTTTGTTTAGAATGCATTGTGGGCGGCGCCTCGGTGGCTCAGTAATTAAGCCTTTGCCTTCAGCTCAGGTCATGATCCCAGGGTCCTGGGATCGAGCCCCGCATCGGGCTCCTTGCTCGGCAAGAAGCCTGCTTCTCCCTCTATCACTCCCTCTGCTTGTGTTCCCTCTCTCGCTGTGTTTCTCTCTGTCAAATAAATAAAATCTTTAAAATAAAAAATTAAATTAAAAAAAATCGAATGCGTTGTGACTATTATCACTTGTTTTTTGTCACCTCGGCACTTTTAACATATATCTCTCTCTGTTTGAAGTGTGATTTTAATTTAAACTTTTCACAGGAGCACCTTTGATCCTTTGATTTAGTAATCTAAGTCAGCAAAAGCAATTAAAATTTAAAAATACATGTTAATGTTAATCTCACAGATTTCTCTGTAAGAATTTATTTCAAGGTGTGACTATAGTGTGTGTGTGTGTGTGTGTGTATATATATATATCATGTTATATTTTATATATATTACACATATGTTATCATGCTACCTAGTATAGCTATTTTATTAAAATCTATTTTATTATAGGTGTACAGAGGATTGAATAATATAATACAACTAAAAATTTTAGTATAGTGACGGGACTGTAGTAACTAGTAAATAAATGAAAGCTCTATAGAGAAGGTCCCTGATTATCACATGACCCTCTTTATTTAAGCCTCATCCTGGATGTTAAAATTCAACTGGCTGGTGAGTCTACCCTGGATCAATATATTTCAAGAGGCCACCCCCAGCCCAGGCATTCAAATGATCTTGCTTTGATTTGATCCTAGGGGAGACAAAAAGAATATCAGAATACAGGAAAAGCTCCAAAAAGAGACACAAAATTGTGCAACAGCCACAGCAACATCAAAACCCTTGTGGCAAAGTGCCCTGCTTCACACTTCCCTTTCATCTCTCATGTCCAGCAGTAGTGAAGATGGAAAAATAAAAGCGATTATAATTTCTCTGAAGACGCCTACTGCATAAAAATTGTTCTGACACATTAGTCTCCTCCACATAGTATTCTAGGAAAATTAGTTTTCCTTAAGAGAACATATTTGATGCACACTTGTACCAGCTTAGACTGCTTTCTGTAACATGTAATCACAAATCTAATTAATAATGACTTAAGTAGTCGAGGTTTTTAAATTTTTTACCATGTAATGAGGAGCCCCAAACTTGCCAGCTTTGGGTTTTATGATTTCATTAAGGTTTTATGATTTCATTAAGGATTCAGCTTTCTTCTATCTGTTCACCTCCACCAACTTTAGTGTGTGGCTTTTATCCACATGATTGCAAGATGGCTGCTGCTGCTTCCATCATCACATTCACATTCCAAGTCAGAAATGGGGGTAAGTATCAAAAGCCTTCTTGTTATGACAAAAGAGAAATTCTTCTCAGTCTGTTTGGCCTACATCTTATTAAACTAGAGCTTTGTCACATGGTCAAAACAAACCAGGGTGATACTTTAGCTTTCTAGTAAAGCTGGAAAATAAAGAAATGGGTGTTGTGAATGACATTTCGTTACAAAAGTAGAGTGTGCCACAAGTAGTAGCCCAAGTCAGGAGTGGGATTTAGTGCTCCTTCTATCTAATCCTCTGATCTAACTATCTAATCATGGAGAAGACTTTCAACCTACAGGACCCCGTCCAAAAGAATGAACTAATGAAATATATTTGAATACTCTATGATTGTCTACATCCAGTGTTAACTTAAGGAAGCATGGTTGGGACAGACACTGTTGGTCACCTAACTAACAGTCATTTCCCACCTGTCTTCCTTACTGGCAGAGACCAACTTCCACTGTATAACCTGGTGAGATTGTCTGAGCCTTTCTTCCAGTTAGAGCATGGTCATGTGACCAACACTTGGCCAAGAAGACCCAAAGAAAAGTATGCCATGGTATTAGGGAAAGATTTTCCACCAGACGGTAAGATCAGTGTATGAGGAAACATCTTCTGGATCTTCCTCCCATCCTCTCTCCCCATCCAGTCTCTGGACTCAGCTGTATGAGCTATGGCAGCCATTTTGTATCAATGAGGCAACAAACTCTACACACTAAAAATAATGGGATAGATAGATGATAAAGAACTTTAGTCATTGGTGAAATCAATTATGGGATCACCTTTTCCTGATACTGCATTACAGGAAACAATAAGAACCTTCTCTATATACGTTATTAATATTTTATGCTATAACTTGCAGCCCAAACATCTCATACAATACAAAGATCTAGTAGAAACAATTGTAGTTTCTAAACTAACAGTCTTATACTTTATTTGCATATGAATCACCACAGAAGCTTGTTAAAATGCAGATTTCTGATGCAGTAGATCTGTGAAGGGGCCTAAAATTCTGCATTTTTAACAGGTAGGTGATGTTAGTGCCCCTGCTCTAGAGAGGCCCCACCTCACACTTGGAATATCCAAGTTCTAACTCACATGTGGCTCTTGTATGACATCAATCAAGTCACATCACTTGTCTAGGCCTCATTTTTCTCATAGAATCTGATATCTTATGATTCTAAGTATTATCAGAAGAAAATGTGTTCATTTCCTCTGCGAATGAAGATACACATGAAAAGTAAACTGAGAAAGCGTACACGCTGTGATTTATTTTAAACCTTCTGCTAAATGGTCATTAATCTCATTACTTGACACAAATTGCAATCAGGACGAGGGCACATATGCCAGCGCTTGTTTCCATGACTGTCCAACTGCCCCACCTACATGAAAACATCATGGGAACAGAATATTAAGCTGAGCTGTGTTTGCAGCTGCTCCCTTAGAACCTCATTATGAATAATATGTGTGCTAATCAGAAATTCAATTAATAGAGATCTGAAAAGATTTAGAGCAATACACCCTTTTCCCTACCCCGTTCTCTTGCCATGAGAGTGAAGAATGAATGTGGTTATTTTCATAACAAAAAAGCCATCTGCCTGCAAGGGTGAATACAGCTTGGTACCCTCTGTCCCAGGTACTCTACGCAGCCCACAAACATCTCGGTCCAACACTGAGGTCTGTCTGCTTTCACAGTTGAGCATTTTGTCTCCCTCTCCGAACCTCACTGCACTCACTTTCACAACTGATCAAGGATGATCTACCCTCCCCTGGCACCCATACAACTGGAGTCCATCTCCTTTACTACACCCTGAGACCTGTCAGGTGCCAGGAAGCAGTGGAGTTCTGCTATACACCATGAGCAGGGAGATGAAAGATTCCTCGCATTTTTTCTTATACGTACTTTTTGCTTTTTAAAAGACTATTTCTTAGAACTGATTTAGATTACAGAAAAAGGGAGGATATAGTAGAGTTCCAGTTTCCCTCACTTTACTTTCCCCTCTTATTAAAGTCATACATGAATATGACACAAATAATGAACCTATAGTGATACATTATAATTCACTAAAGGCCATAGATTGTTTAATTTCCCTTGGTTCTTACCTCATAGTCTTTTTCTGTGCAGGGTTCCATATGTAATATGTTGTGTCCCTTTAAGCTCCTCTTGGCGGTGGTCATTTCTCGGACTTTGTTTAGATGACCTTGAGAGTTTTAAGGACGACTGGTCTGGTATTTTGTAGGATGCTCCATTATTAGAATTCATCTGATATTTTTACCATTGTAAGACTGGGATTATGGGCTACTGGGAAAAAGGTCAGAGAGACAAAGGGCTATTTTCATCAAACCCAATTAAGCCTATACACTAGCAACGTGGTTTTTAACCATTGATGTTGGCCTTGATCACCTGGTTGAGGTCCTATTTGTCAGGTGTCTCCAGAATTAAATTACTCTCCTCCCTTTTGCATGCTGTACATTTTGAAAAAAAAAAAAATCCTTCTGGGCGGCCTACATTTAAAGAGTGAAGGTTTATGCTCTAACTCCTCGAGGCAGAGCTCTACATAAAATATTTGGAATTTTTGTGTGGGGAGAATTGTCAATACCTACCCATTATTAATCTATTCAATCATTAATTTATGTCATTTGGAGTCACGTATACTTATTTTACTTCGAACTGCTAAGCACTGTAAATACACTGAAGTCAGAGTATCACAGGTCCCCAGAGTTGCATGAGAAGGGGTTCTTGGCAGGACCAAAAGTCATGAAAGCCAAAGCTTCATAACTCCCATTTGAGGCAGCTCTTAGCCAAGAGACAGAAACCTAACCTTGGGGTTCAAAGTCACAGAACCTGAAAGATCTTTCTGTAACAGTGACCGGTGCCTTCACAGGGATATAAGAAGGGTGACAGAATTTGGACTAGGTTCAGATGAAAAAGCTGAAAAAAATAAGCTTTTTGTCATTGATAATGGACCCTAGGGTAATTAAGAACTGAACAGAATGATGAAAGGGACTACTAATTGAAATTGCTTCCTAAAAGCAAATAAAAGTGATAGAAAATGGCCAAAATTGTCTATAGATGTGGATGCAAATCTGGCCACTTCACTAACTGGGTGACTTTGGGCATGTTACTTGTGCTTCCCTAGCCTTACCCTCATTTCTTGTAAAATTAGGATAATGATACTTATCTGGTAAGCTTGTTATAAGGGTGAAATGAGAAAAATTAGGTAAAATCACAAAGAATCCGAAAGACAGAGAAAGAAGTCATCATCGTCACCATCACCATCACCACCATCAGCAATCACCAAATCCACAATCGCCAAAATTTATCAAGTATTTATTGCTTGCTAACTATTGTACTTGTGTGACATGTAGTTGTTAGTGTTAGTATTGTTGTTGACCAATCAGTAATACCAGAAGATTATGGATTTTCCTTGTTATATGGCCATCAAATCAGACTGGTTTTCTTCTACCTTGAGGAATTTATATGAAGCAGCCTAAAGGCAGGAGAATGGTAAGCGATCCCACCCAAGTCTTTTGCATTCTTATGATTCACCCTAAAATGAGACATCCAGGATAATGCTAGTTCTGAGACAGACAGAAAGAAAGGCTGGAGCATTTATACATTTCCCAGTCTTCTGAGAGATAGTCTTCAATGTCTAGTGCCCTATATCAGTTCGGAGAGCTGGTTTTATGAATTGATTTCTTCTTAGGTCCAGACAGCTATAGCCATGTGTCTCTTTAGAGTGAGGACTGCATTTCTCAGTTTCTGGTAACAATTTCTTTTGAGGAAAAGGAAAGCAAATTGCCACTTAAAAAAAAAAAAAACCTGCATAAATTTCAGAAGCATTAATTACTTTTGCCCTTGGGCTTCTGGGAACTCATGCTGTCTTTCCATGGTGATTATCATGATTACATGCTATTTTAATTTTATATTTAGGTCTCTACAGAAATTGCAGATATGTTTCAGCTTAGCTAGAGGAGTTTTCAATCAAAACGAGTTAACATGCTTTTCCTTATTCTAGATTAAACTCTGTGTGGTTATGTTCATCTTAAATGCATGATCATATCCTTGGGCTTTTCAGTGAGAAATTCTGGATGGATATCCAATCCTTGTCATCACCATCTGGAAAGACTTATGGGATCATTAGGTCTAGGTCCTGACCTTCGGGATTAGGCTAGTCCATTGAGGAAATGGCAAAAAGACCAGGCTATCTTCTTCTCCCTCACTGACCTGGAATAATTTGAAGCTAGTGCCAGACTCCCACTGGTTCCCATTATCTTTGTCTGATACAACACAATAAGAATTTCCTGGTCAAAAAAAGGGACAGATAATTCATGATGAGCCTGAGAGACAGCAGGTGCTCACGATCAGGGCATTGGTGGCTCTATTGTTTCTTTCTTTCTTTTTTTTTTTTTTAAGATTTTATTTATTTGACAGAGAGAAACACAGCGAGAGAGGGAACACAAGCAGAGGGAATGGTAGCGGGAGAAGCAGGCTTCCCGCCGAGCAAGGAGCCCGATGCGGGGCTCGATGCGGGGCTCGATCCCAGGACTCTGTGATCATGACCTGAGCCGAAGGCAGACGCTTAACGACTGAGCCACCCAGGCGCCCCTCTATTGTTTCTTTAAATGGAGATATGTGTTGTCAAAGCCAAACAAGGAACAGAGGATTATAACAGGTTTCTGATTCTGCAAGGGCCTATTTTTTTCTCTACTGGCTGGGACTTTACTTCCGAAACTCAGATAATATTAGGGCTGAAGGACAAGAATCTGTAGTAGCAGAGATGGTGAATGGCAAGACAGAGTGAAGAATGCATTTAAAAACAGGCATGACCAAACCCAGGAAAAGACCCGACTGATCCACTGACCGTTAAACCAGGACATGTGAACCCATCAAGCGCTATGGATTTCCCTTTCAGATCTACAGTATGTTACTAAAAGAGCACAGTTTTGTTTTGTTTTTAAGATTTAAGATTTGGGGTGCCTGGGTGGCTCAGTCGTTAAGCGTCTGCCTTCGGCTCAGGTCATGATCCCAGAGTCCTGGGATGGAGCCCCGCATCGGGCTCCTTGCTCGGCAGGAAGCCTGCTTCTCCCGCTACCATTCCCTCTGCTTGTGTTCCCTCTCTCGCTGTGTTTCTCTCTGTCAAATAAATAAAATCTTTTAAAAAAAAAAGAAAGATTTAAGATTTTATTTATTTATTTATTTATTTGAGAGAGAGAGAGTAGGGGAGGGGCAGATCAAGAAGGAGAGGCAGAGAATCTCAGGCAGATTCAGCACTGAACCTGACACGGGGGTGGATCCCACAACCCCAAGATCATGATCCCATCTGAAACCAAGAGTTGGACATTTAACCAATTGAGCCACACAGGCATCCCCATAACCACCTTTCTAAATGACACAATCTGGGTAACCATTTCATCCATGTCCGAAAATGAACAACATCCTACATAAGCCTCAAATAATTTATGCTTTAAGCCACAATGGAAAATACATTTCCATAAACATCAAGAGTTGTTTTATACCAACTCTTCAAAAACAAGTGAATTTTATTTATGTTTTGCCTCTTGAAGCTGGTGACGGGAAGCTCCGTCTGCGAAATCCATATTGGTACTAAGAAGCTGGTTACACAGCAACAGAGAGAATTTATGCTGACTTTCATCAAATCTACCTAAAATTGGGGGACTTTTGGCCCTTAAAGGCCCACATGACAAATCAGACAATTTCCACAAGGTGCCTTATATTTGTCCAGGGCCTGACATAGCTAAGACACCTGGGTCTAATCCTGCCTTTACCACTAATGGGAAGCATGTCCTTCAGGAAGACACAGCCTTTCTGGACTTCAAGTCCCCATCTGTGAAATAAAGTTGTTGGGCTAAGTCAGTATTTCAATCACTTGGTAAGATTTTGTAAAAGTGATGCTCAGGCCTTACCCTAAATTAATTACATTACACTCATCAGGGGATGGAGTTATTTATTTAAAGTTCCTCAGGCAGAGACCCATGAGGCCAGATTCATTCTGAGTTCACACGGTGTGGACATTCTGTCACACTCAGTTCTATATTACCTTGGAACTTCTGGTCACTCTGAACTTTCTCTCCTGTGGAAGGCAGAATTCTAAGACTATCACTGAGTTATACCCCTGAATCAGCCCCTTTGATGTGCAGATGGAGCCTGTGACTTGCTTCTGGCCAAGAGAACATGGCAAAGGTGAGGAGACAGTCAATCTGATGATTATGTCACCTCAGGTATAGTGGACTAGACAGAGAGATTCTCTTGTGGGCGTTGAAGAAGTAAACGGCCATATTGTGAAAGGGTCTCTGTCACAGACTGAGTATTTGTGCTCCCTGCCTCCCAAGCTCATATGTTGAAATCTAATCCTTATTGTGATAGTATTTGGAGATGGAGTTTTTGGGAGGTGATTAGAGCATAAGGGTGATCATGATCTAATGATCATGAATAAGACTTCATGAAAGGCATTAGCACCCTTATAAGAAGAAGCTAGAGGATCTTGCCCTCTTTCCATCATGTGAGGAGATGAGGAGAAGGTAGCAATCTGCAAAACTGGAAGAGGACCTTTTTCCATCTCTGCTGGATCCTGATTTCAGAATTCCAGGCTCAGGAACTGTAAGAAATAAATTTCTGTTGTTTATAAGTCACCCAGGCTATCGTGCTTGGTCACAGCAGCCCGAACCAAATAAAACAATATCTGAGAGAGCCACACAACCAGGAGCTGCTACCCTCCGGTCCCTGGCTGACAACCTGCAAGAAAGCAGGGACCTCAGTCTTAGAACTGCAGAGCTGAATTTGGCCCCAAACCATGCGAGCTTGGAAGAGAATCCAGAATTCCAGAAAGGAATAGCTTGCACCAAAGACTGCAGCCTTGTGGGACCCTGAGCAGAGGATTGCGATCTCTGTCTGGTCCCCTGACCCACAGAAACTGTGGGATAATAAATGCATATTGTTTTAGGTTGCTAAATTTGTGCTACTCTGTTCTACAGCAATAATAAAAGAAAATTAATACATCTTCCAAATGGTGTACTTATGCTCAGTGTGACTGTGCCTGGTGGAATCTTACAGAAAGGTGTGAGGTATATTTTGGAGAAACCTGGACTTGTGATGCTGAAAAATAAATTGTAGAGTTAAGATTTTCAAAAAAGGGAAATGAATGTGTATTTTAAATTTCGGTTATATTTCCTCAAATTCAAGTGCTTAAAAATAATTTTAAAAATGTATTTGTTTTTGAATCAGGAAAGATCTAGGTTAATATCTTTGCTATCACAAAACCAAATGCCTTAAGACTTATTCTTCCCATGTTTGGCCTCGGGTGTCTTACTGGTAAAATGAGGTGAGTAGAGAAGTTCCTTTTCAATATCTACGATCCTCTTTGCATAGGGATCCCATCAGCACAATGAGGAAGGGTAGGCAGCCTGAAGTGAGCATGATTTGAGTTTAAATTCTAGCTCCACTCTTTGTCAGCTATAGATTTTGGCAAGTGATTTATCCCTCTTACTAAGCCTCAGTGTCATCATCTATAAAATGGGGTTGATAAAATTCCCCAATCTTCTAGCTTTATGGGTAGGTTTATTATATGAATCAGTGGGTCTAATGGGCTCAGTGAAACACAGGACTGAACACATAGTAATGACTCAAAAACGGCAGTGGGGGCAATGGTTGCTTTTGATACCAGCTCTTGGCTTGATGGCATTAGGGACGATTTGCTTATTGTTAGCATCTGTTACCATCTGTCCTGGGAGATCGTTCAACAAGGCACATTTGAGAATGTGGAGTTGGGGACAGAATACAATGGTACAAAGTCTGCGGAGGATGGCAGTGTCCTTCTCCAAAACCAGCAGGGAGAGGCAACCCTTTTCTATGCCCTCCTCTCTTTTCATTGCTTCTTGCTTCAACAGTGCCAAGGGCCAACGCCAAGAGGACGGACGTGACAGAGATTAACAATACATTCCTAGCAGTTTATCTGGGTTAAAGAACAAAAACATGAATTTTTTTTCCCCATCCTTTAACTTGTCCCTTTTGTTTTCTTTCCCTATTCACCAGTAAAGCCAGTCTTTTCCAGGCACTATTCTGAACTACTTTCAGGGAGCAGATGTAGTTCTTTTGAAATCAAAGGATGAGTGATTGCCTGATGGACTTAAAACGTCTTCAAATATTATTGTGTTTGAGCTGCATCATCTAGGAAGACTATAGCCAAAAAAGGTATTCTTTGCTCAAGCAGAGCTGTTAAATAAAATCCCAAATTTGCTTTTGAAAGTCTCACCCTAAATGTGGAGAAGAGAACTACAAAGTTGGGCCCCCAGACAGACTTTCTACTTGGCTGACAAGAGTTTTCAAGAAAGTTGCCTGACCATCCCCAGAGCCCACATTTATTTGGCAATGAATGGTTTGCTTTTCAAAAGAGAAAGAAATCACTAAAACAAGAGAAAACTTCCCTTTCATGGAAAAAAATTTAACAGAGAAACAAAAGAAGTTCTTAGAGGGTAAGTCCATGAAATACTAAATTATATTGAAAGATTCATTACCAGAAATTTTGTATGAGCTAAAAACAGACAGTTAGATAGATTCATGGATATGAGAACCATAAGGAATCACCAATTTCAAATCAGAAGTCTTGAAAGTGTTCAGAGTCTAAAATCCATGTCATAAACATCAAGCACCACATTCCACAAAGAGTCCCTTGATGATACCTTTAGAAAAGTAATTCATCACAGATTGGTCCCTGTGTTGCTGTCTTATTCTCTTGGACACACAAAGAAATAAGAAGAAGAGAAAGAGAAGAAGCCAAATGATGGGCTTTTTTTTTCCCAAAAAAATGCTTTTATCTAAAGCATACATACTTTTAACACATACTATGCTGTGTTTATTTGAGGGGCAATCTGAACAAAATTTGCCTTGTTCAGTCAGTGTAATTGCTGTGAGCTTTATGATAAAAATCAGAAGAAAATGGCCCATGAGAACCATGTTCAGATGTACAATTGGCCTCTGATCACATAAAATAGAACATGACTGCTGGCCTCCAGAGATCTTCTCTGGTTCAGTCTGCAGATGCAAGGCTGAAAATAGAGCTGTCTAGAAGGCTAAATGTTGGGGAAGGTCAAAGAAAAGACAGGGCCACCCACTGACCCATGAACTGGACCCAGGCCATTGGCAGCTCCTCACTCCGGCCTCTGTCTTTGAAATGTGGGTTCTTCTTGCCTTTTCTACTCTCAGACGCTGCTCCAAAGACATAGGACACAACCTTCAGATGGCCATGTGGTTTTGAGAATACCTTTATGGTTTATACGACTGAACCCAGTTAAGGCCTCTATGTAAACTGGCAAGATTTGGTAGGTGGGTGCAGGACTCCCCTGTCTTGCTGCTGCCCAAGACAATCCTCATATGTAGGTTCCCTTTGCTTATTAAACCTGCCTCCTGACCACCTGGAATGGCCTGGCTTTTTCTTCCATCTCTCCTTGTCCTCCACACATGGAGGTCAGCTTCAGATGGTACCCAGGACACTCCCAAGAAGGTTCTAAACCAATACGAAGGAGGAAGAGATTACCAGGAGGAAAGAAAGATGAAAACAATTTGGAAATTGTGCTCGAGATGGCTTCTTTTCAACTCTTGCTGTCGTCAACTTCCTTGGAATAAAAATGAATTTCAGGATATACCGTTCACGCTACAAATCCCGGTGGAGAGATCTCTCCACACTTGAACCAAAGGCATTAGATCCAAAAGGCTGAATCAAGCAACACCAGGTGCAGGAGGTTATGAAAAGGATGTTCCAAGTTTTCCAAATGCTCTCATGGGAATTCTGGAACTACATCAACACTTTTTTCAGTATTTTTCCAGGTCTGACATTTCTCCAACCAGTAGTTAGGGAATCATTTTTTTAAACGTAATCATGTCTTGCACCAACACTGAATTTAAAAGAATAATATTAAGCAGCTCCTTTCCTTCCTAGACCGCAGAGAATTTGGATTTGCACTGGCATCCCACCATCAAGCCAAATGTGTGTCCAACAAATGTTTTTGCCTTTCAACAAGGTCAAGTGAAAGTTGTCCATAAATTTCATCCATAATTCACAAAAATGAGGGCCAAATGATGTTTTCTGGATACGTGATGGTATATAGGAATTTAAAAATTTTATAAGTATATTATGAAGAGTCAAGCTGCAGAGCAAGAAGCAAAACGACCAGGATACATATGAAAATCAGTTAGCCTTATTTATAATTAAAAAATGGAAGGGAAGACATTAGGATAGCATCTTCCCCTTATAAAATTGGTAATAAATAAAAATATCAATGATGGTGAGGATTATGGACCATGGTCATATTCACATACTGCTGAGAGGCCAAAGTGGTACAACCTCTCTGGGGGGAGATGTGGAATTCGGCAATATTTATAAAATGCTTAAAAAACTCACATACCCAGGGCACTGGGTGGCTCAGTTGGTTAAGCATGATTTCAGTTCAGGTCGTGATCTCAAGATCTAGGGACCAAGCCCTACATAAGGCTCCTGGCTCAATGGGGAATCTCCTTCTGATTATTTCTCCCTCTCCCTCTGCCCCTCCCACTGTGCTCTCTCTTTTTCTCCTCTCCCTCTTTCTCTAAAATAAGTAAATAAATCTTAAAAAAAGAAAATTCACATACACTTTGGATCCCAAATTCCATTTTAATGACTATATCTTAAGAAAATAATTAAGGATGCATGGAAGCATTCAGCTTCAAGAATATACAGCATAGTATTTTTTTTTATAATAACAGAAAAGCAGAATCTAAGTTTTCACAATTTCTCAGGTTAGCAAAATATTGTATACCCATATAATGGAATAGGATTTTGCCATTGAAAATCACACTGCAGATTTTTTATTGATACAGATACTTATAGCATATTTTTGGCTAAAAAAGAAGTTACAAAAATGACGTTATTATGGTAAAAGCAAAGTGTAAAAGGTGAAAATGTGCATAGGATTCTGATGTTGTTAACTATTAACTGGGCCAGGGAACTCAGGAACACCTGGCTTTTGCCCTGTCAAGTTTCCCAATTTCTTTCAGCTTTTCCAAAGAAGAGAAATTCAAGGAACAAATTTAAATAGTAAACAGAGTACCAATTTATTAGCTGGATCAGGGCCTGAGACGTCTGTAAGATGTCTCAGTTAAAAGTGAACAGGCGAGGGGCGCCTGGGTGGCTCAGTGGGTTAAAGCCTCTGCCTTCGGCTCGGGTCATGATCTCAGGGTCCTGGGATTGAGCCCCACATCGGGCTCTCTGCTCAGCGGGGAGCCTGCTTCCCCCTCTCCCTCTGCCTGCCTCTCTGCCTACTTGTGATCTCTTTCTCTCTGCCAAATAAATAAAATCTTAAAAAAAAAAAAAAGTGAACAGGCAAGAGGGGCTGGCGCGGGGGCACCTGGGTGGCTCAGTCAGTTAAGCATTTGATTCTTGATTTCTGCTCAGGTCATGATCTCAGGGTTATGAGCTCAAATCCTGCACAGACCTCTGTTTTGGGCATGCAGCCAGCTTGGGATTCTCTCTTTCCCTCTCCTTCTGTCCCTTCCTTGCCTTCTCTCTCTCTCCCTCTCTAGAAGAGGAAGAAAAAGGAGGAGGAGAAGAGGAAGAGGAGGAGGAGGAGGGAGAAATGAACTGGGAATCTATGTGGGGCCTCTGTGCCCCCACCACAGCCCAAAGCAGGGAATTCACTTAGGCGTGCATCCAGACAGAGAGGAGAGTCAGACCTGACTTAGCTTATTGATCTCATGTCAAGGAATGAGAGGAGCCAGCAAACGTGAACTGCCAGGGGAGACCCACCTTTTAATGACAGTGAAGAGGCCATTAGTAAACATGACCCCATGATTAACATAGAATCTCATCAGTAAAATTACCTTCCCTCGGTTGGAGGAGTGGGGAAGGCAGTGCATGTGTGCACGTGGGATGAAAGGCAGACCCAGAGCCACAAGGTCCTGCCCACCGACAAGGTTTCAGTAATCTTCGGCTACCTACCAAAGACTCCCAAATGCACCTGCTTAAAAACAATCACATGCCTGTTCACAATGTTGTGGGTTGACTGTGCTCTGATATACGGCTCTGCCCCATGCAGGGGCCTTGAGCTTACTCACGCAGCTGCATTCAGCTACGAGCTCAGCAGATGCCAAGGCCTCCAAATGGATTCCGGGGTCTCACTCGTCATTCAGGAGTATTGCCCGAACCTCTTGATGTGCAGTGACTGGCTTTAGAGTAAGAGCGTACTAGGAAAATAAATCGAGTTCTAAAAATGTGCCTGGGATCCGTCTGACATCGGTGTGACACTCAGACAGAAATGACTGTCATGAAAGAAGAGGTTTATCAAGATCCCTAGAAGCAGCGTCAGGAGGAAGAGTGGCTTGCTGTGTGATGTAAATTAAAAAGAGTTGGCGTTGTGGGCCCTGGATTGGTTGGTTTGTGTTGTGCATTAAAGAAGTCTTCACAGGGAAGTCACTTACTATCTCCAGATATTCGAGAGCCTGGGAGAGACAGTGTGTCGAGGGTCAAAGCCCCAAATGCCAAGAGCATCAGGAATAAGAAAATACATGGGGCACCTGGGTGGCTCAGTGGGTTGGGCGTCTGCCTTTGGCTCAGGTCATGATCCCAGGGTCCAGGGATCGAGTCCCGCATCAGGTTCCCTGCTTTAGGCTTCCCACAAGCTTGTGTTCCCTCTCTCATTATGTGTCTCTCTGTCAAATAAATAAATAAAAATCTTAAAAAAAAAAAAAAAGTAAGAAAACACAATTCCTACCAGCCCCAACAGGCACCCTAAGCTCTTGCCAAGCTTCTGTTTGCATCGTGTTTGCTAAGATCCTTTTAACAAGAGCAAATCACATGATCAAGGCCATAGGAGGGGACGGAACAAGGACACAGACACAGGAGATATTGCCCATTGAGGGCCGGCACTGTAACAGCTCCTGCATAAGAATTTCCAAGTGGAAGGATATTTGCCATGCTCAGCAATGGTCACCCTTGGAGTCTAGACTTGCATGCTGTTTCGTCCTTTTATCTTATTATGTCGTTTTTGTCCTACGGATTTTCCTATTTTTCCACCACAAATATGCATTATTTCTGTAATAAGAACAACGCGAAAATTAATTAACAAAATAAATACTACGGTCTTACATAAGTTTTCCCAGCAGCTGAAGCTAAGATGCGGGTTCTTACGCCAGTGATTTAGGGCCCCCATGAGGAAACCAACCATAAGGAAGTGAGAAAAGCAGGACAGGGCAGGTAAAGGAGTTGAGCAAGAGTGAGATCTCAGCTGAGGTCCAGGCTTGGCCTGAGACCCCCAAGGAGGTCTGCAGGAGGGAAGGGGCCACAGAGCTTTTTCGCCATGAGACAATGGTTCGGGCTTTTGTACTCCATTTCAGTTAGCCATCAGCGGTGGCTAACTCCACTCCATAAATGGGTCAACATATCTAGTAGAGCTACTCCAGCTTATTCTAAAGGCCTTTCTCTGTAACGTCCCACAAACTGCCTCCAACATCTGTCATATACTCCAAATGTGCTCTCTAAACAGAAAGCAGACATCCAATAATATATATTAGATGAATCAATGGGCAAATATGTGAAACGCAACATTCCCCTTTCATGTGTATACCATGGATCCTTAAATATGACTTTAGAAAGTGGGGAATCTAGAGAGGATAGCAGGAGATTATAGATGAAATATCACTCCTTCTCTTTGAATAGCTCTATAACTGTGATGATAAGGCAGATTTTGCTACACTTTCAAACAAAATTCTCCTCTGGGCTAAAATCATGCATGAGAAGTTTCAAGGGGGAAGAATCATTTTTTTCTAAAGGTTACAGGCCTAAATTATAAACTCGAGTCAATAAGTTAGACGTCTAAAAATTCTAAAAATAGGGGTGGATAATAAGAATGCTTTCTCAACCAAAACCATAACCTTCCCTCTGCTGCACTCAGAGAAAGCAGTAGAAACTCATCTTTCTCCCCAAGTGGAAAAATGGATAATAGAAAATCTACCAGATGCCTTAAATTCTGTGCACTGACAGTGTGTTCCCATCAATCTCATTTATTTTCGTCTGAAGTCTTATTTTCAGGCCATTACATTCAAATACCGAATCAGGCCATATTCACCAAGATGCTCTGGGAGGAGGAAATGTCTTTCATTTAGCAGGCATGCTTATTTTCTGGGTTTTACCATCAATGATGACAAGTCTCCACTGAAGGAGGGAGAGATGATGGCTCACAGAATCTTAAGTAAATGATTTGATAGAGGTTCATAGAATCATGGAGAAGTCTAGAGGTCTCTCTGTCAGGTGAACAGAGAAGGGCCTTGTCAATTTCACTAAATGGAGAAATGGACCAAATATATATATTTATATATTTATTTATATAGAGATATTTATCTCTCTCTCTCTCTTATATATATATAAGAGAGAGAGAGAGATACATATATATATAGAGAGAGAGAGAGAGACAAGGGTTCCAAGACTGTCATGGTCCAAGTGAAGTGGGGTGGGAAGCCCAAGTCCTGCCCACCTACTTTTTTCCCAAATCCTACCCACCTTCAACAACGAACTTATAGAACTGACCAGAAAGGAAACAATTGAGGCCCAGAAATAAAAAAAGAAAAGACACACAGCTCTACAGCTAACTCGAGAGACAGCCCAAACTCTAATCCAGAAATATTATGCCCTTTCCACATTGTTGCTCAACCACTGATTAAATATAATTTTATTCTTTTCGATATAGGTGAGATGTTTCAGACTCTTTTAGAATGTTTTTCATATAAAGCAATGCACAGAACAATAGATAAATCTTTTAACAAACTGTTTCTTGTTTGAAATTTGGATACTTCGACTGCCCTCATTTTTCTCACGTAAGGTTTGCAGGGGCACATATATCTAGCAAACTAATTTTCAGTTTCCCAGCTCTGGTTCCAATTCCTTCTCTCCTCTGTCATTCTTTCTCCTTCTTCTTTCCCTTCTTCCTTCAATTCCCCTCTCCACTGCCCCCACTTCTCACACTTTAATTAAAAGCTTGACAGATCAGCCCCTTCCCCTTCTCACAGGGGATCACCAAAGGCCATCTGCTCCTGCAATTGCCAGGAAGGGCTGGGGACATCTCTGGGAGATTCTATGGGATAAGGATAGTCTTTTGAAGATGCCAGCTGCTCTTCCTATGCCTAGGAAGTTGAAGTTGCAAGCTGACACTCCCTCCCTCTGAGAAGCTGTCTTTAGAAGAGGGGTGAAATCAGCAGGGGTCCCCTGATGGGGGCCTGCAAGCTGACTCTACCCAGCGGGGGCAAGGAAGGGAGAGTATTCAAAGTCCTGGGGGCTCCTCCCCTGGGTGTTGCCCTCATCCAGCTGGCAGGACGAAGCAGCTGCCAATGGACAGGAAGAACATATTCCAGTTTCCACTCCAAAACTAGAAGTTTCAATCCAGTTTGAGTTGTTTCACCTAGAATGCTTTAGGTGAAATCCCATTAAATGGCACGTATCTGATTGTTTTGACCTACAGAATGGTCAAACCTAATCTCATATGGGTCTAACGAATCTATCCTGTAGGATGTCTCTGAATGACAAGGAAATCATGGCAGAGAAAGAAAATCTTTGGAAGGCCTCTCTTCATCATTTTGACTGCATCAAAATAGTAACTCATTTTATCACTATTAATTCCATGATAAAGTTAACACTCATCACAGCGGCAAGCAAAGTCCTCTGAAGTCTTCCGTCTGTCAGTAGTATTCATTCCTATTTCCCAGCACCCATTCACTCTGTCCTCTCAACCTTTTCAAACCTTTCTCTTCCTCTGCCTCTTGAAGTGTAAGTCGTAGAAGTTTGCAGAAAGTTTCCAACCTATCTCTAATTTATTTGCACATTGCATTTAACTCGCTAGTCTTCTTAAAAACAAATGATAACGTAAGACATAAGAGTCATCATCAAATAGGATGAAGTTGGTATTCATGTCCAGAAATGGAATGTTCATTTAAAATTGACATTACAGATTTAAAAGAATCTTGAGTTTCTGTTCAAACAGTAATACTTTGCTTGTTCTTCAACCAGTAAAAGGAGAGTCACGTCAGGAATAATTTCAATGTAGTGTACACTTCCATGGGGTTAAGGAAACTGACCATTATGCATCTTCCAGGGTAATATCACACAGAATCTCTGGGAGGAAAAAATAAATGTTTGCCCAGTACCTTCAGTGGGGGCAATCATGTGGGATATTCTTCCAGGAGTTACACGGGTGATTGGTTTTACAGAAAATTGGAATTTCTGGCACTGTGTCCCTCCATAACAGTGAGGAACTATCCGAAATCATGAGAAAATCAGAAAAAAACCAACTGACCTCCTTGCTAATACTAACATTGTAAGGTCATTATTGAGGCTGGTTAGGAACTGCAAACATGTCCACTGCAGAGACTCAGCGTTCCTGACTGGCTCAGACCACGTGTCTGATGTAACACTCTGACTCTGACAATGATTTACTTTCTGGGCCTGTGATATAGGATATTTTCTGGGACATTACTAATAAGGATCGTCAACTAGGTCCCTTCTATCAGGATGTATAGCCCTTCCTCTTTGCACCTATATCTTCTCTTACTTTTTTCCAATAAACACTTTTCCCTCGGCTTTTTTTTTTTTTTTTTAAGATTTTGTTTATTTATTTGACTGATAGGAGAGAGATCACAAGTAAGCAGAGAGGCAGGTAGAGAGAGAGAGAGGAGGAAGCAGGCTCCCTGCTGAGCAGAGAGCCCGATGCAGGGCTCCATCCCAGGACCCTGAGATCATGACCTGGGCCGTAGGCAGAAGCTTTAACCCACTGAGCCACCCAGGCGCCGCCCCCCCGCCCCGCCTTTGTTTTTTTTTAACTTCCAGAGAGGTTGAATAGGGATCAATGAAAGCCTGTTTTAGTTTGGGTTCCCCTAGACACAAGATTCACGCCTCCCCAAGACACAGATTCCAGTGCACGTAGTTTATCTGGGAGGTGATCCCAATAAACTCTCCTAGGGGACTGGAGAAGCAAGAGAGGTAAAGGAAAGAAACAGAACATATTCAATATCAGTGAAGAGAACTTTATGGGCAACTGGAGCTTAAATTGCTGAGGACCTCTGGGAGCAGCATGGGACACACTCTTCAGAGTTACCCCACCTGAGGAGCTGAGTTTCAGGGGAAGAAACAAAAGTGATATTGACTACAAAGAGCTGTGACCCTTGCAGACAAGCCAATAACAGAAAGATTCATTTCAAAATTCTCTGACTTCCTTCCCTTTTTTTTTTTTTTTTTTTTTTTTTGGTTACTTTGGGAGGCATCAAAATTACCTTTAACCTTTTGTACAATCCCCAAATCCTGGGAAAACTATTCAGGCAAATATGCCATTGCTTGGACTCTGGCAGGGATTTTCTTTTTTGCTCAGGATTCTCAGATAAGCATCCAGAAAAGGCAGGTATGGTATCTGAATCTATTATTCCTCAGCGGAAGGCAAGCCCCATAGTTCTAGAAGGGAGTCCATGGTTTCTCATGCTATGGTGCTCACTGGTCACATCCATTCCAAGTCTTTAGAAACCCAAACAGGGGAGCCCACCTGGACACAGCCAGGCTGTCAAGCAGACAGCTTCTGCATGTTGACCCAATTCTGACCATTGTGTTTCAGCAGACTGATTTCCCAATAGCCCGAGAACCCCTCGGGAAATGGGGATAAGACAGAAACATACTTTGCTTTGCAAAGAAAGTCACTTTGAGTTCTTAATTCTTTCTTTATGAAAGAATAGAATTTATATTAGTTGACTCATCCACTTTCTTGCCAGAGAAGAGAGGACACACCAGCTCCACTAATCCCCAGGCTAATTACTTTCAAAAAGGCCTGAAATATGGACCCTGATTGCCCCTGAGGATTGTCACAGTGACCCGAGAATTCTACTCAGGAAGCTAGACGCTGGAAGGGAGGCTGGATCTGGAGGACCCATCTTCATGAAGCACAGTAAATTATTATTTTCCAAGCAACAGTTTTGCTTTAGCCTCCTTAAACCTCATATTATCATCCCTTTGATGAGAGATTCTTTGCCCCTAAATTCAATGGTTTTGATGATGATTGACTTATTGATCCATGAGGTATTGTATTTTGCATCGTATTTTTTTTCCCAGCCACTTTTCCACCCTGTAACACTAGGAAGATTCTACAATTTTATGATGATTTTCAGTTATAGATCTAGGACAGTTCAGTGTCTTCAGCTTAATCAGACGTCTAACTCGTTTTCCTCTATGTGAAATATTCCTTCATGCCCCCTCTCTTTGCTTAGGATTCTCTCTCCTATTTTACAAGAAAAACCAACCAACCAACCATCTATGCACAACACATCCCACTAGGTTAAAGATCTTTCTAAAATTTCTTTGCCCCTACCCTAGTCTCTTGATTTTTCATTTGTGTTTAATTGATTCACTGCTGGATCCCAGGTGCCCAAGACGGTATCCATCAGAGAATAGGTGCTCAATAGGTATTTGCTGAATCAGTAATTGACTGAATGTCCCAGACCAGGAAAGGGGTGTGATTGTGGAATTCAGGAAGTTAGTAGAGCCAATCTGGTTGCCCACACTTAGTAAGCCCTAGAAGGAGTGTCAGGCCACCAATTCTTTTTTAGCTTCATTTGGATTGTGGGGCCAGTACCACCATCCCCCACCATGTTATTTTACCTTTTATCCTTCAGTCTCAGGTTCTAGTTTCTAATCTTGGGGACAGTCAGGCGGAATATTCCATTACAAAAATGCACTTACAGCAGCGACTCCTATTGTTTGCGCAGCATGACCGGGCCCCCGGCATTGTTTCTCTATTGCCTTCATTTCTTACCAACACTCTTGCAAGACAAGGATTATAGTCTCCATTTTCAAGTGGAGAAACTGAGTCATAGTTTAGGGGATGTGTTCAAGGCCACAGCCAGGAAGTAGAAGAGTTGAGAAATTCAGAAAAATCACGTCTTAACGTTTGGTGTATCATTAGTTCTCAAAGTGATTACATGTGGAAATGAAAAGGGCTATGGAAATTAATGAATGACCTAAATACATATTTTTCCATGCTTTTCATTTTATCTTATTCCTTTCTGCACAGACTTCGTAACCACCTTGCTTGTCCTAAACAAACAAACAACAAAAATATAAATTAATAAGTATAAATAAGCTTCAATACCTTTGAAACACAATGGCTATATTTATATTCTCTCTCTCTCTCTCTCTCTCTTCCCCTCTCTCCTTTTTCTTCCTGTCTCCCTCTCTCCCCCTCCCTCTTTCCCTCTCTTTTAGTTGAGAAGTTTTAGTTTAAACATTATTTATGACTCATGAAATGTGACCATCATCAATCCACCCATGGCCCTCTTTCGGCATTATACTTATTATTTCCTAAATATTATCTAATATAACACCTATGAACCCACCAACTAATAATGTAAAAACTAGAACAGTACCTATAACTACTATCCAGTTATATCTTTGCGCTCTTTCTATATCCAAACACCCTATCATATTCCAACTTTCAAAACAGTAACTCCACCCTAAACCTCGTGATCCTCATCCCTTGCTTTTTTGTTTCTTGGTTTTAGCAGCATTCTCTAACAATGTAATGAAACAGAATACATCTTTCTACTTACTTTGTTGGTCTTTAAAACAATGAATTCCCTGCCCTAGTAAATATTTCCAGCATTTCCAGCCCATTCTAGCCTCCACAACCATACTGTTCTTTAAGAGTTAGAAATAACCAAACTTTAAAATATCCAGGTAGCCTTCCATAAAGGAAGAAAAAATCACAATGACTTAGGCTCGAAATCTTAACGTTTTTCTCTGACTTTAACCTCTCCTTCATCTCCAAATTCTATTTTGACTCTTTATCAGTATATGTTTAGACTTGGAGCAACTTAACTTGACTTTATTATCCAAATTCTACGAGGCTTTAGATTAGGTTTCTGAGGGACCTTCTTAAGTTACCAATTCTCTAGGTAAGAACAAAACTGCAAAGACATGTCTTTGGTTTCTATAAGCCAAAACCTTCTGAAGAAACACACCAGGGACGCCCCTTATGGGACAGAAGGACAATTGGGCCTCTGATAATCCCAGGGCAGACGCCAGAGCAACCACACCCTTCAAGTGATCAAGCCCTTCAAGATTATATACACAAAAAATTCAACTATTTAAGGAACCACTTTGTCTCCCTCCGGCGTCACATCAGTAAATACTTCGAAAGGACTGATAAATTGTTTGATAACTTATCTAAATAATAATAAACACCCTACTAATATTAATCCTTTCAGAATCCCGGGGTAATTCCTTCTGTAGGGAAACAACTAGGATTTGAAATGAGTAAGCTTTAATGATTAAGAATTAAATACAACTTAATTAAATTCTTTCTTTAAGGGATGATGGAGTGCTGGGCTAGACTGAAGACTAACGCTCATTCTCAAGAGTCTTGTCTCAGGTCAGTTTCCTAAGTGGAGTCTGAGAGGGGTGTGTGGCTGTAAACAATTAACGAGAAAGTACTCTTTTTTTTTTTTTTTTTTTTTTGAGAAAGTATTCTTAAGAGAAAAACTTTAAAACAGTGAGGGAAGCAAAACAGGGAAGGGGGATGGATTGAAACATGGGACTCAGTCAGGTAAAGGGAAGCTTTGGCCTAATCACTTCCACTCCTAGGTAGGGGCGGGCTCTAGATAAGAGGACACATGGTATCTCAGCCAAGTCCCCCCTGACAGTCAAGCTAATTAACACATGCATTATCTCATTTAGGGGTGTGTATGGGGTGGGGGAGTAGTAAGAACAATTTGTATCAACTCTTAGCAAATCTCAAGTATACAATACACTATTATGAAACTAGAGTTACTGTACATTAGATCTCCAGAACTTAGTCATCCCACATTACTAAGCCTGTGTACCTTTGGGTAACATCTCCCCATTTCCCCCACTTCTTAGCCTGTGGAAATGACCTTTCCAGGCTCTGCTTTTAGGAGTTCAACTTCTTTAGATTCTGCATAGAAGTGAGATTATGTAGTAGTATGTGCGTGTCTTATTTAGCGTAATGTCCTTCGGGTTTATCTACGTTGTTAAAAATGGCAGGATTTCCTATATGACATTCCAGGGTGTGTATATATGTGTGTGTAGATAGATGGATCTATATATCTCACATATTATTATCCAATCATCAACAAATACTTAGGTTGTTTCCATATCTCGACAATCGTGAAAAATGTTGTAGTAAACATGGGGGTGTGTGGTGAAGGAAATCTTTGTATACTGCTGGTAGAAATGAAAAGTGGTATAGCCATTGTGGAAAACAGTGAGGAGAGTCCTTAAAACATTTAAAATAAGACAATGCTCTTTTAAAAATACTCAGCCTTTGATCCAGCATTTCCACTTCTCAGAATTTGCCTTCAGGAAGCAATTAGGAATAAGATCAAAGATTCGGCCACAAGATTTGCACATTAGTATTGTTTATAATAGCAAAAATTTGGGAAAAT
>CM053603.1:62484023-62537158 GCA_028646535.1 Procyon lotor | reverse complement strand
ATTTGAAAATGCATCATTCACACTGCACTTTGGTAATGTTCGATGTGTTTGTGAATTTTAATTGGATGAACTAATTTATCTGTGTGGATGACACCCCCAGCTTGGCTGGCTTCAAGGGTCACCCCCAGTGCTCTGTGTGTCTATGTGGTAGCAGACAGGGGAGGAAAGACACAAAGCAAATACAGATAGAAGGTGAACCTTGCAGATGGATGGGCGGAAAGGTAAGGGCCCTTGCGGTGTCTCTGTGAATCAGGGTTATACAAACATGTCCGTCTGAGAGCAGACCAGGAGAGGAAGCCCGGGAGGAGCTACATGGTAAATGAGAATTCAGCCAGGTCATGGAGATGTAAATGAATTGAGATAACTATGCAGAGAAATCTCTACAATCATGTAGAGAAATCGTAAAGGAATACTAGCGGTAAGGACACACACACACACACACGAGCCCAAAATGAATTCCACCTGGTGCCTGCAGAATTCAGGAATGAGTCATGTCTTTCCAATGGACCCATACTGCTCTTCTTCCCTCTTCTGGTATTCATAGCTCAGGAAGGATCACGAAAGGAATACCCTGGGATTTCAGTAGCAAGGGATTTATGAACAAACATGCCAAAACTAAATGGGAAAGGTTGGAGGCGGTAGGCCCAGCCCCCAAAGGCAGGCCCATCACAGTCGATTGAGTTATAAGAATAATACTCATAATAATAGGTGATGTGCATCAACTATATGCTGAGCACCTTAAGTGCTTTATTCTCATTTAGTACATATCAATAACGCTACTTATAAGTTAAGATTCATTTGGCCAGGGGTGTCCGTGTGGCTCAGTTGGTTAAGCACCCAACCCTTGATTTCAGCTCAGGTCAGATTTCTGGGTTGTGAGATTGAATCCAGTGTGGAGCCTGCTTAAGATTCTCTCTCTCCCTCTGCCACACCCCCACTTTCTCTATTAATTAATTAATTAATTAGGTTCTTTTGGCCAAAAGAAGTAAAACCTCTTACTCAAACTAACTTAACTAGGAAATAAATCTATTCTCTCTGTAAGATGATAGCCAGTGGAAGGGTAGACTTCAGGGCTAGGTTGGTCCAGCAAGTGCTAAGTATCTGCCTATGTCCATACTCTTTCATCCTCGGTGTTGGTTGCAAGTGTAATAAGATGTAGCAAGATGGCTATAGGAGCTCTGGGTTGTCACACCCAATATCTTGCTGGGAGGATAACTCTCCTCATGGCTCTCTCTTGAGTCAGGGAACTGGTGATCAGCAAATTTCCCTTCAATTCTCCATGAACATTACTAGGACATGGGCCCATTTGTGAAGCAAGTGATACAAAGGTCACTCTCCCTCAAGGTCTATGGAGGAAGGATGGAGACCCGAATCAAGCTGGAGTTCAGTTAGAAAGAAATGACAAAACTATGTCTACCACACAGAAACTGTTGTTATCCTAGAAAAAAGAAAATGAAACCGAAGGAAAATAGAGTAACTTTCCCAAAATCACAAAGCTATCAAGGGGAAGAACCGGGAACTATTCCGGGGTAGTCTGACTTCAAAGTCCCTACTTCAGACTTCAGCCACACTGCTGTGTGGATGAGACAGAAGAGGAAAGTTGAAACCAAGAGAAATAACCCATGGATATCTAGCAGAAATGCGGGAAAGCCAACACTTAATGCCATAGAGTTTCTCAGCATTTGGTCCCTTGTCATCCAGGATTCAAGCCAATAGCTGGGTCAGAGGGAGCAAATCCAACCTCCTCAAAGAAATGGGCAAGAAGTGAGGCAGAGTTTGAGGATTCCAGACATGTGCACAGGCCAAGACGCTGCAGGAGGGCAGGGTGAGCATCCAGGGAGAGAACCCAACAGCGAGCACCCCGTGACTGACTCCAGTCCCTACCAAAGGAAGCCCAAGGGGAGGCGAGACCTGGCCCATGAACCTGGGGAGCAGAAGCTGGCTGTTGAAGGCAGGGACTGATTCAAATTTCTCACTCTAGTCGGTGCTAACACTAGCCACGTGGGAGAATGCACAGTCCTAAGTGGACCTTGCAGTTCCCTAGCACTTGTTCAGTGCATGACAAACAACAGTCGCCATCTTTCACCCATGCCACCCTCTAGTCAGAGACAACCTATTAAGCAGGTAAAACATCTACAGCTGGAGTAATGGAAACAGAAGTGATGAAATAATAACAATGAGTTCAACACAGAATCTTCTTTTCCTAGTAGAAAGGCTGATAATTGCTCAAACTCCATCCTGTATCTCAGCTAAAAGACACAACGATTTCCTTCAAGAATATACTGGAGACTAACAAGCATCGTCCTTGAAAACCACAGACAATATATTTATTCTCTCTCAGGCCCCTGTCAGCTTCTGAATATGCTCTTTTTTGTTGCTCTTCTCTTAGCCATGAGGGCCCTCCTCAAATTCTCTGTTCTTGGGTAGGAGATGCCCCAGTGACCTACCTTAAAACAACTTCTGAAGAGACAAAGACAAAGACCCAGGGCTGTTTTCCAAGAATGCTGTTCCTATAGAAAAGGTCTACACATTGCTCTTCTCGGATAAAATAAATTTTTTAAAAAGATTTTATTTATTTATTTGACAGAGAGAGACAGCCAGAGAGGGAACACAAGCAGAGTGAGTGGGAGAGGGAGAAGCAGGCTTCCCACCGAGTAGGAAGACATCGATGCGGGGCTGGATCCCAGGACTCTGGGATCATGACTGGAGCCAAAGGCAGACGCTTAACAACTGAGCCACCCAGGTGCCCCTTGGGTAAAATAATTTATATTCAAATCACAACAAAGCAACACATGAAATGGGAAGCTGGACAAGAATCTGGCTAATTTAAGGTAACTAGACCCCAATTTCACTTTAATTATGTGGGCCACTGGCAAACATCAGGGGTGGGTGGGAGGTGATCTAAATTCTCCAGGTAGCAAGGTAAAAAGTTTTCAATTAACCCGTGCATGATTCTCCTGTGGTTCCGTTCACTGCTGTGCTATCCCCAGAGTGCACACGGCAACAAGGACCTCGGATTCTGTAGCGTGCCCTCAAGAGAAGGTTGCCACAGAAAAAATGTAGAGAGAAAAAAAAAGAGCAATGGCACAGCCTTGAATTTCAAAATGCACGTCTGAGGTCCTTGGTGAAGACAGCTGCTTTTAAAAGGAAAGGCTTTGTTTGCAAGAACCTGGCTATTTTGAGTAGCAAAAGAAAAAACGCTTTGTGATCAATAATAGATTTCAGGATGAAAAGCTGGCTACCCCCATAGCATTTTAGAGCATTGAGGGGAAAAGGAGAATAGACCAGGGAGACATTGGGGGACGGGGCAGAGGGCACATGGAGGATTGTGTGGAGAGGCTGGAGAGGACCACAGAACCATTAGTGGAGTTAGTATCACAAGAGTCCTTGGAATCTGCCTGCACGAAGAGGTCAGGTAGCAGCACCCGGGAGCTCTCAGGAGTTTACTCAATGTTTGGAGACCCTCCGGTTGCCAGCGGAAAATGTACCATACTCTTGCCTCTAGCACGTACCAACTGTCCTTAGAGGTTATCAATAAACAGCATTCACCCACAGTCGCCAGAGATGAGCCCGTGGGTCCTCCAGTAACAGTGATATCATTGGACTCCTCCCCCAACGCGCTCGGTTATGTGAATGACTACGAGAGTCAGTTGACCCTTGTCAATGATCCGGGGCAATCAGGAGCCCCACGAGTCCAAGGAGAGGGGACTGGAAGCCTTAAATGTTGCTGACCACGAAGATGGAAAAGGATGGAAGATCAGACTCGTTTGAGATGTCCTTTCAAGCCCTTCCAATGGTGCAAGTGCCACCTTCTCTCTCTGGCAGAGTTGGCTTATAGCTTTGGCCTTTCTAGGTCAAGTTCACAATATCAGTTATAAACTCAGAATGTATTAACAGCTGCTAAATAATGTCATAATAACTGCCTTCAGCTCACACAAGGGTTCACAGGAGTTGGCCCGAAAGACCAAGAGTCCTTCTCTTCCCACACAAGTAGCAAGATGGAGACCCAACTTCCCAACTAAAGTCGTGATGCAGCTCCGCACTCCAGAGCCTCGGAAACTCCCTGTGAACTCTCTAGGGCTCACCTGCCAGTGAGAGAATAACATCACCCCGCAGCCTCAGTTTCCCCTCTGTAAAACGAAAGGGATGGTCTCTACAATCACCAATTCTATGATTTCCAGAGTCCTTGACTGGACTCCAAAAGAAATCTTGCCTTTTTATTTATTCCTGTCTCCAAGACTAAAAGCTGTAAAGCTAACAGGCAATCAACAGCAACGACAAAAATCAAGAAACGCGGAGGAAAAGAAAACCACATCCATTCAACCTGCCTCACTCCTCAGCTGTCACTACTAAAGATGCTGCCAACAGCTGGAGTTCCACTGACATCGACTTTCCCTAGCCTTGGAGACCCTGCCGTCCTCTACCTAATGGATGGGCCCTCGGAGAAACAGAGAGAACAGGGATATAAACTAGAGAGGAATGTCCTTTGCCAAGTTGTCACTGGAGCGTTGACAGATGAGTTTTCTTTTTAAATGTAGGCTGTGCCTCAAATGTGAGATGAGCTCTTACTTCTGACTCTCCTTGGTTTGGTGCTCGTCTATCATTAGTCTTAGTGACTCTGGCAAATGATATGACAGCCTGAGGGTTTCTAAAGCCAGAGGTCATAAACAGACTACCCGTGGACATGCTTTACATGCTAAAAAGCCCACCTGGAGCCCATATATTTATATATATATATATATATTTTTTTTTAATTAATTGCCAAAGTTTGCAAAAGAGAATAGGACCTGGCAATTCACTGGAGCCCAGCAGTGGCTGCCCAGGAGTGGCCGCACTCTCCTTGGTCCCCGCCCTGCTCAGTTGCTGCCTGCCCCTGTAGGCATTTTAGTTTGTATACCCCAGTGTGAAATCACAGCTACAGAACAAAACTCACCCCCACCAGAGTCCTAGAGGACTCTGGGCACTCGCAAAATGCAGTTAATCAAATTCCTGGAAAGTTCGGCAGCTTCTCCACGACCGAGACAAAATACCATTTAAGCGGGACTTGAAGCTTTTTGCACAAGAACAGTTGCCAACTTGTGCTTAGATTCCTCGGAATATTTGGTAAAGAAATGAGCTCAGTGGAGAGGGAAGCAAAGATTCCAAAGTGAAACTTCCCTGCAAAGACTTGACAGAGTCTCCGACCTCCTGTGACCTCTCTTCCCACTTTTTCCACAACCTCTCCCTCCAACATGCTTTATACAGTCATGTTGTACCTCTGATTACATTGTATTCTAATGATTTGATTAAAAATCAATCAACTTTGGGCCCCTGGGTGGCTCAGTCAGTTAAGCATCCCGTGTCTGAGGTCATGATCCCGGGATCCTGGGATCGAGCCCCACATATGGCTCCCTGCTCCATGGGGAACCTGCTTTGCTCCCCACCCCTACCCCACTAGTGTTATCTCTCTCTCTTTCTCGAATAAAAAAAATCTCAAAAAAAGAAAAAATCAGGGGCACCTGGGTGGCTCAGTGGGTTAAAGCCTCTGCTTTCAGCTCAGGTTGTGACCTCAGGGTCCTGGGATCGAGCCCCACATCGGCTCTCTGCTCCACAGGGAGCCTGCTTCTCCCTCTGCCTCTGCCTGCCTCTCTGCCTACTTGTGATCGCTCTCTCTCTCTGTCAAATAAATAAAATCTTTAAAAAAAAATCAATCAACTTTGCTAACCTGGGGACTTCAGAGGAAGAAAACAGTGCATCTTAAATACTTAGCCTCATGGTTGGCACATAGTAAGTGTTCAGGAATTGGGTCCTTGAATCATCCAGGAGCTGTTTAGGCAACTGCCACACTCGGTGCCAAATCCTGAGGCATTTCCGAGGACAGATCCCTGATCCACACTGTGGCATGTACGTGTGTGCACATGCCTGTGTGCGTGGTCACAGCCAGCCGTGTTCCTTGTGTCTGAGGTGGTAAATCATGAGAAACGAAAACGAGCACAGTCCGATTAGACGCTGGCGCCTCCCGAGCAGCTCCCCTTCCAGTTGGCAACTCCCAAAGTCAGAATGTCAATGGCAGCCCCAACTCAACGTCCCAGCTCCCAAGCACTGCTCTGCCCTGTCGCTCTCAGACTTAGCAGCCTCTGTGGTCAACACGTCACCTATGCAGTAGCGCTCAAATGGCTTGGCCGACATCCAGGAACCCTTCCGATCTTGCCCCAGCTGTGCGAACTCCTGCCTCCCATCCAACTCATCTCTCCTCCATTCTCTGCTCTTAGGAAGCCTCCAGCACCCCCAAGGGCCATGGCACACTGCCCAGAAGGGCCATGTCTCCACACTACCAAGTCTTTGGTCCTGCTGTCTCCTCTACCGGGAATGCCCTCTCCCTGTTTCACCATCTGGCCGCAGCAGCATGCCCACCTCCGGCCAGATCCTCCGGCTCAGCGGCTGGGCGGTGGGAGCAGAGCTCAGACAGGTGGGCTCCTGAGTGCAGTGAACCACAGGCCTCCACTTCTGCAGGCAATGAGGGAATAATCAAGGCTGTTATGACAGCAGTGGCCGGGGACGGCTCCAAGGCACAGGATCGTATGGCAACTGCAGAGCCAATGACAGTTCAACGACAGGTGTGCTAGTTCCTGATCAGCTCCAATTTCCTCTGCCTGGTGTTTGAAATCAGCAGTGCTCACGTTGGACACAAATAACCCCCAAAGTTCTAGGAGAATCTGCAAGTGGAGTGGGAAGAGCTTACATAAGGATAGACTCTTTCTTCCTGCAACGGATCAGGAAAAGCTCAAGTGAGAAAGGCGGGAAATATACTATATGGAACTAGATCTGTGGCCCGAGGATGAAGCATGAAGCATATCTGCTCCTTGCCTCTTCCTGGGGAGAATGACATAGGACTCAGCCAGACGAGAGATGCCCTATCGGGTGCAGACGGGGAAATTCCATGAAATAATGAAGCTTGCATTTTAGAGCATTTGTTACATGCTTGGCGGTTTGCTAAGAACATTATGGGCATGAGCCCCCTTCGAACACAACACGGCATAAAGCGTGCCCGTTCTTAAAGAGGTTGGGGAGACGCTTGGGAATCCGTGACCGGCGGAACCTTGTTTGGGTCAGGCGAAGTCACAGCCAGTGCTGAGTCCCATCTGATAACAGCTCTATAAAAGGACTATTTTCTCTTTTTTTGGCCAGTCCAAGCCTCTCCTGGAGGGAGAGAGAAGAGAAGGATAGCGCGTTCATCTTGCTGCTTCCCATTCGGAATCTGAAACAGAAGGCTCCAGGTGAGGCCACTGTGCCTTGGCTTGGAGCAGTTGAAGGGAAGAGCCGGAGGGAGAACACTGAGTCGTAAGGCCTTCCTAAAGGGACTCAGGGCCCGTTCAGAACATTCCCCTGTGCCGTGGGCCTGCTCTGCCCTGAAGCATACGGCCTTGGGTCTCCGTGTCTGCCCAGGTTAGCCCGGAAGGTTTGCAATCTCTAAAATAAAAGAAGGGAGTGGGGACACCGGGGTGGCTCAGTTGGTTAAGCATCTGCCTTTGGCTCAGGTCATGATCCCAGGGTCCTGGGATCAAGTCCCGCATTGGGAACCTGCTTCTCTCGCTACCTCTTCCCCTGCTTGTGCTCTCTCTCTTTCTGATAAATAAATTTAAAAAAAATTTTTTTATGGAGGAAGGGCAGCAGGAAGGAAGAAAAGCCACATTTATTACACGTACCATGCACTAGGCACAGCAGGAGGCATTGCTCTGTGGGTTGTTTTGTTTGATATCACAACTGTGTTAGGAGTTCTTTGGACACTCAGGTAGCCAGGGTCCCCAACAACAAAGCAAAACAGCCAGGCCAGCGAAGACTAAACCACACCAGCATCGTGTTTTATAGCTACGACAAGACCCCAAGAGCAAGCTGTTTAGCAGCCTCTGCAGGAGTGACTTTTGCAAAACATCCTGAAACGGAACCATTAACCATAAAACATTGGTCGCTATCACAGGGCAATTAGTCTCCTGATGTCAGCCCAAGAGACCATCAGCACGTGAATAATATCCCGATGGATAGACAGGTGCATGATCAAAGCCCTGATTGGCACCCCTTCGCAGCCAATCCGCAGGGGGGCCCACAGTCAGGATGCTCAAGATAGTTCTGCAAAAGCGCTTATCAAAACCCCTAGATTTAAACACCAAAATGGCCACCCTCTGGGGTCCGCTCCTTCTGACTCCTGAGGAAGTGGAGAGAAGACAAGATCACAGCCCTCCGCTTTCTTCAGGAAATGCTCCTCTCCGGGCCTTTTCAATCTTCACCTTTCACAGACGACCCATCTGCACTGATACAAATCACCGGTGGCTTACTGAGCCCCGGAAATGTGACTAGTTCAAAGTAAGATGTGTTATAAATGTCAAATTCACAGCAGATGTGGAAGACTTGGCGTTCTCAGTGACAAAGCAAAGCAAAGCAAGCAAACAAAACCCCAGGAAAAAGCTTCTTGATAACGTTCATATTGAAGACATGTTGAAATGATCATATTTGAGGAATATATTGGATCCAATAGAAGACAGTAATTTATTATACTACACTAATTTATTATTAGTATTATTATTTAGTAATTTATTATACTATACTAATATTAATAATCTTACCATGAAAAACAAATTAAAATTTGTTTTTTAAACTTTTTCATAGGACTACTAGAACTTAAAATTACATGTATCGCTCACATGCTATTTCTATTAGGTAGCACCGTTTTGGATGAATGATCTGGCGACCCAGGAGGTCTAGTTTCACAATCTTAGCCTGTCCTGAACAGAGAGTCTTGCAACTCTGCTGAGAGGGTGCAGGATATGACTTCTGTTGTATTGTCCTAGGCCTTGGGGAGCCTAGAAATGCATTTTACATATGCATTTCTCTGGACAGCACTGCAGCAGCTCTCACCAGATTTTTTAGGAGTCTGTCCTGTTGTCCCTCAAAAGAAAAGTTTAGAATTCTTATGTAGTATATTGCTAATGTATTTCAGGGACTAATGTGTCATCGAGCATCGAAACCAGGAAATAAGAGAAACACAGCAGATCCTTGGTCTGCAAGGCCAGTGTGATTCCCAAGAGCTTTAAGAAATGCAACTAAGCCAGTTGCCTTAAGTCCATTTATGGTGTTCCAGGACTGGAATTCTATTTTTAACTCTCATTTGGTTTATTTCAGAGTCTATTATCTTCAGGTTCTAGGTTTCTTTTTTTTTCTTATTATATTTTGTTGCAATTCCCCCCACTAAAATGGTAACAGAGCTACAAATCCAAAAGAGAGACAGAGGAGAAGAAAAGAGAGGGGGGAAATAGCATTATTCATGACCCTTGGAGTTAAAAAACCTGGGTTTATTTTGGGGATCTTCCTCTGGGTTTCTATGTAAACTTGAGTAGAACTTTTGATCTCTCTGAGCCCTTTTTTCCTGTCTGTGAAATGTAGAAAACCGTGCTACATCAGAAAATGTTTTTGAGAATTAAGAGAAATAATTAATTGGAAGACTTTTGAGATGTTATTTTCCTTATTTTGATCTCATCAGCCGAACATACACACTGGTGATACTTTTGTATGTTTCCTTCCAAATGATTTTCCAATAAGCAAAAATTTAGTGGTAATGAACAGAATATAGATATGACTTTTTGGCATGCTTTCTAAATTTCTAATTTGAAATGATTTTAGAACTACAAGAAATTGCTAAAATTGTAGAATCCCTGTATACCATGCATCTAGCTATTGTCAACATCTTACATAACCATAGCACAATTATAAAAAATAAGAAATTAACTTTTGCACAAGACTGAGCGAAACTACAGATTTTTTATTTGGCTTTCGCTAGGCTTTTAAGTCCTTTTTGCTTGTTTATTTCAGGATCAAACTCAGAATCCCACACCGCAATTTGTTATCATGTTTCCTTAGTCTCCTTGAAATTGGTAAGTTTCCAGTCCTTCCCTGACTGTCATGAATTTGACACTTTTGCAGAACACCAAAATATCCTTTAATTGGGGTTCGTGGGGTGCTTTCTCATTAAAAGACTGATGTTATGCATTTGGGGTAAGAATACCACATAAGTGACGTTCCCTTTTCATTGCATCAATATGTCTCCATACTGATAAAGCTACTACTATTTATTTCACAACTGATATATGCCTCGGGGCAGATACTTGGAGACTATACAAATATTCCATCTCTCCTCAATTTTCTTTCCTTCATTTTAACAACTATCAATGGATCTATTCTTGCCTCCAAAAATCATTACTAAGATGTTCTAATGATGATCATTTATTTTCCTCATTATTTCTACATCTCTTTTTTGGAATTATTCTGTAAAGGGGAGAGCTGCTTCCCCCCCCCCCATATTTATTCATTCAATATTATTATATCACTATGGACTCACGGATCTTCAGTTAATTATCCGCCCTTGTTAATTATTTCATTGTTCAAATTGTTTCAGCTTTGAATATTGTGAGGTCAGTTTGACTCTTATGACCTTTTAACATATCCTCATCTTTTTTTGAACATTTTGTTACTCCTGGACATTACAAACAGGCTTCCGGCTCATGTTGTAGCCCTCCCCCTGTCTCCTTGACCCCCAACCCCCCAGCCCCCCAGGGCTTAAGGTATTTTATTTTGGTTTGTTTACTGTTCCCTTGCCTGAGCTACAAGGGCTTTTGCCAGTCCCAGGGCAGGGATTTTTGTTCTTTTCCCTCCAGGCTGAGGATTTTATTCCATAGGAGAAATAGGAAGGGAGCAGGGTCTTACACGAGTCCTATGCCTGTCCTACAGCAATTGCTTTTAGTCTCCCCTGGATCTACACCCCATGGAGGTTTTCCTGGGAACCTTCCTGGTCTTCCCTGTGAGCACCTAATAGGTTTAGTGAAAGCCTACAAGAGCTCCCTGTTGTTCCAGGACTTTTGTCCCCGTAGTGACCGAGGTTCTTGGTCATGCCACTTGGAAGAATGATGAGGTAGACCAGACAAAGAGTGGTGGGCAGCATAGCAACGTTTATTGAGTAAGAGAGCTCAATAAAGAGCAACAAAGCTCCTTGAGAAAGAGGGGGGCCGAGAGGGTTGCCCTTGGAGTTTCTAAGTTGAGGGAGTTTTATGAGCTCTTTTGCAGAACTATCTGAAGCAATCAGGGCAAGTCGTGCCAATCAGGGCTTTGGTCACGTATCTGTCCATTAGGTTAATGTCCACATGCTGATGGTCTTTTTTTTTTTTTCTGACTTCTGGGAGCTTGGGTCTTAACTGCCCCTTGCCTGTGATACTGACAAATGCTTTTGTGGTTAATTGTCTTATTTTAGGACCTGTTGCAGAAGTCATTTCTGCAAAGGCTGCAAAGCAGAATGTCCGTGGGGTCCTGTCTAAGCTGCAGAACAGGATGTCTGTGCTGTGTGGATTTTACCTGTCCTGTCTCCATTTTGTCCTGTTGGGGACCCTGACTACCTAGCCGTCCAACTGACTCCTAACGCTGGGTCTGCAGCCCCCAGGAGTTTCATACTATTCCACCAGCCCAGACTTGCTATCCACTATTTTGTCAAATATTCTGGATGAATTCTTGCAGGTGCCTGTCTCACTTCAGATTTTAGGTAAATTGGTTGCCCTGTGGCAGGTTCCAGAAAAGCCAGGGCTTTGCATTCTGTGTGCCTGCCTTCTTGTGGTAGGGGTGGGCGCGATGTTCTTCTTGACTCCATGCCTGGGGGAACCTAGAGACCCATCCTGACTGGGAGCTTACACCTGTTCTGTTAGCAAGTTTCCTTCTTCCCTGGGTCAGGAACCCATCCTCATGAGCCTAACCTGCCTGATGAATAATCATCACACAAACATGCACAGCTCCCCAAGTGCTATCGGGCTGAACTTTTTGTAATTACAGATTTGCTTAACCTTTGGACCTCCCTCTGATTCTTTGGTAACTGCTTCTTGTTACGCTGTTGAAGTCCGGGGAAACTTAGCATAACACTGCTAGCTCTCAGAGCAAGTGCTGGTGCAGATGGGGGAGGGCAGGAAAGTGCTGGTGCATCTGTGATGCCAGGATAGAGCTGGAAGCTGAGACTGGCAAGTCAATCCAAAACAGTTGAGTTCAATAAATTTGGGGGGCCTGCTATGCAGCAGGTGCCCATTGAGCAGGGGGGCCGCATGGATTGAGATGACGTGGGTCTTGCTTCCTCTATCTACACAACCTAACACATAAATAATTGCACTGAATTGTGACAAATGCTGCACCAGGTACGTACAAACATTACAGGAAAATAGTTAGGTGCGCATTGTTCTTCTCCTGGGGAGTTCTCAGAAAGCCAGAAGGGAGGGAGAGCAGAACCTCAGGTGAGGAGGTGAAGGTAAGTAATTTTGGAGATGATCCCAGGAACCACAGGTGGAGGAGTGGGACGAGAGTGAGGACCGGGGAAGCACCAAGGGGCATTTTGTCAATACCGGGGCCACTGGAGAACCCGGGAGCCCCCAGACAGGCTGCATCCGGAGTTCTTCTGCCCCGCCAGCAATCCTGCTGCTACAGGTGAGAGCTGCTGAGTCTGAGGACAGGGACAGGAGCGCTGAGCTAGTTCCCCGGCGTTGGCAGCTGGTCTGGCCCCAGGCAGGTCATGGCCAGAGAGAGCTCTCAGGCCGAGTCGCTGCAGTGGGGTGTTGGACGTCAGGTTGGCACACACACACACACACACACGCACGCGCGTGCACACACGCAGGTGCTGAGGGGCCAGAGGTGGGCTGCTGGCAGCCTTGGTGGCGAGACTTGGCACTTGAGTTGAACCTTGAAGGGATGAGCGGCTCCAGGGGGAGAGGCCCCGCATCGGGGAGATGGACTGGCAGCAGCAAAGCACGAGAGACAAGCACGTTACTGTGTGCTCAGGAAAATAGCTTAGGGGGCTAGATCAGTGGAAACCAGCTGGGAAATCCAGTGTGTGGAGGACTTGGGATTTACTCTGCAGCCGGCAAGAAGTAGCGAGAAAGAGCAGGTGGGGGAGAGATGGGAGAGCTGGGGGGAGGGGGCTGTGATCAGGGTGTGTTGTGATGTTCTCCCCCCAACCCCTCCTTCTCTCTCTGTCTCCCCCCGCCCCAGTCTATTTCCACATACATTTTCAGATCCCCTCCGGGTCGTGTCTGATCCCGATGCCAGGACTTGGATTTCAAAGGAAAATAGGCCACGTCTGGTCGTTGAGGAGCTGACATCCCTGAGCTTTTTGTCTCCTACCGACTTGGAAGAAGAAAGGGATTGATCCTCCCTTCCTCCTCCCCAGAGAGCCTGCAGCACACTGGGCTCAGAGTAGACCCTCAATATCTATTTTTGAGGGAATGAGTAACATTTGTCATCACCCCTCAGCAATCAGAGCAAAAAGAAAGAGCATCAAGGCCCAAGGTTCAGCCTTAACTCTGGCATCCACTGGTCACAGGGAGAGAGTTAGTGATAGGAAGAATAGCTAACCTTCGTTGTTCAGTTCATTGCTGTAGCCGGTACAAGGAACTGCTTTGAACATTTTAGAAACGTTAAAAGAACTAAAACTTAAAATGGCCCTGTGAGCAAGGCATTGCTGCTCTCATCTTACAGACTTGGAAACTGAGGCACAGACAGGTTAAGCGGCTTGCTTCAGGGACAGAGTTGAGATCTGAACCCAAGCAGACCGGATCCAGCACCCACACATTGGGCTGCTGTTCGTACGCCTTTCTGAAGAATGAGACGATGCGTGTGATGATGACTTTCCCTGAGGCAAACCGTAAAACCACCCCACTGTACAGTCAGGCCCCGTGATTCCCACGAGGCCCCTCCCACTCAGGTGCCCTCTCACCGTGGCAGCCCAGGCCCTGACCTGGACCAACCTGTCAGAACAGAGGGACCTTATTTACCTTTCCCTGAAGATGCTTTTTAAAATAAGGACAGCTAATCTGATAAACCCACTGCGCTTTCTTTCCACCAGCTAATACTGTTACTAGCTGTTCAGACATCTGTCATGGATCTTTCTACCTAGAAAGAACCTTAGATTCCACACAGAATACAACTTATGTTGTATTCTAGTGAGGACACTAGGCTTAGAAGAGTTGAGCGATTTACCAAATGTCACACAACAAGGAGGCAGTTACTAGAAACTTTTTTTTTTTTTCCCTGATTCAATTTTCTCAGTTCAGAGTGTTTTGGCCCACCTTCTCTACCTGTCTAGGTCCTACTTCTCTATGAAGTCCAGCTCATATCCTACTGTCTCCTCAGTGCCTTCTCGAATGCCTCATCAGAATTAACCTCCCTCTCTTGGAGCTCCCACATTGCGTCATTCCCACGACATGGCCACTGGTAAGTGCCTGTGTGAATGACAGCCGCTGGCAGGGAACTCTTGGGGTAGGTGGGTGGGTGCTGGTTGCAGGGGGTCAGGGAAGTCCCTCTTATGATGCGATGCATTCTCTCCTAGGAGAGAAGCATTCCAGGCAGGAGACCTGTGAAATGCAAAGGACAGAGGTGGGATCTGGTGTGGTGTGGTCCGGGCATGATAAGGAGGCCAGTGTGGCTGACATGGAGTAAGCCGGGCAGGAGAGAGGCAGGACATATGGAGAGGGAGAAGGAGTACTGATCAGGTAGAGCCTTGTAAGGATTTTGACCTTCACTCTGAAAGAGATGGAAATCTTTGGGGAATTTTGAGCAGACAAGTGTCATGATCCGATTGATGTTTTATAAAGATCACTCTGACCGCCTTGTGGACACTCTGGTGGACAGTAGCAGTGGGGGGTGAAAGCAGGTGACCATGGAAGCTGTTGCAGTAATTCAGGTGAGAGATGGCAATGGTTTGAGCCGGGACAGTAGAGGTGGACGTGATGCATATGGCATCAGATTCTGGATATATTTTGAAAGTGCAGCCCACAAGATTTGGTGAAGGGGGTCAGATGTGGGATGTGAGAGAAAGAAAAGAGTGAAAGCTTACTAAGAAGGTTGTAGTTTGGAAAACTAAGAGAAAGGAGGTATGGGAAAGACTTTGAGAGGAAGATGTGTGAGAGGCAGAAAAACAAGGTAACAGCATGGGATTGAAATATTCGAGGCACAGTAAATACTGGCATGGAGCTTATCAGTTTTATACACAAGCTTCAAGCTCAGAGGAGAGGCTCAGGCTGGATGCAAATTCGGGAGTCAATAATATACAGGCTTCTAGATGGTATTTAAAGCAGGATATGGGGGCGCCTGGGTGGCTCAGTCGTTAAGCGTCTGCCTTCGGCTCAGGTCATGATCCCAGGGTCCTGGGATCGAGCCCCGCATCGGGCTCCTTGCTTGGCAGGAAGCCTGCTTCTCCCGCTACCATTCCCTCTGCTTGTGTTCCCTCTCTCGCTGTGTTTCTCTCTGTCAAATAAATAAAATCTTTAAAAAAAATAAAAATAAAAAAAATAAAGCAGGATATGAGTGTAGACAGACAAGAGAAGCACTTGGAGCCCCAGGCACTCCAACGGTCAGAGATCAGGGGAGCAAGGAAGAACCAGCTAACGAGGCGGAGAAAGAGTGAACAAAGCAGTTCGAAAGAAAATCAGAAGACCGTGAAATTCCAAAATCCAGGTAAAGAGAATGCTTCAGGCATGAGAGAAGGATCCGCATGGAAGAGTCATTGGATCTAGCAGCATGGAAGTCATTGGTGGCCTTGACAAGAACAGTTTTGTTGCTGGGATAGAGATGAGAGCCAGAGGGGAGTGGGTTTTAGAAGGAATGGGAGGAGAGGAGGTAGAGACAGTGACTACGGACAACTTTCTCAAGAATTTTTACCACGAGAGGAACACAAATGATTTGGTAGCTGGAGGATGAATACAAGTAAAGGACATTTTTAAATTTTTTTGAATTGGAAAAAATTATAGCATGTTTATATGCATGGAATGATCCAGAAGAAAAGAAATCCAAATGACAGAGAAGAGAGAGAAGACCGTTTCCTGGAACAGCGTCTTTGAACACATGCAAGGAGATGGATGTAGCGGGTAAGGAAAGAGTCGGCTTTGAGAACAAGGGTAGTTCAACCCTGGGAGGAGGAGGAAAGGTGGAATGAGGGTCATGGAAGCTAGAGTTGGGGCAGTGTGAGCAAGGGAAAGAGCTCCCGGCTGCCTGGTGAAAGACTAAACAAGGTCGTCAATCAGAGCAAAGATTGTAGAGACGGTGCTGAAAGTTTGCAAGAGTGAAAATACATGAAAATAAGAGTGAATTAAGTAAAAATAGTAACAACAGGAGCTTGTAAGAGTAGAGGCCCTGGAACAATATGGCGGCACTGCTGAGTGGCACTGAGGGCCCAGCTAACAGGACCAGCATCAGAGTCCTTTGTGGAGATGCGTTGTGGGCTGACAGTTTGATGTGATCAGGGAAGGAGTTTGCCAGATAATAAAGTTGATCATGAATTCAAGGAAGCAATTGTAATAATGAACCATAGACTCTATACTGGATAGGAAGGGAAATAAGGCTATGAGGATTATAAAGGACGGTAAAAATGGGGCAGGATCACTTGATTGTAGGACCAGTGGGGCTAAAGAAATGTTGAAAATGGGATGAGTTTCACAGTACCCCCGAAATTCAGTGGCTTCAAACAACAATAATAATTCTCACGCATTTGGCTGAGGTTGGCTAAGCCTGCCCCCGAATTCCAGACCGAGCCAGATTTGCTTCCTCTGTTGCTCATTCTCCTTAGACCAGAAGGCTGGTCAGGACATGTTTTTCTCACAGAAATGGCAAAAACACAAGAGCTAGGTGCCATCACACAAATACTCGTGCTTACCACAAGTATGGTTAGTATCCACAGACTAAGGTAAGTCACATGATGGGGCCCATAACCACAAGGTGAGGGAACCACAAGTAAAGAGCTTGACCCAATGATGTCTCACATCCAACAAACCGGGAGGCTTAAGAAGTTACACATTATTTTCGCATAGCCTTAACTTATCCTTAGGATGCTTGTCGAAAGAGAAAATGTTCCCATTGAAACTGGCCTGAGCTTGAGAGCACCCAGATATTTTTCATGTATCTTCTCTGTACATAACCTAGTAACTCCGCTGCCCAGTAAGAAATACTAGACTGAGAGCTGTGCCTCCTCTAAGAATAAGATTTGTGAAGAGAGACAAGAAAATACAATAGGGCCTGGAAACCCAAATCCAGAATACAGCATCACAGTCAGGAGGATATGCATGCAAAGCAGCAGGGTACAGTTGCACAGGTTGCACACTGCACACCCCCATGCGTTGCCACTCAGGGGGATGACTGTATGAGTAGAGCCTTTGACAGTGAGGATGCATTCATAGTAGCCCAGAATAGGAGTGGTTTATGAAACTGGAGGTGTGGAGAATCCTGCCATATTTTCACCATCCCTATGGTAGATCAATTGTAGTTTCTACATAAAACTTTTCCGTCCATTACTACATTTGCTCCATAGGACAATCCACTTCAGTGGTGACAAAAACGGACTTCGAGGTAGGGAGGCAGAGAAACAAAGCCAGCAAGTGGTGGCTTTGGAATCTAATCCAGGTCTGTGCATTTCTAAAGCCCAGATACTTCCCAATATCCCGCAGTTTCTTCAACAGCCTTTCCATATTGCAATGGAAAGTCACCAACAAACAATAACAGCTCAACAAGCAAGCAAACAGACCAAATGCCCTGGACAAGCTCCAGGCTCAGGAGCCCACAGCAGTGAGCCTCAGACCTGGAGCAGCCAGGACAGCTTTCCTATCTGCTCAACCACCATCTCTCTGGGATGTGGACTCAGGCAAGCAACTACATTTGCAGAAGCAGCTGTAGGATCAACATGGGGACAGCTGCTGCACTTCATCCCCAATTCCTCATGACTCAGCATTCCTAATGGACAGTCTGCAAGAATTCAAGAAGAAGCATTTATGTCCTTTGGGCAAGCAAAGCCCTTTTTTATAAAAGCAAAAAAAAAAAAGAAGAAGGATTTCTCAAGCAATTCCTAATGAAATAGGTAGGACTTGTCTCTGTCTGTATTTGGTTAAAAAAAAAAAAAAGAAAAGAAAATAGAAAAGAAAGTTTCTCTCCAGTCCAAGTAAACCTTGACAGCTTCCCAGAAGCAACCACAGCCTGTTGAATAAACAGAGAACATTTGAATTAACATTTCTCAGCTCCCTTAGCAGACGAGAGTTGTTTTTTTTTTTAACTAAGAATGAAAAATAATTTTTATCTGATGATGTAATCCTTGGCTTCAGCAGCCCATGTTTCTTTATTCTCCCAGCCGGGTTGTGGAAAGAAATCCAAGGAAGTAAGGAGCAGAGCTGAGGTTGATCTGAAACTGCACTCTTCAAACTTCAATGTGCATAAGAAGTCCATGGAGCTCTTATTAAAATGCAGATTATGATTCCATAGGTCTGGATTATGGAATGAAACTCTGCATTTCTCCAAGATGCTCAGATGACACCATTTCTGCTGCTCCACTGGCCACAGTCAGAGTAACAATGGCAAACGTTTAGACTCTCAAGGATTCAGCATGGCCTCGGGATGAGCCCTGGGTCTTGCCTTTTCTCTCTCACTTCACTGTCATTGAATAAATTCATGCATATGCAGTGTCTACCCCCGTCAATGCACTGATAATTCCAAAGTCTCAGTGTCCAGTCCAGAACTTGGGCTCCCTCCATGGAGGTCTCTCAGTTTGGCACGCTCATTCTCCCTCCCACGTCTTATGTTTGTTCCTCCCCTTACTATCTCCTCATGGTCAATGGCACCACCGCTCAACTATTCAAACCAGTCACCCATGAGTCCAGATTCTTTCCTTCCCACTTCTTTCTTTATCACTTATATATGTTTTTTTCAAATCAAATATATTTTTTTAATTTTTGCTTTTCACTAGTTTTCATTATAAAACCAAAAATTTATTTTATTTTTCAGGTGTACAACACAATGATTTGATATTTACATATATTCTGAAATAGTCATCATAATAAGTCTAGTTAACATCTGTCATGATACATAATTAAAGAATTTTTTTCGTGATAAAATGTTTTAAGATATAGCTTTTTTTTTAACAATCAACTTTACTAAGGTATAACTTACACATAATAAAATGTATCTACTTAAAGAATATAGCCCAGTAAGTTTTGACAAATTATACAATTATGTTACCACCATCGCAATCAAAACATAGATGTTCATCACTTCAGAGAGTTATCCGTGTCTCTTTGCAGTTAATGGAAACCCACCCTAAACCCCTGGTAACCGCTGATCTATTTTCTATCACTGTAGTATTGCCTTTCCTAGAATGATTTCATGTAAATGGAATCATTGTAGTATGTACTCTTCTCTGTCTGGCCTCTTTCACTTAGCATAATGCTTTTGCGATCCATCCGTGATGTCGTGTGTATCAGTAGATGGCTCATTAACATAGCTGTATGGGATTTCATTGTACGGCCAGCTGTACTGGTACCCACTGGATGGCTGAGAGTTAGCTGTTTATTTCTGTTGGCTCAAAAAAGAAAAAGCAATGGAGCTGCTTGTCCCAGGAATAACTGCCGTGCGTGGTTGTCCCACACAGAGCAAAAACTCACATGTAAGATCACACGGAACACATACAAAATCAAATCAGTTTTTTGAGTGGGATCTTCCACATTAATATCAGGGGTGTGTGTGTGTGTGTGTGTGTGTGTGTGTGTGTGCGCGCAGCTGTGTGTAAGTGTATGTGAACACATGTGCTTTTAGAGCTATAGGAAGAGGCTGACAAGTGAAGAGACGGGGCAATGCCCCCCATCATTTTTTGCTTTGTGCTGTAGCCTCCTCCCTGCATCCTAGGGAAAGATGGTGGACGCTATCCATGAGATGCCCAGCATACATCCGGGTACAAGTGGGGCTTCTGAGGAACTCAGGGCTCAGATCCAATTCGAGGCAGAAGCATAGACACCACTTCAACCCCTGGCTGAAGGGGACCTAAAAAAGAGATGAGCTGACAGACCAGTCTCCAACCATGACAGCCTCCATCACCTAGGAGGGCCATCTCTCGATGTTCGCCCTTCAAGACATGACACAAACCACCTAAGTAAACCACATTGTTTTCTCTGGGCTGCCTCCACAAGCTGGTTATTTATATGATGACCGCTGTCTCAATCAAGCTGGAGGACAAAACCAATGGCACGGAAAAGGGAGGGATCATCTCTCAGTCCTTCTGTCCAGCAAGTCCCAGGGCTGCAACTTTAGAGCTCGGTAATGGAGTCTGTCCCACTGCCAAGCCCCACGAGGTGGCCTATGTGGTTCTTTAATTCTCTTGCTTTAGGAGTATAGCTTTATACGTAACAAGCAAGAGAAACTGTGGAGAGCGACAGCCCCATTTCAGCTGTTACCACATTAAGAAAAACTCCCCTATCTAGAAATGGAAAAAATAGGATAATGGTTACCAAAATCCCTTAAAAGGGAAAGATTACAAAATCTTTTAACTTAGTAAATTCCAGGCCTCAGCAAGTTTCCTCATGGAATGCAAAAAAAAAAAAAAAAAAAAAAAAAGCAAATATGAGCATATTCAGCCCAGTGTTGAGCATAACGGGAAACAATTTAAATGTTGTTTAAAATAGGAAACAATGCTGGGGGGGTAGGGATGGGGTGTCTGGGTGATGGACACTGGGGAGGGTATGTGCTATGGTGAGCAATGTGAATTGCATAAGACTGATGATTCACAGACCTGTACCCCCGAAGCAAGTAATACATTATATGTTATATAATGTACACACACGCACACACACATCTGATATTAATGTGGAAGATGCCACTCAAAATAAAATAAAATAGGAAACAATTTACATGTGCCTCAATAGAAACTGGTTAAATATATAATATGATGATGATGCAATGAAATGTTGCTCAAATATTAAAAAGCGATGATGTAGATCAGAAGTCAGGCACGTCTTCCTGTAAAGGGCCAATAGTAAATATTTTAGGCTTCGTGGGCCAGCTTGTTCTTGTTGCAAATACTCAACTCTGCCACTGTAGCTCACAAGCAGCCAGAGACAATGCATAAATGAATGAGCATGGCTGTGTTCCCATTAAATTTTACTTACAAACTCAGGCAGTGGGCAGGATCTGGCTGTCGAGCCTGCTGAAGCCCGGTGTAGGGGAGGATTTTCTCAACATGAAAATGTGCCCACTTATATTGATAAGTGAAAAAAAAAAAAACTGGGGTTAGAAAATGTACCGTATCTTTAAAGAATAATAACAAAATGTATAAGCCTTTAAAAAAATATCTGAATGGCAGGATTATAAGTGTTTTACTTTTTTCTTTCGGTGTGAGTACTTTTTTTATTTCTTTTTTTCTGGGGGAAGGGGGATGTGAATCAGAAAAGGGTGTAAAAAGAAGTCTTAGAGAGACCCTGTCCTAATATATAGATAACTGTGGCATTCTTAAAATCCTTCAGTTTTGGGCCACTGTCATCCAGATCAGAAGCGTCACACTGTCACCAGACACAGCACCAAGCTAACGAGCATTAATGGAACAAGCGTAGCCCAAGCCATTTGTAATTCAAGTATGGCTTTTCAATATATGCTTCCAAATTCAGCCTGAGGGCTCTCCCCAGACTGTCTTCTTCCATGAGTTGGAAATGATGTGACATTGAACACGTTTTATAACCTGCAGAGCTGAGCCCTTGGATGCTTCTCTCTAGGCTTTTCCTGTAATAAAAGTCCATGATTTTGTAACTACGCTGAGGGAGCATTAGCTATTCAAAGGGTGTACTTCCAAGTCCTTGGATGCCAGTTAAATCTACAATGGTTACAATAGTTAAGACATTGCAACTTTGAGGTCAGATGTTGCCTCCTCAAAAAGTTGAATGTCTTTGGTTGTCTTGCAAAGCCTGCTGAGTGGTGGTCATGGGATGTGGGCATTTTCCATTCATGACCTCAGGTGAGCTCAAGTTCATGGCAGGTTAAACTGAAATGGTACACCAGCTGAACAGGAACTTGAATTTAATCCACTTGCTATTAAAGTTGGAAAGAGAGCCCATTCTTTCCCTCCCTCCCTCCCTCCCTTCTTGCCTTCCTTCCTTCCTTCCTTCCTTCCTTCCTTCCTTCCTTCCTTCTTCTTTCCTTTTAGAGAGAAGCAGGAAGAGGGGGAGAAGCAGAGGGAGAAGGAGAAGCAGACTCCCCGCTCAGCAGGGAGCCCAACATGGGGCTCAATCCCAGGACCCCAGGACCATGAGCCAAGCTGAAGGCAGACGTGTAACCTACTGAGCCACCCAGGCGCCCCAAGAGAGAAGAGATGAAATTTAATTTGTTGTGTGTTTGGATTTAGGAGGATAGGCAAAGTTGTTTAAGGTGATGCTTATAGGAAACTTACCATTAAATTTTACTTTAAAAAATATGTCCCCAGCTCAACATATCTGAGGAACCAGAGCTCTGCATAATTCCTGTCTGAGGCAATAATGTCTGTGGTCTATAGGAATACAGCAAAAGGAGGCATGTGGCTGACAGGCAGGGAGGTAACTAAGGAGGTAATATAAGCATTCCTCATTTCCAGCAAGTTTTAGTTAAGGGCAAATTGTTCATTATGTGGACAGCCAGAGTTCAGAGGTAGGAATGACAATCCTAATGCTTCCACAGCCACCATTATCCCCTCTCCAACACCAGCCTCCTCTCTAGACCTCTTGAGGACCTCTAATGAGTATGTCATGAGGCAAGATGATCCAAGAGCCACAGAGAATGGGCTCCCAACTGACCTCTCTGAAATGGCTCGCCTTCTATCTGCTGTGTTCCTCTGCACAGCAAACCTCTCCACAAACTATGATATGAGCTGAAAAATGAACTTTGAGGGTATAAAAGAGGCTTTTATACTTTTATATTTTGCTTTGTCCAGCTAATTCGCATTGGCAAAGAGATCAAGCCAAGAATCAGTTAAAGAGGAAGAAAATAGTGGGGATGAAGTAGGGGTAAGGAGGCCTTGTCTCTTGTGGGTTATCTTGGGCACTCTCCACTTTCTACCTGGCTGGAGGTTTTGTAATGTTGTTGGTAATCTAGACGTGCCATGCTATGAATGGTCTTGGTGTCCAGTAGAGTTGGGGAATGTAGGTTCCTGGTTACAAATAAATCACCAATAATTAGGCATCGTGTGTGTGTGTGTGTGTGTGTGTGTGTGTGTGTGCGCGCGCGTGCGCACGTGCGTGAGCATGTGTGTGAGAGAGAGAGAGGGAGAGAGAGAGAGAGAGAGAGAAAGAGAGAGAGAATATAAAGCCATGCTTATACAGAACATACTGGAAAACTGTGAGTATGGTTCAAAAAGAACAGGCAACAGGCTTTAGAAGTAAAATAACTGAAATGCTAGTCTGAAGTTGGCTCTGCCTCCTTTAGCAAGAGACAGGGGAAATGCATCAAAGGCCCTAAGGATGGAAGGAGCAACACACCAGAAAACCTCAGCTGGCAAAGGCTGGCAAAGGCCTTTGACCCCATAACTGTCACTTACAAATAACTTGTCAATGCCATGCCTCTCTTTTCTCCCTAAACTAAAAGTTTTGTTTAAAACTTTGCTGCTTCATTCAAGTTACAGTCAACGAATGTTCACTGAGTCTCTATATTCCTTGTTACTGAAACTGCCATGCATGAAATGTCAGCAGGTGTATGATCTAGAAGCTTCTTAAAAATACAGAAGCTCAGGCCCCACCGCAGCCCAGCTGAATCAGATCTTACATTTTAATAAGTTTTCGAAGCACTGGACTATGTGACGGACGTTTGTCATGTGAGTAAATAAAAGGGTGAATGAGCACTTGGCCCATGAGAGGCTCCGAGTCAGGGTGACCCTGCTCTGCCGTGTTTACACAGGGAGAATTCCCCCAGGGCCGTAAGTCCCATGAGCAGGCTTGGCACGTTGAAGACTTTGGTGCCCGGTACAGAACCGGAAAGTGTAAACAGGATAAGTTGGCCCTCTGTAAGCTGAGGGAGTAAAGGATGCTTCCTAAATATCATTATCCAATGGACACTGACAACTTGGGCTTGATGTGAATTATCCGAGGGGCCACTCTGGTATTTGGTGAGCAGCAGGCTCTGTTTTGGGCTTCAGGTGCTAAGTTTGTTTGGGATTCAGCCAAATGGGTTGGGGTGAAAGTCCAGGCTGGGGCTTGGGTTACAGTCAGGCAGATAAATTCTAAAAGAGGGTCTGATGACAAGGGTGACAGAGGGTGCTAAAGGCCCTAGCTGACACAATGGGCAGGCCAGCAGGAACAAGGCCAGGCCCCAGCAGTTGTGGGTGGGGGAAGAGGTCTTGTGTTGCCTGGCTGCCCGGGCCTTGGAAGGCCCGACCCTCCAAGTTAACAATCAACGGTGCAGGCTGAGGAGTGGAGTTTGGGGAAGGCTGAGGCACACTCCCCCGCCCCGAAAGGAGGAGAGTGGTGGAGAGCAACAAGGGCGGCATCACCGGCCAGAATCCAACACGCTCCCTTGGGGAGCAGAAGAGCCGGCTATTGGAGAGGGGCAATCAGGGTATTACAATCACAGAGCTGGAAACTGACCACAGGGAAGAATGTGTCTATTCCTCCAGCTTGCTCATGGTTACGCCTTTCTCTACCATTACCCAGCAGGCTTTCCAACAAACGGAACACAACAGCTAGGCAGCCAGTTGTTGCCCGGGCTTCCTGATTCACTTTGATCACACTTCTTGCCCTGCTAAAATCTGTTACTTAAGAGATGGTTTCTCTAAGTACCTGGAAGCAAACCGAGATGGCGGAGTAGTGGGGCAGGAAAATTTTGGCCAGAAATCTCCGTCAATGGTCAGACGCAGATGCTTCCTGGCAAGACAAATTCAAGTTCATAAGCATCTACGTTTTGTCTGCCAAAAATCCAGCTCCTCCTTATCCTTAGATTCCTCCTTCCCACCCTTGATTCATGGTGTTCCCTGGGCTCCTCTCCCTGGTCCCCAGGGATGGGCATCTCGTTTCCCCGGACACAGTGATTGGCTCAAGGGCAGGCACGTGACCCAGGCCAAAGCCAATCAGCATACCCCATTATCCTCCCTTCTCTCAGTTTCAGTGGAGAACCTGTTGTCCCGCGTAGTCTGCTGAGACTTCATTCTGCAACGTCCATCAAAGTGGTAAGGGAATCTTTCCGATGGACCAGGAACTGGAAAGATGTAATTCCAGTGTTCCCGGGAACCACGGTGGGAAGAGGTCCTGCATGGAAGTAAGTAAATCCTTGATGGAGGAGAGCAAAATTCAGAAATGAGCATCCAGGAAAGAGAGACAGGGGGGCTTCCTTATACCTTCTGAGCCCTCGAATTTAGCAATGCCTCAAACTCTCTCATCCTGAAGATTTCAATTAAATGAGCCAATAAATTCCCTTTTACTCTTTGAACCAGTCGATGTTCAATCTCTTGTACTCCAGAGTTGAACAGGATGCTCAAGTATCAGCAGACCCTTCTGGCACTGTCTCACTGGAACCCGTCTTTGGGACTGTACATCCTCAAGGAGACAGTGCTGGCTGGGGCACTGTAAAAATGAGAAACCTTTCAAGTGCCTGGGTGGTTCAGTGGTTAGGCGTCTGCCTCCAGCTCAGGTCATGATCTCAGGGCCCCGGGATCAAGTCCCACATCCGGCTCCTTGCTCAGTGGGGAGTCTGCTTCTCCCTCTCCCACTCCCCCTGCTTGTGCGCTCTCTCTCTCTCTGCCAAATAAATAAAATCTTAAAAAAAATAAAAATGAGAAAACTTTTAAATGAGTCAGCAAGGCTGTCATTTAACCTCTGGGAAATGGCAACTTAATAAAGCTGATATTTATTTAGTGTTTCCTCGACCACACATTGAACCATTTCTCATATGTTAGCACCTTTAATTCATATGGTGATACAGAAGAAAGGCACTATTATCTCTGAAAACTGAGGTTCATGGCGATTAAGTCATTCATCTTGGGTCACACAGCCAAGGTGAATTTTCTGTCTTTAAAAGCTCCAGTCTTCTGCGTGTGGGTTGTTGTTGTTGTTGTTGTTGTTTTGTCCATTGACTTTTAAAGACTAAATACTGGATTTATTTTTGAGCCATTTAATTAGCAAATATTACTTGCAAACTTACAACCTATCAAGAGGTTACAGGAGCAGGGTCATCAAAGCCCTTTATAGAAAGTTGGGTCCTCCTGAAAATGTGGGTTGGATTGTGAGTATTCCGACATGGCTCATACTCCAGCAGTAAACAATTATTGAAGTGCTAGAGTGGTCTGCATTTGTGCCTTTGGAAAGAGTAAATAGCGCATTGTTGTCCTGTAACTATTATAAGGCATTTCTCTGTGAAATATACAAAGCAGATGCTAGTACCTAAGAGGCAAAATGATACCATTAAATAAGGCATAAAGAGAATTTTTTTTAAGTCCCATAAATTGAGTAATCTTATCTTGATGATATAAACTAAGGGTTTTACTTGGTGAGACTGGACACAGCCTAGGTATAAGAGACGTGCAGAATCTTGTTTTTCTTACAGGGTTCTGGATTTTCTTGTTTTGTTTTTTACCACTAGCTATTAGCTCCTTAATGTCCCTGAACCTTGTTTTGTTTGTTTCATTTCTACAATACTATTAGTTACGACCTCTTGCACAGAGGCTGTAATGATGACTAGACATCTGGAAAGTGCTTTGCACGCTGTCTGCATGCAGTAACCACTCAACACACCTCTCCCTCCCCAGGACAAAGTAGAGACCGAATTTTGAGGTGAGAACTTCAGTCTCATAAACTTACTGCTTGAGGTAAATCTAGCACTTCTTTAAATTAATCTGATTACTGTGAAGTAGACCAAAGACTTTCTGATTCAAATAGTATTGGTCAACTTATTTGTTTGTGTGGTTTTTTAATCCAGTTAACTCAGGAAAACTTTTAAAAATAGAAATGCTAGTTAAAGATGAGGTCAGAATTTCATTTCAAAGTTAGCAATTCACTTCTATTGTTTCTGAGGGAAAAACAAAACCAAAAATCTGTGGTGTTATAAACCCTCCCCAGGCTGTTACAGAGTCTACAGGATAAAGTAGGAAAACAAATAACGTTTCCATGGTATCTCATATCCCTTAATGTATAAAATGTACATTAAAAATATTTCAAAATTTAGGAGAAAGTGAAAAAGTAGACAAGCTTTAAGATTGAATAACATAAATAGTATTTTGAAGTCTCTTGAAGTCATGGTGTTATGTAGAAGGAGATATTTTCCTATTAGACACAGGGTTAGCATATAAACCAACACACACCACCTCTAGAATAAGAAAAAAGGGAAAACCAGTGAAAGAGTTGAGGAGACGACTGGAAATGTGGCCAACATAAAGATTCATGCCATCTCACTTGACAAAGAAAAATCCTAATCAATAGAAAAAGAATTGGAAGATTCTCCCCACCTTCCTGAAAGAGTGGAGGGAGTGTATGTGCCAGTGCGCGTGCACGCATGCGCAAAGGCAGGAGGGGGAAGGATTGGTGTAGGGAGGAGGAGGGGCCAGGAAAGTGTTTCTGGTGGCAGTTCTATGAATCCTTCAGGAGCAAAGACTGTGGCCAGGAGTGAGTGCTTTTCGTCTCCGTATCTGGCATTTTCTAGGCAAACAGACGGTGAAGGACCGAGTACTTCACTACCACTTCCTGCCTTTCTGCACTGCTGACTTTGGAATACCCTTTCCAAACTGGAGCACCTGTTACCAAAATGCCAAGGATACTGATGGTAGGGCCTGACCAGGCAAGAGACAAGAGGAACAAAACAGAACATGGCAACCTTTGGAGATCGTCATAACAGGTTGTTGGTTTTTTTTCCCAAAGAAAATAGGGTAACTGAGCAGAGATGCTGATAAGCATTTCAATGGAGAAGTCACTTGTTAAGTAATTCATGCTGGAAGGTACATGTTTGTCATAAGAATTCAATTTTTGGAAAGGCAGAAGATAGGATCCTCTGAAAGGTTCACAGTGGGATTAATAAGCAGAACTCAAATGCATTTTAAAAACAAATTAGCAGATACCAAGATGCTCTTTACTTTGGCTGAGGTTATTTGGAAAAAACAAAACAAAACAAAAAAAACAACCTCAAAGGAAAACTAGTGAAGGACAAATGAGAAAACCATTCCATGTCTCTTAGAGACCAAATGAGAGCCAGCTAGCCTTTCCTTCGGGACGGCAGGGAATTTTCCCTCTAGCTGAGTTGTCTGTGTGTTGTGAATGGAGGTGCAGGAAGACCACTTCCTCCCCATCTCACGGTTCTTTCTACTTCCTGGGACTTCTTTCTTGAAATTCTGACCTCATTTGATCTGAACTATAACAATAGAAGTGCAGAGGCAAGGGCAGAGGGAGCAGCTGACTCCCTAGGGATGGGAAGGAATGCCTCCAAGCCATTTTAGGAGGTCAGGGTGGTGCCATCTATCCTTTCTGCTGCTAATAATCTCTGTCATCCCACTGGCAGCTAAAGTACCCAGTGACCTGGGGTAAGGAGAGGGGGCCAGGGGAGTGCCGTCACTGCGCCTGGTTTCATTCCTGCTTAATGAGGACTCTACCAACACCATGGTGACATATCCTTGGCACATGTACCATCAACAGATTGTCAATCCACGTTCCTCATCACAAAAATTTTAAGCGAATTTTAATTTGGCCATTTATATTTTGGCAGTGCCTTGCGTGGTCTTCCCTAGAAGCATACCCTGAGGTAAGGGATGGATTCATCCGGAAGTGCTGCCGGGAAAACTGACTGATGAGTGGAGATGCAGGGCAGGGATTGGAAGGAAGCCAGGCAAGGACGCGTTGCCCCAGTTCCACGGAGGGCGACCGACTCAGCTCTCCGAGGGAGCTGTGAAACAGAGACGGGCATACCTCAGAGCTGTCCCAGTCTGGGGTGAGGGTGCTGGTGGGTTCGTTCCCCTGAACATTTCTATAAGGGGTTAAGGGCTGCCTCTGGAGCATGAGGTTTCTAGATGTGACCAGTGCCAGCAGACAAAACCAGGTCCTGCAACCCAAGGACAGTTCTCATCAGAGAGACCCAGATGCAGGCCGTCGGGAGAGAGGTGCAAAGGAAACTACGGGCAACAGAAACCGTACAATGGAATACTATGCAGCCATCAAGAGAAACGAAATCTGGCCATTTGCAACGACATGGATGGAACTGGAGGGAATTATGCTAAGCGAAATAAGTCAGTCAGAGAAAGACAATTATCACATGATCTCTCTGATATGAAGAATTTGAGAGGCGGGGTGGAGGTTTGTGGTGGGGAGTGGGGGAGAGAAACGGAACAGGAAGGGATGGGGAAGGAGACAAACCATCAGAGACTCCTAGACTCACAAAAGGAACTAAGGGTGACTGGGGGGAGGGGGCAGGGTAGGGATAGGGTGGCTGGGTTATGGACATTGGGGAGGGTATGTGCTGTGGTTAAGTGCTGTGAAATGTGTAAGCCTGATGATTCACAGACCTGTACCCTGGGGCAAATAATACATTATATGTTAATTAAAAAAAAAAAAAGAAAGAAAGAAACCATGCAGGGGCTGTGGAGCGGGGCGGATACAGGCTGATTCTGCCCGCAGTGCCTCACCTCTACAGGGATGTTTAATTCTTACATCAGACCTGGGTTCAATAAGCTTCGAAAGTGGAATTCACTAATGTCTACCTTCTGTAGATGAGGAAGCTAAGCTCTGGAGAGGTTGGGTCCTTGCTCAGCAGTCACCCAAACAGAAAATCCTGGAGCTAGCATTCAGACCCAAATTTGCAGGAGCCAAACACCCAGATCCTTAATTGTGTTTACCTCTTGCTTCGTGTGCAAATAAATTTAGGGAATTTTAGACTTTAAGTGATTTGTTTCTTGATCCTTGAACAACTCACAATATGTGTACCTAGATCCTTAATTATGAAAATTACAACTGCTCTCCTGGGTTATAGAAATGACCTTCTTGCACATACCAAAGATGGTTAAAACATCTGTGGCAACATCGCATGGCTCAAGAGATAAAACCAGTACATGAGCAAAATTAATTCGTGCCATTTTAGTCTTCATGTAGTATGGCAGGAAACCGAATCTGCATGATAGAGACAGCTTCACATAAAGCTCGTATAAAGAGCAAATGAATATGAAATTATGTCCTCAATCTTGAGAAGAGGGACAGGATATATCTGGGTGCCATTTTCCTTTACTCATTGCTTATGATAGTTGTTTTTTTTTTTTTTGATGTGTTTTTTAAAATTGTAGTTTGTAGCTCTATCAAGCTATACTATACAGCTCCCGATTTAATTCCTGTCCTCTGCCATACAGACATAATCACTGAGAATAATAAATTTGTTCCCATTTGATAAAGAACTAAAACAAAGAAGCAGATTACCCCGCACGGAGTTTGAAGGGTATGGTTTTCCCCGAAAGCTTCTCTGGCTTCTAGAAAAACAACTTCCATTCCTGCTTCTTCTGCCAGTGACTGAGTTCTGTGGGTCTGTTGGTTGGGTTAGACTTGGGTTTCAAACAGCCTGCTGGAGACTTCTGAGTCCTAGGATGGGGACTGCAAATGTTCTGGAATTCAGGTCCCGTGGTCTCAGGTCATTTTCATGAGACTACTTCACACAATTCTTCCTTCTCCTGGTGTGTTGATACTGTGATATTTTATACTTTGTGCCCCAGTTTCTCAGATCTCCCGATTCCTGTGCCCTTTAGTATTACATTCTGCAGCAGACATACCCTAAGGTGACCTCAGTGACCCATTTCTTTGTATAATCCCCTCCCTGAGTACAGGCTGCCCCTGTGACTTGTTTATAACAACTAGAATGTGATAAAAGTGACAGGATGTCACTTCCCTGATTTGGTTGTGTTGGAAAACTCTTCCTCAACAACAAGGAGGGAAAAAGATCAACTCTCCTGCAGGTCTTGAAGAAGCAAGCTGCCTTGAGGTCAGCTGTCTTATGGGCGGAATCATATGGAAGGGGATTAGGGTGACATCTAGTTGCTGAGGACTGCAGTCCTACAAACAAGGAACTAAAGATCACATGAACTGGGAAGAGGATCCCAAGCCTCGGATGAGACCCCAACCCCCCTCCCATACTTTGATTCCAGCCTATAAGAGGACCCTGTTAAAACATGCTCAAACTTCTGACCTACAGAAATTTCAAGATAAAGAATTTGCATCGCTTCCAACTGCTAAGTTTATAGCAATTTGTTACATAGTGATAAAAACCTGATCTACATTCCCACGAGATTTAACTATGGCATCTGCTTTGTTTGGCCAATGGGAATTGGGAAAACCTGATGCAAGTAGAAGCTTGACAAGGGAGTCATGGATTTCTGCACTGGCTCTTGCGGCCGCCACAAAACACATCGGGGCTAGGTTGCCGGAAAGGTGTAAGAGACACATGGGGGAGAGCTGACCTGTTCCATCTGGATGCATCTAGACCACCCAGAACCAAGTGACCTGTCAACTGACCGGGGGCACATGAGGGAGCCCAGCTCAGATCAACAGAGCCCCCAGCTGACTCATGAGAAATAATAAATGCTTGTTGTTTTAAGTCTCTCAGTTTTGAAATACATGGTATGCAACATTGGTGGCAGTAGAGAGTTGCCACCAATTAAAGCTGTGGGACATATTTGAGCATAAACATATATGATTCCTTTTTGGAGCTTTTTTTTTTTTTTTAAATCAAAAGACTCATAAGCATGAAGGAGAGATTGAGAGAGCTGGCCAGAGAAAAGCGACGACCATTTGCTATAAACTCTTGACAAAAGAGAGATTCTTTTCCAATAAGATTGAAAATACGTGTTTAATTTTCTTTAGCAATTTACAGAGCATATTTAAGCAATAGCAAAAATAAAGGCCACTTGCATCTTTTATATAACTCTTTCATAGAGGCATTGCCTTTCTCTTCTCCTCCGGGGCCTCGGTGTGCTCACAGCAGCAACTCCAAAAGAAGGTTCTTTCCGAGTGTTTTGGAGGTCTGGGGAGGACAGAATCACAGGCAGAGGAAGAAGCCCGTCATCCCTCTGCCTTCCGTACTGCACATCATCACCGAGCTCCACACATTCCCTCTAAGGACGCAGGACCCCAACGGGAAGCCTTGTAGCCATGCACTCTTCCGGTAAGAATGGGCAGCTGAGGCGTGTGCCAGACGGAAGAGAGGCCCACAGATGGGACTAGAACAGAAAAGAGTATGCTCCTGGGAGCTAAGGGAGAGAAAGCAAATTGAAGGTACTTTTCCGCTCCGTGGGCGTGGCGGGCCTGTGGCTGTCCAGAGCACAGAAGCTCTGGGCCACATGAAATGGGAGGGGGGGGAAGGGGGCTGTACCTTTTTTTTTTTTTTCCCAGAGGACATCCCTGTTCTTTTTGATCTTCCTAAACTCACCACTGGGAACAACAGAATACAGGAAGCATCCTAATTCAGTCTTGATCCACTAAATGTCAGTACACAAAATGCACTCGAAAGATTTTCCTTTAAAGTGGTTTTTGTTTCCCATTTTGGAAGAGCAAAAATCATGGCATCTTTCCGTAGCCTGATTATCAATTGGTTTACTCACACACAACTGAGATACGTGGAAATGCTTCTTTTCGAATCTAGCCAAGTATAAATGTATTCAGATATGCCCGCATTTATCTATTTAATGTCCACATACATTTCTTGCAAAATTTGTGTTGTCAGAGAAAACAGGCCCGAGGCCCTGGATAAAAGAGGGGAAGCAAACATGGTGTCAACAGCAGAAACACATTCACTGAATGGCAGACGCAACCGTGTCCTTGAGCGGAGTCTAACGTCTGTGGAATGCTTCCCAGGGACCCAGTCCTGAGGACTGGACCAACACATTACTAGGGCGCCTTAAGGGCCCATCTGCTACTCTTCTCCTTAAGGGCCCATCTGCTACTCTTCTGGGTGTTCGGCTCCCTGGTGACAGTGCCGAGAGACCAGTCTGTCAGTAACTGCACGTGGGGGAGAGACTCCCAGGAGGCCCAGGGGCAGGAATCATTCAAGCCTCGGGAGCTGCCTGGCTGGCCCCTTGCCAATAGCCGGCCACCCTGGGGACCGGCCTGCTGGGAGGTGCCAGGCTCTGGGACACTGCTCGCCCTCTGCTTGCCCCGTGACTTCTCAGGTTTTGTTTGCAGACTGTCCTACCTCCTTGAAAGAGTCATCTTTTATCTCTAACAAGTTGGGGTTTCACTTCTGAGTACTTACATTTATTCGCCTCCCTCCATGTCATGCGGGGTTTATACAAATACGTCATGCCTTCCTTCTTGATCCCTAAACCAGCTCCATTTCCTTCCAGACTCACTGACGTATGAGGTAAACATACTTGTATGAAGGGCAAGGAAAGCTAAAATTTAATAGCCATTCGTAAGCATTCTATTCCTTTCCAGAATTCTGACTCAAATGGTGCTTTAAAGTAAAACTAAATCATGAGTGAAGGATATGATTTTATAAGCGGCTTCTGCAGTCTGACTCGTGGGTGCTGGGGCCTTCAGCTGGTGTTCCTCTAGGTTGGTTATGCTAGCTCAAACACCTCTCTGCTTATTTGATGGGACTAGTTCATCATACATTTGCAAAACCTTCAGCTAATTTTTCACTTGTGAGCTCACCACATCAATTCCAAGCATCTACCCACACTTGCTGATTACCTGTCAAAATGACACTGGTTTTCTATAAACAACAAAACTTCTGTCTTTGTTCAGAGAAAACAAAGGTGAGCTACTTCCAAATGACAGCCTTCAGGCAGTCCCGTATTTGCTGTAATGAATGCACTTCTGTTACTTCTACATACAGGTCCCAAGTGCGGTGCAAGGCTTTTTGGTACGAAATGGAACAAAAAAGGCAGCTTGCTACAGTTTGAGGAATAATGTTCAGTCTTCGATTGAGAATAGAGTTCACTTTTACGATCAAATCAATAAACTTTTAAACATGTTAATAACTGGTTCATTACTGCATGTATGTACTAAAAAAAAAAAAATTCTAACCTAGCTCACAGACCAGGAACGCTGCTGTGCTTCTAGGGTGTGTGATCTTCATTTTTAAAATAACTGTTGCTCATGGACCCAGAAGACATGTAAATTTGCAATATCCATCAGTCACTCCGTCAGAATCATAAAATCCTTCCTATCCCTCTTGCAAATCTCAAAGTAACATCACAGCAGGAAAGTAATCAACCATAATAGTTCTATTTACAATATGCAATTTAACTGCGATGACATACATAAGAATTTCCTTATCACGGAGTTGTTTCCCTGAGACATTTGTGTCTTCCTATCAACGTGAAAAATGGAATCCAAAGGTAAGCATACCGTTAGCAGCACATTGCAATGAAAAAGATTATCCGAAATTCTGTTCATTTCCATCAAATGACTCAATCTGAAAGAACTGAAGGTACATAAAATATACTTATCACATTTAGTTGTTGAACATGAACCATTTCGTGTTTAGATGGAATTTCCCCCCAGAGTCAAGGTCACCATAGGGAAGCACTGAGCTTCCCTTGCTCACAAGCCCTGCATAGCCGCATCTCGCAGTTGTTAATGCGTTGGCTCAGCCTGGTTTTTCTGCACCGCCTCTCCAGCGAGTTTCTGTGTTGATGAATATGCACCATAGAAAAAGTAAAATGTAAGCAATAAAAGTAGCTTGCAAAGAAGTTTTTTCCTGCCTTCAAATCGAAGCTGAAGCCATTCTACAGAAATCCAGCATGTTTGCTGTACACGGTTCCTCACTAGCCCAAAAAAGGAGAAAGAGATGGCGATAAAAATAGCCTGCAATTCAGCAAATCAAATAGAGGGATGCAGATACTATGCGTATTAATACTGATAAAACTGACTAAACAACATTCTTGCCTTCCCACATCTTAAATATGAGTGGCGATTAACTGATGATATTGCTGAGTTGATTGTCATCAACCGGTCCTGTATCTGTTGTTGATTATTAAAATTCAAAGGATTTAATGAGTCAGAGATGGTACCTCTAAGGAGACCTTACCTCCCGATCAGTTCCATCATCTGGGTAGACCGCGTAACAGTGTTTCTTAGTTAGGTTCTGCTTTCAAATGCCCAGAGCGTGCACACTGCCCAGTGTCATAAAGTGTCCACACTAAACTCAAGCAGGCTCTCTCCAGCAAGGTCCTGAAATTCACCCAGGAGCCCTGGGTCTAGTGTCCACGTTACTATTCCCTGGAGGCCTCCAGTGAAATATCACACATCTGGAAGAATACAAGGTTAACAACCAGCAAGCACACGTGCCTGTGGCAGTCACTTCCCTGCAAATGGAACATTCTGCTTTTAAAAAGCAAATTAAGGTTTCAAGTACACATATTCAGACAGAGATAGTAGATCGAAACATCATTAACTGAAGCATTTGTGTGTCCAAAGTGATCTGAAAAGACTGACTCATATTCTGCCTCATACACATATTCAGTGACTGAGAATTCACAGGGATTTCATTGCATAACAAATAATTAACAATTATACAAGAAAAAGAGAAAGAGAAAAAATTTAAAGGCAAGAGGCCTATTACACTCAAGTAACAACTTCTTTGCACTAGAGGGCAGTTTGGGGAGTGAAAACAAGATGATCTTTCATGTTGTCTTGTGAAGGCAGGGGGCTTCTTATCAGGAAGTCAGAAAGTGAGGGCTTTTGAAAGGGCAACATTGCTATGGGGATGAGACTCCGTGCACGAGACGGATCCCTTATCAGTGCCTGACTTTCTCTTAGAGGCCTGCTCTTGAGCTGGGAGAATGTGGATCCAGTGACTGGTCGTCTATGAAGGGAATCAAATAGAACACATTCTTGACTTTGGCAAAAGAATGCATCTGTCAGCATAGAGTTGATAGGCCTAAAGCTGCTGACATCCATTTGTTTATCTTTGTTAATTCATACTGGCTTCTAGCATAATAAATGCCATGTCTATGGTCTAAAAGAAATGGTTTGATGGAAACATTTTGTTCCCTTTCTGGTCAATAAGATCAACTGTATGCATTTGAAAACACCGTCAAATAAATGATTTCTCTCACTCTCTCTCTCTTCTTTTTTTTAACCAAGGTGTAACCTCTGAATAATATTCTTTTCTAAACTTTGTTGACAATATATTATCATTTGAGAAAGAACTTTATTGTTCAAACTTTCACCCCAACAGCTTGGTTTATTTCTAGGTATTGGCTTCTATCACAACTAAAATTTATGCCCTTGTAGGCCTCTGTCTCTTACACAACAAGGAAATGTGCCCATTCCTTAATAGTGCAAGTTCAAATTCAGTTGGGCTAGGAATAAAATTTTACCTGGGTAAATCAACAAAATCATAGCATTTTGATTTTACATGTAAATTTTACATATGAATGGAATTGGTTTGAAAGCTGAAAATGACATTTTTCATTACTGTAATTGCATCTGTTCTTTTAAATTACAGTATATTTACAATCATTAATTTGGCTTAAAGACAAAGATTCATTGGCAATTCTCAGAGGCATTAGTTAAAGGAAGTTTGGATATACTTTAAGGGTTGAACAAACAAACTGTAAAAGTAGTATGGGTTCACATTAAGAGATTTTCTGTACTATACAAAAGGTTATTATGTTTCAACCACTGTAAATATATGAACTAAATCCTGTTCAATCATACTAAAAATATATCAACATAAATAAAGATACCAGAACTCAGTGAGAAGTAAACAAAAAGCATAATTTCAGCTTTCAGATTACTAATTATATAGAATTAAAATGTTCTTTAAGCAGTTAGAAGTGCAGTCTGACTTGGCAATAAGGGCATTTCTAGATATTACACCAGTTATAAACCAGTTGAAGAGACGTTAGCCCAATAAGAATCTAGAAAATTTTCATTATAAAGTCTCCCTACATAGGAACGGAACACTATTTGGCATTCTGATTTCTTGTTTTTTTAGGAATGTCTCAACGAATAAAGAAGGGACTTACATTTTATTATATAACTTGTTTTCATTTTAAATCCCCAAACAATGAAAATTTTAAAACAGTGTAGGTAATTTTAGTGAGAAGGGACTTAGAATGAGGAATATTGCATCTCTTTTATAGATTCTATGAACTCTTCAAAGTGCTCTAAAAACACTATAAGTTTGATTAGCAGCAAAGCATTAGCCTAATCAAAACCTCTCCTCCCCCCCCATATAAATGTATATATACACACATGCTGTACAGCAATAGATTCTATTAGTCTAGCTTACATCCAACAATTTGACAGTTTTTCCCAGAGGCTGTGCAAAGGTTACAAATACTGTCTACTGTCTTCAGACCACTAGCACCCACTGGTGAAGAGAAAACCAATCCTTTCCTTAAAACAACAACAACGACAACAAAATTCAATCACCTATTTTGAATTTCTTTTAAAATAAAAAAAATTGGGGAATACAGTGAATTGTCCAATATATTATTACTCTGGGGCCTGTAATTTTCTCTATCTAAAACTATTTTTATACACCGAAGGCTAGATGCCTTTAAACATAGTTTCTGCAATCCTAAATATAAAACATTCTGTTGAAAAATATGACTTTTTTTTGTTTGTTTTTTTGTTTGTTTTTTTGTTTGTTTGTTTCTTTTTAAACCTGGAGGAAAGTTCTGTGAGGTGCAAGTTTTCTCCCCACAGATGAATTTTGCAGCATTTTCTCCCAGGAGCACACTCAGAGCCCTGTCATCCTGTGTCTACCACATCCTGGGAGCAAAGCCTTCCCACGCTGTTGCCGCCACAGAACCTAGCACAGGACCTCCAGAGGGAGGCCCTGGAGGGGCCAAGGCATCTTGGTCTTTTCTTTTCCATACCCTTCCAGTAGCTCCCAATCCTTGGGCATCTGGTAGAGCTGAAGTCCAGAACTTGAACTTCACTAGGAAAACGAAATCCATTCAAAATGCAGGGTTTTCATCTTTTGCTTGGGTGAGTCTTGGTCCCCCACGGATAGGAATGATATCTAGGAGATTCAGAAGTGGAAAGAGTTCACTATAGTCACATATATTTGACTTCACACATGCATTCACACTTCAAAAGCAGTAGCTCAGGCATGTATGTAAATAAATCCCAGTGAAGAAAAGATGATTCTAAACATAATAGGATGGGACCATTTTTAGAAAGCTACATTTTGCTGAAGTTTGGTGCTAACAGGGTCTTTCTCAAATTATAAACTCTGTTGGAAATGATAACCCTTTATAGAAGAAAAATAAACACCCATTCAAAGTAGCTTGTTGTTTTAAACATCTAATTTACATGTTATCAGTTAATTGGGGGAAAAAGCAATGCAAACTGTAGATTTCTTTTTCTCTTGCAAATTTACTTCTCAACGCAGATTTCATTGTTAAAAATGTTAATTTGTACCCCTAAGTATATAAGGAGGATATGCCTGACGTCTATTCACCCACAGGATTCAAACAGTTTTACTTTCACAAACAACAAAGATAAAATTAAGGCATGCTAGGCTGTCTCCTTCTGGTAAGGAAGCTAAATGTTTATGAATGTAAAATATAATTTAATCATACATCCCTGCAAATGATCAAGAATAGAGCATGCTTTGAGCTGGCCAAGTTTGTTTTGAGCTTGTTTTATTGTCTTTGTACTACTTTCTTCCTCTCAACTCATTCTACCTCCCCTTCCCAGAAGCCCCAAAATGAGGGATTCCCCCATTTTGCTTAGGGCTCCTTGCTGCTATTTCTGTTTCTGTTACTATTTCCTTTTCCTAATGCAGCATTTTATCCCCAGGACAATCTTCCTAAACAACAGTCCAAGCAGTCTCCCCATTATTTAAACCGTTGCAGGAACTGTCCCTGAAGAGAGCTAACGGATAATGACTTTATCCTCTGAAAGCTCCAGAGGCTTTCAGTTTGATGATGGCGTCTCTCTATCCTTAATTCACTCTGGGACCTAAGCTAAAAATGTGCCATGTCTTGGCTTCGGGCTTTAGCTGCTGTCTGGGTGTTTGGTAGATGTGTGTCAGTTCGAACTGACTAAAGTGGTAAACTTCAGTAATACAGAAAGTATGTATGCAGTTCTCTGTGTGACCAAGATCACTAATAACATTTTGGAGTGATGATGACAATGACAATTAAGATGATAACAAAGACATTGACAACCGCAGATCTGGGCAGATGCTGGTGACAGATGCTGGTGACTGGGGGAGTTCAAACCATGGTTCCCATTTCTAACCACAGTGCTAGGGCAGCTTTCTGAACTTGTGTTGCATGTGAAAGATTGAAGAAATACTGGGGTAAACAAGGTTAACAGATTTCTTACAGCATACCTCAGGTTCTGTAATATGGTAATGTCTGTCAACATCCTCTAAAAATGGAAAACTGTACTTTCAGAGTTACCCAAATATATTTGATCACAAAATTTTATTTTTCAGGGAACATCTATTAGCATCTTTGATAATATTGGCTATTCTATGGAACCTATTAGGGAAAATACATTCTTCTGATTCCAAATCCTTGTTCAAGCCCAGTGATATTTAGCATCCTCTATCTTTTGACTATGGAAAAATCATCACTGACTACCTGATTTGATTCATATTTGGAATTATGTATATTTCTAGCTTGTGTACTCCTAGGTGCTTCCAAGTGGAGGCTGACTTACTTCTTGGTAATTAATTTTGAACACCGGTAAACAAGTACTTTAAGCACAACCAAGGGTTATTTTTACTAGTAAACTATGAAGAGTCTTCTCTCAAGATATAGTTTATCATTGTTATAAGAAGATGAAAAGGGAATATCACAGATATAAGAATTTTTTATGAGTGATTCATTTTAATTTGGAGCACTTTAAGAAAATTTTATGTATGTCATATCCAATGTATTTTTCTTGAACTTGATCATTTAAACCATGTTTCCATATTCTATCCACAATTCTGAATATAACTGTAAGTAACTTTTTGTCTTCATTATTAGGCATCTTATTATCTATTCTTTAGAATAAGAAAATTTGCAAGGTCTTCTAATATAGGAATACAGTTTTGGAAGTACAAATAATGTTTGAATTTTTTAAAACTTAGGGACAGAACTGAAAAAGGATAAAAGTAAATTTAAAAATACAACTTAAATTACTTTTTAAGGAAAAATAAGAACTCTTGTAAGAGCTTCCCTACTTTCCTTACACACCTGATTTTTCACTGATACTTAGTGTAGTTTCTGCAAAAATGTGAAGCCATTCATTGCCCAAGATCCTGAGTCTCTGAGAATATGCAAATAAATTATGACAAAAGTGACCTTTGCCCCCACTCCAAGCCTAAGGCACTTAAAATAATAAGGAGCTAAGAGTCAAGAACAGAGACAATCATTTTATCCATGGAAAGCTGGATGTACTCAGCCCAAGAATAGAAAATGAAAATTCCAAGTCTCTCCAGGGAACGTGGGAGAAAAGCAATTATGAAAATGGTGATTTCTATTAACAACATACCTTTGGAAAATGAGAATTATTCATCATTTGGTAGTATTTTGGAAAATATTATCAAGGCAAAAGAGCAAGCAGTTGAATAATTTTATGTGTGATTCATATAAACAACTTGTTGAAATAAGCTAAAAAAAAAAAAAGTTGGAGACTGAACTAACCTCAAAAAAGAATCTAATTTCTATATAATAACCTGACAGGATGCTCCTGAGGCCTCTTTCTCTTACCATGGATGATAATACCTAACACAACTTCTGGAATGATTTAAACAGTGGTCACAAGATAGCTTCAGCAGGGGGAAAGGCAGGCAGTTCCTTCAGGCATTTAAGGTCACTTTGAGAGAACAAACTAAAGCAACATGGAGCCACACAGAATGTGGATGTGGCTGCTTATGATCATTTGAGGACTCGGTTATGAGGGGCTCCTCGGAAAAGTCAAGAGACAATTCATGTGTAGACACCGTCAGTGCCCACATCCCCTCATCCACACCCCTTCACAGCAATCTGGCCTGCTTCCCAGCTGCCGGCCCCTGCATTTCTCTTCCTGAGGCCTTCTCTGGCCCCTGGAATCTGTTCTGTCCCCCCTTACAGAAGGCCAGAAATGCCAGGGAACTAACATTCTCTGGGGACAGGCTGCAACCAATGACCAACAGGAATAGGAGGACAAATACCCCAGCTCCCCTGCCCTTGCGCGGGATGGGTACCTGAGCCACACGCTCGTACTGGTACTGGCTCTCCGAGTTGCTCAGCGGGACCTAGCCCCACTCAGCCACAATGGTTACTGGCTTGAAAATGAAACCTTTATGGGATTAGTTCTTCACTCCCCTACCAGTATTTCCCAGAATTGCCTCTCAAGTAAACTAACCATACTCAAATCTTTGTGGCCAACACTGTGCCCGACAGTAAAATGCAGGAATCAGAACTGGACAGAAGTGATAAAACACTATATTTTTAGAGCACAGATAGTTCTTATGTTAGAAGATAATACACAGCCTACGTAAACGGAGGTTTCTTACTTAGGGTAAACAAATGGCAACACGTAACAACAAGTCCCTTTTCCACAAGCATATCTTAAATTTACCAGAAGTGATTCTTTGTTTAGCTGCATGTCCCCCTACATTCTATACAAATAATGGGGAGATTTCAGTGATGGAAATCTGAGTTTACAGCACTACTAGAATGGAACAAATGCTTAATTAAAACAAAACAAAACAAAAAACCCTAGAAATGCTTTTCCATTTCATTATGTTTCTTATTTTTTCTGGGAGTAAATTATCACTAAGCTACCACCCCTTCTTTTCAACAGAGAAACAGCAGCTGCATCCATACAAAAGATGGGCAACATACATTCTACCCATGGTTGTATCCGTCTAAGCCAAGACATTTTACAAAAGTATTTAAAATAAAAGTTAGAAAAAAAATCCCTGGAATCCAGGATAATCACAACTAACAGCCAATGATCTCAACTGAACTTTCACATTTAAAAGAAAATTCCAGATCTCACCTGTTAGATGTAAAGTTGTAATAACCACTTTCCTCTAGGACTTCTTCAATCACAGTCTGACGAAAAACAAAATTCAGGTTAGTACTGAATTAAAAGCAACAAAATAAACTTGCTCAAAGGCACTGCAAAAACCTCACCTGCATCTGCTCATACGTTATTCCCTCCTCCGAGTCAGAGCTGGTATGTAGACCTGAAATAGATAGGTTATGGGAATATGAGCTTTGGTTCACTTTCTTAGTTGGACTTTGTTGACAATTACAACTCAACTGTAGTGAAAACGGTCAGTTTAGTCATGATGAAGAGGAGTTCTTCTAAGCACATTCCAAATTATCTTGCTTGGAATATTCAAACTCTTTATTTCTCTTCCTTTATTTTTTTAATTTTTTTTTTGTTTCTTTTCCTTTAATAACTGGCTGCTTTTGGAGTGGCCATCACAAAATAATACACAAAGATTTGGGGGCATTTCTTAGGGTATAAATTGGGCAATTAAGTTCGAGAGGCATGTGTGTGTGCGCCCATGCACGTGAACACAAAGGACAGGAGTATTCCCAACACAAATGACCTGATGGGCAAGTGTTCTCACTAAAAAACTCTCCTTAAGCTACAAGCAAAACCAGTAAATGTGTGCTAGAAAAAAAATGAATTCTTAGAGGGAGGCAGAAATAGGGAAAGACAATGAAGACCTGGCCCTTTCGCTGACTGCCTAGAGGGAAATAAAGTGCACTTAAGGCCAGGAGGCGGTACTTTCTTTGATGGGTGTTCTAAGGATGATAGACTAGCGCCTCACCCAACTGAGTGCCCCCCAAAGTAATGTTGGCCAACTTCCACAGTGATCAATCAACACTGGTGTGTGCAGGGAGGCCCAGGAAGCCCTTCCACTTAGGAAAGACAAGAGGGAACTTGAAATGGAGGGGAGGCAGGAGGCTGATGAGTCCTGGCAGTGCCTCTTCGAAGTTCTGGGCCAAGGTGTCCCCCACAGTGCCTGCAGGCTCTGCCGTGAGAGCGTGTGGCCAGCCTGCTGGAGTGGGACTTGACTGCTCCACCCCACGGTGGCCCCTCCAGCTGCCCTGGACCTCTGCCAACTGCCCCTCAGGCCGCTCAGAGATTTCCACCAGAGCTCTTGGTTTCATCAGAATCGCTAGTGGAAGAAGTCTGGCCTACAGACTGACCGGCCCTGGGGGCGATTTTCAAAGTGAAAGACTTTAGACAGCAGTTCATCTTGATCTTACGGGTTTCTCTGGGACTATTTTAAACAAAATTCTGCCTACAGGTTGGCTTTATCCCAGGAGTCTAAGACGTAGGGAAAGTTTGAGAATTAATACTCGAAATGATTTGCCTAAATTGAGGAGTGAGGGGATGGTGAGTCTCCCTTTAAGCCATCATTTTAATCTATGCCACCGAGTGATGTAACTGTAGTTTATGGGGATTTGAAAACTATTTAGGAACTCTGAAACCTCAGAGTAGCTTGAAAACCTCTTCTGAGAGTTCCATTATCATGAGAAGAGTTGCATTATGCTTTTATATGTTTACACTGATCCTCATTATAACCCTATTGTGCAAGTACCACATTTACCCCCATTTTATAGGCAAGGAAACTGGGGTTCAAGAAGTCAAATAATTTGTTCAAGGTCAACTGCTAAATGCTGGAGCTGTGACTCAAGTTTAGGCATCCAGGTTTTGAGAATCTGCATAATCTGCATAATCCCTATGCTACCTAACCTCCCTATGGGAGATTTATGTAAAAAATAAAAACAAATTAACAATGTCAGATGTGGATCCTTCAGGTAAGTTTCAAATGTTCTCCATTTTGAATATCCAAACTCTTCATTTCTGCTTTTTACCTCCCTGGATGCTTTTGGGCATTTGATTTCCCACCATCGGATAAGAAGAAATAAAAGGAAACACAATTCACCCACACAGATTCTGCTGTTTGTTTATGGCATTAATAAATGATCAAGGAAGCTGCCACCACAGGGTATGATAAATCTTGCAGGGAACTTCTATATTCGTACTGTATATCCCTCCCAACTGTTGCCATAGATAATCAAAATAAGCTCTATTTTTCTTTTAAATTGGAGATAATCTTTTCAGGATAGCTGTTGATCCAAACAATGTATTTCTTTGTGAAAGCCAGATTTCCTGTGGCGAAGACCATTACCTGTCGGGTCATCCGGGGACAGGCTGTTTCCACCGGATGAATGATGTAATAAATGGTAATCGGCTGTGAAAAAGTTGGGCTCGATGGGTTCTGGAGATCCCTGAGACAGCTGGAACAGACAAGGCGAAGCCACATGTTACTCCACAGTCAGAGGCAAATGACAGGAGACCTCTTTCCCTATGTCTTGGGATGGAGAATTTAGCGCTTGTGCTTTTCAATCTCTTATAAACAGAGAAAGGCACATTCTCCTTTCAAAAGAACTTCTAAATCAGAGGCAGGCAAATTACAGTGAAAGCAAGGTAGACAATTCCCTGGTCACATGAAAAAATAAAAACATCTCTGCACTTTATGGCTTTATGAGAGCAAGATAAAAATGGATAGAAAAATAATGGCATAGGCTTGGGGACATCAAAATGTTCTTTGTATCAGGCATATGAGGAATAAACTCAATTATTCAGCAGAACGATATGCTTATTAGCCCACATCATCGTTTTTTGTGTATCTCTTTTAAACAATGCCTTCTTGTTTGACAAAGGCAAACAAGTTTCTTAATACATTTTTCTAAATTACCATTGCCTAATTTTAATCTCCAAACATTAATCCCCAACACTCTAAAGGAGAGAGTAATTCACTAAATGACAGACTTAAGGTTCCAATTGTTTGATGCTCTCCCACAAAGCTGAATTTTTTAAGTGGAGTTTTAGGCTATACACATTTTCAACCTTCTCTTTCCTTTAATTCCAACTAGCACTTGGGCTGGTCAAGTTTTCATGCCTATGTTAATATAACATACTTTTAAAATGCCAATTCTTACTAATAAACCAGAATTAATAGATTCCCATACTCTGCTCATGAATTAAAATACGCTATGGTTCAATCACTTGAGAAAACTGGCAATATTCATTAAGATTCAATGTCTACCATATGACCCTATAATCCCACTCTTAGGTATACACACAAGAGAAATGAGGACTTCTGACCCCAAACTGGAGAAAACCCAAATATCTACAGACAGAAGAGTAGATAGATAGATTGTGGTGTGCTTAGCCAATGGGATTCTGCAAAGCACAAAAAACACCAATGTGAATGAATGTTGAGCAAAAGAAGCCAAAAACACCAAAGAAAATATAACATATAACTTCACGTAAGGCATTTTCACAAGCAGACAAAACTAACCAATGGTGATGAAGATTAAGATGATTATGTTGTGGTTATGTGTGATTATGTCTGACCAGAAAAAGGCAGGCAGGAGCCTTCTTCAGGACTGGAAAATGTTCTACCTAGTGAAGTGGGTGGTGGTCATGCAGGTGAGTATGTACGTAGAAGTCCATGGAGCTATACAGTTTCCTCACTGGAGGCATTCTGCATTTTATATCTGAACAAGAGCATTTTCTATAAGCAGTTGACCATTATTCCATCTGTGTACTTTGGACACTACTAATACAAATTATTTCTGTGTTTTCCAGTCTCCATGTTGCCAATGAATACTACACTCTAGGAAAAAACTATGGTTCCAGCCTTTGTTATGCTTGAAAATTTATTTTCCTTTCTTCAGTGACAACTGATAAAACGAATAGCCCATCTGTGAAATGACAAGATCGTAAGATTGCAACACATTGCAGTGCAGGAGGATTTGATAGTCACGCGCCTTAAACATTCTCATCATTTAGGATATAGGATGCCACAGAGGTAGGCCTGAGCACTCTGTATTTCCCACAGCCACACCAGTAGGTTGCTACAACTAAGTTTCTTAGTATGTCTTGTAATGCTGAAAATGATTTCCTGGTATTGCCTTGCAAATGACTTCAGATGGGATCGTTTTTCATGTGGCTGAACATAGGAGTAATTTGGCTGCCTGAAATGCTCATCCTATTTATAGAAAGCTTAGTTAAATCAACTTAATTATTAAGTAAACACCTCAGAATCCTAGCTTGTTCACAGACCGGAGGGTGTTTTAAGCTGCACCGTGAAATGCGTGAATTGTGAGCTGGAGAGGTCAAGATAGCCATTTTACGAAGATAAGGACCAGTCCTTTTCATTGGTTCGAACCTTTAAAAGAGGTTTGAGGATGCTGGTGCCTCTTACATTAACAGTTTCCTTCATCTTAAGACCTGCAAATCCTCAGAGGGATGGGCCCATGGATGAAGCCAAGGACTAAAATTCATTGGTCTTGTGTTTGAATCCCAGGTACATTTATTTTTCTTCCAGAAACTTCCCAGAACTTTCTGCAATTCTGTTTTCTGACATACATATTCTTTCAGCACATCTCTTTTTGCCCCTTACTCTGTGTCATGCCCTAAGCGGGTCTTGCAAAACAGGGATGGAAACCACTGGATCACATATACCAGTGACCTACCCAGCTTATTGGCACCATGCTGGGCACCGGGGAGGACACAGCAATGCCGTGGCTTGCCATTTCCCTGGGAAAATAGGCTAATGTACACAAACAAGAAGGAGAATAAACTATGAAGTGTACAATCAGGTGGGGAGTTCTGAGCTTCCAAAAAGACCAGCATGATTTTCAGAAGCTCTGCAGCAGAAACACTGGAGCCAAGTCTTGAAGGATGGATTTGTGTGGATGCAGGGAAGCGAAGCAGACATTCCAAGTGAGTGGAACTTGGGGGCAAGGCTGGGCACTGCCTACCAGTAGCAAAGTGATGAAAGGGATATGACATAAGTCCTCATTATAGAGGTATGGAGATCTAGGTTGAAGAAAGGAAGGCAAATGCTATTCATTAATTCAGTGGGGATTTTTTTTATTAACACATAATGTATTATTTGCCCCAGGGTACATGTCTGTGATTTATCAGGTCTTACACATTTCACAGCACTCACCATGGCACATACCCTCCCCAGTGTCCATAACCCAGCCACCCTATCCTTACCCCCTACCCCCCAGCCACCCTGTTGGTTTCGTGAGTTTAGGAGTCTCTTATGGTTTGTCTCCTTCCCCATCCCTTCCTGTTTCATTTCTCTCCCCCACCCCCCCATGACCCCCTGCACTGCTTCTCAAGTTCTTCATATCAGAGAGATCATGTGATAATTGTCTTTCTCTGACTGATTTATTTCACTTAGCATAATACCCTCCAGTTCCATCCATGTCGTTGCAAATGGTAAGATTTTGTTTCTCTTGATGGCTGCATAGTACTCCATTGTGTATATATACCACATCTTCTTTATCCATTCATCTGTTGATGGACATCTAGGTTCTTTCCATAGTTTGGCTATTGTGGACATTGCTGCTATAAACATTTGGGTGAATGTGCCCCTTTGGATCACTACATTTGTATCTTCAGGGTAAATACCCAGTAGTGTGATTGCTGGGTCGTAGGGTAGCTCTATTTTCAACTTTTTGAGGAACCTCTATACTGTTTTCCAGAGTGGCTGCACCAGTTTGCATTCCCACCAACAGTGTAGGAGGGTTCCCCTTTCTCCGCATCCTTTCTCCGCATTTCTCCCCTTTCCCCGCATCCAACATCTGTCATTTCCTGACTTAACAATTTTAGCCATTCTGACTGGTGTGAGGTAGTATCTCAATGAGGCTTTGATTTGTATTTCTCTGATGCCGAGTTATGTTGAACACTTTTTCATGTGTCTGTTGGCCATTTGGATGTCCTCTTTGAAGAAATGTCTGTTCACATCTTCTGCCCATTCCTTGATCAGATTATTTGTTCTTTGGGTGTTGAATTTGAGAAATTCTTTATAGATTTTGGATACTAGCCCTTTATCTGATGTGTCATTTGTGGATATCTTCTCCCATTCTGTCAGTTGTCTTTTGGTTTTGTTGACTGTTTCCTTTGCTGTGCAAAAGCTTTTGATCTTGATGAAGTCCCAATAGTTCATTATTGCCCTTGCTTCCCTTGCCTTTGGAGATGTTTCTAGGAAGAAGTTGCTGCGGCTAAGGTCAAAGAGATTGCTGCCTGTGTTCTCCTCCAGGATTTTGATGGAGTCCTGATTCACATTGAGGTCTTTGATTCATTTTGAGTCTATTTTTGTGTGTGGTGTAAGGAAATGGCCCAGTTTCATTCTTCTGCATGTGGCTGTCCAGTTTTCCCAACACCATTTGTTGAAGAGACTGTCTTTTTTCCATTGGATATTCTTTCCTGCCTTGTCGAAGATCAATTGACCATAGAGTTGGGGGTCCATTTCTGGGCTCTCTATTCTGTTTCATTGCTCTATTTCAGTGGGGATTTTTTTTTTTTTTTAACCAACAATGAAAACAACCAATGGTGGCCAAAAGTTGTACTCTCAGAGCTTACTTCCTCATTAGGGAGGAAATAGCTATGAAATATCCATCTGAATATATGTGAAATTACAACTGTGCTGAATGCATTGAAGGACAGGCCTGTGGTTCTAGGAGGTAATGGGCAGGTTTAACTTAGATAGGAAGGGCTTTCCTCAAAAAATAACATGTTGAGAACTGAAAGAATGAGAAAGAATGAGTCAAGGATACAGAGGGAAAATCTGGAAAGGCAGGAACACAAGCATTTGCAAAGACTCTGGAGGAGGCTGCATGGTGGACAGATGGTACCTGTGGCTGGTATGAGACCTTGAAGAACAAGAGAGGCATGAGATGAGGACAGGCAGGTGCGCAGGGCTTGAACCAAACGGGACCCAGAATACTGTGGGTATGATTTGGCAGTTTCTACTTAGAGCTCCTGAACAGCTTTCTGTGTGTCTGTGTGGGTGGGGGTATGTATGACACAGTCAGATTTCTGTTTTGAAACCATCATTCTGGTGCAATGTGCACAACAATCTGCACGGGGCTGGGGAAGTCCGGGTGGATGCAGACCACAGGAGGCTCCTGCAAATAATGTGGGCCTAGAACGCTGGGTGCCAGGATTTATGTGGTGAGGCAAGAAATTGAAGGCCTATAAGGTTTTTTGGTATGCTTTAAAAAAAAAAGAAAGAAAAAAAGAAAGAAAAGCCAGTATTTAGAAGCTCGGTCCAGCAAGATGGATTGGAGAACAGGGAAGTCAGCAAAGAAGCTGTGACACTAATGCCCCAGAGAAGCGCTAAGACCTTGAAGCAGGTGGTGGCCAAGATGAAGATCGAATACCCTCCCCTAATAACACCAGTAGCTCTTACAGCCACTTATTGAGTACGAGTACTTAAACATTCCAGACACATTGGATGTTCTATCTGGTTCCTACAGCTACTTCTAAGGTAAGCATTATCTTGGGTTTACAGACGGGGACCCTGAAATGGAATTTGCTCAAGGATCATAGCTAGTAAATGGCAGAACCAGGGCTATAACCCACGGCTTTAACATCAAAGGGCAAGCAAAACCGCCTATGCAAAGACGCGCAGCTATTAATGACTTACGGGACAAAAGAAATAACGGGGAGCAGCTGAATGTGACTGCAAGGTGTAAAGACTGAGCAGCAGGAAAACGTGCCTCCCGTGATAGCGATGCAGACGTAGGAAGGAGGAAGAAGGTGGTGAGTCCCATCCTGGACACACCAGACAGGCAAGAAAAGGTTCACCCCATAGGGGGGACTATGGGTGCTACCACAGAATGGTTCAGAGCAGCAGCCCCTATGGCGGCCAGAGGCCGCGAGGTGGTCTAGCAGGCCAGGGCCAGTGCCGTGTGGGCCCTCTCTTGCCTCTCAAACATTCATCCTAGAGGGATACTCCCATCTTTGGCATATATGTTCTATTTGGAAGAATGCTTAAGACCCCCTTTCTGAACATAAAAGGGTTCTCCTGCTCTGAATAAACATCTGCAGTTCTAAAGAGCCAATGATCATATATACTTTTGAACTGAAGCCAAGCAAATATTAAAGAGAGCAGACTGTACCACTGTTAATACCCCCTTCCCCAAAACTCACTCACCGATTTTGAGCAAGTTTTGAGCAATTTTAGCACTTCATTGTTCAATTGAGATTCTAGTACTTTTTAGGCCAAACCTAAATGAGAAACAACTGTGATCCTCATTAAATTCCCCGAACTGTATCTTCTCTTCCATATCATAAAATAAGGTTATCTTTGCTGCAGAACAACTGCACCAATAATTTGGAATCTAATCAGCTGAGGTAGGAAAGAAATGAAACAGCAGAAATGAAATTGGGAGCCAGAAGGGAGAACGTTTTTAACGTGCCCCATCACTCGGCACTCACCAGTCCTCTGATCTTTTCCCTTCAGATTTTCTTGTCTCTTTGGCTGAGTATAACATGTTAAGACATAATATGTTGTCTTATTTTTCATCTTTTCTAACCTACAGCTCCTTTTGTTCTCTTTTATTAGGTTTTATAGGCCACTTTGTTAACAGACATGTCTAGTATTTATACTCACTTTTCTCTGATAGGGAAGCAACCACACACACACACACACACACACACACACACACACACGCACGGGCGCTTTCACAGGGATGGTCCGTCGTCCGTGTCCATGGGATGCACTTGGCATCCCAGCCCTCAGCCCTGCTTCCCCCAGAAGTGGCCTTGCTGCCACGCTGTTTACATTTCCACCAAAGATCGTGTTTCTAACAAAGCGTTCCAGAACTCAACAAAGGCTGGCAAACCACTGTCCTGTGCTATTTCCAACCATGAGCTTCTCCTCCTAGAACCTCCACTCAGACACTGAAGGTGGTATCCAGGGAGAAGACGAACAGGGGCCTGACCCTGCTGGGCGGGAAAGCCCTGCTCTAGGAGCTTCTCCACTCGGTCCAAACAGGTTGGCGCTGGGCACTGCCGATTTATGCTGCCTCCACGGGGCCCTGACAAGGGCTAGGCAAATCTAAGGCATAATTATTATGTGAATCAAGAGACATTAATTAAAGTATGAGGAGAGGAGCAATCTAACTGGAAAAGAGCCAGAAACCTGGAGTTAGGAATTAAAGAGACTGCCAGCTCCTTAAACAGGTAGGCTTGACCTTGCTGATCTGAGTTGAAGTACAGATTAGGCACCAAAGAGAAGTGCTCGCCTTTCCTTGCAGTTTCTTTATTTAAGAACAGGGGTCATTTTTCCTGTACAATTCCCCAGTCTGGATTTCCTGCTTTTCCCCATGGTGTCATTTCACATGTTCTCTCATCCCCTGTATCTGTTCCAGGTGCATAGCTCGAGGTAGAGCAGGGGTTGGTAAACCTCTTCGGTAAAGGGTCAGATAGGAAACATTGACAGATTTACAGGTCGTGTAGTCTGTGTCACAGTCGATCAACTGTGCCTCTGTGGTGAATATGACCACAGACAATATGTGAAGGAAGGCGTGTGGTCGTGTTCCAGTAACTTCATTTCCAAAAACCGTATTTAGAGGCTTCCTCAGATGCAGATCAAGCCTTTAGCAAATATACTACATAGATGGTACTGCACGTCCATCAGGAGGCGTATAACGGCTGGTTGCCCCTCTTTGTCGTGACATTAACAACCCATTGGGGATGAGGTCTACTTCCGTTATTCCATTAGAGGCTGCAGAATGGCGACGTTTGTTTATTCCTCCGGTTCTTATTAGCCGAAGGGCTACTTTAATGAGAAACTTCCCCCTCATCAATTTAGTTACCTTGGGATAGAATTCATAAGGCAAAGGCACAATAAATGTTTGATCCATTCCTTTTGTAAATAATTTTCAAAAAAATGCGTTGGTTACTTAGCATCCTCCAAAGGAAGCCAATGAGGGATTTTTCTTTTTCTGTCACGAACCCTTAGATATAAACTTTAGTTAATGCTTTCAATCCATTGCAGTCATAATTTTTATTGATGCTCTAATTATCCAATAGGTAGCCAGTGGGAGCCTCTTTAAGTTGGCTCCTGAGTCCTTTTGACACATCCTCAGTAATCCTTGATGGCATCCTCACTGTAGGATCTATTATGTCAAGACATTTCACCTAATTTAGTCCCTCCTCTCTAGCGGCAGTCAGCGGTATCTCTGAGAAGCCACAAGTGCCAAGGGAGCTCACTGCTGCTTGCTCAGTTTTGAGGCGACGTAGTGAAAATATTAGGAAATACGTGTATTTTTTAAAAGATTTATCACGAACTCATACTCATTCATATTGGCATCTCCAGTTCGAATTTGAATTAATATATTCCATGCCGTTTCTGTTTCTCCTTTCTCCCATACTGAAAATCCTAGTTTCCCAAAACACTACACAATTACTCGCATGTTTTATTCCCCTCACAATTTTTAGCCAAGGTTGAGCACATTGGACCGAAGATCAGCTTTGGTAAGTCATAAATAAGAGCTTAGTTTCTTAGGAAACGGCTTGTCTATTCTTTCGCTCCTCTATATATCCTGCTGGGTTTTAGGCCATTCATCTGAAGGCACAATCATCCCATAATGATTCCTCAAACTCGAGACATGGACTCCCTGGATTTCAGGACAAGTGTCAGAGGGGAAGGTGGAAATCAAATGCATTTTATGAACTATCACTGCTTGCTTCTTCCACGGCCCTGGGGTAGGTGACTTTATTAGTCAAAGGCTAACTGGCCACTCCACTAAGATTATACAGGGGATGAAAAATCCGTTTCTGAACAAAAATTGTCACGAGCAAAAGGTTAGACCAGAAAGGGAGAGAAACAGAAGCCAGAGACTCTCCTCATTTGTGTTTAGATGAGGGCAGCAGGCTTCTTTTTCTATCCATATAAAAATACATAAATATGGTATATGTCAATATATGTCATACGATATGTTATTACATCAATAAAGAATAGAACCCTTATAGACTATATTATACAGAATATATTTATCAACATAGAATGTATTCTATATTGGACGATCATACATTGAATTCTATCGTGTGCCAGGCACTGTGCAAGACTGTAGGTAGTGAAAGATGAATATAACACTCTCCCTGCCTTTGGGGGAAACAGAAATGTAAGCTAGATAAAAAGCTATTTAAAACACAACATGGGGGGGCGCCTGGGTGGCTCAGTGGTTAAAGCCTCTGCCTTCAGCTCGGGTCATGATCTCGGAGTCCTGGGATCGAGCCCCGCATCGGGCTCTCTGCTCGGCGGGGAGCCTGCTTCCCCCTCTCTCTCTGCCTGCCTCTCTGCCTACTTGTGATCTCTCTCTCTCTGTCAAATAAATAAATAAAATCTTAAAAAAAAAAAAAAAAACACAACATGGGGCGCCTGGGTGGCTCAGTCATTAAGCGTCTGCCTTCGGCTCAGGTCATGATCCCAGGGTCCCGGGATCAAGCCCCACACCGGGCTCCTTGTTTGGCAGGAAGCCTGCTTCTCCTGCTACCATTCCCTCTGCTTGTGTTCCCTCTCTTGCTGTGATTCTCTCTGTCAAATAAATAAAATCTTTAAAACAAACAAACAAACAAACAAAA
>CM053603.1:62467294-62483523 GCA_028646535.1 Procyon lotor | reverse complement strand
ATAGGAGAATTTAAACTGCCTCTAAACGTCACTGAAAAGAAGGCTAAGTCTATGCCCCCTTGAGTTCCCTCACCCAGGCTCCCTGAATGCCCTCTACCACACCTCATTAATCCCTTTTCACTCCCCTGACCAAGGACAAAAGGTAAGTGCTCTGAGAGGTGCCACGACTGTATAGGGAAAGCCAACAAGGCAGGTGGGGCCATTTTAACGAAAGAGAATCTTTTTTCTATCAGGAGAGACAAGAAACACAGCAAGGAAGGGATGCAAACCAGTAAACCTTAGCAACAAAAGAGCAAGTGATTTGCTTTAAGGACGTGCACGGGTGGAAAATCACAGCATCAGGGGAAGAGTTGGAGGCATTTCCGTGCACCAGACAGCCTGCTGCGGGCACTTTCATCTCTTAAAGCTGGGATTTCTGTTAAAATAAATTTGTGTATGAACTAGGTTTTTCTGCATATCATTTTAATAATATTAAAACCTAGCAACATGTAATATTTTCATGGGAGATTTGAGCCTCTGTCTTCCTAAAATATATTTATGGGTACTCATGGTACAATATGTAAATATCATAAAACAAATATCTGCAGTCTCATCCACTTCTGTTTTGAGCTCCTCGAGCTTTGTTTCTTGGCCTGATTTGCCAACGCAACCCGTGAAAGGAATTGTGCTCTTTCATCTCTGATGAGGTAGGTTTTCTGTTTTGTTTACCTGCCACTGTATCTCTTTTCCCATCTCCTGTTTGTGTAGGTGCAGACACATGGAGGGAAGGCAACAGAACAAACACACTGTTTGCATTTCTTATCAAAGAGTCCATCATACTGCCTGAATAAGGAGTATGTTTATGCTTAAGACTGGATCCATGAAAGGAGAAACTTTAAAGAAAAAGTTCATTGGCCACGTGCCTGTTTCAAAGTTTAAGAGGATGATAGATAGATAGATAGATAGATAGATAGATAGATAGATAAATTAAAATGGGAGCAGGCCCAAACTACTTGGGCCTCAAGTCTTTCCAGGACAGGAGAAGGGGAGTTTGTGACCCCCCAAGGGTTGTATGGAAATGGCTGCCAGCCGGGACAAAGGGGTTTCCTGTCATCACGTTGTGCTAATTAAAAAATAAATAATTTCTCTTCTGTCTGGTTGACATATTAACTTCTTTGTGACTTAGTCTTTGTGTTTGTGAATAGAAATATTTACTAACACCCCAGGTCTAGGAGATTATAGGATGTTGAAGGTGGAGAGAAGCTTAGAAATACAGTTGGCATAGAACAACATAGGTTTGAATCGCATGGGTCCACTTATATGTGGGTTTCTTACAGTACAGTACTGTAAATGTATTCTCTCCTCCTTACAATTTTCTTACTATTTCTTATTTCTAGCTCCCTTTATTTTAAGAATACAGTATATGATATATAACATACAAAATGTGGGTCAGTACCCTCGTTATGCTATTGGCAAGACTTCTGGTCAATAGTAAGCCGTTAGATAAGGTTTTAGGGAGTCAAAAGTTATACACGGATTTTCAGAGCACCTGGTCGGCTCAGTTGGTAAAACGTCTGACTCTGGGTTGTGGCTCAGGTCGTGATCTTATGGGTCATGAGATCAAGCCCGGAGGCTAGCTCGGCACTCAGCGGGGAATCTGCTTGAGATTCTCTCTCCCTCTGCTCCTCCCTCAACTTGCACATGCTAACGCTCTCTCTCTTTCTCTCTAAAATGAATAAATAAATATTAAAAAAAAAAAAAAAAGATTTTCAGCTGTACAGGACCAGAGGATCAGTGCCCAATCCCCATGTTGTTCAATGGTCAACAGTGGTTGATCCCGCCCTCACAGGGAATCAAATTCACAGCTTCAGATGGTTAAACGACTTGTCCAGAGTGGCACAGCTCAATTTAGAGTCTTGTTGGAGTTCTAATAAAATATTGGAATAGAATTCTCTTTAAAAAGGCTAAAATATATTTTTTAATTAAAGATATTTAATAACATTTATTCTCAGGAAAACATGCAATCATACTGAAAGCACTTTCTAGTAATCTTCTGAGATGATGGCCACAGAAGTAAAGGTGGGAAAATCCGAGGCAAAGATATCCTCAATTTCATATCAGAAGCAGGGCTATGGTCTGAATGTTCGCATCCCCTTAAATTCCTATGCTGAAACCTCACCCCCCAGGTGATTGTACTGGGAGGCAGGGTCATTGCAAGGTAATTGGGCCATAGGACAGAGCCCTCATGGAAGTGCTCTTACAAAAAATGCTCTTATGAAGTGGCCCCAGACAGTTTCCTGGCCTCCTTTGCCAAGTGGGGACAGTCACAGGTTTATAACCGGGAAGAAGGCTTGTACCAAACCTGACCGTGCTGGCACCCTGATTTGGGACTTCAAGCGTCCAGAACTGTGAGCAATCTCTGTGGTTTATAAACTTCCCAGTTTATGGTGGTGGTGTTTTTTTTTTTTTTTATAGTAGCTTGAAAGGACTAAAACAGACAACATCCTGTAATAGAGGATAGAGTTTAAAGTACAAAGCAGAGAAGGTATAAAATTTAGCTCTCTGATGTGTTTTTGTTAGCCAGAGAAGAACTCCTAGGTGTGGAATACTGTACCTTTTTAATTTCAGATTTCAAATTGCAAGGGTTACTCTGCTGGCTGAAAAGCGATTTCTTGAATCTCTCTATAACCCTTCTTTTCAAATTGTGGTGCAAAGCTGGAGGAAGCTGCATAAAATGAGAAAACAATTATTATAAGCAAATTATTAACACTGCACAGATGACTCCCAGGAAATATTCACTGAGGGTCAGTGTAACAATATTAATTCAATGGGAGTAAATAAGAATATGAATTCTACTTCAAATAGCATGATGACGTGTGGTAAATTTTATTCCATAATCCAGAAGGAAATATATTACTCTTCTCTCTCTCAAAAGGCTGCTTCCATTGATCCTATTATCCTTCCATTTTATTGGCATTATTTTTCATATAACAACAAAATTGCCCATATAAATTGAATTTGGTAAAGAAGAATGCATTCTAGCAGATGTTTAGGTGCTTACGTCATGCCCAGAATTGTGCTAAACACTGGAAGCAAGGCCCTTGACCTGACAGATCTGATACTTTAGAACAGGAAGTACGTATCTGCATTACTACATAGTCAGGTGTCTATGTGTGAATGATCCTGAATATTCACATGGAGAGAGATCAGACTGTAGGGACCAATTTTGTCAAGAAGAAAAGAAGGAATGAGTATACATTGGGTCTGGGCCAGGATGAGTTGGATTTAATAACTTAGCAGGAAGTCAGTTAAAAATCTTAGAAAATATGGTGATTAGATTAAACCAGGAATTTCAAAAAATTGATTTTGTAGTGCTTTGCAGTTAAATTCATACAAGGAAACCAAAGATCCCGAAAAGCACAGAGGGATGAAGTAAAGTTTGGGAGAAGGATAAGAGAGCAGAGAAATAGGGTCAGAATGATAAGGGGATTCAGAGGGCAAATAATGTCTGGTTTGTTTAAAATATGGAGAAGACCTGGAGGGAGAAGAAAAAGAATCATTAAGAACAAAGATGGTTGGGGCGCCTGGGTGGCTCAGTGGGTTAAAGCCTCTGCCTTCGGCCCAGGTCATGATCTCAGGGTCCTGGGATTGAGCCCCGCATAGAGGCTCTCTGCTCAGCAGGGAGCCTGCTTCTCCCTCCCTCTCTGCCTGCCTCTCTGCCTACTTGTGATCTCTCTCTTCTCTGTCAAATAAATAAATAAAATCTTCAAAAAAAAAAAAAGAACAAAGATGGTTAAGTGGGAAGGAAAACATGGTAGTAGGCGCTCTTACGAGTTAAAGCAAAACCAAATAAATCAAACAAATTAAAAAAAACAAAAAAACAAGAATATAACTCAAAGTTTACATCAAAAGAAAGAGCAATGTGGTAGTGACAATTATTTGCCCACCCCCACTCCATTTTTCTATACTCTCTTATGGTTTAGGTTTGGTGCCTGTGACTACTTTGGGCCAATGAAAATGATATGTGTCGTTCTGAGGATGAGGAAATGCAAAGCCAGTATGTTTCCTCCATCCCTGTCTGCCCTGGGCAAGGAGCTTGGATTCCACTCATTCCAGATGGCACAGCTACAAGATGGAGGAAAGCCCCCTGACCTAACTTTAGCTAAGTGAGACATAAACCTCTATTGTGTCAAGCAAAGAGATTTCAGGGCCTATCTGTTAGTATAATATAACTTACCATATCCTGGCTAATACAAGAAATGTCTATTCATTCAAGTTTCATGAAGCAGTGGAATGTATAAAAGGTACTAGAGAAATGTATAGGGTCAATGGGGGCTCACAACTGTTGGTTTTATAGCCAAAGAAAAACTGTTCATCAGTCTAAACATGGGACACCTGGGTGGCTCAGTCATTAAGCGTCTTCCTTCGGCTCAGGTTGTGATCCCAGGGTCCTGGGATTGAGCCCCACATCAGGTTCCCTGCTCAGCGGGAAGCCTGTTCCGCCCTCTTCCACTCCCCTTGCTTGTGTTCCCTCTCTCACTATCTCTCTGTCAAAATCTTTAAAAAAAAAAAAAACACAATAGAATATGGGACCCATTAATAAGCACTGAAATGCTATAAACAGAAAACAACATAACTGAAATATGCTTTAACGATGCATCTATAATCCTAGTCAGTCCTTTGAGTTTGAGTCAAAGAAGATTTAATTACAGAGGAACCAAGACTCTACCAGAGGGTCTGAAGCCCTTTATTATACTCTGAAAGGTTCTGTAAGTTGACAGCACTGAATCTCTATTGAGCTCTTTTTATGTCAACAGTACAGCATTCTTGTACCTTGCTCCGGATGTAATCACTCTCCCTATCCCCAGCAAATAGCCATAATTATTGCTGTCCTTTTACATGGAATGAAAAGAGAAATGAAGAAATGTGGAGTGAGAGAGGGAGAGAAACAGAGGGAGACAGAGAGAGATTTCTTGGCATTAATGAGCAAATAGTCGGAAGACAGATAAGAAGGAAAATGAGTATATGTGATATATGCGTGCATGAGAGATTAGCAAAAGTGGAATGAGGTGAACTTAAGGGGAGGACCAGACAATGAAGAGAAGGGTTATTTGCACACTTTCCTAGAAAGGGAATTGGTTAGAGAGAAGGGATGGGAGAAGCACCTGGAGATACCTTTTGGGATTTAGGACTTCCCTCCTGTTACACACTGGAAGTTGCCACTTCCCAAAATCAAACACCAGAGGGCAGTGTTGGCCCAGGACCGTCTAGTTGTTGCCTTGCATGATTCTAATTGCCAAAGAGAAAGGCAGAAGCAAGCGTTCTGATACCCCTAATTATCTGCACAGCAAACTTTGAAGGTGTGATGACCAGTGAGTCTTCAGTTTCCTTCAGAAGAGACTGACCCACTGGCAGCTATCAGTATCAGATCACTAATTCAAATATTCTTAAAATCCTTGCTATTCATTTAACTTGATAAACCTCTCTTTAACTTAGAATTGCTTTTATTACTCTTGATTACTTGAATTAATTCTCATAAAAGCTTTCTTGAATAAGTTAACAGTAAACTGAAGATTCATACACAGGGCAGTATCAGAAAGCTATTTTATCTTACTGGAAAAATTGCCACTATAGACAGCACCCATCTTTAAAATTTTCATGGAAGAATTAAAAATTTTACACAGAATGATGACTCATGCATGGTTCAATTGCAGAAGATGTAAGTATGTTACTATATTATATCTAAGGACAATAATACTAATAATAGAATATTAGTACCTGTGATTTGTATGTACCAGTTACTATGATTACTCCTTTATGTGTATTATGTCACTTTTCTCCCCACAATAAACTTATAAAGCAGGTACTGTTTTATAGGTAAGGAAATCAGAGCTTAAAGACATTATGTAATATGCAAAGATATTTTCTGAGATAGTGTGTCTTTTAACACAACTATTATCCTAGAGCAAACACACCACCATAGCATTACTATCACTTAACACTTTATAAATATTTCACACAATTTATTTTCTTTAACACAATAGTCTCATAAGCTACCCAAATATTAACAATAGAGAAACTGATTCTAGTAAAGGCAAGTCTCTCACCACCCATCTAAGAGCTTATTTTTTGTTTGTTTTTACTACACCAAAGTCACAACAGAAAAAAATGAAATCTGACCTCTATGTTCTATACTAGAGTTTCTTGAACTTGCATTATGTATGGATACTTTCTAAAGACACACTCTCTAGTATCTCCAAAAATATGTCAGCGGACCATCAGTAGTTGAGAGGATGCCATTTGAAGTGACTTAAATCATATCTTACTACAAAAACAAATTATTTCGAAGTGACTTAAATCATATCTTACTACAAAAACAAATTATTTTGATATATTGCTGCTTAAGAGATTTCTCTAAATGCTAAAAAAATACTCAAAGATTATTATCAAAATAAATACACAAAATGTAAGCTTTCTTTTAGAATTTGCAAACCCCGAAAACACGACTGCACTTAGATACATCGCTTTACCCTCAATTCTATTTCGTCTATCCCCCTTGCCATTAGGAGCCAGGAGACCCAGCTAAGAGAAAGTAAGGATGGTTCTAATTTCATCTATCACTACTGCTGAAAAAATCAGTATGTTTCACTGATGACAGTAGGTAACAACTGCACTGGAGGGACAGCACAATGCTGTTCCCAGCCACATTTTTTGGTTTTGTTGGCAACAGCTGAGATTGTTAAGACGGCAGTCCAAAGGAGATCTATGTAAACTCCCTATCTGTTCTCTAGGAGACAGCTGCTTAATTTTTAAAAGTTGCCATATGCTGATTTTCAAAGCATTTCTTTAACAAAGCAATCAAATCCTAAGTACAGAATTAAATCCAGAGCTTCGGTTGGCTGCATGGGTCTTACCTAAGCAATCATACACGAAGACATAGACTAAAAGGTAACATACGTATACGTTGGTCACCTTATGTGACCAAAGATCGATTTTGGTTTCTAGCAATGGAAATGAACCACTGATTTCATTCTCAGCTGGCTGTCCGAAGATTACAAGCTCAGTTTTGATAAAAACAGATGTCAAATCAATGAAGACAGCGTAAGGATTTTAACATCCTGCCTTTTAAAATAGTTGCTTTTAGATGATTTCCAAGATCTGTCTCCATGGAAACTGGATGGGAAAGGCCACCACCGGCCAAAAGTAAGCAGTTTCCTCTGTAAGGTTATCTGCGGTTGTTAGGAGGGATCTGGCCCCGCGAGTCAGGGCAGTTATCACAGAAGAAGTCTGCAAGGAAGTCTGACTTGGAAATAAACAAGCAGACAAGAAGAGTTGTTTGTGCATGTTTGTTTATCAATCCAGGTTTACTTTCAGCAGTTTCCTTTGTAATTAGCAGACACAGAAAACTGATCTTGGTCTTTAACCTATAGCAAATATGATAGTCTAATGTTTAGACCTGTTTTTATCTCCTTTATTTGAAAGGCATTGACTTGGGTTAGCATTTAATTTAAAGTTCCCCAAAGGGGAAACATTCCTTACTATTTGCAATGTCATAAACTTTCAAGTATTTTGGAAATACATTTTGAAAACCACAATGGTTACAGCTGAGCTTGTAGCAAGGAATGCCATCTTGCCAAAAAAAATGAAATCATTTGTTATGCTGGTAGTGTGAGAGCATAATAATAAGATATTTATAATCATTTCATTCTTGCTTTAACATACTTTGAAATCCAATAAAGAAATGGAATATATCCATTAAAACGTTTTTTATTATATAAAAATTAGCAAGACAGGCATATGGAAACTATATTTAAATTTCAAAGCCTATTTTCTCTCAATTTAGTAGTTAAGCATTGAGTAACCAATAAGCTATTTAAAGCTATTTCCATAACACTAAAGTTAAGAATGCTTCCCCATATTTCTACATCAGCATTTAAATGGAAATGCATTTTTGAATATAATATCTTTACTCAATAGAGGTATAGCAGATTATGTTTTGATTTATTAACCAATTTTCCACATCCCCCTCATGTTGTCGTGGACCCCTACACCCTCTTTCATTTAATCAGGTAGACAGTTCTGTGGGATTGCCTAGGAGAAAGGCTGACAGCAGAAAATGGAGGGGAAAGTAATCAATTCCAGACTCTTGAGTCTCAAAAGGTTAGCCTTCAGAGTGATTGAAAAGAATGCCGGATTCAGGGGGAAATGTGAGGGATAAGAGCCAGGCTGGGGAGAAGCCAAAGAGAAAGCAGTGAGAACTCCGAGGTGAGTAGGTGTCACAGGAGGGAGCGCCTTGCCTAGCTCCTCAAGCTAAGCGTGCCAGCCGCCCACGAGTTGCCTCTAAGCTCCAAATGCACCCTTCAGTGCCCTGCACTTGACACTGGAGTTTCTCCCTTGCCACAGGGTTCAGCTCCATTAGGAGAGAGCAACGGAAAGACGCGGGAGGATGGTGCTTGCTTTTCTGGTTCCCGTAATGCTCCCGCCTCGCCTCAGTCCTGCAGCCCTGAGAGGTCAGTGGGAATGGGAACCCCCAAGCAGGGCCCACTCCCAGGCGACTTCAATGGCACCAATCTTGCAGGCAGCTGCCCAGAATGTTCCATAGAGCAGCACCTACCAGTGGAGAGCCTCCTCTGGTCCCAGAGAGGGCATTTCCCAGTCCAAGCCTCATGTGCTGATTTCCAGCAAGTTCCACAGCAAGACACCTCACCATAGATGACTTGCCCCAATCCCCCAGGGGAAGACTTCCTTGCAAGTTTCTCTAGTACAGCACCTCAGTGGATTTCTCAGATCTTTCCAATAAAGTCTGGACCTCAGCCCAGGATGGGGTTGTCCTCTATTTTGTGCCTTTCTTGAATGTTCTGCACCAGACTTTTAAGAAGTGACTTCCTTGTCTGCTCTTCCTATATTCTTTAGATTTTCTTTTCCCCTCCTTTTTAAATAATACCCTGATATTATTAATAATTTTTAAACAATTCTTTATATTAAATCTTCCCTGTTGAAATTACCGTGTGGTTTCTGTCTCCAAACTGGACACTCACTGATACAGAGTGGTCCCAGGAAGGTCCCAGAAGAAGGACCCATACAGATGGGATTTGGGAATTGGTTTGATGGTGCCCCTGGAAGTGAGCCCAGTGCTGAACTTTGCCATAGGACCTAGAATGTGGGTAGTATCAGGTGTCACCGTGATAACCAACTGAACCAAGTGCCTTAGAAGTTCACGTGGCTGCCGCACTTGGCTGCTAGGCAGTATGAAGACTACAAGGACTGAGTTAAGGGATGCATTCTTCAAAGTGCATCCAATCATTTAGAAAAAAAAAATGACAAGCTTGGGTCCTTTAACTCTCATTTCAAGTCAGAGGCTAAGACCCAGAGAGATTCCATGATAGCCTTAAATGGACCTACTATTTCTTGCTACCACAGCACTGATATGGCTGATAATCAAATACAAATTTAATTGGGCAGGTTGCTAAATTACAATGTCAGTTAAATGCACACTGTGCCAAGTTTCTCACGTGAAAGGAAAGAGAATGGGATCCTAAAACTTGAAATAGGGACATTTTGCTGGATCCAGACAAAAGTGACAATCTTGAAATTCAAGTCACTCGGAGTTATCATTGCCAGCAGAGATAGCTTGTCACTCTGTGTCTGAGACATAGAGCCTTCTTTTGCTTGGAAACTTTACTCCAACCACATCTGGGACAGATGAGGAATGAAAACTTAAAAAGGAATGCTTATTCCTCATAAGGACCCCAACAATGAGGCTTAAGTCCATTACTATGACTCAATATGATTCTGGGGAACTGGTAGGAAGAAACAGCTTACCTATCAAAAGAATCGCAAGATTTTGCTATTATATATCAGCAGCAACCCAGAGAACATGGATAGTAGACTCTCAGGGTTTTACACCAAGAGGGATGAAATGCAGCACTAGATCACGCTGAATTCATTCATCTGGCTGCTCTTACTATAGAGTTCAGATTTCACGTATTAGTCGTGCAGCTGAAGAGAACTGCTTAGCTGGTTGGTGTACTACAACCTGAACTCAATGGTGGCCTACATTTAATAGGGATAAATGCCAGAGCTTCCCTGGTATGTGGAGGAGGGAATTCAAAGGCCTGGAGACAGGAATATTGGGGTAGATTTACCATGAGGGACCCGCACACTCACTCCCCAATTACGTTCCGCAAGAACATTCAGAAACCACTCCTGCCATTAAGACGTTGAGAAATACATTAGAGAGGGGAGCACAGCATCCTTCAAAACTACCGTGGTTGCTTTCCCTTGTAGGCCCGGTACGACACTGAAACTAAATGATTCCGATGAGGATGATGTGATCCCTGAGGAGCAAAAGCCAAATGACAGCAGATAACCACCAGTGACAAACTGGGAGCATTTACCATAAAGGGTGAGAGAGATGTACTGTTAATTAGGATGCCTTGGCCCACAGAGGTCTTTGGTGGTGGTTAACTGACCAGGGTGTTCCTGGGAAGGAAATAGGTCGTCAGCTTCCTAGAGTATTCCTTAATCTAAATAGCAGAAAAGAAACACTAGGCCTGGTAGACAAAAAAACAACAACAATAACAAAAAGAAAACTGACCTGAGTTGCTATTGCCACAGTGGAGAGTCACAGACTCTCATATAGTTTCTAGACTTCAGTCAATTCAAAGACCCAAAGCCCTTGATTAGCGGGAAAGCTGGGACCCCTTTAGGAAGGGCCCAGAAACACTGCCGTTAAGTATATGCTATACATTTTCCTCCAAGCCTTGCCCAAAGAGACCTGCAGCCATTTATCAGAGTGACTGTTCACTGGGGAGAAGGAAATACAGAGGCTTTCAGAGAAGACTGGACACTGGTTGTAAACTAGCACCAACAGGTAGAGTCTGATAATGCCACCGTGGTACACCAACCGGCATGGATCTTTTGTTTGTTTGGTTGCTTTTGGGGGGAGGTAAGTGCATTAGCCCAGGATGACTGACAGTGGGCCCAGCTGGTCCACGGACCTGGTGGTATTTCTCTCTAGTACTTGAATGTACAATTGGAATCGCCGCAGTTGGCAGCTGACAGAATCGCCAGATTGGCCCTCTGGATCTTAGACTGAGGAAATGCTTACATGTTTTGCTCTTTGATATGTCTCAGGTGCATGGGACAGTAGCACCTAATCATAGGCACCTAATAATTATATGTCAAATGAATGAATGGATGGATGAACTGCAGAAGATGTGCAATCTTAAGCTCCAGAATACTCGTTAACTTCTTGTCCAAATGCTTACACTTCATCTACAAAAATTTCTTTTCTTATTAACAAGACGACTTTGGTCAACTCTGATAAATGAACATTCAATTTGCTTATCATTAGAGAGATTTCCGTAAATTATTAATCGCCATTTTCTAACAGTGATTGCTTCCTCAGTGCCTAAGAGTCATGGAGATTTAGAAATAGGAAGTTTCAGTAATCTCAGACCTTGTGTTCTCATTTCTCTGAGATGTTCTAGTTTTAACCCAGCATCCTCAGAATTGGTGAGTGGGCACTACTTTTCTTTCTTTCCTGTAGTGAAGCTGTTGAGAACCTAGCTCTGTCCCCACTTTCACCTCCACATTGAAGGGCCATTTGTGTGGAAGTTTACTTTTAGTGGGACGGTGACAATGAAAGAGTAGGTTAGGAATTGTAGGGGAAATCTGCCATATTTGCTTTTTTTTTTTTACCTTTCCAGCCCTGCTGCTAAGCCAAAATGTTCCCAAATATACGTAGCCAGAGAGGATAAAAATCAGCATTCATTCCAAGTGAAAGTTCTACGAAGTAGTTTTTCAACAATATTAGCATCAAACTTGTACTTAGGATGAAAAAAGACAAAAAGCTAGTACACTAACCTGTGTGATGTAAATGATTTTGTGCAGCTGAATTAAGATCTGCTGAATAGGATCACTGATCTGTCGTACTTTCCTCTGGGACACGGCAATCCCTGCAGACGCTGTGGATGATAAATTCTGCAGTTAGTCAAGATCCTGGTTTTCTCTTTCAAAAGTGATATTAGTGAAAAATGGTGTAAAATTCTGAAAAAAAATTAAACTAAGATCTTTATCCTACCAGTGAAATAATATGCAGAGACCCTGTAACACTTCAATATTTTACAATATGGGATGCAAAATTTCTTCCCTTTACTTAAAAGACTTCTAAGTAAAATAACAATGTTACCTTTTATAACATCTAAAAGACCCTTGGAAATCTTGCCTGCAATTATGTCAGGCTGTCACTAGGAGTCAGTGGTGCTTTGGATGCTGTGACCTTTGAAAAGCTGGCCTTCAGATATGTGCAGTTAACAGACTATCAGGCTTTTAAATTTTCAAGTCACTAATGCCCTTACTTAATACCATATTTTTAAACTAATTTTATTAAAACTACTAACGCAAATGCTGAATAGACAACCTTGCAGAGCAAAAAACAAAAACAAGAGCAGAAACAAACAAAAACCAAAAATCAAAAAAAGTTTAATTTGTAATAATCAAGGGACTGAAAGTTACTATAACCTTTGATTAGTATGAATTTTCACCTGGATTTTTCTCCAGGTCTAAATGAGACACATTTCAAAACTCATCCTGAGTTCTTCCCATGCAGCCACACCACTTTTCACAGTTTGAGGCTAGCTTGATATCAAATTGCATATGAGCTGCTTTCCCAGCTTCACATGCCATAGCCACAAGTCATCCATTCTTAAATTTGAGGAACATAAAACTCCTTAAAGAAGTGGCCTAAATCTCTAGATTAGCCACAAGGCCATCTCTGACTCTTCCCACCCCCAGATCCATATTGGAGAAAATGGAAGAGAGACTTCAGTTACACAGATGTATAGCCGCCACCCTCTGCCCCCCGTGCTCCTGCCCTTTTCCCGTGTGACCTATAGCGTGCTTTCTGCAAAAAGAAAAGCTCCAAAGGCCGTCTCTACATTCCTCCATACCACCTTGAGCCTGTAGAAAGTTAGATGTGAATATAATCATTGCTTTAGAAATAGCTAGAATTTTGAAAAATGATTCTTATATAAATGCTTTCTGAGAAAGCGTGCATATTTTACCATAAAAATTGTTTTCAGAACATTTAAAGAGAAAATTTAATGTGGTCATTAAAAATTCCAACCTGTTTTATTATAAGCATGTGACAATTTATATTTAGGACACAAACACAAAAAAGAAAACAAATATAACGTTTAAAGAAATATTTTCTTTATGGGCATCTTTACTGAGTTGAGAAATTCATATAAAAAATGATCCAGTTCCAGTGTATCTGCATTTAATACGTTGTTTAAATGTTTGAAATGCAAAGGATCTACCTACCCTAGGCACTGTGTCTAACTCCTTTTAGGCATCAATTACTTGACATTAGGATGATGTTTATAATAAATTACCTTTAGGGTAAAAATGTGAAGGTAAGTCAGAAAGAATTAAAGTAGGTCTAAAATAGAAAACAGAATGCTGGAGTTATCTGCTCTGGCCTGCAGAGATGGCCACGTGTACATACATCAAATTTTCTACAGTGGTGTTTCCTGTAGAAATGATTCTTAAAACCTAAGTATTTGTTTTTCTAGATCCATACCGAAAACTACATACCGAAGACCGTGTAATGTGGCCAAAACGCTGTTGCTACAGGAACATTAACTTCACATTTTCTGAAGCTGAAGGGTTTGATTTTTTGGATCACCTTTATGTTGACTACTCTATGCTTTTGCTATGTGGACTTAACATTCATAGTAATGAGTTAAAATCTCACAGCGTGGCAGAGAGTTCTGAGATTGTGATGACATTTTGAGGGGGATATCACACGGGTTTGACTCTACCTTGCCACAAGAATGTGCTCATCTGTGGCCCTAAACACAAAAACAGAGATGGTTAGCTAGAATGTCTGTCTTTTGAACTACTCAATTACACAAAGCAACTTAAAATTTTCTTAAGACCTTTTGATCACTCCTCTCAGTCCCAGTAAGTCTTTCCCTTTCAAAAATAATTTTGATCGTTCACTCTAAAAAATCAATTTAAAAATGTTTAATCACACGTGTCCATTGTAAAACAACCCAGGTATTACAGAAAGGGCTGGAGGCTCCCTTGGAACTACCCCCACTCCCAGCCCAGTGCCTCCCCCAGAAGTAACCTCTGACATCAGCTTGGTGTGTTGCCTTCCGGTCCCTTTTCCATCCATTTAGTGTGTACTTTCAGAACAGTATTTTTCAAATGGTGGTTGAATCCTGAAAGCAGTTTAATGGGTCATGACCAGCATTTTGATAAATGGAATGGAATGACATGGAACAGGATAGAAAAATTTCAGAGTGCATTGCACACAGTAAGGGTCTGCTCAGTTGTGATATAAAATGTGTTCCTTGTTGAAGGTCATTTCCAAAAGAGTTTGAAAGCTACTATTGTAGAAAGTCTATAGTATTACCTCACTCTTTCTTTCTTTCTTTCTCTCTTTTTAAATAAATGTTGACACATCACAAGGTTGTCCTACAGTTTGTTTTTTTTCTTCTTGACTCAGTCTGTCATGGAGATTCTTTTTTATCAACACACACAGTTCTAACCCATTCTTTATAACCACTATTAAAGAGTGTTACATGTTCTGCATGCATCACAGTTACTTTAGCCACTTCTGTCTTAAAGGGAATTCAATTTGCTTTCAGTCTCTCATGATTACAAATGATGCTGTCTCGAGCACACAGGCACATGCCTCATTGTGTCTAAGTACAAAAGGTCTCTTAGGGGAAATAAGGAGAAATCAAATAGCTAGGCCCTCAGATACACATATTTCTTATTTTAACAAATACATATTTAAATAGCTGAATCAATTTGCACTCTGACTGGAGAGAATCCATTTTTCTACACCTTAATCAATGCTATGTATTATCAAACTTTTCAATTTTGCCAGTCTGAATTTGTTTTATTTTGTGTTTACCTAACTGCCGTTGAGACTATTGTACTTCTTTGGTGAATTTCCTGTTTGTGTCTCATGCTTCTTTTTCTTATTGATTTGTAAATGCTCTTTATATAGTCTAAATACAAATGATTTTATTGTATTTTATATGTTGAGTATTTTTACCTAATCTGTTGCTTCTTTTCAATTTAAAGGGTACCTCCCATCCCTGTCACCTAAAGGTAATTTCTAGTCTTAGGTACCACCAGAACAGTCTATCAGATACCTACTGCTGCTGTAAAATGGCAAGACAGGATCCCAGGACCAGTTCAGCACTCCTGGGGTACTCTGGCAGGATAACTGAGATGTGAGTAATCGCATGAGTTAGGATTGAAGCAAAAAAGGAACTCTGAGACTGGGAATGATAGTTTTATATACTGGCTGTACCATTTACAAACTGCTTGATTTCCTGAACTACTTCAGCTGATCCTAGGTATGAGAACCATTAATCCCCCTTTTCTACCTGATCAAATGCTCACAAATTTTTTTTTATGCTCACAAAGTTTTATATTTCTTTACATCAGAATGTATATTTATTAAGCCCTTAGTAATTTTAGGAAGACAATAGTGATAAAAATTCACATAGGTACTGTTTTTTAAATTTTTATTGTTTATTTAAATATTGATAACTACCATGTCTGTAGCAAATGTTAGCCATACCATTCTGAGTTTTAAAGCATTCTCTCTCAATAAATCTTTCAGATCGGCAAACTAAAAATACTATGCTTCCTAACTTTTCATAAAAAAATGCAACACATAGTTATGGTGATAATTTTGTCCTCAGTATTTTATTAAAATAATTTTCTCTTAAAAAAGTAACACACGGGGTGCCTGGGTGGCTCAGTTGGTTAGGCATCTGTTTTCGGCTCAGGTCAGGATCCCAGGATCCTGGGATCGAGCCCCACGTCTGGCTCCCTGCTCAGCAAAGAGCTGCTTCTCCCTCTCCCTCTGCCTGCTGCTCTGCCTACTTGTTCTCTCTCTCTCTCTCTCTCTCTGTCAAATAGATAAAATCTTAAAAAACCACAGAAGCTGATTATATTTCAATATCAGTCATATATAGTATGCCTATGATTCATATCTATGTAGTTCCTACTGCAAAAGATAGACAATATTTAGTCCTATTAAAATTTAATCAAACCAAAGTTTAAAACTGACTCAATTTTAATTTCCTTTTCCAGTTTTGTTATAATAGTGACTTTAACTAGTGGACTTAATTTTAAAACTTAAAAGGAAACTTCAAAATTCCTTATAAAAGGTAATTTATCTAAAGGTATCAGAAATTTTTTAAAGTAATTATGTT
>CM053603.1:62446974-62466794 GCA_028646535.1 Procyon lotor | reverse complement strand
CAAAATTTAGTATTAATTACTGTATGTCAGTAACTAACTTGAAAGTAAGCTACTGAAGGTTGCTAATGACAAGGGCTGGAATATTAAGCTGTGCTCTCTGGAATACTCTCTGAAACACTGACTATTTAGATCTGACCTTTATGAACAAAAGACAAGTATAAAAATAGCTTCTCAGTCATCTAGTAAGAAAGCATAATTAAGAGCCCAGAAATCATGAAGTGACAATTCCTATTCAAAAGGCAGAGCATAAGAATTCCCATTTATCAGCTCAGTGCCTGGCTTTTCGCTGCTGTGAAAAGAAAAAGTGAGCAAGGGAGAGGGAAATGTCAGTGTTAATCTAGTCAAATTAGGCCATATTCTTAGTTGACATTGCATTTGCACTTTAAATTTGGGTTTGACTGGCGCTTCCCAAAATTTACATTTGACCCATGCTAATGGCATCCACATTATTAAAATGTACTGTACGTACTTGACAGAGGATACATTTCTCATAATATGTTTTGGTATGATTTAGTTTTCGCAAATATATGACACCATGTCCCCTCCCTCAAGAGGAAAGACCTGTTTCTCTTTTAGACACAACACACCACATGCTTCTCCCCATTCAAAATATGCAGTTGTTAGATTGACACACAACAGAACTGATCAACTATTTTTACAGAACTGAGTCTCCTCAAGTGGGGGGCACTTAATACAGCATAATCTTACATTTTGAGTAGAATAGATATAAAACTTTTCCAATTTTCTTTTCTATTGATTAGGTTAAGGAGTAGGTTAGTATAAAACAAGTATATCATCACCATTTCTCAAACAGTAACTAATGTTCCTTCATAATAAAGAAAACAGACCTCAGGATAAGCAGATAACAACATCTAGTTAGAATTTAATAATTTGTTTTGCTCATACTTCATTTATTTTTACAATTGCCACCTATTTTTGGCAAGTGATTCTCTACTGATTTCCCATTTGTAGCAATGGGAATTATTAATATATCAATATTAATTAATTAATTAATATTAATATAAACTCTCCTTTAACTCAGTTTAAGTTGAGAAAGGGAGTCAAATTAAGAAATCTATATTAGGAAAAGGGTAGTACAGATGATTCTCAGATATGGTCAAATTTGTGTACTAAAGTAATCCATCAGTGACTAAAGTTAGGGAAATGGAGCTAAAATACTTAACATGTTAAAAATGTTTGTTCAGGGGGCGCCTGATTGGCTCAGTGGGTTAAATCCTCTGCCTTCGGCTCAAGTCATGATCTCAGGGTCCTGGGATCAAGCCCCGCATCAGGCTCTCTGCTCAGCGGGGAGCCTGCTTCCCTCTCTCTCTGCCTGCCTCTCTGCCTACTTGTGATCGCTCTCTCTGTCAAATAAATAAATAAAATCTTTTTTAAAAAATGTCCGTTCATTCAGTAAGTCCATGTTAATTAGTGTTAATATTTTCATCCATGCAAGATGGAAATTCTTAAGTTTCCATTTCTGTTGGCAAAGAATTGCATGTATCTGTATATGTATGTGTCATATGTATAAAATACATATAAAATAAATTATTTATCCAGTCTAGTTAGTATTAAAAGACAGAACAGGAAGACCTTAATTGTGCTAAGTTGAAATGGTTCCATAGTTATTTGTTCTACAGGAGTTTGTATCACCACATTATGAAGCTAGACATTCACATTTGGACTACCAGATAGACAAAATTATATTATAATAGAGCCATTTGGTACTACAAAAATCACAGCTCTCGCCGTTTGTTTGGCCGGAGCATATGGAAAATGATGTTTACATTCTAGATATGGTCCTGGGAGCAAACCCAGGTTTTGACAAAATTCTTCCCTCCCTGACAATTTTTTCTGGAACATTTAGACAATACAAGGCTGCGGCTATTGGTTATATATAATGTTCCTTTCATCCAAGCATGTTCCCGTCTATCCAAAAAGGCCAAATCAAATGTCAAATAAATGAAAATACACTAATATAGACTTCTTGTAAAAAAAATTAATCATCCACACATTTTAGTGCTTAACTATTCTGAGTAACAAATATTTAAGATATAACTTACAACTGCCCAGACCAATAGTGTCTCATGACCTCTTGGTCCAAACTTGCTTCCCTATTGTTGGAGGGTCTATTAATGTCCCCTTTGCATTTTCTTAGGCTAGAGACAATGGAGCTAACAACTGGAATAGAGCAGGATTTGCAGATATAGTAAGTTAAGTGGATAGGGCTGATACCAGTTGTTGGTCATCTGATAGAGCAACAATAATCCAAACTTAGCCACAACATTTTAAACAGTATGGCTTCTATATTAAGCAGAAAAGTAATTTTGCATTAAGATGGAGAAAAATCAAGAGCTTTTTTTTACTTGAAATTAGAATAACACATAGGTACCAACCCAAATGTTCTCACATGCATTAATGTGTCTATATTAGGTGAACTTCAGCATTCACTGACAACACTATAGTATATTCTACAATATCTGTCAGTATATTTTAGGATGGTCTAACACACTGTAAGTCTAAGAAATACAATATATTACATGTAAACTGTGCTATAATACAGTTAGTTTGTTTAAAGGCCAAGAGATCTGACCAATTTCATGGATATAAAATAAGTCTTAAACTGGGCCAATTCAACATGCCCCTTAGAAAAAGGAATTCCCATTATAAATCACAGCAGAATTGTAAATTGCTTACATAAATACATTTTTCTTCCCTTGCTGTTATGAAATCAATCAACAACCATTTTAACTTCATGATTATGTTATGTACAAACTTACCTTATGCCAAACAGCATGGTCAGCGTGATAGCTATGGACATCTTAATAACAAAACCATCTTTTTTTTTGCATCTATGCTGATGGTGTAAATAGCCTCAGACTGTCAATAATAACTCTTCCAAAGCAAATTTAATAAATGTGAAGACATGGACTAATGTTATAGTAAATCAATTCACATCACTTATGTTCACCATAGGTATTAACTCTACAAAAGAACGTGAATTAAGGAAGCCAAAATGAAAACAGCAACGAGCAATATTCCAAATTAACCAAAAGAGTAAAATAGAACTTTATACTAAAGAGGCATATTCATACATACATACGTTAAAAGCACAATCACCGTATGTTTTCCCTGAATTGTCCAGATTTAGCTAATAGTTTAACTATTACTGTTGAACTTTGGTCTCTTTAATAGAAATTTGAAACATTAACTAACACACTCTGTTTTTCCCCAAACCATTACTTTTATGTTTTAAGAGTCCATAATTTTTAAATTATTAGAAAAACAATGTTTTATAATATTGTTTTAATCTAATACAAATAGAAATAACCAAAAAAGAGTACCTATGTCAGAATAAAGGAGATAAACAAAGATAAACTTCACTCCCTTGTATCGTATATGAGTAGAGTTTATAGAAATATGAATGTAGGGTGCCTGGGTGGCTCAGCTGGCTAAGCCTCCAACTCTTGATTTTGGCTCACGTCATGATTTCAGGGTCATGAGATTGAACCTCTCATCAGGCTCTGTGCTGGGTGTGGAGCCTGCTTAAGATTCCCTCTCTCTCTCTGCTCCTTCCCACCCCCTTTTCTCTCTTTCTTTCTCTAAAAAAAAAGAAAAAGAAAAGAAATATGAATGTAAAACAATTACTATTTTTTGTTTGTAGGTATACATTTTAAGCACAAATAATTGAACTGGTTAACACCCTCACCAAAGCAAAAATGTAAATTTTAGAAAAACAGCCTATAATATTTCAATTAAATAAGTGAACACAGAAAGCATTTTGATACTGTTAAATTGCCAAACTAAAAATGGTGGACAAACAAAATGAAATTCTCCTGCTATTTGTATTAAAATTACCTCCCAAGAATCATTCAGACATTTCAGGCCCAACTATAATTCTGTATCCGCCCATTGTGTGCTTGACATCAACTTGCTCTAATAAGTACTACCATGATCTTTGAGATTTCGAAGAATCACAGCGGGAAGGCTATGGGACTGCCACCCCGTCACTAACTCGGCCTCTATCTCCTTAACGTGGGCCCTGAGCATGAGGGGTGGTACTTTCAGAAGCAGGTCAAGAGGCAGCAAAGCTGAAGAAATAAAAGGGGGAAAGACATGAAACTGTAACATAAATCACAATGAATATCAGGGAGGCATGCACGAATTTGTTAGGGCCAACACGAAATTACCTGGTCTCGGTCTGGATCCTATTCCACCACTGAAGTCCCTGAAAACAAAATTAAGGGTGTTAGAAGGACTTACTCAACTTGACTAACATTGACTAACATTTGACTGACATTGACTGAAAGCCTATACCTTACTATATCTATACCTATACCTTACTATGGTTTATAATATAAAAATTTAAAAAGATTATTTTCCCTCAAGATGCTTTCAAAAGCTTAATAGGGAGGAAAATAAGCCCATTTGAACCCACAGCAGACCTCACATTCTACTGGCACATCGAAGAACCCTGTCTCATCACAGCGGTTTATAAGCTTTAAGAATAATTAAGAGCCTACACCTTAGTGTCTTGGATAATTTTCTTATCATACTTAAAATCAAAATGATGATGTTACATTAAAAATAAGTGTTTAGGGGCACTTGGGTGGCTCAGTCAGTGAAGCGTCTGACTCTTGATTTCAGCTCAGGTCATGACTCTGGGTCATGAGATCAAGCCCCAAGTTGGGCTTTGTGCTCAATGGGGAGTCTGCTGGAGATTCCCTTCCCGGCCCCACCTCACTTGTGCGTGCGCTCTCTCTCTCTCTCTCTCTCTCTTTTTAAATAAATAAATTAAATCTGTAAAAAATATAAGTGTTTAAAATTTCACACATAGTATTTTTCTATGCTTTATTCCTGTCATTTTAAAAAAGAAATTAGAACTCTTCCTATGAAATGAGATGACTTTTACATTTAAGAGGATTACATTTTTCCTTAAGTTTCCAGTGTTACTAACATTACTTGTTTGCCTTGCCCTGAAATTCTAGACTTCCTGATCATTTTGCACTTTTGGTCTCAGTGTCTTCCACCCCCCTGGAGGTGGCCTTAGATACTACCAGGGACAGCCATAAACAACTTTCAACCTTGCCTTTTCTGCTGATATCTAGAGCCAATTTCTTAATAGTTATTTTGGAATGAAATAAGAAACATCTGTGCCCTGACAAGTTATAAGAACTATACTAAACTGAATGCAACAAAATGTAATGCAAAGTTTAAGTCCAACAAAAACATATTGAACATCTACTACATTCAAGGCACATGATAAGTATCTGCTAAGTAGGAGTGAAGGGAGAGATTTAAATACAAATAAACACAGCTAATAAATCTCTTACCTCAACATTTTCATTTTAACACAGAATTGTCAATACGCGAATGCAACACACACCTAAATTATGAAGCAAAACAAAATTGGCCCTCATTTACCCACTGCCCAACTAGAGTACTAGAATAATACCAAAGCCTTTGCATCTGATCGCAAGTTCCTTTCCCATCCTTTTTCACTCCTCCTAACTCCCCCCTCCTCCTAAGCCAGCCCTCTCCTGATTCCACTATTTTCTCTGTCCCTTTTCCAGCCCAAGTTCTTAAGTCAGTGAAAAGTCAATAGAACTTGCCAGTCTTACACAGCTAGTAACTTTCCCTAGGTCTGGGATAAGAAGCATGTATAAAGAAAGAAAATGGATAAGCCCTGCCCTCAAAAAGCTCAGAGGGGCATAATCTCAGTAGTATCCAAATATGGGCAGGGTGCTTCCAGGTTTAGCTGAGGAGCAGAACAGCTGTTCAGCACCTCATATCTTTGGACACCTGGCATATCACAGCATGCATGAGTAAACTTGTGCCTTAGCCTTCTAGACAGGTCTAGCACTGTCCAACAGAAATGCAATGCAAACCACAAATAAAAGTTTAAATTTTCTGGTAGCTACATTTAGAAATAAAAGAGGGGTGTTAATTTTAAGAACATATCTTATTTAACCAAATTTATCTAAAATATTATTTCAGCAGGCACTAAATATAAAAACTAATGAGATATTTGACATTGTTTTGTATTTAAATGAATATTAAAATGAAATTAAAAATTTCGTTCTTCAGTCACACTAGCTACATTTCAACTGCTCAAGATTCACCTGTGGCCAGCAGTCTCCATATTCAACAGGGAATGCCAGACTCTTCTTTGGAAGGTCTTGGTCATTGTCTTCATAAACATTATGCCTGAGGCTAACGGTCATGGCCTGTAGCTGCTAGGCCAGCAATATCTCTTAGATTATCTTAAATGGTGAAGAAAACGTAACTTGTGGAGATCTTTTATTCCTAAGGTTACAGGTACTTTTGATAGCTGATAACCGCTCACATGCCAAGCTAAGTAGATGACTATTCCAGTTATCCTGAAGAATCCAGAATTTCAAACATTTGTACGTCTTCAAAAACGGGCTGGTGATATATGTGAAACAGACTAACTACCCTGGCAATGCCAAGTTGTTGTCAACTTTGTTACTCCTTAATATAATCCTAAATTCCTCTTTAATGAACTTTAGGGGACCTTTAAAATAACCATTGCACATTCATTACAACAATATTTATTAAGGGCCCACTATGTGTAGAAACTGTGCCAAGCAACACAGAAGGTATGGTGAAAAGAAATACTCCCTAATCTTGGAACTTATAAGCTTGCAGGGATATGGCAGGATAACTGTTAATTTCTCTGGAGATTATATCATGGATCACAAGAAAGATTAGTCATCTGAAATTTCCAAATAGAACAGACTCATTGTTGCCAGAAGTGACAACATTTAACTATACGATTGTTAGGTCCACAGATGCACAAAAGATTGAAATTATGCAGAGCCTGAGGGAAGTCTGCCTCTAGACTGAACTGGATTGAATGTTTATGTCCCACAGAACATTATGGCTGCAGAGGATGGTTTCCCATGGTAGTGTAGGTTGGAAAACAGACAAAAATTATTTAACACAAAGAGAACATTCCAGAAATATTCTTTTCTGGTGAAAAGGCTTAATATAATGAAGCTTGTGTCCTCTGAAACTTCTGAAATGTGAATTGGCTAATAAGACTTCAGGCTGATGAAACAGAATTTCAGGGTAACAGAAGGTTTCAAAGGATTCTGAAAGGTCATCCCTTCCAACTTTCTTCAGATCTGGTGTGACTTCATCCAGAACTTATAAGCCAAAGCAGAAACTGAAGCACTGGATCAGAATGTTAGCCTACAACTTCCACCCCAAACCAATAACAGGTAAAGTAGAGATTGAAGGTATTAGCTTTGAAATTTTTTAAATTAACTTTTCACTGAATGACTTCAAGTACAGGGTAAATTACTTAGATAATTACTGTGTCAGAGGAGTCTTGGCCATGAAGGAGATAGAGTTCTAGAATTTTATATCTTGTAAAATCCTTCTGAATATACTTCTGAACCAAGGGAGGTGCATTACATAACTTAATTCATTTGTGAAAACCAGTTAGTACTAGCTGATCTTGATAAAAGGAGAAATGTTTAACATTATGAAATGAGAGGGTTGACTTACGGTATTAAGATAATGCCTTCTGAGGCTACTGTAATCACCCATCTGAGCTAAATAGTACTTTACTGCTTGAAAGTCTCTTTCAGGTAGTGACATTCATAATGTGTGAAAAAAACGGCATTATGAGGGGTTGAGTTCTCCTGTCCCCTATTTGTAATGTTAACAGCGGTGATGTCACTACAGGAAAGGAGAACAGTGCCCCTGTGGCTCTCCGCTCCTACTCCAAGAACAGCTAGAAACAAACAAGCAATTAGCCACAAAAGTTTAGAACTAGCACAGAAAAGGAATAAAGTGGTCTTATTGATAATACATTGTTTCCGTAAGACTGCTTGGTAGGTAGGCTAGGTTGATTCTGGCAAGTAGTGATCAAGCAGTATTTATTTGATTTAAGTAAAACTAGATATGGATTATGAAAAGGGGGAGTAGAGAATACCCACAAGTCAAAATAAGCAAGACTTCTGCTAACAGGAGGCAAGACCGATAGGTCCTGAGGTTATTCAAAGGTCTTTTTACTCACGTATATAATGCTGGGTTGTCTCAAATGTCCACAGTTGTCTGATGTGACTCAAAGACTAGAGTCAGGTCACATGCTTGAATACAATTATGCATACCCTGATTTATCAAAGAAGTTGCAAGTCACAGGCATCTCCAAAACCGCAAACATTCAGTGTCTCAAACCAACCTGCCAACAATACCCTGTTGCCTTGGCAACACGATGCAAGCAGGCATGGAGAAATCTTGTTGCCTAAGCAACAGAATCTTAAAAAAAAGGGGGGGACTTAAGCTGTGGATATGGCAAAGGCTCATAGGTTCAAGTCAGTAGGTGGGATTTTAGTCCTCTTCTAATGAAAGGTATAGAATATATGCTAAGATAACAGTCATTCATTTATTAATTTAAAAGTATGTGTGGCCTGGCACCTGTGTGCAATACACTGCATCCTGAGAAATGCAAAGATGGACCAGGCATCGTCTAGTATGTGCCAGTACGCAATAATAAATATTAATTGAATGAATGAATATTCTTAAGAAAGGCATAATACAGTGGCCAAAGCTTACTAGGACTGAGTGCATGTAATAGTTAAATAGGGTGAAGCCCCTGTGTGCATTATCAAGTTCCACTATACAGGATAATTTATTTGTAAATTGAAATAAAATATTATAGTTCATCAGGTGAGAACTATCTATCTACTTATGTACTAAGACTTTAAAATCCAGATTAGAAGCTGATAAAAGTCAAACCCATTCATAATTCTTTCCTAACAAGTAGTAATGGAGGCAAAATTTAGACGATTGAAGTTAGAAATTTCAAATGATTAAAGTTAGAAATTTCAAAGGAAGTCTTAATTATTTATTTTTGGGTTTTTTTTTCTTGAAACAGACATTAATTAATCCAGCTCTTGACTAATTCCATCAATGTTCACACAACATCAAATAAACAGTAAGAATAAGGATATTTACTTAATATGATTATTTCAAAAGAGAGAATATTTCGTGACAGTGGCTATGAAAAGTGAATTCAACTTTCTCACTCCTTATGATTTCACAATGTACACATTAAAATAAAAGATGATTTCCACCAACACTATCATGCACTTCAACCTTTCTCAATGTATGAGCAGAGTTCAAATCTCTAAAACTAGGAACGTAAAAATGGTACAACCACTCTGGAAAACAGTTTGGCAGTTTTTTAAAAAAGTTAAGCATACACCTACCATATGTTCCGGTCATTTCGCTTCTAAGTATTTACCCAAGATTTTTATTTTTTATTGATTTTTATTTTTTTTTAATTTATTTATTTGAGAGAGAACATGAGCGAGAGGGGTGGTGGGAGAGGGAGGGAGAGAATCTTAAGCAGACTCCACACTGAGCATGAAGCCAGATGCAGGGCTCTGTCTCAGGACCCTGAGATCAGGACCTGAGCCAAAATCAAGAATCAGATGCTTAACCCACTGAGCTACACAGGCTTCCCAACCCAAGATTTTTAAAAGTATGTATCCATACAAAAACACAAATGTTCATCACAGCTTTATCTGTAATAACCAAGTACTGGAACCCTAATGTCCATTGACAGATGAAGAGAAAACAAATCATGATAAATCAGTACAATGGACTGCAACTTCACAATAAAAAGGAATGAACTATTGATACACTATGAAAACAGCTTGGACAGATCTCCAAATAATCATGCTGCCTAAAAGAAGCCAAAAAGAAAATATGTACTACATAATTCCATTTAGATGAAATTCTAAAATGCTGACTAATCTAGAGTGCAACAAGCAGATTAATGGTTGCCTGGGGTGGGGGAGTGAGGAGCATAAGGGAAGGTAAAAATGGACATGGGAACACTTGTAGGTGGATATGTTCACCATCGTAATCGTTATTTTACAAGGACATACATATTCAAAACTTATCAAATTGCACATTTTAAATATGTGCAGTTTATTTTGTGTGAATTGTACCTCTTTGAAATGTTAAAACAAACTTCTCACGTTCTCATTTAAGAAAAGTTGTTCAATTGGACCATCGCATGACCTGTGCGCATTTGTTAAAAGCAATATCTAAAAAATATACCATCAAGTTCATTTTCGTCTGCCTTTTGTTATTTACTAGCTGGAACTTATTATTCTAGTTATCTCTTGGATCTACATCTTCAGGAGAGCTAACTATTAGCCCTTAGTAGAATGAGTCTATTGCAACTAAAGCAATTACTTGGTGACATTCAGATTGATAAACATCTTAAGAGTATCCAGGTGATGTTCCTGCTAATGATTCTCCAATAACGTGCAAAGAATGAAGATGTAAAATCAACTGTCTATTCTAGTAAGTCAAAAGCCTAAAAGCAAATTATACTAAGTGAATATACATACAGTATGAATGACCTATTTATTGTTAGGAAATGTAGGTCAGCTAGAAGCTCCCCAAGGTCTACTGCTATAGTGTAAAAACTGCCACATTGACATCTCCAGATTTTCTGGGGGGCCAGGAGAGCACTGGGAATGGCTGCTACATGGATGGCATCCTGATGGGGGAGATTTCATGTCTGGAGACTTAGGAATGGAGATTCGGGGATTCGTCTCTACTTTGTGAGTGGCTCCAGTTCCAGACCTGAGGAATGGGGTTCCCTCTACTGATCTGGCATCTCTGTTTTCAGTTTGGCTTCTAGGACTTTTGGTGATTCAAGGATGGAGGCTTGAGATCTGGGGAGGAGATTGGCAAGAAAAGGAGCCCAAAAGAATTATTTGCTGACTTCATGTCATTTCTGCTAAGTAATTCATAGAGGGAACATATAGCTTCTAAGAGTTGAAAACTAGTTCTCTTTTGGTCTCGTGATTAATTGTAGTCCTGAAAAGCATTTCATCATCTGGTGATGACCTGGATCACCAGGATGCCTTCCAGTTCTAATGTGATGTTTCTTCTCACCAGCCTTGATATCAGCATCTCTCGAAGGAGGGCAGAAGCTGCCCTTCCTAGCTCCATTTGCAAGTCTATGCTGAGTTATTAGGGTGGTACTTTGGCTCTTCAGCAGACAGTTAGCTTAAATCTGGGCCCTGTTATCTGTGTTGACAAAAGTTCAAAATTTATGCCTAAGTTTTCTCTTTGAACTAGTTAGCCAGGACTAAGTTTGAATTCTAAGCTCTAGTAGATGTGCTCAGGTCAAACATGCACTTAATTGTGGCTTTTTCTCAATGAGACCAATAGGCTTGTTTAAAGAGCCAATAAGGCTCCCCAAGAAGGCGAGCTGCTCTGGGTCTCATTGTAACTGGTCTACCATTTCATACGTGGCATAGAAGAGCCAAAAATCTTTATAGGCTTGATTTTCTATTTATTTTTATTCTATTTTGTGGCTTTGCTATCTTGTTTTAGATTCTAACTTCTCATTTAGCATCTAAATATTTTCTATTACGTCGCTTTGTTATTCTCTTTTCGATCCTAACATCTCATTTAACTTCTAAATATTTTCTAGTATGTAGCGTGGCTATCTTCTTTTAGATTCTAACTTCTCATTTAGCTTTTAAACATTCTGCAGGATGGCTTCACATTTCTCATTGGTATAAAGCAAGAAACCCAGAAAAACCCTAAACAAGTTAGATTGCAAATAACTTTAACTTTATTTAACGTCTTTTAATTTAAAGAATCATAAGTACATTTTAGAGTTGTCTCTTTTTAATCTAGAGAAGCTCGGGGGATTGCTTGGAAGGAAGTCAAAAGTCATTAATCTTCTCTCCTCTCATTTGGCATGAATCATAGGCTGTCTTTTGTCATTTCTTCTCTTCTGAAGTCTGCCCTTGTCTCCCTGTTACACTCTGAGTTCCTTGAGGAAAGAGAGCTTGTCTTAAAACAAACTGTGTTCCCTGATGGCATGTCACACTCTACCACACACAGCACAGTTTTCAAATATGATTTTAGCTCCAGTCCTATTCACCTATGTGCCTTCTGATCCATCAACCTCAACATTTGGGTCATTTCCCATTTTCCACCAGTTGACTTGGTCATTAGCCACAATTTAAAGGAGTTAATGTAATTACACTCTGTAGTATCCCCCTTTTTCAATGAGCTTCAGACTGAACTTCTTTCTGTTGATTCTGGTTCACCCAATCAGCTATAAAATGTTAATATAATGACTAGCTTTTAAAAACCATCTCAAACTCTAAGATACATAGTACATATGTTTCTTTTGTTTTTGAAGGGTTGGATTTCAACTGAATTCTTGCAAATAACACAATCTTCCATGAGTCCTTTCAGATAAAAAAGGACTAGAATTATTTAACAATTATCTAACTAAATTTATCTGATTGGAAATTCCCATTTTAATAAAAAATTCTTTTAACTGGGAGTAAAACCCATATGTCATAATGTATTTTTGCACTAAAATACTTGTTTTGCATTTCTATTATACATTTAAGCAATTTCATATCACTGAATAAGTTATCCAATAATGGAAAAAAAAAGCCTTTTGATCATGTTCTTAGAAATATAAATAATCACAAAATTGGGAATTGCTAGATTCCAGAGGGTGCTTGCTAAGTATTTTGCAGGAGAACATGTGGAACGTTTTCCTATGTAAACATTGTTCCTAGCAGTTGAGTAGATTTCCAGATCAGCTCACAAAAGTCTATTGAACTCGCAGTGTGGTTAAGGCAGAAGCCAGGGTTGAGGATAGCAAACTGACTCTGCGGTACCCGGCGTTCAGACCCCCAGCTCCACAGTCATGTCTCCCAACCCTGTCCCCTCCCCTGGTGGGCCAAATGAGCAAGAGCTCCTATGGCTCCAGGCTCCTGAGTGTGGCTTCCATGTCCGTGGAAAGTGGGGGTAGAGGTGGTGACTTAAGGACAAGTTGCCAGAAGGCAGGCTATGGGAGGGAACTGCAAGCCCGGGAAATTCCTTAGGTGATCTTATCATTCAAGTCCCAAGACCTCCAGACCCTCCATTCTCATTCTCCGTTCTCCTTGGGGTTTGGGTCTGTTTCTCTTTCCCCTGCTCTCTCCATTACTTCTAATCACCATGCTTCTGCACATTGGCCCACTAAAATATGTGTAGGCTTCCCTCAATGATGCTTCTGGTATTTTATGCACTCGGATCAGTTTTCCTTGGGTTTTTGCTCCTAGCAACACTAGAAATGAGTTAGGAAATTGAAAAGTTTCATGCTAACTGTTCCTGAGACTTATTTGAAAATAAAATCAGTAATCAGTAGTATTGTATCTTTGACTAAACAAAAATGATTTTCTATAGGAACCCTCCTTTGCCACCTAATTGAACCCCTCAGGATTTTGCTAGGCGGGTTCTTCATTCTGAATTCATCTTCCCAGAAGCACCCTTGAGCCCAGAAGTAGAAAAGAGTTCCATTCTGGCCGCCCAGCACTTAGAACCTGTTCCCTCCAACAAAGACCCTTAATGGACTTGGAGGGGCTGTCGATCCAGGAGCTCAGCCCTCCCTGCAGCAGTGAATGGAGTCTTAATTCAGCCCAGGCCCCCTGACTCTCTCGGGCAGGACACCGGATCCTGAGAAAGGTGACACGTGGATGACACAAACACAGTAGGAGCTCCTTCCTCCCAGCACCAGGGCCTTTCTGAGCCTCTGTCTCCTCCATAGGTTGCAGGAGCTCGCCTGACTCTTATTCTTTCCTAAGATTGATTCCCTGGGTTCCTCATTATATGAGCCCCCCAGAGCCTTCGAATGAACCTCCCTGTTGCATAAGTCAACCAGAATCGTGTTCCTTTGCCGGGTCCAGAAAGCCCGACTGCTAAAGCGCAGCATCGCTTTAGCCTTTTGTCCCGTGGCACGCAGCCACTCCACCGACCAAGGTCACCCGCAGCTTCACAGCATCCAAGCCTCAACCAGCGCCTTCATCTCAGAGCTGTCTCCGTTCAGGCGGCTGCCCATTTTTATATCGGTTCTTCCTCACTGACCACCCTCCTCAAATCTAGACCATCCTCACAGCAGTGAACACCCTCTAATGACCAGAAACCACCAAGTATGATCTTTTCCAGCCCTCTTCTCTGCTTTTCTAGCTTAAGTTTATCTTTGCCTCTCTTTCTTCAGACACAGAGAAAGGGCTGTCCCTTCCTCTTTCCCAGACCTGCTCTCTGGCTCCAGCTACTCTGCACCTGTGTTTTAGCAATTCCTTTCCCTCTCGATCTCTCCTCTCCACTGGCTGCCTCTCCTGAGTCCCAGTCACCGTGAAGTCCCCCTGATTCTAAGAAGGCCCTTTTTCATAGCACATCCCCGGCCAGATAACTGCCCAGCTCATTGGTAGCTTCCTTCCCGTCCCTGCTTCTGTAACTTCTGAAAGCACCACGATTGGGCTTCCGCTCCTGTCGACCTCACCCAGCGCCACAGAAACTGCCCTCATGAAGGTCACCAGGGACTTGTGAAAGGCCAGACCTAGTACTTCCCTTTAGTCTTTTGTCCAAGAGATGACTGTTGCAGAAATTGCTGGTTGTTCTAAAATAAATTTCTTTTTCCTTTTAGAACAGAACCCCCCAAACATATTCATCCTCCCTCGCAGCTAGATGTGTTCATATGATTAAGTTCTGGCCAATGGTAGGTGAGCAGAAGGGATGAGCACAATGCCCGAGTCGTGTCCTTTAAAGGAAGGGGCATATGGAGACATGCTGGCTTCCTGCTGGCTGTCATGTGGAGGTGACGGGGTCCATTTGCCATGAGGATGAGCCCTATAGCCTCAGGATGTGGAAAAACAAGATATAAGGAGCCGGGGCTCCAGATGGCCTCATAAAGCCTAAATACGTACTTCTCTGGTCCAGCCCTGAGCTCAAAGAGGCTAATGACTTAGCTAAAGATCACAAAGCCAGATTAAACCCCGGTCCAAGCTTAGTACTCTTTCCAGTATGCTCTTGGTAAACTACAATCTGTGCTGGGTGAGTGGACTCTATCAACTTCTGTTACCACCTGTCCATGGTGACTTCTGGCCACCAGGTTTTAGTTTAGCTACCAATAATAGCTCTGCAGAGTTCGGGGAGCTCAACGTGTACACACCTTGTTTGGGATTGTCTTTCTCCTCCTGAGGCACTAAAACTTCTCTTTAAAATGCCTGAAACAAAAACAAAAAAATATCTTTACATTTTCCCCTGTGCAAAATCTTTTGTCTATTTATTAATTTTTTAAAAAGCTGCATTATATTATGTGAGCAATTTTACATACTCTAAAGGTGGTCTCCATTTATAAAAGTATCAGTTAAAATATAATGCTTCAAATTACTGTTTACTTGAGGATTATTTAAGGTTCTTTTTCCAAAGGAAATTAAACAAAAAAACACTGTTATTAATAGCTAATAAAGTACAATAAAATATCTATCTCATAGTTATCCTAAAGCCCTTGACAAGATAACTATAAGTCAACCACATACAAGTTTAAGGGTCCAACTTTTCGGTCCTCGCTTCCCCACTGACCTTCCCCACAACTGTTACCCAGGACACACAAAGTTGAATTCATCTCAAAACCGCTAGTAATTAACTGCTTCTAGAATTTGCTACATATGCATGAATATTTTTCCTGTATAGCTTTCATGTTTTCCTAATCACCAATCAGGACATTATAGCTAGCAGGCAGGAATTTGTGGGAAAATAGATCAGTGAAGGAAACTGAGATTATCCCAGAAAATCTGGAACATCTAGTCACTATTTTATGGGCAATTAAGTTTGCAAAGGAATAAAAAGTGAAGCACCTCCTTAGGGTTTTACTTAGGTCCTTGGGGAGACTATTTTAAACTTTCTTTTAAGAAAATCTCTTTTATGAGATTTTCGTAATATACTCAATTAATGAGAGGAAATTGTTTACACTAACTTTATTTCAGAGTATTTCTACCTATCCTAACTAATATGCCTTCAATCTACTCTTTTAAAGGAATTATTCTTTCCTCTCCATATTCTACTTTAACCTCTTTTTTCTTTCAGTTGCAGATTTGTTGACTGAATTGAATCCTATCTTTCCTTATAATCTTTACATTTTATCCAAATATATTTTTTTCTTTTCTTTCCCATACCTCATACCCCAGACTATTTACTTTCCTGTTTTAAATTAAGAGTCAGAATTAACATATGGACTGAATTTATATATTCTATTTTTTCATAGTTAAACAAAATATTTATTTTACTTTAGTGTTTGGAATATATCTCTTACGTAATGGAAATAAAATTATACAAAACTTAGTCCATCCCAGGACTAATTTCTTCTCTAGGTCTCCAACCGCTACAGAACAGATTCACAAGAAGTCACTTCCATTATTCCTGTGGTTATTTAGTGTGTCTCTAAATTAGTTATCCCCACTCCCCAGTTACAGTCTGGGTTTGCTGGTAGAAATAATGAAACTATTCATTTTTGTTGCCGAGGCAACAGAGGACCACTGGGCCCGTCAGAGGGCTGGACCAACCTGCCCTAATCAGCACTGCACCTGGAAAACAAACCTCTGCCTTATATATACAATGGCATTTCCTCAACTCCCAAGCGTGATTCCCAAATCATGACCTCCTGGAACCCTGCAGGCCAGCAAAAGAAAACTTACTGAATGTAGATTCTTTTAAGGGGCTTGAACTGGAGCTGCTGGAGTTGTCTGAAATGTCCAGTTCGTCATCTAGCTCTGAGTACATATCTGCACGTAAATCAAAGAGTAACAGAGTAAAATACAGAGCAAATGAGCCTTGAAAGAGACCAAAGTCAAGAGTGCATGCCTGCTGCCCCTGTTCCACTAGACATACCTTTCTCACTATTTTCCAAAGTGAAGTTCTCCTCCGACAGGATTTCATCACAGGCCCTGTCTTCCTCCTTCCCGCCGGGGGCCTGGAAGCCCTCCGGGGGCAGGTCTGCGCTCTCTGAAAGTTCGCTCTTCAGGCTGGCGGCTCCACTGCTGCTGCTACTCAGGCTCGCCTTCTCGAAGGTCTCCTGTAAGAGAGATCCAGCTTATAGCAGCCTTTTCTTCCTTCCTTCTGCAGGACTCAAAGCTTGTTGTCAGGGATATGAAAACGCTGGCTACATTATTATAAATATTTGTGCTCAAGTGCCAGTAACAGTTCTAGCCACACGTTGGCGGTGGAGCTCCTTCGGTCGGGGACTACAAAGAAAGGGTATCTGCGCCTCTGGACAAACAAGAATTGACGTGCCAAGATGCTCAGTGATGGAGGCCTCTGCCATCTGGCAGAAGAAAAATCGGCACTAAGGAAAAGATACGTACCAATTAAATCGAAATTATTTTCCTTTAAGTTGTCTTAATATTCGCTTTCTCTGGGGCTCCCGGGTGGCTCAGTTGGTTGAACGTCCTACACTCAGGTCGTGATCTCATAGTTGTGGGATCAAATGAGGAGTGGTTGTGATCTCATAGCCCCACGTCAGACTCTAATGCTGGGCGTGGGACCCGCTTAAGATTCTCCCTCTCCCCTTTCCTCCCACCCCGCTCTCTCTCTCTCAAAACAAAATAATAATAATAATAATAATAATAATAATAATAATACTATTTGCTCTCTGAATATGTTACAGGGACAAAAGGTACAGCATAAGGAGTATAGTCGACGGTATTGTAATAGCATTGTATCATGACAGACGGTAGCTACACTTGTGGTGAATAAAGCATAAGGTATAGAATTATGGAATCACTCTGTTGTACACCTGAAACTAATGGAACATTGTATGTCAACTATACTTCAGTACTAACAAAAAATTTTAAAAACCCCTATCAAATCTCAGCACTACAATGTAAGTAGGGTTTAGTTCCTTCAAATCTCAGGGAACTCAATAGCAGACACAGTCAGGCCATGGAGGGAGAGAGCCGAGGGCCCCTGAAAGATGAAGAGCTGGGGCAGAGGCTCCAATGACCAACGATCGCTAGAGAGACAGGTCTGTGGTTTTTTGTTTTCAGATCCTTTTTTCAAAAATGAAAGTGACACCCACAGCCACCAGGGACGGGTTCCTAAAAACTCCATGGTGATAAAACTGAAGGTGAAGAAAATCTAAGATGTTCTGAGTGACTGGAGTTAGAAGTCAGCCTCTGAAAGCTTGCACAGGTTTCCATTCACTAAACAAGACAAAAAATGAAAAGAATATCAAACACACGTTGTGCCAGGCAAACTGTCCACTCAATTTCTGCTTGTTATCTCTGGTTCCTGAGAATTTTTTCATTGTTCTTTCCTCGGGCTTTTACCAAGATGCTTAGAGGTAGTTCTTGTACTGTCGAAGCTAACATGCAGTTGAAGGAGCATTTTAATTTTCTTTGGCTAGTCCTCCATCCAAAGTCTTCCTACCTCCGTGACTCAGCATTGCTCATGCCTGCCTTCTCGATCTACTCGGGTCTGCGACCTTAGAACCCAAAATGGAAAATGCTTCGGACACTCTTCGGTGTTGCTGAATATGGGCTCCTCTGAAATTTTCCCCGTGCTTAGGGCTCAGAAGGGGGATCCAAAGCCAGCCTCTGCTCTGCCCAAGCTCAACCCCTGACACCAAATCCAGGAGGCTCCTTCTGAGGCTCAAAACCTTGTTGCCAAATTCACTCAACTCCTCCATGCCTTCCTCTTTTTTCTGTCCCAATCCATGGATCTTTCTTCTTCTTCCAACTTCTTCAACTGAAGTCAGAAATGTACATAGAAATAAATGCAGGGTTTTCTCTTCCTATGACTTTTTTTTTTTTTTTTTTAAGATTTTATTTATTTCTTTGAGAGAGAGTGAGAGAGAGAGCATGAGAAGGGAGAGGCTCAGAGGGTCGAGTCCAATGCAGAACTAGATCCGGGGACTCCAGTATCACCACCTGGAATGAAGGCAGTTGCTTAACCAACTGAGCCAGCTAGGTGCCCCTCCTTCTATGACTCTTTTACTCAAAATTAATCATCCATTGCCCAATTCTAAAGGTAGTAATTAGATTTACAACCTTGTACGGACTATACACTCAAGATATGTCAATGCTATCAACATTTTTAAAAAAAGAGAGAGAGATCATTTTTTGGTTGACAAAACTGTTTATTGCATGGATGCAATTAGATGCCAGCATCCATATATCTCTAAAATTTGCAAGGATGCAGCAAAGGCTTTGTTTCTTTTTAGAACAGGCATGGATAAGACATTTTCCTTTGGACAAATGAGGAGTGAGGAGAAACTGTGAGTCCTGATACGGGCATTCCAGACTTGAGGACCTTTGACTTGCAACCAATACTCAAGACCCAGATGGGCTGCAGATGAAGTCATTTGCAACCACCAAAACTGCATCCATAAATAATTGGGTGCTTGCTTAGCTTCTGATAAAGGGGAATTCACCTTCTGAGAGAGATGCTTTTTCAAACTCATAGAAGATATGATATGTAGAATGTATAGTTGTTTTAGTTTAAAAAAAAACAAACCTGTTTTTTATAAGCTCTTGCAGCAGTTTTTGCTTCAAAAAAAAATCTATAGAGTTCTTGAACTTGACATAAACGATATGCCACTGTAGACACATTTTTCCCAAATGTGACTTCCAGAGTTTTTCCTTGTGAATATTTGAGTACCCAACTTATTACCAACTCTCCCCTTGGACAACTAGGGGCTATTTTAGTCCCTTTTGGATCCCTCCATGCCTTGCATAATGTTTTGTACATAGCAACCACTCAATAACTAGCTGCTCTATTGAGATCAAAGGGAGAAAAGGGCCAAGAAAGCAAGTGAATTCCCCTATATGGTGAGTAGGTTTTGTAGCTTCTGGGTTTTTTTGTTTGTTTTGTTTTTATCTCGCCTGTCCATCCAGATTCCTACATTGTGATGTTTCTCTAAGATCTGAAGAGACTATTTGGTGACACATCAATAAGTAGGAGTGAATTTT
>CM053603.1:62382308-62429566 GCA_028646535.1 Procyon lotor | reverse complement strand
TCACTCAGCATCAGAGAAATACAAATCAAAACCACAGTGAGATATCACCTCATACCAGTCAGAATGGCTAAAAGTAGCAAGTCAGGAAACGACAGATGTTGTCGAAGATGGGGAGAAAGGAGAACCCTCCTATGCTGTTGGTGGGAATGCAAACTGGTGCAGCCACTCTGGAAAACAGTATGGAGGTTCCTCAAAAAGTTGAAAATAGAGCTGCCCTACCACCCAGCAATCGCACTACTTATTTACCCTAAAGATACAAATGTAGTGATCTGAAGGGGCACATGCGCCCGAATGTTTATAGCAGCAATGTCCACAATAGCCAAACTATGGAAAGAACCTAGATGTCCATCAATAAATGAATGGATAAAGAAGATATGGTATATATATACAATGGAATACTATGCAGCCATCAAGAGAAATGAAATCTTGCCATTTGCAATGGCATGGATAGAACTGGAGTGTATTATGCTAAGCGAAATAAGTCAGTCAGAGAAAGACTATTATCACATGATCTCTCTGACATGAAGAATTTGAGAGGCAGTGCAGGGCGTTGTGGGGGAGTGGGGGAGAGAAATGAAACAGGAAGGGATGGGGAAGGAGACAAACCATAAGAGTCTCCTAAACTCACGAAACGAACTAAGGTGGCTGGGAGGTAGGGGCGGTAGGGATAGGGTGGCTGGGTTGTGGACACTGGGGAGGGTATGTGCTATGGTGAGTGCTGTGAAATGTGTAAGCCTGACAATTCACAGACATGTACCCTGGGGTAAATAATACATTATATGTTAATAAAAAACAAACAAACAAAGGAGAGCTTGGCCTGCAAAAAAAAAAAAAAAAAAAAAAAAAAAAAAAAAAAAATATATATATATATATATATATATATATATATATATATATATACATATATATAGAAAACAAATCGAGTTACCAGGACATGAGTGGTGGGGTATAAGAATGACAGTGTCTCAGGGTACAAACTTATAATGAATCGTAAATAAGCCATGGAGATCTAACGCACTGAATAATGAATACAGTCAATGATATTGTAATATAATTATATAATGTGACGAATATTGCTTCATTGGCAATCATATTACAATATATAAATATATCAAAGGGACACACTGTACACCATAAATTTATAAAGCATGTAAACACGTCAAATTTACTTTGGGGAAAATTTTAAAAAAGAGAAAACCAGAGTTGAAGGTAGGGTGAAAAATGTAAAGATCCACTTGTCCTTAGAGCTAGCTGAAGGCATTAACTGGGCTAGTCATCCTGACCACCTCTGAAACAAAGCACCAGACGGCTTCTGCACCCAGGCACAGAGAGAGAAATGTAAGGCAATTGGAAGATTTTGTGCATAAAAGGAAATGTTCTTTTTTAGAAAGTAAACAGACAATATTCTCTGAACAGGGTACTGGAGGGTAAAAATAGTAATGCTGGTACTGGGGAGAGCAACAAAATGGATTTATTTTCTGCCCCAGACTCTTCAGGGTTGCTAAGTTATTCTCCCAGTGTAAAAGCCTGCTAGGAAAGAGAAGTTTCAGTAACAGAATGTGCTGGTACACCACATGAACGAACAGGAAAAAGGAAAGATATTGCACATGAGACACACAACTGCACGTGCTTTACCCAAGACAGGGTGTAGAAGGTGAAAAGGAGAAGATGGAAAAGGAGAACAAGCAGGAAGATCATGTAACTGGAAACACCAGGTGTGAAATTAAGAATGAGTCTCGTGAACTTGCCTATCAATGGTTGTGTTGCATTTCAAAGGCTCTATCACGTTACTCATGATCAGCTCTGTGCCTGATGATTTGCTGAGTCATAAATGATCATTAAGACCACTTCTGCCCTTACGTAGTCCATGCATCAATTTTCCAAGGAAAACAGGAAACTAAGAAAATAGAAGATTAAATTTGCTTCCTTATTCTTTTATAACTTAATTTTTTTTTTTTAAAGATTTTATTTATTTAACAGAGAGAAACACAGCGAGAGAGGGAACGCAAGCAGAGGGAATGGTAGTGGGAGAAGCAGGCTTCCTGCCGAGCAGGGAGCCCGATGCGGGGCTCGATCCCAGGACCCTGGGATCATGACCTGAGCCGAAGGCAGACACTTAATGACTGAGCCACCCAGGTGCCCCTAGAACTTAATTTTTAAAGATTAAAAATCCAAAGCAAATTAAATATGTAATTGCATAATATTCATGACTGAATTTGGTTTTATGTCAAATTTTGTAAAGATAAAACTTTGTGATGTGAACCCAGACAATAAGTCTTGAATAACCTTAAGTGGAAACCACATCTGCTATAGAACGCACAGTCATTTTAATGTATAATCAGTTATAAAATTAAAGTTAAATGGTCAGTTCTTACTTATGGCATCTTAGTTATTTTGAATTAAAAGTGTCCTTACAGGGGCGTCTGGGTGGCTCAGTCGGTTAAGCGTCTGCCTTCAGCTCAGGTCATGATCTCAGGGTCCTGGAATCGAGCCCCACGTTGGGTTCCCTGCTCAGTGGGGAGTCTGCTTCTCCCTCTTCCTCTGCCATGCCCCACCCCTACGCTTGTTCATTATCACTCTCTCAAATAAATAAAATCTTTAAAAAAAAAGTGTCCTTACAAATATTTAATCCAGAGCCCCCTAATAGTGATCACTGATACTCTGAAACATTCTGGTGATAGGGAATTCACTATCCACCCAGCACTCTGCCTCACTTGGGTATCTCCAATTCTGACAAACTAATGATGAACTGACCTTGGCCTCCTTGGAACTCTACTCCATGGTCTTGGCTCCACTTTCTGAAGTTCCACAGAATAAACCCAATTATTTTCATATTTTCAGCGTCATTCCATTTTCATGCTTGTACCCCCAAACTTGTTAACTCATCTGCCAAGTCACCTTGGAAACAGCCCCACTTCTCTCCATCAACACCACCACCATTCCAGTCAGAGCTGCCATCATATCTTGGTGGACAGCTGGACCCGCTTCCCCTCCTGCCCCCGTTCCCTGCTATCTGTTCTCCACAAAGCAGCCAGTATGATCTTTGTTACAGAAGAAATTTTCTCTATCTCCCACCTGTAAATAACCTTAAGTTTTCTCTTCAGTACTCAAGATAAAAATTCAAAACCCTCAACGTGGCCTATCAGACCTAGTCGATCTGGCTCCATGAGGCTTCCCAGGCCCTAATCATTCTTTGGCTAGTCTCTCCCTGACTTAACATGTTATATCTCCAATTTCTTTTAGTTTCTCAAACTGATAAGTTCTATGCTGGTCTATGAAATGCTTTCTCTACTCTTTACTATTTGAGAATTAGTGGTTGTTCAGGTCTCACATGATATGTTCTTTCTTCATAGAAACTTCCCAAAGTCCCTAGACTAGGCCAAGTCCTTCTGGAATCACTCATTGTTCCCTTTACCATTCTTCATCCAATTTATCGTAATTTGTTTATATACTTTTATATACTTAATAATAGTAACACTACTATTATTAATAACAGTATCTACTTTTATTGAGGATTTACTAAGTGCTGGGTACTGTGCTAAAAGTACTGAAAGCATTACCTTATTTAATCTTCAGAGCAACCCCGTGAGTAGTTACTATTGCTACCCGTACATCACAGATGAGAAAAGGGGTAGGTGGAAGAGTAGGTAAAATCCAGCTGATTCCAGAACCTATTGATGTTCTTAACTTTTCCATGTGATGTTGGTACCTGACTCCCCTACTAACTAGTTAGCCCCAGGCACATGGATACCAATAGCCAGGGAGCGTATCAGAAGCAAATTAAGGTCCTGTTTGCCCAGTGCTACAAAATAAGAATAATGTCTCTGTACATTTTCTCTGTACCACCCCTCCCTTGCTCAAATACCTATGAAAAGGACAAACTAAATGAGTAAATCTGGTATTCCTGTCTTGACATCTCTGGAGACTTCTTGAATTTTTGAGGCACTTTCCAGGAAACAAATAGCAGAGAACAGGACCAAACTGCGGAGATGAGCAATTTAAATACATTTGTCTGGATTCATTAGCAACAGGGCATGATCTAATATAAGCAGAATTCAGATTATTCAGAAAGGGGTTTCAGCTCATTTCTCATAATATTAACAATGATAATTGCCAGTATCGCTTAAGATTTACCATTCACCAAGCTTTATGCTAAGTTATTTTCACAGTTACCTTGTATAATTATCACACCAGCCTTACTGGATGAGGGAACAGAGATGCAGAAAGAAGGGTCAAATGTTTGTTCAGCGTCTGCAGTTAGTGAAACTCAGCCCCGGCTGGGCCTAGGCATCTTAGAACTGTAGGACAGCATTGTGCTGAGCAAGATATAAGATTCAAGATATAGCTCTACAAAATGTGAGGAGTCCCTATTAATACAAAACGGTGGGCTGGGAGGAGAAAGGGAAGGGAATACATCTCTTACATTCCATCAGAGGTGGTGCTAAGTGCCAGGACAGATACAGAACCAAATTTAAAGGTAATGGGGCAGGAGAATGGGTAGATATTCTATCTGGGTGACTCTGGGATTTCTACAATAATGATAAGGATTTGACTCAGCTCGATGGGGCAGGAAAGTAATATTGAGCCAACTTAGGAGCATGTGTTGGTATAGAAATAACAATCCATCGGAAAACAAGTCATTTCTTCATACAACCAGTATTTGTTAAGGCTTGCTCTTGTCCCAGGCACTGCTCTGGGCACTGAAGAGCTCTGAACCCGACTGGAAAAGTCTCTGCTCTTGGCTCCTGTAGAGTTTTCCTTCTGGTGGGAATGAGATAGGCAATAAAGAAACAGGTCTGCACACACACACACACACACACACACACACACACACACACACACGTCTAACGTGTTGGGAGATGGGTGCTGCAAGCTTATAAAGCAGGCAAGGGGGGCCAGAATGTGGAGAGGCTGTGAGGGCATCAGGGTGGGCTCCTTGATGATGGGAAATAACACCAGAGACAGAAAGGAAGTGGGAGGCCTGTGCCATGCACGTACCGGAGGGAAGAGAAGTCTGGGAAAAGGGAAGAGAAGGACAAAGGGCCAGAGGAAGGTGCATGCCAGGATACGTAGGGAGCTCCCGGTGGCTGGCAGCGAGGGAGCAGAAGGAAAGTGGAAGGGAAGGGTGACAAGTCAGCTGGGACAAGCCTTGTGAGGTCAGAACTTTGCAAATGCAACAGGAAATGACTTTCATTCAGCTCCTACTATATTGATGGCCAGAGCACTTCTTTCTGACTTCCTTTGAAAAATTATTATACAACATAACATTAACAATTTAAAAACAGAAATGAAAAAGTGCCTATAATTTTATCATCTAACGTGGCCTTTTTCAGTTTCCTCTGTCCTTGTCTAGCCTTTTCTGACATCCATGTGTGTATTTACAGTTTTTATCATAGTTACAAACAGCTCTACATCCTGTTTGCTTTACTAAGCTTCTTATCAACTTTGTTTTACAGGTTGATACAAAGCCTTCTGAATAATCGTTCTAATGGCTGCATAAAATTTCAAGTGCATATACCACTTCCTCTTGGACACACTTCAGTGGCTTCCAGATGGTCACCAGTACTGATGAAACACAAATACTTTTCTAGGTTTGGATTATTTGGGAGCCCTTCCTCTTCATGAATATGTACACAGTAAATTCGTAGAGATGGGAGGTGTTTCTTGATAATCCCTATGGGTTTGAAATTGTGAGAAGGATTACCTGCTGATGGTATCTGTCACTTTCTCAGAGTAGATGCCTTCTGGCACTGGTTCATATACCGCCTCCACGATCTGCAAGACAGACAAACCAGGGTGATGGACGTAAAGAGGCCATTAGTATGTACAATACTTGGCCACAACATGAGAGCTACTCAATGAGCATTATAACCACGAGCAAATTTTAATCAGAAACAAAACATCCCAACAAATAAAAAATTAACATCAATTAAACAGCTCTTGAGCACAGATTGTATTCTTCAAGCTGAGTTAAAGTTAGCCTCAGATTTCCAATAAATGATGTGTAGGATAATATCTAGTGCCGATTGTAGGCAGTCCAAACCACAATTAAAAATAAAAGACCAAAAGTAATTTGATATATTTATTTGTATAATTTTCTATGATAAATGAAGACAATTATAGGGGGAATGTGCCATAGCACATGATGTATATTTAGAAGAAAGGGGGAAAAATGAACTAGATCATGTGGCCAATAAAACAATGTGCCTGCTTTTAATTGATGGTTTTATAAAAATCACAAATGTTCTATTTAGGAAGAAAAGGAATGGCATTTTTAGCAACACAAGACCCTTTTGTCTCCCAACAGTGCTTACTTTTGTAGCCAGGGAGAGCATGTTGGTGCTATAGAAGGGGGGATTCAGAGTAGCCATCTGATAAAGGATGCAGCCGGCCGCCCAGACATCAGCCTTCTCCCCATATGGTTCACTCTTCAGTACCTCAGGGCTGAATTAAAATAAGGGTGTTAATAGATACTGAAAAGGGAAGAAGAAATCAGCACAGAAAAGAATCCAATTTTCAAGCAATAGTTGGAGAGATGAGAAAAAAGAATTGAAACTCTTCCTCACTAATTCAAGTAAACGTATTATAAAAAGTAATTCTCCCAGACTCAGATGAATCAAGAAGCACAATCAAGCAATTCCATTTCAAGCACTAAATATCAATGAACCATACAAATATTGCCTATTAAATATCCAAGGAAGCTCTTATTTCCAGAAACAATTACCCTTCTGTGGTAGATGGAATTGTTGGCCCCCGTTCTTTACTATTCTGGAGATTTTGTGCATCTCACTCTTACAATGGCCTCTTGGTGGATGGGATTCATTACCCACCCCTGCCTCTGGTTTTGTTTTATGTTGCTTTGGCCAATGGGATATGCAAATGTCAGTGAACCAGACCCAGAGCCTTTGTCTTAACAAATATTGAATGCTTGCATTTGTCCTTCTAGGAAATTCTGTCCATTACCAAGAGAAGAACATATCCCAGTGACTGCTATCCGACCAGCCTGGGTCAGGAGAACATACATGGAGAATATCTAACCCAGACAATGCATAAACCTACAGCCTGAAGAAGAACTTGCCCAGAAGACCCAGACCTGTGAGTCTGACAATGAATACTTATTGTTGAATGCCACCAAAATTTTTATGATTTGTTAATCAGCATTATTATAGGAAAAACTGACTGATACAGTCCCCTCCCCTTTGCTATTCAACTCTAGCCTATAAAGCAGGAAGAAGACCAAATTTAAATATGTTGCAGAAAATGTCAACAACCATCATGTCCATATCTTCTGAAATTGCCTTTCCAATCTGGACATGGATGTGGTCAGCTTTTAAATAAACTTAAGCTGTGAGAATTTATGGGTTTGACTTTTTTTTTTTTTTTTTAATGTGGAGGCGAGTGCACTTCTCCTGGATATTTTGGAGTAATAGAAGTTTCCTCTATCATATTTGTAGAATGAAACTCAGCAGAGGGTTGAAAGCATTTAATACTCATACATCCTAAATTAAGTAGTTTAGCAACTCAGTATCTAGGACTATTCTCAGCCCTCTACATAAATAGAGTAGGGATTAAGGGTTAACTTTGATAGTGGATTAAGGTCTAAAGAAACTGACAAATTGATATGAGAACAATCAGAGTAGACATAAATCAATGTTGACTATCAAGAATAATCAAGGAGTTGCTATTTTTGTCAGATTATGAAGAATTCCTGGTTTTAGATTTACATTATGTGCTCACCGAGGAAAGTATGATTTCTAGGTCTCTCAGTTGAGCATTTTCATTTTTTGTATTTTGAGTTCAATAATATGGCAATGGGGGAACTGGGAATGAAATTTCCAGAGCTCTGCTCTTTCTAACTGTATAAAAAAGTGTCTCTTGTTGTCACCTGGTCAACAGGTGACCAACTGTTGACCAACTGTTCACATTTTTAAAATGCCTTAACAAGAAATAATATCACCAACAGGAAAAAAAAAATGTCTTTGTTTCCCCACAGGCAAATTTCTCAGGCTTTAATCTACACAGAACTCAGAGGATTTGTTTCATACTTCCAAAACCTCATGAAGCAGATGCTATGCTAATGTTCTACCCATTTCCCCTCAGACCCTTTTTCCATTTCCTGTTCCTGGTACGCTTTCACTCTCAACAGCCAGCATCTGTATTTCTTTGGAAGAGAGCCTTCATTTCTTCTGAAAAACTAATTACTCAGCCTGGGGGAAAACACTTGTAACAACAGAGTTTACTCAGTTGATTGTTCTCATCACTTTACCTCCTCCTCCTTCTCACTGGAGACCACAAACTCCTCTTATCCTCACAGGTGTGCCCCTTTGCACTATGGCTTGGCAGCTCCCATCAAGTGATGGAGTCTATTTCTCTACCTCTTGAATCTGGACTTGATTTGACTTGCTTTGGCCAAGAAGATACCAACAAAAGTGATACAAGGAGAGACTTGGAAAGTAACTTATTCTTTGGGGCTTTCTCTTCCTTCCTGCTCTTGAAAACCCTATGAACAGAATCAGGTGACTCAGCCCAGGTCTGCCTGCTGGATGATGATAATATATGGCTCAATTACCTCCATCACCACTACCCATAGACAGTCAACCATAAGACATGTGAGCGAAGCCATTGAAAACCAGGTGACCATAATGCATACTGGGCCCAGCCAAAACTCTGATCAGCAATCCTCACTAGGACCAGTCCAATTTGCCAACACACAGTGTATTGATTAAAAAAAAAAAAAAAGTCTATTGTATTAAGCCACTGAGTTTTGAGGCAGTTTGTCAAAGTTAATGGGTATAATAGCTCTCATCAGATTTTCAAAGCTGTGCCCGAGTCCCTGAAAAAAGACCAAGAATTACTTCTCTGAAAAAGAATAAGAAAGGGAAATTAAAGACAAATAATGCAGTTGTCAACTAGCACTTTTCTTCCAGTATAAACTTCAACTATCCTCTAAGGTAAGAATTTCATAATTACAACCAAAAGCAATGACAAACAGAACACAGAGTCTGATGTCTAGAAGCCACAACAAAATGTTCTGTTAGGGTCAGAATTGTGTCCCCCAAAATTCATACATTGAAGTCTCCATCCCACTATTTCAGAATGTGACCTTATTTTATTTTATTTTATTTTTTATTTTTTTTTATTTTTTTTAAAGATTTTTATTTATTGGACAGAGAGAAACACAGCGAGAGAGGGAACACAAGCAGAGGGAATGGAAGCGGGAGAAGCAGGCTTCCTGCCGAGCAAGGAGCCCGATGCGGGGCTCGATCCCAGGACCCTGGAATCATGACCTGAGCCGAAGGCAGACGCCCAACGACTGAGCCACTCAGGCGCCCCGTGACCTTATTTTAAAGTAAGTTTGGAATGAGAGGATTAAGTTAAGATGATGCCCTAATGGGCCCTAATCCAATATGACTGGTGTCCTTATAAGAAGAGGAAGAGACACCATGAGTGTGCACATACAGAAAAACAACCATGTGAAAATGCAACAAAAGAGGGTGGAATCCTGGCATCTATAAGTCAAGGGAGACAGGTCTCAAGGGCAACTAAACTGGCCTACACTTTGATCTTGGACTTCCAGCCTTTGGAACTGTGAGAAATAAATTTAAGCCACCTGGTCTGTGATATTTCGTTAGGGCAGCCTTAGAAAACAAACCTACTCATCTGAGAAAACCTACTCATGTTTTTTCACCTTCAAAAGAACCCAGCCTTTGGGAAATATGGCTAAAGTCACTGATTCAATCACAACTTATAAATATAAGTTTTTTCGTGGTTATTATTTAGAAAACCCATGAAAAATAATTTGTCGTCTTTCCTATTTTACTGTTTAAGGTGAGCCCAACCACATTTAGAAAAATACAGAGATTTATAGCCAGCAATGCTTCATTTAAAGGAAAGAAGTTAAATAGTATACACACACAGAATTTAAAATGGGTTTTCTTTTTTCCAAACAAAAACATTATTCTGTATTTTAAAAATGGTTATTCCTATGTGATCCAATCATCTAAAATCTTTTAGTGATAAAATAAAACACAACTTAGGCAATATTAAACAAAAATAGGGGCTCTTCTGGCAAAGGTTAAAATATTTACAATTAAGTGTGTAAAAATTACATCCACTGTCAGTTATACATCAATAAGAAAGTATTTATTTTTATTATTGTTGATCTAATATACAACATGGTAACTATGGTTAATAATAATGTATTATATACTTGAAATTTGTTAAAAGCAGATCACAAGTATTCTCATCACACACACAAAAAGGTAACTATGTAATTGAATTTAAATAAAATAAAATTTAAAAAGAGATAACTACGTGAGGTGATGGACATATTACTGAGCTTGATTGCCATAATTATTTCACAATATGTAAGTACACTGAAACATCACGTTGCACACCTTAACTATATACTATTTATTTATTTATTTGTTTGTTTATTTATTTATTTATTTATTTGAGAGAGAGAGAGAGGTCAGAGGGTCAGAGGGTCAGAGAGAGAAGCAGACTCCCTGCAGAGCAGGGAGCCCAATGTGGGACTTGATCCCAGAACTCCAGGATCATGACCTGAGCTGAAGGCAGCCACTTAACCAACTGAGCCACCCAGGTGCCCCCTATATACAATTTTTAACTGTTAATAATTCCTTAACAGAGCTGGAAAAAATTTTAAGTGAAGCCAGGGGTAGTAAAGAACTAAGTGGATGGTAAGGAACATGTGTATTTACTATAAATATTCTAATAAATAAGTAAGCATAACTCATAATAAGCAGCCTTTGAGGTGGAGCGGGACACTAAACATGACCTCTGCTTTACAAAGTCATACATTACTGATAGTGAAAATAAGGTAGAAGAAAAGATGAGGTTGGAAGGATACTTAATCTAATTTCTTAACAAGATAAACTTTTTGTTTAGATCTTAAAACTCTACCACTAACCCTTCACTGATATATAAACAATTAAGTTACTAATTGCCAAGGACTCTTATTTACTAAGTGAGGTAAACAAGAACGGTGGACCTTGATGTCTTTTAAAACATTTTAAAATATGAATATTTTTGATAACTCTTAAGTAATTTAACAATATGATGATTTATATAAGTTTGGAAGGGGAATTTTTTCCCTTTAAACAGACCAAAGTAAATGAAATTAGATAACAGATGTTAAAAGGTTTTTGTGTATAGGTAAGTATATTCCTCTTTCCTGCAATCATCATATTATCATGTTTGGTAAGTTTTGATTATTGGACTCACTCCAGTATGTGTACTAAAATTAGAATGATGGAGTGAAGATTAGCCTGACATCTGCACCAGGATGACATTCAAATTTGTGAAGCATTCCACGCTTTGGAAACAGTAAGATGATAGGAAAAAAGAGTAAAGAGTAAAAATTCTGATCCTGCTATATATCTATCCTGGAATTAGCAGATAGCAAAAGCCAGACCTCTAACTGTTAGAGAGGGAGTCTATAGATAAGCAAGGAAAAAAGTAGGTTAGATGTACTCTACCAGGGGTATTAAAATAGAGTTGGTGACAACACTCTGAACTCATGTTCAGCCTATTATTGATACCTATGGTTGCATATAGAAATAGTTTAGATACCTGTATATACACAAGTTCATATACACATACATCTCCTTGCTCTGACAGCTGAAAAGTCCTGGAAATGACAATATTCCAGCAGCAATGAGTACTCTTAGCACCACCAGATCTTGGTTCGTTCTTTCTTTCTTTCAAGAGAAAGAACACATGAGTGTTGGGAGGGACAAGCAGAGAGAGGAGAGAATCCCAAGCAGGCTCCATGCCCGGAGCAAAGCCCAACAAGGGGCTCCATCTCGCAACCCTGAGATCATGACCTGAGCTGAAATCAAGAGTCATATGCTTAACCAACTGAGCCACCCAAGTGCCCCCAGATCTTGGTTTTTAATACCCTTCTCTAATAAAAAGAATCAGGACTCCTTGGAGAAATGCCTGATTCTAGGACTGGGGGCAGGATATATATACTAAATGAGCCTGGAGCATCTTGTATTGCCAGGAAGTTAGTGTTCGAAAGAAAAAAAAAAAAAACTTATAATGATGAGGTTATGTCAAAGGGACATAGAGCACAACCTAAAGAGCTTCTAGTGACCAAACGTGGAACAATCTGAGCAGCTAAATAAATAGAATAGTGTATTAGTCAGTTCGAGGTACCATAACAAAAGACCATAGATAGAATCTCTTAAGCAAGAATAAACGGGAATTTATTTCTCACAATTCAGAAAGCTGGGAAGTCTAAGATCAAGGTATCAGCCAATTCTGTCCCCCATAAGGGCCCTCTTCCTGGCCTGCAGATGGCCACCTTCCTGCTGTATCCTCACGTGACTGGGAGGTGGAGGAAGGACTGTGCTGGGGGTGACTGATCTTACAAGAGCACCTCATGAGGGCCCCATCTTCCTGATCTCATCTAAACCAATTACTTGACAAGGCCCATCTCCAAACACCATCATAGGATCTTGAGAGAACTAGTTTTCACCTAAAGCCAGGAGGTGAAGTTTCAGAGGAGAGACTAAGAAGAGAGTGCTAATCTGAGAAGGCATTCCAGAGGGTTGAGAGGAAGGAATGGTGGTCAATGACAGCCAGTGGAGAAAAGACCCAGGGCACGGTCAGGGATAACAGCCCTTGTAGCCTCTCTAACGGCCACCCAATGGCCCAGCTGGGTCCTTGAGCCTAGTCTCTCCTGCTCTATGCCATCCTCTCAACAACCACTAAAGTGGCCTTCCCCTAACAGAAAGCTGATCTTTCCAGAACTTTCAGAGAACAGATCATGTTCCGCCATTGTCCTGTGAGTCTCAATCATTAAAAACCACAAAAACAAATAACGTAAAATCCTTTCTTGACCCTAAGTCCTCCTGTGAGTACCACTTTTTTCTTCATTTTCAAGCAAAGTCTTTTGAAAGAGTAATTCCTGTTGGCCCTCTTCACTTCCTCACCCACCATCCATCATTCAACCCAACTCTAGTCCAGCATCTATTCCTACCTTGCTATTGATAGGGCTTCTCCTTAGAGCACCAGTGGATTACTAATTGGCTCCCTTATTTTAGGTGCCCTCTCTGCAATTTTTGACACTATCAACTGAAACATACTTGTTGAGACATTATTTTCTTCATTTGTTCAATAAATGAACAATAAATAAACAATAAATTAATAAACAATAAATGAACAAAGTACCAGGCACTGTTCTACCTGCTTAGAATACATCAACAAAGGCACTTGCCCTCATGGAGCTTAGCTTCCAGTAAGAAAGGGGGCAGGGAAGATAAAAAGCATAACTATTAAAAAGTAAATCACATTACATGATATTTTAGTAGTTGATAAATGCTATAGGAAATAGAAAACTTGGATTAGAATAAAAGAGGCCAGGAGTGGATGGGGGGAGGCAGGCTGCAATATCAGAAAGGGTAGTCCCTGCCAATCTCTCAGTTACCATATAATGGCGCTTTTTTCTTTCACCCAGGTGTTATCACATTTTTCTTCTCACTCTTCACTCTCTCCTTGGATAATTTCTTTCACACCCAAGGCTTCCATTAAAACCATATGTGGACAATTCCCAGATCTAATCACCATCCACATGACCCTCAGGCACACATACCTCAACATGCGGTAGCTCTGTTACAAACCACTGATTCTTAGGATAAAGTCCTAGACTCTAAATGAGTTGTCTATTTTACCCACCAGAGCTGGGAACCCAACCAATGTCAATAACCCTCACACTTTCTGGAATTTCTTTTTTTGGGGGGTGAGGGGGATGCAGAGGGAGAGAGAGAATCTGAAGCAAGCTCCATACTCAGCATGGAGCCCCTTGTGGGCCTGATTTCAAACACCTGGGATCATGACCCATGCTGAAATCAGGAGTTGGCCACTTAACCAACTGAGCTACTCAGGTGCCCCTCTTGAATTTCAAGGGCTGCTTCTGAGGTATGGCAAAAGGGCCAAGGCATCTCTGTAAACAAAGGCCAGGGGTTCTGTACCAGGGAGACAGCCCCAGGGAGCCATCTTAAAACCCGTGGTCTGTTTTCTTCATAATTCCCAGTGGGACCTGTGACTATTTTTGTCCCAACATTACCTCCTGAGGCAAAGATTTCTTTTCATTTTCTACTTCCATCTCTGCTTCCACTTGCACTTCAAACAATCCTTTGGTTTTTAAAGATGTGTGTGTGTGTGTGTGTGTGTGCACGCACGTGTGCGCATTCGTGCACATTTGTAGGGGCAGGGAACTTTTTCTTAATCTGAGAGACTCAGGGCTGGCTACTCTGCCTCCCATTGAACCTTTCTCATCTCAAGAGCCAATGTTTCCACAGCATCTGCCACTTCAGATTTATCCCCAGTTCCTGGTGTGTCCACCATTATCACACTAGTGACCCGTAGATAAACTTAACCTGTCAAATGCTAGTACTATTTGTGGCTAGTACCACAGAAGATAAACTTACAATATGTGACAGCTGTGAGTTCATAGCAATGAGCTTATATACAGCACTAATGAGCAGAAAGAAATTCTAGAGCTGAGGGAGATTCATTTGTTGAAGGGCATGTGAAATTGAAGAAGAAATTAGAATTTTTAGAGAAACTGAAAAGCTATTATTGAGAAGTATCTCATTGGCAAGATAATGATGTCGTATCTTCGAAGTGCTGTTGGGAAACATCATAAAAGAAAATTTGTCTAACAAATATTAGAAATTACTAATAAAAGAATCTCGAGTTGTTTAGGATACAGTTAAGGCTAAATGTTTAGAGATAAGTTTCTTTTATTGAAATAATTCACTCAATAATATTTGCTTCACTGGGTAAAGATAGAAAGGGATCTTTGCATCCCACTGCAATATATTAATTATAAGTCTATTTAAAAAGTACATTTAGTTCTCAGGTTCTGGCTATCAAACTTTCATCTCCCTACACTGCCTTAAAGAAGAAGGAGAAAGAGAATGAATTCATCATTGTTAAGTGAAGAAGAAACAAAAATGTAAATTTTACAAGAATAAAAACTCTCTGGGAACACAAGATCCACTATTTGCTCACTCAAGAGGCAAAAGTCCCTGTGAATTCATGAAGATAAAAATCTGACCTGAAGTGACATAATTAAATGTATAGGCCAATAATTATAGTTTGTTGAGATTGAAAAAGAAATTATTCTCTACCTTAGAATGATTCAACATAGAATGTTTAGCAATAGTAGGATGGATAAAGTGCAGGCATCCACACAAGTACGTGTGTGTGTGTGTGTGTGTGTGTGTGTGCATGTCGGCACATGTTTATGATTGGTAGAGGTGGGTAAAATGTTGCTGAGAAATAGCTCATCACTATGGAGGGATGGGAATCAATGAGAGTAAATGGAAATGAGGAAAGTTGGGAGAACCCAGGGGAAATAAGTGGCTAGGGGCATTTTCTGGAGAATGAGGAATGTGATACTGAGATAGTGAGATAAACAGAGCTTAGCAAAAAGCACTCTAGGCAGAACAATGAATGCATTTGCAAGATCCTTCCATGTTCTGATTTTTTCTATGAGACCCTACTTATTAAGACCCTGCAGGCATAGACAGAATACGGTCTAGTCCCTCAGAGCCACAGGAGTGAAAGGGCATTCGCATCAGTGTGCTTCCCACTATGGTGGGAAGCAGCAGTGGTGAAGGGAGTGAGCTGAAGGGGAGACAGAGATGCGGGGGAGCCGCCACTAATGCGACGGCCAAGGAAACTGGGAGAAAAGGAATTCCGCAGGACTGATTGGAGGTGAGAAGGAGAATTAGGGAAGGGAAAACCCCTCAGTTCCAGGCTCCCAAAGTGTGGCTTGAATAATGGGGTGTGTATCAGTATCATTACCATAGATACAGGAGGAGCAAGTGTGGGAGAAGAAACTAGATCAGTTTAGAACATATTAATTTATGCCTATGAGATCTACAGTTGAGGATAGCCAATGGGTAATATCATTCTGGATATTAACAGTCACTTAAAGTCTTATCCTTGGATAAGGATACCAGTCTGAACCCTGGTATCACAGAAATGTTCTCAGTTCATAGAAGCCTGCCACCATTAAGCAGATAAACAGATTTGATATCTTAACAGTTACAATACTGTTCTAAATACGAACTTTGTATAGAGAGGAAAGAGAATTGGATGACATCATTAAGAACCATGGAATCAGGGGTGCCTGGGTGGCTCAGTGGTTTAAAGCCTCTGCCTTGGGCTCAGGTCATGATCTCAGGGTCCTGGGATCGAGCCCCGCATGGGGCTCTCTGCTCAGCAGGGAGCCTGCTTCTCCCTCTCTCTCTGCCTGCCTCTCTGCCTACTTGTGATCTCTCTCTCTCTCTCTGTGTCAAATAAATAAAATAAAATCTTTAAAAAAAAAATAACCATGGAATCATACACTATGCCTGAAGAAAACTGGCTTTACCTTTATCACAAATTTTGGGGCCTGCCTGCCCCTAAGTTGCATCTAGGATTGGCAGATTTAGCTAATAAAAATGCAAGACATTCCATTAAATTTGAACTACTAAAATAATGCAATATTTGGGACAAATTTATACTAAAAAAATACAATACCTGGGACACAAAATGAAAAACTCCTTGTTGTTTATCTGAAATTCAAATTTCATTTGGCATCCTGTATTTTATCTGGCAACCCTAGCTGCAATGTTATTTGTGTACTCTCCGTTGTTAGTGTTCAAGTCATCCTTCTTATAGAAAGGCGTACAAAAAGCTATTTACATATTAAGTATGGTTTTCTTCACTTTATAAAAATAATGAAAGCAGTGTACTTATATAGGCATTTGGGACATTTCTCAAAAAGTGCCACATTTCTCTCGTGTTGCATGAGGACATGTATTAATGTTTCTTAACACCAATGAAATCAATGATTAGAAAGTTCTTTTTAAAGTACAAAACACATATGAATACATAAAATGTTAAATCCTGCCCCGATGAGCATATCTTACCTATAAATGATTTAGTTAAATAATACATACACTGAACTATGATTCATCATAATAGCCTCATTAGTGCCGGGGTTGAGGTAGGCCAGGACTGGTTTAGATGCCAAACCTTCGCATTGGGTCACCTGCCTCCTGTGGATTGGGGTCAGGGAGATGTATGATTTAGGTCCCTAAGCAGCATTTTATAAGCTAGAATGGCAAGACACTTACTGGGTATCTTTATCAATATATTGTCCTTGAACAAGTGGTCATGATTCTTAAAACTAAAACTGACCCACCATTTTACTGACTACCGCAATATTTCTTTAAACGAGGGAAGCATTTATATGTAATGTATCTAAAACTCAAGAGAGTACAAAGACTAAGTAGATTGAGGCTGTCTTATGCAAAATAGGACCTATGAATACCAGTATGGATGTCGATCTGCCTTTAACTGATGTGATGTTGTAACTGGAAAATGAAAAGTTAAGTTAGACTCAATTTTCATCTCCCCACTAGGATGGGTAGACACTGCTGAGGAGTACAACTGATTTCAGGTCATTTTATAAGACACCGCAATTTACTGCAGTGCAGAATCTGTTCATGAGACATTTATGTGCAAGTGTCATGAAAAATCCTACGTGCTATACAAAGGCAAAGTGCCGTCATCATTATCATCATTCTTTATTACATAGGGAAATCTGGCACCTTTCGTGAGGACTGTGTCAATAAGTTAGGGAAAAAACCAAGCATCACAGCAGATGTGGTAGTGAAGATGGGACTGTCATATTTCTGAATCCTGAAGACAGATACCTAACCGGACAACCAAACGACTATCTGACCTTTGGCCTAGTCGAGTCAAAGTCAAACAGGCCAAGAACTTTTACCACCCTCAGTGAAAAAACTTGGTAGCGTTGACCATGCTGCCAGGCTATCTTCTCCGCCAGGTCCAATTTGAGAAAAGTACGTGTGATCTCGAAACACTAGTGGGGGCCCACTCTTACCCTACTGCAGCTATGCCAACCTCTCTCCAGATCTTTGCCCCTAGTTCGTGGCAACACTTATCTAGCGTGGTTCACTCCCTTCACCACCAAGCAATGTCAGCCTTTAATATATACATCAAGTTCTACCGATTGCGTGAAATCTTCTCTTACTAAGCCAGCAAACACGGATGGCCTGACACCAAATTGAAAAAGCACTACAGCCCATACTCGGCCCTACACATACTTTCATTGACTCAACAAATACATATTGAACACCTACTACGTGCCAGGCACTCTTGTAGATGTTGAGACACAGCAGTGAATGAAACACCAAAAAATCCCTGGCCTCACGACATTTACGTTATGCTAAGGGAGACAATGAATATGTAAGTAAATAAATACAAATTTATTAAGTGCTATCAAGAATATAGATGTTATTTAAAAGTAAAAGTATATTTCATGAGTTAGCATTTAACTGTTCTGTGGCATCAAGCAGCTATTTGACCTTTGGAGGGTCTCAATTTTTTCATCTCTATAAGAGAGATTTGTAAGATCTATTTCTGTTTCGAAATGCTGGGTTCGTCAGTTAAGGTTTAAAAACATCTTAATGACAGATACATACACAGTTTTATAAGGAAGATTGAATTTGTTTTTCATATGACCTAACCACTGGGGACAGAGTCAACATTATGTTCAAAATTAGAGCGCTTGCTACTCAGAAACAAATCTATAGGCAAATAATTTTTGATGATATATTACTTTTGCCACACTACAAAACCTGTTTTTTATTTAAGATTTTTAAGCAAAACAAAGGATTTTTTAATTCTAAAGGAAAACTAGCACATATTCTAAAGTCACTTTTAAGAATTCATCCTTTTAAAAAAAAGTTTTTATTTATTTATTTGACAGCGTGTAGGGACAGAGAGCACAAGCAGGGGGAGTGGCAGGCAGAAGCAGGCTCCCCGCTTAGCAGATCCTGGGATCATGACCTGAACCAAAGGCACATGCTTGCTTAACGGGCTGAGCCACCCAGGCGCCCCAAGAATTCATCCTTTTTAATTGTAGATGTTTTGGACTGAATCCTCACGGTATTTCCTCATAAAATGTTGAGCAAATAGATCCTAAATCTGTAATCTTATGTGACTGAAGAAGAAAAGCAAAGCATTCCTCTTTCATCTCTTCAACAGAAGTTTTGTAACTCTGAATATATGAAAAACCTTTACCATGGCCTTTGGCAGCCTTTTCATGATTGATTTCACTCTGTCTCCCTGTTCTTGATAAGTAAATCATTTGCTAAACCCCAACAAAGAAAGCTGTCAATAACAACAGATTCACTGTGATTTCGGGAGTACAGAAAAGCCTCCTTCATCCCCGGTAACTTCCGTGAGGCCCATGTCTGCATCTCACAATGAGTGATCTCTTCTTTTGTGTTACACTGTAGATGCTCCCAGGAAATTGATAAGGAGAAATGAGAGAGAAAAGATGGAAACACAGGGAATCAATGGCCATAGTACCGATAAGCTGGCTGACAATGAGCTAAAGGACAACAGCCTGGTATACGGAGCTCAGGGCCACAAGGGAAGCATCTCTGATTCCTAAAATCAGAGTATGAAATGAAAACAGAGTAGAAGAATACAGAAGGAAAAGATTCCAAAGAGAAAGGGAGACAGAATTAAGTCACATTTTGTGACAACTGCTCTTTGCTGACTGTAACTCTGATATGAGGAGAGAAACTGTTTTCCTTCATACATGGTTTTGCTGACATTCTGCTCTGCCATAATTGGTTATTGTCTCCATTAACCTAACTAAAATTAAGGTTTAAAATAAAAGCAATTGTCCACTGTATAACTCCTAGATTTCTGTGAAGAAGTTAAAGAATAAGGGTCCATTTTTACCACCATTTTATCCACACTAAATTGCTAATTTTCTTCCTCCTATAAGCAAGGAGGTAAATGGTCTATCTAAACTTTTTTCTTATTCAAGTCACTGAAATGCAAAGCAGGCAGCTTTTACTTTCTTTAGAAGCATCAACCTTGAAAATTTCCATATTCCCAGCTCCCAACACCACTGAAACTAATTTTAACAATACGAAACATTTATAAAAATAATCCCGTCTCCCTTTTATACACAGTAACCACAGATACTCAAAACAGGAAGAAATAAAGCACTTCATTCAGAACCAAATTCATTTTGTTCCATTTAGGAATTAACTGTTATCTCCGTAGTCCATGGAAGGCCAGCTCTTTATGGAGAAAATAAATCAATTTAGCAATGCACCTGGTGTGGCTGAATAGAATGACACCTTGACACTGTGGGATTGTGGAAAATTAGCTATCTTCTTTGTGCTTTGTTTCCTTCCCAATACAACAGGAAAAGGACCTGTCATGTATGTTAGGAAGATTGCCAAATGCAACACATTTTTAAAATATAAGGTACAGGGATACCATATTCACTCAAATAATTTCTACTCCTCCCTTTTCCTCAAATGTTGGCAGTTTAAATAGGGGAAAGGGAGAAATGGAAACAAAAAAAGTGAAATAAGGACTCTGCTTTGTTACCACATTTAGAGATAGTCACCTTAATTTATTGTATCAACACTGAAAGATTCAATGCTTTTAAGTTGATTACTCGATCTGTTTCCTTTCCTTTTTCAAATTTATGAAAAGAATAAACTAACAAGCTTTGTGAATGGGTTCATTGTCTAGGAAAACAGAAGGAAAGGAAAACATTGTCAAAAGAAGGTCTCTTAATCGTTGATGAAAAGACAAAGAATTCCAGACAGAGCCATTACAAATTCAATACAACAAGAAATAATAAAAGTGACTGAGGGTCAAAACAAAAATGATAATTTATAATACTAATATGAAACAAAGGAAACACTTGGGACAAGCAAACAAAAAAATATTTAGTACAATGATAGCCACTTGTCACTGATAAAAGGTAAAATTGAAAATAAAGATTCATGAACCATATCATATTTGCACTAAATTACATAAAAATTAACAAAATAGGAACAATTATAAATATAAAGACCACTATTATGGAATGATGTGTGCCCCCCAAATTCATTATGTTGTGATCACAACCCTAAATGGGATGGTATTAAGGGAAGGGGGCCTTTGGGAAGTGGTTAAGTCATAAAGTCAGAGCCCTCATGAATGGGATTGAATGAGACTAGCGTGACCTTTTAAAAGAAACTCCAGAAAGCTCTCTTGTCCCTCAACATATGTTGGATACGGTAAGAAAATAGGCCTCTGTGAACCAAGAAGCAAGCCTCACCAGATCTGCCATTGCCTTGATCTTGGATTTCACAGCTATATAACTGTGAGAAATAAATTTCTGTTGTTTATAAACCACCGAGTCCATGGCATTCTCTGACAAGCCTGAACTAAGATAACCACTAAATTAAAAAACAAACAAACAAAATACAATAGTAGATGGAGATTTTTATACACCAATTTATCAGTGACATAAATAAGGATATAGAAGATCTGAATAATGTGTCAATAAATATAGTCAGATAAACATATATTAAGCTCTGTGACCTAAAAATAAAATACAATCTCTTCAAAGAATCTACAAGACTTGCATAAACTTTACTACATTTCATGTGTAGCAGACTAATCCCTTGGTGACTTGCCAATGAAGCACTTTTACTGGTAAGCATGCCCTTGTATACTCCTTTCATACATTATTGCTGGGGTTGGCCATGTTGGCATTAGCCAATTAGACATTAGCAAATGTTACACTAACAGATGTTTGGTAAGTCTTATACACGGAGGCTATATTTTTGTAACTCTAACTCTTGAGATATTCCCTCTCAGCTCTCAGCCACCATAATGTAGGAAATGAAGCCTGATGTAGCCATGTAAAGAGAGCACATGGAAATAAACAAGGACCCAGCCAATAGCCCCAGGTGAGCTCCCAGCAAATGGCCAGTACTAACCATCATTGGAAGCAATTTCTCTTGCCCTAGTTGAGCTGCCCCGTTAATGCAGCAGGGAGCAGATATATGCTATTCTCAAAAAGCCCTGACCAATTTGTAGAATTTGAACAAATAACTATTTTTGTATCAATTCACCCATCTGGGGGTAAATGACTGTCTGAATCATCAGAGTATAAAGAATTTCTTAACTTATTCTGAAAAACTGTAATTATATAAGGTATATTCTATGACGTAAAATTACATCATATTCTATGATGTAATTCTATGACATAATCAAATAAAAAGATAAGCTTCAAAGAAAAAGCCCCAAAACATTTAAATACAAAAACCCCTCCATTTTATCAGTTACTTATAAATGAAAGAGATCAAATGTTAGTAATGATTTAAGAAAATACAGACAATGAGAAATGATACATACAAAAACTAATAAAATCAATACACGTAAAAGGACTGAAGTTATACAAAGTATGTTCATCAATCACATTGGAATGAAACTAAACAGCATTAACAGAAGGAAATTTGGGAAATACATAAACCTGTGAAAATTAAACAATACACTCTTAAATAACCAATAGATGAAAAAAGTTAAAAGGATAGCTGGAAATACCTTGAGATGAATGAAAACAAAAATGCAAAATCGTAAAACATATGTAATGTCCCTATATCGGTGCTTATAGGGGAATTTATAGCTATAAATGCCTATATAATTAGAAAAGAAAAATCTTAAAAATATTTCCTAACCTACTACCCTAAGAAACTAGAAAAAGAGCAAACTAAACCCCAAGCAAGGAAGATAGATAGTAATAAAGACTAACGCAGAAATAAACAAAATAGAGAAAAGAAAAACAATAGAGAAAAGGAATAAAAACAGTAGTTGGTTCTTTAAAAAAATCAACAAAATTGACAACCTTTAGCTAGACAGACCAAGAAAAAAATGAAAGAGAACTCTCAAATTACAAAAATTAGGAATGAAAGAGGAAACACAACTGTTGACCTTAAAGAAGTAAAAAAAAGGTAGAAGGATAATAAGAACAATTGTACCAAATTAGATGACCTAGAGGGAATGGAAAAATTACTAGAAACACAAAAATACCAAAATTGACTGAAGGAGAAAAAAATCTGAATAGAACAATAACAAAAAAATGAATTAATAATCAAAAAACTTCCCACAAGGGAAAACTCAGGACCAGATGACTTCACTGGTGAATTCTACCAATGTGTAAAGAAAGAAGAGCAATCATTCACAAATTGTACCAAGAAATGGAAGAGGAAGGAACACTCTGTAACTCATTCAAAGAGGACAGTATTACCATGATACCAAAATTAAAGGCATAATAAGAAAAGAAAACTACAGACTGATATCTCTTATGAATATAGATATAAAAACTTCAACAAGATATTAGCACATCAATGTGGATGGAACTGGAGGGTATTATGCAATCAAAATAAGTCAATCAGAGAAAGACAACTATCATATGGTTTTAGTCATGTGGAATGTAAGAAACAGTGCAGAGGATCATAGGGAAAGGGAGGGAAAACTGAAAGGGAAGAAATCAGAATGAGACAAACCATGATAGACTCATTACTATAGGAAGCAAACCAAGGAATGCTGGAGGGGAAGTGGGTGGGGGGATGGGGTAACCGAGTGATGGGCATTAAGGAAGACATGTGATATGATGAGTATTGGGTGTTATATGCAACTGATGAATTACTGAACTCTACATCTAAAACTAATGATGTACTATATGTTGTCTAATTGAATTTAAATTAAAACAAATAAACAAGAAAAACCCACTAGCATACTGAACCTGAGAACATGGATTAAGTATTATACACCATGACCAAGTGGGATTTATCCCAGAAATTAAAGATTGGTTTGAAATATGAAAATCAATCAATCTAATACACTACACTGACAATGAAAGAAGTTATCTCAATAGATGCAGAAAAAGCATTTGACAAAATCCAACTCTCTTTCATAATAAAAGCACTCAACAAGCTAGGAATAGAAGGAAACTTCCCCAACCTAATAAAAGACATCTGCACAATCCTTAAGCAATATCACACTTAATGATAAAAATTGAAAGTGCTCCCCCATAAGTATAAATACGTACTTTAAAAAAAAAAAAAACAGAATTTTTCCTGATGCAGAAAGGACTTTCCAATGCCCCCCACTCCTTTTTCCTAGTGCTTTTACCGTAGAAAACTTGTCATTGTGGGCCTTTGGGTGGCTCAGTCAGCTAAGTGTCTCACTCCTGCTTTCCGCTCAGATCATGATTTTAGGGTTGTGAGATCAAGTCCCATGTCAGACTCCACACTGGGCATGGAGCTGGCTTAAGATTCTCTCTCTCCTTCTCCCTCGGCCCCACCCCATGCCTTCTCTCACCATCTCTAAAAACAATCAAACAAAACTTTGTCATTGTGAATCCTTTCCCTGTCCTTTGACGATATAGATAAATCTTTTAAAACCTAAATAAGCTTCTTGTCAGCTTTACAACCAGGAATCTTTTTCTTAAGGATCTGAGAGTCATCCCTGAAATGTAATCATCAAGGAAGATAGTGCCCCTACCTCCTAGTTCCCATGGGAGGGTAGAAGTCTTAACTTCAGCTAGCACCTGGCTTCAAGTTATAAATCTACCTCCTGTCATAAAGGTATGAGAAATTCATTTCTCTTTTGGATAAAGGCAATTAGTAAACACAGGTGGCTACCCCAATTACCAGGTGAATTTAGCATGAACTATGTGTGACAAATGCTGCTGTCAATTCCACTTACTTGAAGACTAGTTATTTATCTTGAAAACATGTATGTAATGGATTGCATCTGCTTAGTTACATTCTCTTTAGTGAATTATCTGTGATGCAGACCCCATTCTAGTTTGATGTTTATTCAATAATAAAATTGTTTTCTCTTCGACTTTGGTGGAGAATTTGTCTGGGTTGGCAGAAGATTTTCTTTTTAGTTTATATTTCCCTAACATCTCCTAAGATCAAGAACAACACAAAGATGTCTGCTGTCACTTCTCCTCAAAATTGTACTGGATTTTCTAGCCAGAGCAATTAGGCAGGAAAAGAAAATAAAAGGCATTCACATTGAAAAAAAAAGGAGAAAAACTATTTCTATTCACAGATGATATAATCTTATAGGTAGAAAATCTTAGAAAATATACAAAAACAGTTATAGTTAAGGTTATATGATTTAAGATCAATATAAAAAAATCAATTATATGTCTATATATTAGCAATGAACAACCCAAGATTAAATTAAGACAACAATTTCATTTAAAAGAGCATCATAAAAGAATGATATACTTAGGAGTAAATTTAACAAAATTCAGTGTACACTACTTGTACACTGAAAATTATAAAACATTGTTGAAAAAAAGATGACCTAAATAAAGGGAAAAACATTTGTATTCAAAGACTGGAAGACAATATTGTACAGATAGCTGAAGTAGATTTCTCTTATTGCTACAACAAATTACCACAAACTTAATGGCTTAAAACACAAATGTATTATCTTCCAGTTCTAGGTGGTTCCAAAATGATTCTGCCAGGCCAAAATCAAGGCTTTGGTAAAGCTGCATTCTTTTCTGAAGGTTCTGAGGAAGAATCATTTCCTTTCCCTGCTTCTTCTAGTTTGTAAAGACACCCCATTCATTAACTTAAGGCCCTTTCCATTTTCAAAGCCAGCAATGGCCAGTTCAGTCTCTGACATAACACATCACTCTGACACCCCTCTGCTTCCCTTTCATATTTCAAGACACTTATCATTACAATGGGAGTAACACCTCCATCAGATACCTTATTCCCTTTTACCATGTAACTGGTTCCAAGGACTATATTAGGATTGTGAATATCTTGGAGCAGAAGGTAGCAGTGCAGGGAGGTGGGGGGAGTTCACTTTTCTGCCTATCACAGTGGGAACATTCACAAAATTGATCTACAGATTCAACTTATCTGGGGTTTTTTGCAGAAGTTGACAAGCTAATCCTAAAATTGATATGAAAACACAGAGGACACAGAATAGCTAAAATAATCTCGAAAAATTAGGACAAAGATTTCAAAACTTACTACAAAGCTACAGTAATCAAGACTGTGTGATAGGTAAAAAGGCAGGCATATTTCAAATAAATCTTTATATTTATGGTCAAATGATTTTTATAGCAATGCCATGATAATGCAATGGGGGAAAGAATCGTCTTTTCAACAAATAGTGCTAGGACAACTAGTTATCCAGATGCAAAAGAATTAATTTAAAACCCTATCTCACATCATATATAAAAATTAACTCTAAATTTATCACAGATCTAAACATAAGAATTAAACTATAAAACTCAGGGCGCCTGAGTGTCTCAGTCATTGAGTGTCTGTCTTTGGCTCAGGTCATGGTCCCAGGGTCGTGGGATCGAGTCACGTGTCGGGTTCCCACCTCAGTGGAAAGCCTGCTTCTCCCTCTCTGACTCCTCATGCTTGTGTTTCCTCACTTGCTGTGCCTCTCTTTGTCAAATAAATAAATAAAATATTTAAAAAATAAAAATTAAATTAAATTAAATGAAACTATAAAACTCTTAGAAGAAAATATAGATGTAGGTCTTTATGACCTTGAATTATGCAATGATTTCTCAGATAGGATATTTAAGCACAGCAACCAAATCAGTAAGTTGGATTTCATCAAAATTAAAATTTTTATGCTTCAAAGGACACTACAAGAAAGTGAAAAAATAATCCACAGAATCTGGGAAAAGTATTTTTAAGTCATATACTTAAAAAGGGCTTGGTATGCAGAACAAATAAGAATTCTTATGATTCAATAATTAAACAAAATAATCCAATTTACAAGTGGGGGAAAAAAGAAAAAAAACAAGTTGTGTAACATCATTAGTGACAAGGAAATGGAAATCAAAACAAAACCACTGTAAGATAATAAATCACATCCACTAAGATGGATAAGAGTCAAAAAGACAGATCTTAATAAGTGCTGAGGATGCAAGGGAGGGACTGCAATCCTCATATATTGCTGGTGGGAATGTAAAATGGTGCAGCCACTTTGGAAGACATCTTGGCAGTTAGCCAAAGCATCAAACACAGAGTTACCATATTGAGGAGTATGACTCCAGACTGTGCCAAAATCCTACATGTGATCTTTCAGGTCTGGCCATAAGCAGTTGCAAGGCTTTGATTAGCTGATCTCATGGGAGATAAGTTGCCCTCACCACACCAGACCCGACCCGGTGCATTGTGGGTATATTACAGCTCCTAGAGGGAGTTACATTCAAGTACTCAGCCCAGCCCCCAACCCCAATTAGCCATGTTCATATGCACAGCTGCATTTCTAGCCCAGGCACCTCCATTCAGAGGCCTCTTTACCAGAAGACTTAACTGGGACACCTTCCAGGAACCTCAGCTGAGACCACCTTATGGGAGCCCTGGCTGAGGCAGGGCTCTCTGCTGTTGGCAACACTTCCACATACTATTAATGAATAGCCGTACACACTGTAAATGTATAAAAACATGGAAGAATATACACCAACCTAACCAACCTCAGGGTAGTGGTTACTTCTGGGGAAGAAAGGAAAATAGAGTTAGGAGAGGCCTCCAGTTGAATCCATAACATTATTTTTTTAAAAAGAGTTTTTTTCTAGGGGCGCCTGGGTGACTCAGTTAAAGCCTCTGCCTTTGGCTCAGGTCATGATCTCAGGATCCTGGGATCGAGCCCCGCATCGGGCTCTCTGCTGAGCAGGGAGCCTGCTTCTCCCTCTCTCTCTCTGCCTGCCTCTCTGCCTACTTGTGATCTCTCTCTCTGTTAAGTAAATAAATAAAATCTTTTAAAAAAAATAGAGTTTTTCCTTAAGTAAAGAGAATAAATTTATTAAAACTTAATGTGTATAAAGGAACATTTATTAATGTTGAAAATTTTCATAAGAAGAAATATTAAAAATGATGGTTAAGACTAGATAGTGGGATTACATGTGACTAATATTTTTCTTGACACATTGATATATTTTTCAAATTTTTCCAACCAACACAAATTTCTTTTATAATGGTAACAAATAATACATGTGTTTTTTTCAAAAGTGTATCACTACCAGTACATTTACTTAAGCAGAAACTGTAAAAAAAATGAACCAGTATGGATACCTCGCTGGCTTAGTTGGTAGAACATGCAACTCTTGAACTCAGGGTTGTGAGTTTGAGCCCTATGTTGGACGTAGAGATTACTTTAAAAAAATACTTTAAAAATGAACCAGCATTAAAATCTCATTGTGGTATAAAAATCTCTAAACACATTTGTTAATAGTTCGGGGCTGAGAAACGCTTTTTTAAAAAAATACAAGCCAAAATTAGTATCCAAAATATATACAGAACTTATATAACTCAACACCCCAAAACCAAATAATCCAATTAGAAAATGGATAAAAACCATGAACAGATATTCCTCCAAAGACATACAGATGGCCAACAGACACATGAAAAGATGATCAATATCACTCATTGTCAGAGAAATGCAAATCAAAACTACAATGATATATCACGTTATACCTGTCAAAATGGCTAAAATCAAAAACACAAGAAACAAGTGTTGGTGAGGATGTGGAAAAAAAAGAACCCTCATGCACTGTTGGTAGGAATGCCAACTGGTATAGCCACCCACTATGGAAAACAGTATGGAGTTTCCTCAAAAAGCTGAAAATATAACTACCCTATGATCCAACAACCACACCACTGGGTATTTACCCAAAAAATACCAAAACACTAAAAAACACTAATTCAAAGGGAACCATGCACCCCTATGTTTATAGCAGCATTATTTACAATAGCCAAATTATGGAAGCAGCCCAAGTGCCCATCAATAGGAGAGATGAATGGATAAAGAAGTTGTGGTCTCAATAGGAGAGATGAATGGATAAAGAAGTATTATATTTATATATATATATATGTATATATATGTGTATATATACATATATATATATATACTGGAATATTATTTCGCCATAAAAAAGAATGAATGAAATTTTGCTATTTGCAACAATATAGATGGAGCTGGAGAGTTTAATGCTAAGTGAATAAAGGAAATAATTGATTTATTTCATACCATATGATTTCACCCATTTGTGGAATTTAAGAAACAAAACAAACAAGCAAAGGAAAAAGAAAAGAGGAGAGGCAAACTAAGAAACAGACACTTAATTATAGAGCACAAACTGATGGTTACCAGAGGAGAGGCAGGTGAGGGATGGGTAAAATGGGTGAAGGGAAATAAGAGTACACTTATTATGGTGAGCACTGAGTAATGCACAGAATTGTTGAATCACTATATTATACACCTGAAACCGATGTAACACTGTATGTTAACTATACTGGAACCAAAAGAAAAACCTTGCTTAAAAAATTCAAGCCAAAATGTAAAAGCTGAAGTTTACACATATCCAAATTATAAGTGCTAGTCAGGAACTGAAATGCAAATAATTATAGCTATCATTTAAGGTCCTTTTGAAAACATGACCTTAAATAAACCAGGATTATCTGAATGTGTTTATTCAATCTATTACTGTAAATTACTCTGTGTAGAGCTGTAGTTAATGAGTAATAGTTTTTTTTTTCTTAGAGCTAATTCAATAGTTATCAAAGATTTTCTAGCATGCTCCCTTCTTATTAAATAATGTGTAAATGCCCGACAAATAGAAGAGATGAAAACACAGGTACTCTGGGGCACCTGGGCGGCTCAGTCATTAGGCATCTGCCTTCAGCTCAGGTCATAGTCCCAGGGTCCTGGGATCGAGCTCCGCATCGGGCTCCCTGCTCCGCAGGAAGTCTGCTTCTCCCTCTCCCACTCCCTCTACTTATGTTCCCTCTCTATGTCTCTCTCTGTCAAATAAATAAAATCTTTAAAAAAACAAAACAAAACAAAACAAAACAAAGGTACTCTGTTGGAAGTAGGAGGCTGAGTCCTGGGTTCCTGCTTGCTCCACAGATCATGCCCTCTCTCACGCCGTTAATTATTTTCAACGGCTCCTTCCCTTCTGAACAACATTCTCTATTTCCTGGCTTCTGACCACCACCAACCCCTCACATTCTTCCACAGCACAGCTTTCTCTACTGGCTGTGGCCATAGTTCTACCTGCCACAGCTTATCACTCTTGCCCCTGCAGTCTTGTCTTAGCCCTCACTACTCCCCTGAAACCCCTAAACTTGGTAATCACTATCTATCTGCAAATCCAAGGGATATTTTCCTTCAGGTTTCCCTCCTAAACCACTCTTGGTAACCACCAGCCCATCCTCAGATCCAAGGGATATCCTTCAGTTCTTTCCACTGAGTCACGAATTCACCTTGTGAAAATGACAATTCTCAGTACCTAGCCTTTCTATAGTACGGGAGGCTGTTGACCTTGGAAAAGCATTGTGCTCCTTCTTAGAAACTTTCTCATGTTTTATCTGACACTATTTTCTCTTGGCTACCTTTTTCTACCTCCTCTCTGCCTACTCCTTCCAAGTCTCTCCCAAGGCTTCCTCTGTGTCAACCCCATAAATGCTATAACTCCTCAAGGTCTTGCTCAGCACTTGTGTGCTTCACAACCAGTCCCACCCAGATGCTGATGACTCTGTGTCTCCTCACCAGTCAAGAACTCTCCCCTGAGGCTCTTAAAACGTATTTTGCATTACTTGCTGGACATGACAGCCTTATAACCTCAAAAGCAACTTGAACTCAACATATCCAAAACTGAATTTTTCACTTCCCCTTCTTTGCAAATTCTTCCCCATGTCTTCCGTAACCATGCAGATGCTATTGATGATGAGTTGAACTATGCTCCCCCCAAAATGTACTGAAGTACTAAGGACCTGTGAAGACTTAAGGACCTGTGAATGTAACCTTATTTGGAATGAGGGTCTTTGCATGTAATCAAGATGAGGCTACACTTCTTTAGGATGGACCTTAATCCAATATGACTAGCATCCTAATAAAAAGAGAAAACACAGACACAAACAAACACACAGGAAGAATGCCATACGATGACAGAGGCGGAGTTTAGAGTGATGTGTCTACACCTATGCCCATTCCCAGATCTGTCCTATCCTCCTGGACCCTCATCAGCGAATTCAATGGAAAGTTCCATTTCCTAACACTCACAGCTGTCTAGCCACCCAGGATGAGGCCTTGCCTCCAGTCTGGATTCCCTCATGGCAGCCTTGGTGAGAGCTACAGGCATTTCTGCACCAAGGCCCCTGCCAACTGCTCTATGGGAGACTGGCAGCATACCACTGATCCCACAACACGCTCAACAGGGTTGAATGAACACAACCCCGAAGTATGGAGAAATTATGGCCTATAGGACAGACATCTTTGACCAACGAGAGATAGCAGATTAATTCATCTTCCTTCTTTCCCCATTGGACTTCTTTAATGTACAGACGTTTCTCAAGATCTGTCCGGAGACATCTCACAAGACCAAGTAACTGGCTGCTTCCTAGTGAAGCTCTGACCAGCTTGGTGACACATCACACTGCATTCACTGTCCCTCTTTCCTTGTTTTTTGATTTTCCTTACTCTTGATGCCCTGGAATTACCACTCTCATTCTTAAAAAAAAAAAAAAAAGTTTCCCATCTAAAAGTAGAGATAATGATGATTCTTCTCATAAGACCACTGAAAGTATTATATGAGACAATGCCCCAAACAGTAAGTGCTCAAAAAAGTGTTACTTATTCTTTTTTTTATTCTTATTAAGAATAAATAGAAGGAGATTCATCACCATTTTTGCATTCCTCTCTCACTTTTGTCGGGGGAAGAGGGAATTGGAAAAGTATGCATCCGATGTCCCTTCTTTTTTTTAATCTTTACTGTACTCATTAAAAACATTAGTACTACACCTGTGCCACAGAGGCACTAGAGCTCACTTATGCAGAAAAGGCACTTATTAAAGACCATTAAGAGGCTCACAGAGCCTCTCGGAGGATGCCAGGGTCAGGAACAACAGCCCAGCACAGCTAACATCACTGACACATGGCAACAGACATCAGGATCCCAGCATCGCAATACTCCACGACCACTTCTGCCCTCGCTCCAAACTGGACTCTGCCAGGCCTGTGCCCTCTCTCATTTTCACTTGCAAATCCAACTCTTGCTGAAGTTATGTGAATGATGGCATCTGAGCCACTTGGTAGACACTCACTACAGCTTCAAGGAAGGTGAAGAAAACACATTTTTCTGGTGACTTGCTTACGGAGAGGATATTCATCAAATAGGAAATTCCCCAAATGTAGAACGTGTTCCAAAGTCATCTGGACAGTCAGAAAATATGACAAATGTCCAGTTTATATGTGTTTGAGGAATCATCCCAAACCAAATAAAATATAACTCCAAATAAAAAAGAAAAAGAAAAAGGAACTGGGGGAACAATTTACCTATTGAGGGAATTCTTGTAAAGTATATCTATCATGTATCCAATAGCCTGTGATGCTCAAGCCTGGGGGTGAGCACTAGCCATTTTGTGAGTTGACCTAACAAGCTCCTGAGGTCACAGGAACATTTTGGGATACCTCAGGTGAAGTGGGCTAAATGCTTTGACTCTGGGTGACCCCTTGCCAGCGCTAAGCCAATTCCATAGAGTAATTAAAACTCAAAGTGAACAGAAGCAAATTCCATTTCAGCTCACTGTGAGTTATCAACCATGAGTTAGAAATGTTAGAAGAGAATATTACTTGGTAAACCAGTAACTATAACACTAAGATGACAGGGGTTTTGTTCCTATTTAAAAATACGTATGAAAAAATGGAAATGAAAATATTGAAACAAGAATACAAATCACTTCTATCAAGTATATCCATCCATTGTACCACTAATTAATCTTATTATCAAACACAAAGTCCTAAAATTATGTTCTTTTTTTCTCTCTGATATATATACATAAAATGAATCACCAAGGACTTTAAGTTTTTCCTTTGAAATTTATATACTATCTCCTCTTAAAGAAAAAAAGACTTTATTTTTTAGAGCAGTTTAGGTTCACAACAAAATTGGAAGGAAGGTATGGAAAATTCCCATGAACACCATTTCCAACCACCCTCTTTCTCTTTTATTCCCATTAATAGCAGGTCCAAATCAGCTCTCACCTGGATGATCACAAAGCCTTACTCCATTATGTTCATTCATTCATGCATTCATTCATTCACTGAACAAGTATTTACTGAGCACCTACTATATGCCAAGTCCTCTCTCAGAGTTTTGCTGTAAAAGAAAAGAGGGAAGTGGGTCAGTAGCTGAAGAGAAAGAGAACTATTTGTTTTGAAGGTGAAAAAAATGAGAGTATGCTAGCAAATTGGTAGGACTGAGTCAGTGGAAGCAGAGAAATTAATACAGCAGAATTGAGAGCGGAACATTCTGCAGTGATGTCCAGTAGGAAATGGGAGATGCGGGAGAAGGGCTGGCCCTCGCTAAGACCACGGGAACAGAGTCACATGAGAGCAGGACCACTACAGGGACACAGGGCCAGGTGGGTGGGAAGGCATGGAAACAGAGCTGGGAGGAGTTCTCTTCTGATTGTTCCTACTTTCTCAGCAAAATAGGGATCAGGGGCACCAGTAGTTAAAGTAGAAAGTCCTCCCTCTTGCCCTCGATCGGTGTCTTTGTCAAATACCTCCTCATACCCTCCAGCACACGCTCACTTCCCATTTCCCCAGCCTCCTGCAGCCCCTTCAACTACCTGTGTCCTTCTCCAAGCTGGTTCTGCTGCTCACCACTGATGTGGAAGCAGAGGGGTTCATGAAAAACACTTGATTCCATCAAAACACAGGTTATTTGTCCTTAATTCCTTAGTACAAAACTTGAAAATATATATTATTATGTAGGTGATGCCCATAAGCAAGGAAACACAATTCATATGACCAGAGCAAAAACAGAAAATAATGAAAATCTTTCGTTAATTGTATATGAACAGATTAGGAGGAAAAATCCTGTTAATCAGAGAAGGTGCCATAAACATGCCTACTTGCCAGTGGCCAACAATTTGGTTAAAAACTACTCAGTCAAAAAGCAGTCCGTTAAGACTGATCTAGTTTAAATTCTGATACTGATACATATAAAGGCCTAAGATTGATACATATAAAGGCCTAAGAATTTCTAGCTAGCTATTCTTATCTCAATGGCCATAAAAAACTCTGGTGAAAATGAAAATTTATTTTAGGAAATGAGAAATTAATCACCAATGAATATTCCCAGTTACTGGATTTTCCACGTATTAATAATTATTTTGCTATAAAAACCTCTTTGTCTTCTCATTTCTAATTGATTTTCAGCCAATTATACATGCCCAGTGTCCTATGAATTAGGGAGAAGCTGGAAACAATTTTTAATGTCTTAAAAGAGGAGATGGTTGACTAATTTATAATTTACCCAGATAACAGAACACAATACGGATATAAAACTAAGGTACAAAAAGAGCATTCACTTATATTTGTGTATGTGTGTGTGTACCTGTGTATGTGCACAGAGAAGGATTTGAAATTGAGACACAAAGTGGTTTTTTGAGATTTGTCCCACCTCTGGGTTAGTAGGATTATGAGTATTCCTAACAGGATTTTTTTCCATTATTTTCTGCAGTGAAAACATACTGCTTTTATAATAACCAAGCAATAGAAGAAATTTTATTTAATCAACAAGTTTTGAACTTTTGGAGGACTTAGGGGTTTTGTTGTTCTTTGTTTTATTTCTGAGTATCATCCTTTAGCTTTTAATTCACTTTCAGTTCCTGATGCCAGATTTGGCAGGATTTTCAGATATTTCTGTTTTTATGATCATAATATACATATACTATTGTTAACTTGTCTTTCCACTTAACAACATACTGTGCATATGCTTTTAGGTCAAAAAACACATTACTATAATACCACTTACCATTATTTACCTAGTCAACCTAAACAGGCTCCCATTTCATTGTACAATAGCCACAATAGTTGAAAATAATCTCGAAATAAAATATCAAATACACAGGGGAAAAAGAAGAAAAAAGTTAAAAATAAGTAAAAATGTTTATGAATCTAAAAACAATTCCAAAACTTACAGTTTCAGATCACTGATATTAAAAATCAGTGATGAGAAATATTCATTTATAGTAATTTCATTACTGGTTTACATTGGCACCACAACCAATTTGTTTTCAATCAAATTCTTTGCAAATCACCTGAAACCCAACTAATGTCAGAAAGTTCAAGAATTTATAGTGAGGGTAACTGTGGGGAAGGAGAAAGGAAAGAAAAAGCAGACTGGAAAATCTTCTAGGGACATTTACAATTTTAATTTGCTCCATCAGTAAATGAAGTCAGTAAATGAAATGAAGTAAAATCAGCCCTTATGTGGAACAAGTGCATATATTTGAGCTAAAAATTCAGCACTAAAATTGTACTTTAAAAAGGGAACTTGGATCCCTCCTCATCAGATGAATTCATGTGGCTTTCCTAACACATTAGAGAAGGTTTAGTATGGGCAGTTTTTTTGTGGAATATCTAAAATCCTGAATTGAAGGTTTAGAACTATGAAGAAAGAGGGAAGAAATTTAGAAGGAAAGACTTAGAATCTTTCACTATATGAAAAACTATTAAATGGTGGGTAGTGATCTGCTGCTTTGCACAGTCACTGAAGTCCAAAAAAAATTAAGTCATAAGAAAAGGACTTCAATTAGACATAAGAACACTTTTGGGTTTTCGGCTTTCTGGCTATAGAAATTTTCAAAGGCAAAGGCCCAAAACAATGAAAAGAATTTATAAATTACCTCCCTTGAGATTTTTCTCCCTTAACCTGTCATGAAGATGGTGAAAAATGAACCAGATAAACACTTGTTAAGTTTTGCTTCAAGAAAGAATACAAATTTAATGTTCTTTCTCAGGTTTCTCTAATCCTACTGCTTTATGGTATCTATTAGAAGGACCATAATGAGAACCAATTAACTGTAAATACAGTGAGGAGTCTGGGCAATTAAACAAATGGATTACATTCACCCAGTGATTACACTCCAGCCATCAAATTATCAAGCACTGCCTACTTCGAGTCACAAACAGAAATTAAATTCAGATCCAACAGCCTTGAAATTTCTCATTGTACATCGACTGCCATTTGCTTGTCTCTAATGAAGTTTAAAAAAAATAGCTAGCATATCGGTTGACATCACACATTTTGTATTTGTATTCAAGCCAAATATCACCAGCTTTTAAAATTCAAGTACATAACTAAATAAAGTAATTATGGTAATTTTGCAAAGAAGGATAATACAATCTCTCAATTCTAGTATATAATTATACAAATGCCTTCCTCTAAATATAAAATCACATAAAAATGTATAGTCTTGATCCTTAACAAAAGACTGATTTTTAAAAAGCAGCCAAGCAACTTCCAAGTAAACTTCAGACAGCCTTTATACAAGCTAGTAGACACACTCACAGAGCGAAGATCCCTATCTGCTTCTGACTGTTAGTTATTACTTTCACAGCGATTTTCAAATGATCATCGCATCATCTGCATCACATTACCATCTTCTTTACGAGTCCAGAACCATAGGGAGGCATAAAGTCCCTCAGGAGGAGATTGTAGGAAAAAAAAAAAAAAAATCTCACCTCCATCTAACTAGGAGGAAAATCTAAAACAAGTTGTTTGGGACTTCTTTAACGACTTCCCACTATCGACAGGGAAGACTATGTCCAGAAAGAGTTGGGAAAACTTTATGTTCGCTCAAAGAACAGAAGAGGATCAGACACATTTCTGCCTGGCTTCCACAAAGACTTTGAGGCCACACTGCAAGTGCATTTCTCAGGCACCAGTCAGAGTATTTTCCCTTATAATTCCAAACAGGTACTGTAGGTGCCTTCCCTACTCCCCTTCATGCTTACTTCTTCAGAGCCTACTGGCCTGAGTTCCAACCATTTGCATGTTTGTCTGAGGATTTTTCTTAACCTGTTGGACCTTCTCTGCCTGCAGCACAACAGGCTGAAGTGTCAGTCAACTTGTGTACCCCAGGAACCGACCTTAACCAATGGTGGGTATGACCTGGTGTGATCACCCCACTCTCTCCTTTTGGGTGGGATCCATTGAGTTATACATTTAAAATGACTCCAACAGGTTTAAGGTCCAGTCGCCCATAGCGGTGAGTTGCCCCCAAGAGATTATTTGTTGTCTTCCCTTCCTTGACTCTCTTCCCCACCCCTCTACCCTTGTTTTCAAGGATCCCTCTGGAACAAACCACTTGCACGTGAACTCTTGTCTCAGAGTGTGCACTGGGGGCAACCTGAACTAAGCGTCAAGTGAAAGATATGCAGCAAGGTTAGGCAACCAGAGGAATTCATTGATAGGCTTCTGTACATACAGAAAGAGCTTGGGTCTTATGGAAAATGGAATCTAGGGTTTGGACATTGCTAGAACTTTTCCTCTATTCCTCCTTATCTGTCCAAGTACTGGCTTCCTTCTCAGATGGACCTCCACTATGGCTACAAATATGGGCACCAAACATTCCTGGGCCTTTCACATTCCAGTTTCACCTCTTTACTGAGTTCCAGCTAAACACATTCTCAGGAAAGAATTCCAATTGGATCAGCTTCAATGAAGAGAACACTCCCACTCCTGCCATTTTCCCAACAGGGGCAGGAACACTAAGACTGGCCTACTTTGGGAGAAACACCAAGCCTGGGCAGCCCAAACAAGCCAGAGAGGCAAGATCTCTAATGCAATGGGACTTACTAAACCATCTGGAATGGTACCTGGAGTGAGGTGGGGAGAAGAAATATTTTCCTAAAGAAGAAAGCTGTTGCTCCCAGCTAATATTTATTGAATCCCTGCTATACTCCGAATGCTAGTGCAATCTACTTATCTCTTTCTATTTTTCTAGCTACCTACATATCTATCATCTATCTTTTCAATCCTCACAGCCTTATGCAGTAAGAACTATCACTATCACCACCAGCTCTGCCATTTCAGATAAGGAAATTGAGACCCAGAAATAGCAAGCTACTTGCCTGAATTCAAACAGAAAGGCGTAGAGCCAGGAGGAAACCCAGGCTGTCCGGCCTAGAGTCTGCATTACATAATATTGGCTCCTAAAGCAGGACAGCCCTGCAGATAAACCCAGTGATATCTCATTACTACTCTCAGTGCTGTGATTTGGAACACAGTTTAATAAAATTTATGGATGAAGTGGGTTTTGTTATACAAATTGGGGGTAACTTGAGATAAATAAGGCAAGGGGATCTGGGTAGACCGAGAGGCAAATGCTTAATGGGGACTAGATAAGGTTCTCTTGAAACCCTGGAACACTAAAATGAGATTAGGTAATATATATATAAAATTTTTCAGAATTTACCCACCAAATGTGTGGATCCTGCAAGTTTCCCTTTCTGTGAAAATGAGGTTTTGAAATGGTAGTGTTACCAGTATGTATCGAAGTTACATATAGTTCACATTTTCAAATCTTTACTTTGTCATTTTATTATAGACCATAATATTGTCCCAAATTAAAAGTTTGTTTTGTTGTTATGCGTATTTTTTTTGAAAATTCCTTCCCTGAAGGGCAGCTTGAATTTCAAAATATTGGACTTGTAATTATCATTCTACTATTTGGGAGAAAATAATATCTGCCATTTTAAAAGAAGTTTTCTTTTATTGGCATTGTGCTATAGCCTCTCCTAGGATTGTTAAGGGCATTCTGAAATGCCAAGATTAAAAATCAATAATTAAAATTAAATTTAAAATGTAATAGTAGTGCAGAGTATTAATAGTAGCTAAATAAGTTATGAAATAAATTGATGTAAAGGGATTTATGATTGGTAATGTCACTGAGTAATATATTCATAAGAATAAGACAGGCTGAATGCAGCACTGTCTTATGGGAAATAGCTAAAATGTTTCTTTAATTCTCTACCTCTGATATGATAATTTGACCTTCATATTTCCCCATTGTTTAAATCCTCTGCTTCTCCCACAGTTTTCTTTCTCATCACTATTCTTTTTGCTCTTCTTTCCTTCTGACCATTTGATCAGTCAGCCAGACTCACTTCCAAGCAAGTCCTGTCATAGTGTCTTAATGGGAGGAAACTATAAGTCACTTTGTATGACCCTGCATAGTGCATAGACCATGGCACAACCATAATACAGAATAATATAGTGCCCACTCCACCCCCGCTGCCTTGTCCCTCAACTTCTGTAGCACTGGCAGCTCCTCATTCTACCCAGAGCTTTCTGTACCATTCCTAGGGGCTTTCTCTGTGCACCTGCCAGAGGCTCATGTAAGCACTGTGTGGCTTACTAATCCTTGATCATTCTACTCATGTGTATATGTATGTATGTATGTATGTATGTGTGTGTGTGTGTGTGTGTGTGTGTGTGTGTGTGTCCCCAAATTATATTGAATTCCCCCCATGGGAAAGAACTCAGTTATCTGCTCCTGACAATTGCTGAGGTATCTACATAAGAAACAGGTGAAGTAATGAACAGATTCATTGTGCAGATCTTCTGGAAAATAGTATTTACATTAAGGGACTTCCAGGCTGAGAGATACCCAGTGGCTCTATAATGCCAAGAGGAAAATTCCAGGTCTCCCACTATTCCAACATAAATCCCAACCCAGCCCAACCACGGCTCCTGCTTTCCCCTAAATATGTTGAGTCCATTAAGAATTGAACTAAAGGAGAATTTCATTTTCACACTCTGGAGATGTACCAATGCTTAAAGTACAGAGAAATAAGTTGCACTGTATTGTATGGAAATAAGGCACTGACCATGCCATGGTAGTAGTGTGGACCTATTCTACTAATGCTCCATCCTCAAGTGTGTTGGGCCAAACTTTGGACATGTCTTAGTTATTGATTTAATGCCTCCTAGATCATAATGCACCCTTCAACAAATAATAGCATTCCTTTAAGTATTTTTCTCATAAAGTGAGCACCATATTAAGTTCTCTCTGCAGATAGTGCTAGAAGGACATTGCAGGATGAGAGGGTTCCTGCAATTCCCAGCATGGGCCAGGGGTAGGCAGTATAGATATGAGATGATCCAGGGGAACCCTCATGGAATGCCACTCTATCACAGTCTCACAAACAAAAGGCTACCTGGAAAAAAAAAAGGGGGGGGTACCTGGAACAGATTTGAGGGGCTCTCACCAAGAATCAACACTTACTGTCAGATATATGAGGCTATCTCGGACCTTCTGGACAAGACAATACCTCAGTTGGATGCATCCACGTAAGAGAGCCCAGTGGAACCAAGAAAGGGACTGCACAACACACTCATCCAAACTGTTGTTAAGTAATTAAATTTTGGGATGATTTGATCTATAATAGTAGATAACCAAAACATATATTTTTCTCCTCATCAAATAATTCATTTAATTTCTTAATTATTCAATAAATTGTGTTTAAGAATAGGACATTTCCTTTGGTCAAGCCACCTGCTGCAACAAAAACATGTTAAAAAGTAAGACATCTGACCATCCTGTAATCCCTCTCGGACTTACTTCCAATAGGAAATGTGGAATATTTGTCATAAGGACTTGAATATCAAATGTTTAAAATGGCAAACTAGACAAAAAACTCAAGCAAATGTGGAGAAAGACACCCATTGCTTACAGACCCATGTTTACTTGTAAAAATAAAGACTTTAAAAAGGTAAAGAAAAGGAGATGTAGAAACTCAAGGTATGTAATTTGGAATCACCAATTGATAAAGCAGCAAGGATTTCCACTGACAAAATCAATCATAAGAGAATTCCCTTTCTTGCTTTTTGTGATGCTGAGGAGTTCAGAACAAATTAGACTCTGAAAAATCCATAGTGTACATCACATTATGTATCTATATTCAAACTTCTAATCTAGGCTAGGCCAAGCGTTTCACATTGCCAGAGACATACAAAATGAAAACTAGCCATATCCTAACTGTATTCTATAAAGTATTGTTCTCCATTCGTACATTTCTTGTGATGTCAGCAGAATCAAAGACACTGTAGTTTTATAAAAAGCTATAAATGTTCTTAACTTTATTTTTTTTTCTTTCCTAGAAACTCCATAACTTTTCAGTTAGAATTTAGAGTGTCTCTGGACATTAAGTCTGTTATCAATATTCAAAGCTTATTTAAAATTGTTTAAACAACGGTTGAATGATGACAAAATAACTGTGAAAATTAGAAAAAAAATGTGAAATGAGAATTTTGAATATTCAATTCAAAGTAAAACTTGGCAAACCTGGAGGAATGCATTCCAGAGAACAAATCACAATGTTCCTAAAGCAGACATCAGAGTACTGTATTTCTCATGCTTGACACCTGAGTTCAGTCTACCAATGACTGACCCGTTAGCAGCAGCACAGCAGAGAGGTTAAGTACACACACTCCTGCAGTCATGCTGTCCGAATTTAAATCCAGGCTTTTCCACTTCCTACCTGTGACACTGGGCAAGATTATTTAACTTCCCCAAAGATTACTGAAGACAGTCACACCTATTTTTAAAAGAACTTGGAAGATCAAATGACTTAATGTTTGCAGAGCATTTAAAACAGTGTCTGCCACTTAGTAAACTCCATTCATGTGTTAGATAAATAAAAATGAGCACAAATATGGAGTTGGCAATACAATAGTAGACATTATGGGGTGGAACACCATTAACAGATGCTCTCTAGTAGTTTCTATCTTGCAGCTTCCATTTAAATTCATGAGATCATGTGACCTATTCCACTGAGTCTTAAAATGTATTTAGAGTTCAATTTGTGTAAATAAATCCTGAGTTTGTTCAAAATTCACTGCTACGTCATCTAAGCATCTGTGTGTGTGTATACGTGTGTGTGTGTGTGTGTGTGTTTATGTATGTATTTATAGAGCCTTGAAGGGTCTGTGGGCAGAAAGGGATGATATTATATATTATTCAAGTATATCTTATCCTGCTGGGCCACAGAGAAGCCATAAATAAATGCAAATATAGGTAAAAGCATCCCCACATCCCACCTGCTCAAGGCCCCAGTATGGAAAGTTCTGTTCCTCCAGGATCCCTCTCTTTGCATGCTTAACACATACTCCCCTTTCACACTCCTCAGCTGCTAGAAAAATCCTGGTCCTTCCTAGTAACCAAAGAAGCCATTCAGGGAGCAAACATAGAGATAGGGAGGGAGAAGGAACTATAAATAAACACAGCATAAGTAATTCATCTGTATTGTAATTATTAAGAAATGAATCTGATTCTTAGACACAATACAATCTATATATTCAAATGAGAGCCATCCTTTCAAATTTTAGACTCCAATTAGCAGATACCAATCACTGTGATCCAATGAGCGCTTACCATATGCCAATCAGGTATTGTTCCAAGCACTCAACATATACCACTTCACTTAATTTGACAACAATCCTAGAAGGTGGACACTACTAATAATCTCAGATTACAGATGAGGAAACTGAGGCACAGAGAAATTCAATCATTTATAACTGTCAACAGTAGACCCAGGACTTAAACCCAAGCAGTCTGATACCACAGCCTATGCTCTCAATAATGACCCTACCAATCTCCCTGTCAATATCATATCCTTTTTCCAATTACATTTTCATTCTTTAAAATTCTTCTTTAGCAATTTCCCTCCAGACCAATTTATCAGTCATAGAACATTTGTCTCAGTAACTTCTAATCATTCCACATTTTATTTTTTTAAATGATAATATCCTACATGATCCCATTATTCACTGTTCTGGTGACTATGAAAGACATAAACATTAAGTATATAAATAGAAAAAATACAGGAGACTCTGGCACCAAAGTACTTACTGTTTCAAACTAAAAATGTTCCCTTTAAGCTTCATGAAGGCAAAAGTCAGAAAAATTCAAAATTTTATTAGTGCTTTAGACCCTGATAAAAACACACATAAATTTTTCATCATATTGAAATACGGAATGTGGAATATTTATATAATTGAATATTATTTAGCCATTAAAAGGAAGGAAATCTTGCCACTTGCAACAACATAAATGAACCTAGGGGATAGTATGCCAAGTGAAATAAGCCAGACGAAGACCAAAAAAAAAAAAAAAAAAAAAAAAGCTGATTTCATAAAAATGGAGAGTGGAGTGATGGTTGCCCAGGGCTGCGGGGAGGGAGAAATGGGGGGGATGTAGGTCAAAGGATAAAAATTTCAGTTATAAGAAGAAAGAGTTCTGAGGATCTAAAGTACAATGTGGTATCTGTGATTAATAACCTTATTGTTTGCTGAAAAGTTGCTGAGAGTAGATCTTGAGCATTGTTGCAAGAACACAACAGAAAAAAGTTAACAATGTGGATGGATGTGTTAATTATCCTGATCTTAATAATCATCCCACAATATATATGTAAATCAAATCATTGTGTTGTATATTTTAAATATATACAACTACATGTGTCCATTTTTCCCAATTACTTAATAACGTTTTAAAAAAGGCATTTTCAGACAAACAAAAAAAACAGAATGACTCATTTTCACTTTTTAAAAAAATTTTTTTTTCATTTTAATAATTCAAAATATTTATTAAGATTCTGTCAATCTCTTCTTCAGGCCCCAGGGAAACAACAGTGAACAAAGTCAACAACAGCCCTACTGTCATGGAGCTTGTGTTTTAGTGGGAGACATAAGATAAATCAATTAAAACAAGACATAATGTCAGATAGAGGCAGGTGCTATGAAAATATAAATCAAGAGCAAGGGACAGTTTGAAGGAGACTGAAGTTTGGGGTAGGTGATCAGGAAAACTTCCCTCCAGAAGTGACATTAAAGCAGATACCAGAAGGAAGTAAGGAAGTAAACTCTGTAGCTAGCTGGAGAAAGTGAAACCATGTAGGAGCATTTTGAAGATCCCAAGAACAGCACAGGGGGAGAGTAACAGAAGATTAAAATTTTGTTACAGTCAAAAGAAGTAATTTTCTTTATAGCCCGTGTGTAAAGTACTGTTCATAACCATGCAAGTATTAGATCATTTATGTAGTAAATACTTTTCGTGAGCCTATAAAATAGCAGACTCTGGGGTGGGGATAGTGGTGAAAGAAATCATCCAGGATGGATGGGGGTTTCTCCAGACAACACTCCAGCAGAGAGGTGGACAATGAGAAAGATTTAACCAGATGGCCAGTGGGGAAAAGAGTATTCCAGGCAGAGGGAGCAGCATGTGTCAAGGCTCCGTGGTCAGTGGGAACACAGGTGCAGCAGCTAGAAGTCAATAGAGTGAGGGCTGGGCTAAAGTAAAGAGGATGACTTGGCAGGGACTAGAGCATGCAGGGTTGTGGGCTTGTAGCCACACTGAGGACTTGGCCTTTAAGTAATGACAACTGGAAGCTACTGAAGTATTGTCCACCATTTAAGAGTTCTGAGTTTATTACCGCATTTTTAAGAATGCAAGAGGTACAGTCAATTGTTGGTGTGCTTCACTTTGTCTCTGCTTGTCCAAGTTTACCTACAGGTTTATTTTGATCCATTCAATGGAAGCTTCCCCAGCTTTCCTTTAAATTATCTAATGTCATAATATGAATGGGATTACACTAAGCAATAAAGTCTCGAAGAATTCCCATTCCAGGATTAGTCAAAGTTTTCCATTCATATTAGCTCATACTCGCTTATTAATCAGAAATCCCAAATAAGTGTTCCATGAAGAACGCGCCTAAAATGTTTCTCAGAACTTCAAACTCTAAAATCTGCTCTGAAAATGCAGTTGAAGATAGTGTGCAGTCTTGGACTCTGGAATTGAAGTAAGACATACAGATAAAAACCAGAACCAAGGACCATATTTGGAGACTATTTTCCATGAGAAGAATAACAATGACCTGCCTCATAATGAATCAGATGAGAGGAAGAAAAGGAGCTTTTACTGACCTTGCATTCTAGCACAATCAGTCCAGTGTCCACAAACCATTTATCTAGCAGCTGAGCTAAAGGATAAAGAATGCTCTGAGGCACTTCCTACAAAAGTAGATAAAGAGAACTTTCTTCCACTAAATAAGGTAATATCTAAGGAAGCGAAGGCAAAAGAAAGAGCAAAGGACATGGGAACATCAGACTCATCAAACGTTTGGGGCCCTGGAGGGCAGGAACAGGCATCCTATGTCCACATTAAGAGTCTCAGAGAAGCTTGGATTACAGAAAGATTATAGAATTTGGTGGGAAATTTTTTTTCTTTGGGGATGGTTAAAAAGACAATTTAAGAAAAGGCAGGAGGTATGAGACTCAGAGCAGGGAGGGAACATGAAATATATCTATCTGCTTTATCTTTGTCCAATTCACAAACTCAGAAAATGAAGATACAGAAAATTCAAAAGGAACTGGATGTGTCACTCAGTTTATTAGGGAACGTCTTAAATTTGGAGTAATTAAAACTTGAGAGAATCACCAGACGTTATTAGGGAACGTCTTAAATTTGGAGTAATTAAAACTTGAGAGAATCACCACCAATTAAAACTTGAGAAAATAATGGTATTAAGAATCATCTCAAAATATATATCGGAATCCTGGTAGGAACCCTGACACTATTCTGAACATTCTTGTAGGAAAGGAATTTTTAAAATGAGACTGTTACTTACAGAGAATTTCCACCCTCCCTTGAGAAGATTTATTTTGAATCCTATCCCTGGGAATCAATTGCACAACAACAGAGTAGATTAAAAAAGAAGATGGAAGTGTCTAGATGGCTTGACCTGCTGACTAAGATTTGAGACTATTTCCCTGAAGCTGTTATGTCTACTGACGACTCCATCTGACTCCATCTCTTTGCTAATTTGAAAAGATTCAGACAAATGATACGTGATCAGCAAAAGAAGATTCTCACTGCCTAATAATTAATGGATTGCAAAGGAACCCTCAGAGCATGTTAAATAAGTTATGAGTGTTTCTCTTTTTTTTTTTTCCCAAGTGTTTCAATTCATCAAAATATAAACACTCATTTTCCGAAGAAGCAAGCAACCAACTTTAAAAACATAGGTCTAAGTATATATGTCACCATTTATTCATTCACTCAATAAAATGTATTCAGCACCTATTATTTCCTAGGCGCCAGGATACGTATTAGTACACAAAAAACCTTTCTCTTGCCCTTGAATGTTTACAGGCAGACAGAGAAAAACAGTCATTTTTCAAATAGGTACAATAAAATATGCCAAGAGTCACGGTGAGGAGCGAGTCTGCTAGCTCCTACACAGACTCTTCAACAACAATTGCACACCTACTGTGTGCCACGGATCGTTCCAATTTAAGTAATAAAAGTAGTTTCCATGAAGGGCAGAGTTACCTTAGAGGAAGACAATTTCTTGTTATTTCAAACACACATAATGGTGTATACTTGTGTACATGCGTATTATCTGGGTAATTGAGGAAAACATTAAATAAGCTCCTAAAACCATCTTTCCTTTGCAAGCCAAGACATGAAACTAAAGCCCCAATCACTTAGGTATGCTGTTTGAGAACCAAAATAATTGTCCTTACCAGGAATACAGGATTGTTCCGACAACAGACGTGAGTTTACTGTTTTCTTGTTTTTGCTTTGCCAGCCCAAAGTCAGCTATAATTCAAAAAAAAATGCAATGTTATTATTATTGTGGTTCCTTAGCTTTTGGCATTCTGCACGGTAACTATTAAAGTTCACAACAGAAAGCTTTATTTGAACTTTCTGTCAAAATGCGCCATGTGCCAATCTTCCACACTACTCACAGTCTTAATTAATCACATGCATACAATAGGCCGTTATGCTATATACCTTGAAATAATGAGATTTATCACTAAAAAGATAAAATAAGTCTTGCTGATTGAAAAGTAGGGCAAAGTATTTAATTGAACTTGTGATTCCACTCTTTAGGTTATCTTCATAAGTTTCAAATAATTAAAATGAACCTGATATTTTGGCATATTCCAGGTATCACCTCATCTGGACAGAAAAAAAAAGAAAAAGAAAAGAAACTAAAATAAAGTAAGCCTGAATAACCACGATAGAGGCCTGAAAATCTGATCTTAAGTGGCATCTAACTGTACTATCACAGTAAATAATGGTATTAAGAATCATCTCAAAATATATATCAACAAAGGATTTTGATTTTTAACTTAGAATGCCAAATATTTATATTTAATATGAGCACTAGTTGTACTTTACAAAGCACCCTTAGATACTTCTCTTTTTTAAACCACTCAACAACTTAGGTCAAAATGACAGAAACAGATATTCTTCATAGCCTCTAATACTTTGAGAGATTTAATTACCAGAATTACACAAAAAGACATTGCTGAACCAAGGTAAGAATTCAAGGTGCTCTGCCTAGTAAGATTTGGTGTTCACAGTACCACTTTGTACAGTGCACCAAATGTTTATGATATTTCGCTGCAGTGTCCTTTATTTTTTTTAAGATTTTATTTATTTATTTGACAGAAAAGAGAGAGAAAGAGAGAGCAC
>CM053603.1:62329663-62381808 GCA_028646535.1 Procyon lotor | reverse complement strand
AGAAGTGTAACACTAATTCATTTTTCCTGTAATGACAGATTTCTCAGCAGTGGTTGAGCCAACCAATAACAATTAAAATCCGCTAATCCTCTAGAAAACAATTAAAATGCCAAGACTCTAGCAATACAAGAGAGGTCTAATTTGATTTCTCAAACTTTGTTGGCACTCGAGAGGTAAACTCTTTCATACTTTGGGTTCCATTATTTGCTGTGATGCCAATGGGAATTGCTTGTAACTTTCCCCATTTACACACCTGATTTCACTTTAATCCTCAATTCCTCCTATATTAAACACTCTTCCCACAAAATCTTAGCTGTCAGGTCAAGATCTCAAACTCAATTATACTCCCTAATCATTATTTTTTATTTGTAACTGCTTTCTAAATATTTCTACCTGGGTACGTTTTAGCTCATTTGCTCATACATTCATTCATCTACCCGTTTAGTCAATAAATATTATAAAGTGCTTTCTGAGAAAAAAAAATCAGGAGAACCAGTTTCCTTTACCTCAAGGAGGGAATGGCAATAAATCACTGCCCTATGTGCTGAGAAAGGCAAGCCTGGTATACTAAAGAAGCCCAGAAATAGCACCTGTCAGATGTGGCCATCAAAGATGCCACCTGGAGGAATAGGATTTGAATAGAATTTGAATTGAATAGCAGAGGGCATTCCAGGTAGAGGGAGCACAATGTTGGAAGTCACAGAGGTATAGGACCATAGCCTAGTCTGTTCAGGAAGGAGCAATTTGTTCCATGAGGCTAGAGCAAAAAGCAAAGGTGAGATCATGAAGAAAGGACTTTGGGCGCACTGAGGAATGTCATAAGGAGCTACCTAAAAGACTGTAACCAGGAAAAGATATGATCAGATTTCTAAAGCAGTATGTCCAACATACTACACCTTAAATCCCCTCACCCAATTCTCTGGTGTCACAAGCTTCACGAACTCAGTCTCTTTCTCACTGTTTTCACACCTCATCGACTAGGCACAAAAATCTTTTAAATTCTGGGTCCCCGATAACTGCTGAATCTAATCCTTCCACAATATCCTCTTCTGCTGCTGCTATAGATAAAGCCCACATTACATTTTCCCTGGATTATAAGAGTTTTTGGCAGCAAATACTGTGGACTAGCTCTCACAAAGCCATTAGTCACCCCTTTTTCCCTTAGCCCCAACTATAGAGGCTGAAAGCTACCTAGACAGTCTCCCTTACATCTGGGGATGGTAACACGACTTGGCTATGGCCAACACAAAGTAAGACATATAATGGGACCGAAAGAGTTTCTTTAATAATAAAAGGAAATAGCCATTTGAAGAACAGAATGGTTTGGTTTTGTTTTTTTTTTTTAACCTAGCTACCATCCTCCTTCCTGTCCGAATTTGGTAATGATGCCTGGAGCTCTGGCTAATCTGCTGAGAATAATGGAGGGAAAAGACAGAAATGCCTAGATCATGGTTGACCTCCTTGAATTGTTAAACCAGCACTAGAACTGCCCTCCTCCAGACCCCTTGTTATGAGATCATTACATGTCCTTATGGTATAAGCCATTGTCCGTCTGGCTTTTCGCATCCAAACAGATCTTAACTGACACATCTCCTACACCGGGGATCTGTCTCCAGTCTTTCCCTATGGTACCCCTCACCTGCCATTACAATTATTCTCCACATCCCGTGTCTGATCACATGATTTCCAGTCTGAAAATTTCTAAAGATAAGTCTCTGACCAAACATCAAAACCCCAGCTCCTCACCCACCAAAGTCTCTGTTGTGTTGACACACTGAACATCGCTCTAGTGCCTACGGACACTGACCTTTTGCTGTACTCCATGCCTGGAATTCTTGCCTGCTCAACTCCTCACCTGAAGGCCCTACAGAGTCAATCACATTTTCTCCTGGGCCTGGGAGTTGTGATAGACTGTATGCTCTGAGGAGGAGGAACAAACACATCTTCACCCTTTTAAACTTGACTTGCTTGAAGTCTGGGCAGAAGTTTTAAGAGTGGAGGTACGGTTGCCAGGCTTCTGCTTTCCTGCCTCTTTCCTTCCTCTGCACCTCTGCTGACGCAGGTGCACAGGAACTTCAGCCGGCCTGGGTCTCTGAGCACAGCTCCCGGAGTGACCGACATCGCACACAAGGGATGAGCTAAGATAGAAACCTTGCTGTTTTCAGCCAGTGTGGGCAAATGTTTTCTTTTCTTTTTTAAAAATACAAAGTGGGTTATAACTTTCCGTTTCTTTATTTACTTATTTTAAGTAGTCTCTGCAGCCAACATGGAGCTGAAACTTAGCACCTGGTGATCAAGAGTGGCCTGCTCTTCCAGCTGAGCCAGCCAGCTGCCCCAAGGACAAGCTTCTTCTCTAAAGGGCCAGATAATAAATAGTTAAGGCTTCAAGAGCCACATGTGATCTTCTTTTTTCTTTTTAACAACCATCTAAAAAGATAAAAGCCATCATTAGCTAACAGGACATTAAAAAAAACAGGCCACAGGCTGGATTTGTCACACAGGTTATGGTCTGCCACTCTCTTAAGCTGCTGAAACTTTCAGGTCACTCGTTACTGTAGTATAACCTGACCTATCCCAACTAATACAACAGCATTTTGCAGAGACAGCTTTCTAGTCTTTTTATTACCCTGAAATACAACTAGAAGTTCCATGAAGATAGTGACCACATCTGTCATACTTGTCTTTTTTTTTTTTTTTTTGGTCATACTTGTCTTGTTCACCGCTGGATATCACAGCTCAGCAGTTAACTGCTGAGCGAAGAACTCCAAGTCTTCCCCACAAGACTGAGATTTCAAGGGACAGAAGACATGGCTTTCATCTAATATCCACCCCTACCTGCCTGGCACATGATGGCATTTGATAAGCACTTGAGTCTCTGATAAATGTTCCCCTGAACCAAGTATTTTTCTGTTGTTATTACCAGTAGCAACAGCCAAATATCATTTAAGAAACATGCAGAAATGTACGCAGACTATTTGGTTGCAGGACAAACATGTGACCTCTTGAGTCATGCACTAAAGCCCATGGCTGTAATCTATTACTATAGTTGATTGAGTTTTGTTTCTTTCCTTTTTCTTTTCTTTTGTCTTTTTTTTTTTTTTTTTTTAATTTGGGATCGGGAGAAAATGAGAGCATGAGAGGCTTATATTAAAATGTGGGTATTTGAAAAGGTCAAGAAATGTGAAATGGTGGGTCTGTGAGCAAGTTCATTTCCAGTGGATCCCCTCCTTCAGAGCCATTCTATAATGGGATAGCACAGTGCAGGTCTTACTTGACAGGCTGAAGCACTTAGAGCTGACCTTCACTATACTCTGCTTAGTGTGCCACTGAGTCAGGTCTGTTCCCTCGTGTGGCATCCAAGGTTTCAAATAAGTGCAGAGGCAAGACCTGCACATGTTTCACAGAACAAGTCATTAAAATATACAGTCTTTTAAATGGAAATATATTTAGACATTAAAATTAAATACCATTCGTAAAACCACGCAAACCTAAATATTAGTGTATTAATATAAAGTCAGTACTTTCTACTCTGCTGCCTCATGAAGGCAAATTCCAAGCTACTGTGCTTACTATAAATAACTGCACACCAACCTCAATTTTAAAACATCTAATTCATCTACATTAAGAAAAAGAGAAGAAGAGGGAACTTTTGATTTTTCTAAAGCTTTTTTGTCTGGTTACATTTTCAGTACATTTTGTCTCATGTATCTTAAATATCACTTGTCAATTCTGTGTTTCTTTCCTGGAAGTAAGTAAGCATTCTAGCACAAGAAAATGGAAAAATAAAATATGACAAGGCTGCCCCTTTGTGGTGACATGATTTTATACACATCACAGCCTATTTTTATAGGCACTATGAATGGCAGCTTTATCTCAACCTCCCAAAATATGGGCATCTTCTATATCTGGTTTCAAATTAATGGTATGAGATTTTAATTTAACCATACCCATCATAAAAATAAGAGTCTCTAAAGTCCACATTTATACCAATAGTGATAAACACTGAAAAATATCTTCATCGCTATTACATTTAAAACATCTTTAAAATAGTGATATTAAGTCTCTTTGGATTATCTTTTTAGTCATAAAATCATTTTATACTCATTGAAAATGACAATAGCACATCAACACCCTGTCCATGTAATTGTTTTAATGGAAAGAAACTAGATTAGGGTAAGATTCATATCACTGATTCTTTACTTAAAATTAGAAAAATATTGCCTCATTTAATGCTAAAAAGTTTTGAAAGTTGAATATAATTTTTAAGTTAGTAACACTTAAGTCTAATAAATATTAACAAGAAAAAGGTAGGGCAGAATGATGATAAGGGGCAGGACAGAGAAAAACAAAATAAAAGTTTATTTATCCTTGTAAACAAAGTAATTTTTTTTCTGAGAGTCCTTCACAACATGAGTGCAAGCAAAAATATATATTTTTAAAGCTAGAGAGTAAAAAAAGAAGTGGTATATTTTGTTATATCTAATGTATAGACTTAATAATGTAACTGGCCTGCCCATTAGACTTTAAAAGGTAGATTGATCAGGACACATGGGTGTCTCAGGCAGTTAAGCGTCTGCCTTTGGGTTCAGATCATGAACCCAAAGGGTCCTGGAACTGAGTCCCCCTTCTTGCTCAGCAGGGAGCCTGCTTCTCCCTTTGCCCGCTGTGCCCCCTGCTTGTGTGTTCTCTCTCTCTCTGACAAATAAATAAATCTTAAAAAAAAAAAAAAAAGGTAGCTTGATCATATGTGTATATGTCTTCTAGCTCTCAAAATCTTGCTAAAATGAAAGGAAATAAATTTTCTTCAATAAATTACTAACTCACAAAGACAATGAGAATGGGCTTGATCACAACAGAGATAAGATATTTCCATGAATTTTTGTAAGATGGAAAATAGATGGAGAATGTACTGAGCAGAAGTCCCAAACTATGTGTCTTAGAATAAGAGGGAGCCCATTTACCCTGTAGAGCCCAGTGCGCTACACAAGGAGAAATGAAGTTAAGAAGAGCTCAAAAAACAGAGTTAAGATCAGGTCCACAGGTCCCTCCCTACATTCACACATGGCATTATTCAGTAATTAAGTTCCCTCTGCCACCAGCAGAAAAAGGGAGATTTATTTTCCAAAGACACTGACTGACCAGAAAGAAACAAAGCAGAGTGTACATGAACCCACGGGAATTCAGGGAAAATATATCAACTAAACATAATTCCCTGAGGCCCCTTTGTCCACACCACTCCCTAACGGAGAGCAACAGATAGACATTGCCTCAGTCAAGATACTGGAGATGCATTCTCTGGAAAAAGTTTCGATAATAACTTTGGGGGTTTCCAAAGGAAAAAAGTCATTGTGCCCTAATGAAGTCCACAGATGGCAGCCTTAGCTGGAACTCACAGAGCTTCCAACAGCTTATTTAGTGTCTTTGTCAGCCCAGGATCAAAGACATTTGAGAAAAGTCTCCATTAGGAAAGAGAGATCGGGGATGGGGGTGCAGATGGACCAAGAAGATATAGAAACAATGCGGGTTGCTGAAAAGAAAATTCTACATTACCCTGAGAGAGAAAAAAATCAGGATTCCATGAAAATGAAATAAAGAAAAGAAAAAAGGGAAAATTTAAAAATGTGAAAGTCAAAATTAAATATTCAATAGAAGCACTAGAAAATTAAGTTGAAGAGGGGCACCCGGATGGCTCAGTGGGTTAAAGCCTTTGTTTTCGGCTTAGGTCATGATCTCAGGGTCCTGGGATCCAGCCCCGCATCGGGCTCTCTGCTCAACAGGGAGCCTGCTTCCCCCTCTCTCTCTGTCTGCCTCTCTGCCTACCTGTGATTTCTCTCTGTCAAATAAACAAATAAAATCTTTAAAAAAAAAAAAAAAGAAGAAAATTAAGTTGAAGAAATAACTGAAGTAGAACAAAGAGACAGAGCTGAAAACTAAATGAATAATTATTTTCAAATTAGAAGATTATTTAGCATATAGATCCAAGACTAATAGGAATTCTAGAAAGTAAAGGAGAAGGGAGAAAAATAATGAAGAAATAAGGCAGGAAAATTTCACAAGACTGAAGTTTTAAGCCTCCAATACTGAAGTACACACCTAGTTCCAAATACACTGAATGAAGAGAGACCCACCCAAAGTTGTGGATGAAGAGAATAGCCTAAAATTTTCTAGATAAATAAAGAGCTCAGATACCAAGTAATGGGAATCAAAATAGCATTGGCTTTCCAAACAGCAAAACTGGATACTAAAAGACTGCAGTAATGCCTTCAAATTTGAAAGGATAATGACTTTCATCTAAGAATACTACACCCACTCAATAGAGTACAAAGGTCTCCTAAAAATATTTTGTGACACACAAGCATCCAAAAATTATAAGATCCAGAACATTCTTTTTAAGGAAAGTACTGGAAGAAACACTTCAGTACAACAGGAGAGAAAGAAGTATGTGTAATGATGAATCACTAAATTCCACACCTGAAACTAATATTACATTCTATGTTAACTAACTGGAATTTAAATGAAAACAAGAAAGAGAAGAAACGAAAGGAAGGAAGGAAGAAAGAAAGAAAGGAGGGAAAAGGAAAAAAAGGAAAAAAGAAAGGGAAAATCACAGGACATAGGAGAGACTCCCAATTAGAAAAGAAGCAAATATAAGTTCCAGAACAATGGTCATGCAGCAGGCCACAGCTACCGGAATCGGGTATCCAGGAAAACAAAACTGAGAGCAACTGCCATGTTTGACCACATGGAAATAGTACAGAGATGGTTTTTATAATCTTTTTGGAAGACTTGGGAAGAAGAAATAATGCCTACATAGAAAATTAAGAAAACAAACAAATGAGAATGCAATTATTAACTCCCAAGAAAAACAAAGAGGTCCATGAGAAAAGAAAGGTGATCAACATTGAATAATAATTATATAGTAATAATAATGTAAACATTGAATATTGATTTAACTCCAAATTGTGCAATAACTATAACAGCAGGATGGTAGATGGGGAAGAAGAAGAAATAAGAACACTAAATTCCCAACTATCACTATGGAAAATCAAATGCCAGAAGCAGCTAAGGAGAATTAAATTTTTCAGAAAACAGAGAACTGGGGATTACAAAGAGGTAAGTGTTTCTTTATAAGATTTTTAGCACTATTTTATTTTGTAAATTATTTTGATGTGCAGTACTGATTACATAAAATAAATATAAAATTTAATAAGCTTAGATAGAAATCAAGCTACTATAATGAAAGATTAATCTCAATGTATTAAATGTAACCAAGGAAATGATTATAGGTGATCTTAGTAAGAAAATAAAATGCAGGGTTGGCTATTACCCAGAAACGTGGCCTGAATAGCCATCAAAGGCTTCATATACCAACACAAAGCAAAATAAATCTGTTCAATCCTATTTAATAATATATAGGTATAATAAATTTGATTTCTATTAATTTTCATTAACTTATAAATCAAAGTATTATAGGTATATAGATGGGAAAAATTCTTAAGGAAACACAAGTCTAATTTATAAAAAGAAAAAACCTGAAAGCTTGTGCAAACAAAATTATAATTAATTTCCAATGATTAAGCAAATTTGTGTCCAAGGTGAAGATTCACAATTACTTAGTCTCATTTTATATTTCTGCACTGGCCTGGAAATATTTCCAAGTAACTTTGCATTGGAAGTTATCTAGAGTTCTTATTTGGGGTTGTTTTTTATATTTTATACTAATATAAGATGCTCTTAGAAAAATATAGACAGTAAATGTAATTGTTACTGAAGACATGTGATGACAGTAAAGGTGCACATTTGGAATTGCCTTTATGAAGAACTAGATTCTATTAAAACTAAGAGAATCAGCTTTAAAATGTTACCATGTGTCTCTCACATCAGTAACATTCAGGGAAGTGGTCCAAAGCTAAATGCCTAAGGCAATCCACTGGAGGGCAGGAAAAAATATTGAAACCTTTGATTTTTTGTGCACCCCATTATATTTTATTTGTAGACTTTATGTACTTTATATTGAATAACTATACAGTGATACAGGTATAGAATTTATAAGTAAGCATATATACACTGGCAGTATATTACAAAAAAAAATGTTTTACTGATGGAATGTCATGAGCGAAAAATATTTAGAGACCACTGATTTAGATATGTATATCCCTACTTATAGTTGGTGAATGATTAATAGTCCATGAGAGTAACACAAGTGTTCATGAGTGAAGAACAGGAGAATGCAAATTATCAATCTAGGCTAAAAAGTTAAGTTAATTTTAAGTTATGATTGAGAATTATACAATCGTGAGGGAAAAAATTAACCTCCTCACTTGCAAAATTTTAGCCAACATTAGGCCTACCTGCATCAGTTGATCTGATAAAAACTGATGCTGAAATAAACAAATACCTAGATTTTTCATGGCCCTTGATATGTATACTTGTCACCCATATGGTACAGACTATATTAAAATAGGTCAAAACAATGTGCTCACATGATGGTCATAAAAGCTTTTGCTGATGAAGTGTTGTTGTATAGAGAGAAAAAAACCTAACAACCATTGAATTGGGAATTAAATATTTAAACATCCAAACAGTACTTTATTTTCTCATATGGGAAAATACAACTCAATCAAGAAGTCCTCTAGGGACTGTCCAATACAGTAGCCGCTAGTCACATAGCGATGTTCACTTAATTAAAATTGATAGAATTTAAGATTCACATCTTTAGTCACACAAGCCACAATTCAAATGCCCAGTAGCCATATATTGGACAATGCAGGGAGAGAACATTCCCTTAAGTACAGAAACTTCTATTGAACAAATCTACTCTTGAATAATGTTCAGCAATTCCTAAATTAAAAATTTTAAGATTCTTATACTTACTAACTGTTACTTTGTCCTTATCCCCCAACATAATGTTGTTCGGTGTCAAATCTCTATGCACAATCCTTTTCTCCTTGTGTAAGTACCGAAGAGCTAAGCACAGCTTGAAACAGCAAATAAAAAAACAAATTTTATTTTCCCCAATATACATATCACCACTGATGACTACTATACACATGGCTAAGAAATCAGCTCAGAAATTTACTGTTTGGTAAAACAAGATTAATGAAAACAAAAGTGTACCTGTATAAATATTTTCCAGAGTCTTTCTTCAACAAAATGATGTTGTTTTTCCTTCAAAGAACTGAAATGCTCTCCAAGAGGGACCCCTTCTATAAGCTCCATAACTATATACAACCTATCATCTATAGGAAAACAAGGAAGAGATAATAGAAATTTAAATTTAATAGATTTAGAAAAAAACTTACGAATTAGAATCTGAGCTTCCCAAAATGCGTGCAGGGCACAGCACTGAAGAGTTAGAGACGCGCTATGATACAGACCCAGTCAGTCCAGGAGGCAGTGGAGGTGAGGGGCTCTTGGGGCTCCTGGGGCCCAGCAACAGTCTCTTTCGGCTATGGACTACCTCCTAGCATAAGTTTACTCTGGCAAATATTATCATTTTCCATGTACGCCAGGATGTGGAAGAGCTGGGAGGTGCCAAAGAGAACAAGTAAATGATGCCAAGTCATGGAGCCATTTCCTGAAGAACGTAAAGCCACCTTTCCTTTCAGTAGTTTAAATCTGCCCTTAAATCATGTCAGAAATTCAGAGAGCTGCATTTTAAACTACTGTTTGATACTCTTATATATGTACCTCACAGAGTTTTACAATGGAATCATGCCATGATCTTGCAATGACACAGGTGAAAACATAACCCACCACAGAAATTTCCCTAGAACAGAGAAAGCTGGACTTCTACTGACTTTACCTTATGGATAGTGGGAATCTCGTAACTGACTGCATTCATCTCTTTGCTTTGGATGTCCAGAAACAAAGTAAATGCTACTTTCTCCTCCCAAACCAATATGAAACTATTAACAATGGTATGTGATATGTATCCTTTTTGATATTCTGGATGTATATAAAATATGTACATACACAATATTTACGAAAATGAAATATTTACTAAACATGTTCTGCCACTTATCCTTTTTCATTCAGCAGCCTGACATAAGAGTACACACAGATCCATGCCATTCTTTCTGCCGGCTGCATAGTACTCTACAACACAGATATATTAATATTTATTCTCCTAAAGATAGACATTTGTATTGTTTTCAATTGTTCATTATCCCAAGAAATATTCAGTGTATGTACTAATCTTACTCCTAGCTTAATTTTTTCCTTTCTTACATTAATTGATTTTTTCTCTTCTGATTGAAGCATAATTAACATACTGTATTATATTAGTTTCAGGTGTTCAATATAGTGATTTAACAGTTCTAAACTCAGTGCTCATCACAATAAGAGTACTCTTAATCCCCTAATTCCCTAATTCAATTTCGCATAATTCCTTAATCTACTTTATCATATTTTATGTATTTTTAAGCCACTTTCAATTCTTTTTGGAAGATGTCAGGGTTGTAAAATTTTTATTTTGTTTTTAAATTAGTTGTGTCACTTCAGTAGTGCAAGTCAGAAGCCAATCCTGATCTTTAATGGGACGGGTACTAAATTATAGGAACTTATTCTAATATCAAGAATTCTAATATCAAGGGAGCAGGATTTACTGGACAGTTTCAGCACTGGGTTCCTCAGAGTCACCTAGGGGAAGGGAGATGGGTAAAATCTTAAAATGCCACGGTACATAATAGGTTTGCATAGTAATAGCACTTCTAGGCAATGAGGAAGTCTCCACCATTGCCTCGTACTTCCTTAAATCCTCCTCCAAATGATTTACTTTGAAACTTCATATGTGATGACATCATTAAGGTTTTTCAATGCTTTTATTGTTTTGGTCAAAGGTCTTCAGCATGTGACGGAATTTGGTTTTCTCTCAACCTTTTGATCCTTGCACCTAAGAGGACCTGCCTGCAGAGTCAGGGCTCCATTGCCACCTTGTGGTAATTACCTGAACTTCAAGTAAACTCACTCAAAGACATAGCCACTCCCAGTTATTATTAGAGGGCTGAAAAATGTCATCTGAGTCAACGAAAACAATTTTTCATTTTGTCTTAAGTAAACCATTATCCTTTAGTTTGCTGCTCTCCTGATCCTACTATGGTTTTGTGTGTGTGTAAAAAAAGAGCCATAAGAACTATTTTGCTTTGTTTGTGCAGTGTCTTTCATATAGGAGTCTAAGTACTTTATAATAGGTCATTGATTATTATATCACTGTTTCAATGATCAGAAAGTAATGCCCAAGATCTTCCACAGATAAAGAAAATACTTGGAAAAAAAGAAAAGAACTGATTAAGTTTATTTTGTGACATTCTAATTTAGAAAGGTATAGATACTTTTCCTTAATTAGAAAGATCATGAAAACTCATACTTACTTTCCAGAAATGTTTTGTAATAGCGTACAACATTGGGATGATAGAGCTATAAGAAAATAAATAACAAACATCACATTACTTGAAAATATAATTGTACTATAATTGAATATAATTGAAAACACAGAAATTATTATATTCATATTTATCTATAAAATTAAGCATTTCAAGAGGTCATCTAATTGAGATTTGAGATTTTTATCATGATTCTTATTATTTTGCTATCTACAAAACTAATCTGAAAATAGCAATCTCCCGTATAGCCTTATCAATTAGAATTAAAAACTGATTGTAATTTATCATCTAATTTCACCAAAACAGAACTGTAGAACTCCAAGAAACCTGAGGAATTCATGTAGCACTCCCCATCCCAACACTACACACACATTGCAAAGAGAAGAAAACTGCAGTGAAGCAATTTATGTTGAATATGTATACCATTGCCTCCCCTTCCCTACTACTTAAATATTCATTTATATTGTTTATATCTATTCATACTTTGTGTCTTTCTATGTTCTCCAAAATGATTAGTATGAAACTGAAATAACCTAAGAGTTACTAGCTCCATTTATATTATAATAATAGTTGGCAAGGACTCCTTTCTTGGCCAAACTTTAGTTCAGGCTTCTCTGAGCTTTCCTCTTGACTAGGCTTCATTCTTGGCCTGCCTAGGTTTATCAAGAATCCTACCAAGCCAGTTTAGCAAGAATCTCCCCACTCTTGATATCCCAATCAAGTTCCTCATCACTCCATCTTTGATAGCTAATGAAGTCCTTCCGAGTAATTTTTCATCCAGGCACACTTTCACCCAGCCTCTTGGTTGTAAACTGCAAGCTGTAAATTGTCTTTGGAGTTGAATTCAATCTCTCTCCTTTCTTGTAATAGTTTGACTCCTATTGAATGATGTCTTCCTTGCCGTGTTTAAGAAGTGTTCAGTTCTTTAACCTAAGTGTACCTTAGGAGATGACATGGAAATTCCTTTTCAAAACTTTACTTTTCTATAAGAATACTAAAATTCTTATAGTTGCTTAATTATAATTTAAGTTTCTAGGCAAACTGAAATTTCTTCTATCTCAGAATAGTTGACATTACATTTATAAATTGCTTGCATTTCTTTCTGGTCTCTTTTCTTGACTTTTTGAAGGGGAGTCTGTTAACTGCCCACCAAAAACCTCCCCTCCCATTCCTCCATTGCAATTGAGTTTGGGTGGAATAGAGTTTCCCAGTCAGAGACTACATCTCTCAGCCTCCCTTGCAGCCCTGAGAAGGACTGTCACTAAGTTTTCACCAAGGAAATGTAAGGGGAAACACATGTACTCCTGCGTCTGAGTCCTAAATATTGGGGAACCCCTCCCTCCTACATGCTCTATCTCTTTCACCTTGGATGTGAACATGCCTGTGGCAGTTTCAACCATGCGGATGAAAACAATGGCCTAGGAGGTAGCAGAGCAGTTAAGGGAGAAAGAACCTGCATTCCCAAATGATTGCATGGAACAGAGACCACCACCAGCTTGGTCCACTCACTCTAGGATTGTTACAGGAAGAGAAACAGCTCACTGCATTGTGAGGCCTCTCGTTTAGGCCAATGTATTTGGAGCCTCTTTCTTACTGCAGCTTAGTCTTATTCTTAACAAACACATTCTCCTTCTCTAGTTCCATTTCTGCCATTTCTGTCTGCCATCACCTCCTCCTTTTAGACCTCTCAATGTTATAACCCTTTCCATTGGCTCAGTCCTCTTGTAAGAGTGCAACTGTACAATTTTGAGTTATCTCAAAGCCCAAACACAAGCCTCTTACATGTCCTTGCCTGATACTTTCTTTCCTTAGAAAATGTGCTAAAACAAGCTCTATGTCATCAACTATCAAGTGGCCAGCAGATTTGAAACAATATGGGACCAGGTAAGCAACAGAATCATATTCTGAGCCTAGCTCACTGGCCAGGACTACATCCAGATCAGGGTTCAAATGAAAATACTCGATCAGCTTAAATCAAAGGCCATGTTTATAGTGAAACAGCACACTGCTGAAGATCAGAGTATCCCACACTGGAGCAGACACTAACTTCTTCTTTAAGTCCACTCTATTAGTATATATGAAAGTCAACTATAGAGTAAGCTAATAATGATAGCACGTACTGCAACTTATGAATTGGGCTAGAACTATATATTTCAATGAAAAAAGATCGTCATATTTATTTGGTGATCTTTATGTCCCAGCACAGATGCTATGCAAATTTAACTCGTGGAGAACAAAGAGCAGGGAAGCTGGTCGCTCTCCATAGGAGTTACAAATGAACAGTATCCATAATGAATGTATAAACAAGGAAAGCTGAAAAAGAAACCCATGTATTCTTGGATCACAAAATCCAATCTCACTTCTCTTCTGACATGTTTATTCTTTCTCCCCAAACAAACCTTCATAATGATAGTTAATTGAGTTGTTACATTATGTCTGAATATTCCACTCACGCCAATAAATAATAACCCATCTTGAAAATCTACTTTTAGATTTAATAGGCTGTATTTGAGGAATGTTAACAGCTTGGTTTCACTTGACAAAAGTCAGGGAACTCTTAGTCATATGCTTAGGCATGTAACTAAGTAACCAAATATTCCACAATATAATGAGAAGGAAATGGATACGCTTACAATGAAAAAAGAAGGGTGTTTCATATATGTGGCACTCTGCTGCAAACCCAATCATTCTGTACCCCAAGCACAGATATCAACCCCAAAAAGTCTTTCTATGGTTCAATGTCAAGCCTTCAGAAAAAAAATGAAAATATTACCACCTCGATATCAATTATTACGAACAGAACCAGTTCTTAAACAGCATGGACAAGAATAGCACAAGAACTCTACTTTCTTCTGATGACACTCACTTAAGCAACATATTTTCATAAACAAGAAAAACATTTACCTGCTCTTTAATTATTGTTAATTCAGAAACAATATTCTTTACACTGCTGTCTCGATCTTTTTTATCCTTTCCAAATGCTGGGTTGTGTAAATTGACCTCTTTCATTGCTAAAAGATTTTGGCCACTACGCTTTCTAACCTAAAATAAAACGAAAAAATAAAATAATAATAATAAATAATAATAATGGGGTGGGGGTAGAAAGAAGGGAAAAAAGAGATCGATTAATAAGTCCCATGATTAAAACAAGTAATCTAAATAATCTACATAAGTAACAGAACTTTTAAAATTTTGTTTGTATGTACACTAAGCTCAGCTCAAAAAATTGGTATCTCCTGGGTCAGTCTGCACTATTCAGTAGGATTTTCCTGGGAAAATATGGAAAACTCTGGTATGAATTTAGAGGAAGCCTCATGCACTGGGACAAGCCATTTTGACTATTTTTTTGTGAGACATTAGCGACGGCTTTTGTCTTCAAAGATCAGTGACCAATATCTAGAGCTGAGAGCTGAGATAAGATAACATCAATACAGCTATTTGATGGGCAAAAACAATCTTTCTAGTGTGTATCTGTTTTCAGTAATGAGGGCTCTAATCCAGTTGCGTGAGTGTGTGCCAGCGGGACATCTGGCTTGCTTCGAAATGTCAGAAATATTGTTCCCAAAGGGCAAAGTCACCTTGTAGACGCAGCCAAAAGCTCCACTTCCAAGATGATCCAAAATCGCATAGTTGCCTATATATTTCGAAGGAGCTTTATTCTGATTAATGCTTTCAAGATTTTCAGCAATTTGCTTCAGTTCATCCTCCTAAACAAAAAAAATAAAAAGGAAATGGGCGCTATGATAACTTTCATTCCTGACCACATATCAGCCTGCCCAAATATTTAAAACTCAGGACTTACCACTAACAAATTCAACTTTGATACCAATTCTTCATAAGCACTGATATCACGAACATAATGTCCTATATCGATGAAGATCTCAAACAAGTCGGTGGGGAAAAGTCTACAGGGAAAACATACACACAGACATTTCATGTAGGACTTGGTAACTGTTGCTCATTCCTTCCCTTTGGGATTTAGCTCACTCACAGATTAATTACATTAAACAAGCTTAACGTCTTTAGGTTGTCAACAAAGTGGGGCAAATAGTACTCACCAGCTTCTCTTACAAAAACGAACTAGAACTACAGTTGTTAAGGGATAATGAAAAACAACCAGAGAGGAAAATTTCTAGAGATGTGGTGTATAACATTGTGCCCAGAGTTAACGATACTGTGCTGTACACTTAAAAATATGGTAAGAGGGCAGATCTCATGTCATGATACAAATTATACAAAGAATTAGTTTGTAAGATTTTTGGAGGTACGGGCATTAAATATTTTGGAAAGGAATGTTTATGGGGTGTTTATGGAGTGCTGAGCACTTTCATAAACATCATTTGATTCAGTTCTCATATCAACCCTAGGAGGTAAATACTAACCCCATTTTTAAATGTTTTATGAAAATAAAAGAAAAATATGGGTAAATAAAAAAAAGGAGATTTATGAATCATTTGCAGGGTACTGGTTTCGAGTGCTTAGTAAAATCATTAAGTCCATAAAAATGGATGGTGTAGGGCCTTGAAATAAAAGGTTAAGGTTAAGTAAGTAACTTTACTTCTTTTTCTTCCCCCAAATTCAAGCATCATTTGTAAATAAAGCAGCAACATAAAATGCACCAATGCTTCTGAACAAAACACATTATATTAATTCAAGTTCTTATTTCTAGTCCGCCTTATCAATAGATTTCTAGTAAGAATTTGGGCCTAAGAATTTGGCCACCGTGGCCAACCCAGGGGCATACAGACCACACATGTAGGTAACTAGTGTTTGCTTCCCAGGGGGCTGATTTTTCTGTCACACTCACCAGCACAGCCTCCTGACCCAAGAACATCTAGCCTCCTCCCCTTCAAATGAGCTCCTGCCCTATGAAGGATACCCTGACAAATACTTTTTTTCCATTGATTCAGAGAAAATGACTAGACCAACTTTGGAATTTCTAAATGCGTAAGAACATGCACGTATTTTGAGGTCATCCATTTAAATGTTAACGTCCAAAAAAAAAAAGGAAAACTAAAAACCATAACAGTCACAATAATTAAGAATTGTATTGATAGAGTGATTTATTCCCTTTCTTCGTCCTTTAGTTCATTTTCAGGGTTAAGATATCACTAGGGTAAGTCAGTGTTATTATCTGTGGATTCTAAGAAATCTGAAAACACATGCTTTGCTTACTGATTCATTCTTCTCTTACTGTTTACATCTAAATCAGGTATGTGGAAACCATTCACTCTCATGATCGCTGGTCACTTAAATTTCTCTAAGCTCATACCTTTTAAAGAGTGGTCTGTTTCTTTCCATACTGAAGAGAAACCTCAAGGCTCTGAATGCGTAACACTGGAAAATAAAAGGGTGTGTGATTCTCGAATGGTAGCTCAGCAAATTAAAACATTCCCAGGATAAAATTATCATGAACTAAATATTAAAGTGACTTTATTGTGAGTGGCTGGCCTCCGTAGGAGCTTATAACTTATGACTAAAAACAAAAACCATCAATACCTGGGGTAGGTATCATATTTTTAAAAAATGTTTATGTTGTAGAATGCTAGGATGTTAGCCTTGTTCCACGCAGTACTTGTCATTAATTCCTTTCTAGAAAGACCAAAATGAACACAGAGACCAGAAATAAAATTCCTACTCTGAGAAAACCAAATGTCCAGAGATTTTCAGGAGCTCAAGGTTTATTTTCTTTCTAACCTGCTATGTATGCCTCAATGTTTATATGGCTTCTGTGAGAAAATAAACACTCAAAACGATGACATATAAAAATAGCCACAGGCACATTGGACTCAAACTTGACAAATTGGTCTCTTGAGTAAAGAGTTTTAAGCGTTCCCCAAATAGAACAATCTACAGTAACTCCCGAGAACACTCAGAAAGGGGCCTGTGAGACTTTACCGAAGAAAAATAAACGTCTAAATGTCAGATGGTTTGCAGTGCCAAGAAAAAAACCAGAGAGCCACCGGCCTGCAGTCAGGCCTGGACACAGGCCACCATGGGGGTGATCGGGGTCTGCTGAACTCGGATCTGGAATAAGTCCATAAAATTAGTGGTCTGGATACAGAAGGCTCCCAAATAAAATTGCCCAGAGAAGCAGGCAGATGACACAATGACATAACCGAGCCCGGGGGAGGGTGGCGGAGGCAGTGAGAAAGTACAGGACACAAATGCTCCTTGAAAACCATTGCAATGTGAATTTTTAGGAACCCAAAAGGCTTAACAAAATGCATCTGCAGGGTGGATTTGCCCAACTCCATGGTCCAGCATCACATCACGCATTTGTGATGCACCAAAGAAATGAAGTCCCACACTGTATGCTGTCATGGGTAGCTGTCTAAAACCTCTGCCTGCCAGTCCACGGATACCATCAGAACCTCTCTGCTCGTTTCACTCTCGTTCTGGGTGACAGCCCTTCAGTCAGATTGGAGGTACACATGGTTTCCTACTTCCTCTTCTAAATGACTTGGGGGTGGAGAGGGGTAATGAGCAGCAAGTACTGCAAAGGCTTACATTTATTTATTCATTCATTCATTCATTCATTCATTCATTTATTTGATTTTATTTATTTGCGGCAAGGAGCCTGATGCGGGGCTCGATTCCAGGACTCTGGGATCCTGACCTGAGCCGAAGGCAGACGCTTAACAACTGAGCCACCCAGGCGCCCCAAGGCTTACTTTTAAACTGATTTTATCTTTCCAGTATCTTCGGGGACATTGGCCCCTGGATGCTCACTCTTCAAAACAGCATGCAGGACCCTGCAGTAACGTGCACCCCTCTTACCTGAGAGGCCTCGTCTCCCTTCCCTGGCCACACACCCCAGCTGCACCGGGCAGCCTAAGCACACTCTCAACTGCCTGGTTCTCGCAGTTTGCACATGGTGTTCCCTTCCACCCTTGTAGCAAATGCCATGGCCGCCCCACGCATACCCCTTCGTCGACTTGGCAAGTCTCTTCTCATCCACCTGGATCCATTTTACAGGCTTCCTTTGTAAAGGTGAAATGTTACCAACTGCAGTCCACGCTTAAGGATGGAATAAATTTTCCTCTTATAGTTTTCCGATATATAAGCATTATTTTGATAAAATAGAACTTACCGATCAGCCAAGAAAGAAATATGTAAATAAAATCATCTGATCCCCCTACCCAGAGAAACCACTGTTAAGCCCTTTATACTGTTTTAACAGCATTTGTTTTCATGCCAGCCTCCTGCACCCAATATTTTTCCCTCCCAGTCAGTACAGAGACAGGGAGGGAATTTATATTATCAGTTTCCCCAGATTTCAGTAACTCAATACTGAAGAACAATGGACATGCTTATTACCTGTAATAGATTAGTTTTTGCTGCATTCTTTTGTTTGTTTGGTAAAATTAACTTTGCTATTGTATATACACCATTTTCCTGGAAGAATAAAGAACACATGTTATCTGTGAGCAGTGCCAATGCCATAGAGACACACAAGCACAAAGAAGCAACTACACAACCTCAAAAATTAATATCAGACAAGAAATATTCGTAGAATTTTAGGCCTTTGTGTAAGTTTACAGGAGAACGGTAAATATATCAATGTAATGCTTTTAAGTACCAAAACCTACAGCCACAATCTTAAAATTTCAACTGTCTTTAAAGATATATAAAGCATATCAATTTAAAGTCATTTAAATACTTTAAAAACAAAGTGTAGGGGATAAAAAGGGACCGAATAAAGGGATACAAATATCTTTATACTTTGCATTTTAAATGTCTAACTATGAAATATAATTTCTCTCTTTATAGTTTGGTAATTAAATACACATAAATAAATTATTATAGAAGAGAACATAGAAAAAATAAGTAAGAGTAATAGATTAAAATAAATGAAAGTCATCCATGGAAAGTACACAAAGTTATCCTTCTAGACTTACTCTAATATATACACGGCAGAACGAACAAAAAGTGCTAACTTATTGCTACTTTTCTATTATCTATTAAATATTGGATATACTGAATTCTACTATACATGGGCTTTTATATTAAAATTGTGAAGAACTTTACCTGCCTTTCTGCATTTAGTCTTTATAGTTACTGAATCAGTCTATAACTTCCCTGCTTTACAAATGACAAAACCAAAAACCAAATTTTAGACAGAAAGTCATTTTTCCAATGGCTGAACCACCAGGAAATGATAGTAGGAACTGAACCTCAAGCTGGCCAAGTCTGAATGCCCTGCTCCACCACTACCCCCTGATTTGCTGAGATTCCCCTCAGAACTCTAATCATCGGTGGTCTGATCTCTTATGATTTTATGTATTGTGAAGTTGAAGTTGGATATACTGTAGGCTACTTTCATACACTGCTGTATATGTAGTAGACTGATTAATAAATTATGCTTTCTGAAACTGGTTTCTTGGCAATAAATATGTTGTTGGCGTGTGTTTCAGTCACCTCCAGCTGAATAACCTGATATACTCTTAATTCAAATGACTACCATCCTCAACTCATGGTATCCTATATATCCAGAATTAAAGCAATTCAAAATTGCTTTGAAAAAAAGAGATGAAATGAAAAAGACTGTACATAATATAGGAAAGAAACACCAAGATTAACCATAGGGTAGGTCTTTCCAAGCCAAGTGAGGTAAAGGAAGGACAAGACTATAAAATGGAATTCTAGGGACACCTGGCTGGCTCAGTCGGTATAGTGTGTGACTCCTAATCTCGAGGTTTTGAGTTTGAGCCCCATGTTGGGTATAGAGATAGAGATTACTTAAAAATAAAATATTAAAAAAAGTTTAAAAAGTTAGGGATGCCTGGGTGGTTCAGTGGATTAAGCATCTGCCTTCGGCTCAGGTCATGATCCCAGGGTCCTGGGATCGAGTCCCATATCAGGCTCCTTGCCCAGCTGGGAGCCTGCTTCTCCCTCAGCCTACAGCTCCCCCTACTCGTGCTCTCTCTCTCTCTCTCTCTTTCTCTGACAAAAAAATAAATAAAATGTTAATTTAAAAAAGTTTAAAAAATTAAAAAATAGAAGAGAATATAAAATGAAATTCTGGAACTTAAATAAGACATATTAAGACATCTTAAAAGCACAGCATGGGATCCCAAAAGCTGTGTTCTGGGACACAGAGTTTGCCCGAGGCGGGGGTCCGTGAGCACTGCGGTGGTCAGCAGCCAGCGCCTGCAGAGCGGAGTTCTCACCTGGACCACCTGGTGGGCGTTGGTGTCGTTGAGCACCAGCTCGGTGAGGGCGGCACAGCAGGCTGGAAGGAAAACCACCAAATGATCGAGTCTGTCTGATCACAGTCATCACCGACTGCGCTGGACACTGTTCCGTCAATACTCTAGCTACGCAGGGAACCCTGTGAGCGCAGTCACTCCTCCAAACACAGTACCTTTCCCTGTGACATAGCTCTAGGGGAAGGGAAACTGACTTGCAGTGGTGTCTGCCTCTGCTCGTCACATAATTCGTGTGCATCTACACCGGTCAGCAGTCTTCTATTGAGCATGTGCTATATACCGGGAAGCAGCTTCGTCATGATCCCCAGTGGCCGACAGGTGCCTGGCATTCAGCAGGTGCTCATAAATACATCTACAACGGTTGGATACACGAGTACTTCAAGTATACGATCCAAATTATCCCTTGTAATCAGAGAATGTACCGTGACTGTCAGCTTTACTGATCAGAAGACTGAGGTTCACAGAGACTGACAGACTAGGTCACAGAACTTACTAAGGCCAAAAGTCCAAGTGCAGTCTGCCAGATGTTAAATCCCACCCCAGAGCACCACCCTCCCTGCCTGCTCACGGCCACTAGTGGCAGTCTCCAGTGACGTTGTGTACCAGCTGCTTCTTGTCCGACCGGAAATGTGCTGGATCTTACAGCACAGACCACCTGCAAAGGGTGCTCCCATTTCATGGGGCCCTTGTGCTGGCCCCGCACTGTGCCTCGGGCATTACATATATCCTCATATACTTCCACCTGCCTTCCCTCTTGCTGCCCCACCCCTCCAGTGTCTCTCTGCCCCCCTCCTCTGGCTGCTGCAGGGCGCCCAGCTCAGTCAGCACCACCGAAGCCCAACTGGTCCCCAAGGCCAGGGACCCTTGTGTGAACCTTGTTCGGAATTATGCCAAATTGCCAAAAGTGTGGGCGTACATCCCTGCTCCGGCTTTTGTGCGGCAAGAGAGGCTCTGTCCTCTCTTCAGATGCTCACGTGGAGTAGGGAAGGTGCTCCCTGGTTTCCAGGGGAATGGGTGTGTGCATTATAGAATCTCCCTGAGGAGGGTGCCCTGAGATCTAGAAAACATAGGAACCATGATTCTGGTCACAAAGCAAGCTGAATTCTCTAATCCAGCTTTACCAGTAATGAAGCTACTATTCTGCTCTCTTTATATCTGACTTCTACGCTGATTTCTCAATGTGTTCAGAATGTGAAAGGGAGAGAAAAGTCTGTGGTATCACTAACCTGCAGGCCCAACACGAGTCCTGGGAGGTTTCAGACATCTACATGGATTTAACTTCACAGTTTTTAAACTAACAAATTGTGCCTACTTCATATTACCATACATAACAGAGAATAATAAATTATTATCACCATCACAGAGCATAAATATGCTAAAGAGCATAAATAAAATATGCTAACCAGTATCAAATAGTAAAACATAATAATATGATATAAATACCTGCTTGAAGAGAAAAAGTATTTTCTTGTATTTCCCGAGGGCTTAGATCTTCTGACAAATGAAGCTGCTGGATTCTGCCCGCTGCATTTGCACTGGACAGGCTGCCAATGGAAGAACGATCGGACACAAAATTTCTGTCTCTGAAAAAGAAAAGTGAATGTACAATTTATCACTTTTCCCTCATGGTCAGTGCTTTCTGGGTCCTGTTTACGAAATGTTTGCCTCCTCCAGGCCATGAAGTTTTCTCCTGTGTTAACCTTATTGTTTCACCTCCCAATCCACCTAGAATGGATTTCTGTGTGTGGCATCAGGCAGGGGTCCCTTCTTTCCTTCCTTTTTCTCTTCCTCCCTTCCTTCTTTCCTTCCTTTCCTCCCTCCCTTCCTTCCTTCTCCTTCCTTCCTTCCTTCCTTCCTTCCTTCCTTCCTTCCTTCCTTCCTTCCTTCCTTCCTTCCTTCCTTCCTTCCTTCCTTCCTTCCCTTTTATGGTTACTGAACTAACTCTAGCACTCTGTTATTTTCTCATAGCTCCATGTGCCCAACTTTGTTTTTTTAAGATTTTAAGTAACATCTACACCCAACGTGGGGGGCTGGAACCGACAACCCTAAGATCAAGAGTTACATGCTCTACTGACTGAGCCAGCCAGGACTGCCCTCTACGCCTCCCTCACCTCTGATTTTGAACTCTATTCTTTTTTTTTAAGATTTTATTTATTTATTTGACAGAAATAGAGAGATCACAAGTAGGCAGAGGGAGAGGGAGAAGCAGGCTCCCTGCTGAGCAGAGAGCCCGATTCAGGGCTAGATCCCAGGACCCTGAGATCATGACCTGAGCCAAAGGCAGAGGCTTTAACTCACTGAGCCACCCAGACGCCCCTTGAACTCCATTCTGCTGCTGTCAATTCACCTGACTAAATGTCAGTCTTCTTCATTCTGAGTTTTCTTTTTCCAAGCAATTCCAGTCTTTCCTTATTTTGGTAAAGGTCTCTTACATTTTTGATTTTTTTTTTTTAAAGATTTTATTTATTTATTTATTTATTTATTTATTTATTTATTTGCGAGAATGCATGCGCGTGCCTGTGCCTAAGTTAGGGGTGGGGAGGAGCAGAGGGAGAGGGAAAAGCAGACTCCTCACTGAGTGGGGAACCAGATTTGGGGCTCGATCCCAGGACCCTGAGGCATGACCTAAGCTGAAGAACAGCTGAGCCACCCAGGCGCCTCTATCTTTGAATTTTTTATTCCTTTTTTCTCTTACCAAGGATATCAGTTATCCACAAGTTGAAAACTCATCTTCTACAAGTCATATACTTCATTTTCTAATGGTTCTCATTCCTTTGTGTTTTTTCTCCACATTATGTACCATTTTTTCAAGTGTGCCCTTCCTTGTACTAATTCCAGTTTCTGTCTGGTACTCTAATGAATGTCTCAGTTCCATGGATCATTCAGTCTTTGCCTTTTTTCCTAGCTCTGCAATCTCTCTCCTCCCCTTTTTATCGTCCTAGCATCTCATCTTTAATCTCAGGTCAGAAATGTCATGTTCTGCTTAATATCTGATAAAATAAAGCACATGTTTTTCTGTTTACTCAAGGTAACATCTTCCACCATAGCTTCTTTGTGTCTTTTATCTGTTTTGTTCTTTTTCGTTTAATGTGGCTACTATATTTTTTCGTTTATTTTTTATGGCAGCAGCTCTATCTTGATTTCTTTGTGTCTAAGTATTACATAAATGGATTCTCCTTGGCTTCATTCCCATGTCATCTGGGCCCACTAGTGCCCTTCCTTCAGGTAGCATTGGGAAGGTAATGGACTATCTATCTAGCGATAGTCACGACTGGTGATCGTATCTGTCAACCAAATTCTATTAAACTCAAATTTTAGAGATCGCTCCCCCTCCTTGAGTTTATAGCCCCTCAGGAACCATCCTAGAGCTTAGGATTGTAGGTGAATGGGCATGAACAGATTTCCTGGAAACTGCCTTGACAATAATCCCTGTTCCTACTCATGCCAGCAACAGCCTGGCCATCTCCACCCCTTGTACCAGCTCCAGGCAGCCCAGGGGCAGGTGCAAGCTCTGAAAGGATATTGTTTACCCAGCTGGGGTAATAAAGTCTCCCAGAGCACTGAGACGTATTTAACGTAGAATAAATGTTGACATATATCATTTTCTCAGAAAAGAGTTTTCTAACGTTGCAGCATAGAAATGGACTGGCCGACTGACTCTTTAGATGTGAAAGAATTTGTTTCTCCCAAAGATGGTTACATCTTGAGCAAAAGAGGAATATTGGTGCCTTGTATTAAACTTAATCCACATAGTAAAACAGTTTTATCTCTGAAGTGCTGCTTGACCATCATAGAATTTAATTTTATCATCAAGAAAGTAACTGCTCTCCAAAGGGGCAATCCACAGGTGTGGAATAGGTGTATCGACCACCAATAATACCCATCACCATCATCAGCATCACCATTAGCATTCTACAAAAGCAAGGAAAAAAAAAAAAAGAAAAGAAAAGAAAAAAAAACTGCTAAATGTTCAAGGAGCTAGCTTATTATGCTACAGTACTAATGAAAGACTTATCGTTTATACATTAAAGTATTTGAGAATTTTACGTGATACTCATAAAAACAAGTAGGGGCGCCTGGGTGGCTCAGTGGGTTAAGCCTCTGCCTTCGGCTTAGGTCATGAGCTCAGGGTCCTGGGATCAAGTCCCGCATCGGGCTCCCTGCTCATTGGGAGTCTGCTTCTCCCTCTCTCTGCAGCTCCAACTGCTCATGCTCTCTCTCTCTCTCTCAAATAAATAAATAAATACATAAACAAATACATAAATAAATACATAAATAAAAATAAAAATCTTTTTAAAAAGCAAATAGATTATCAATAGCTTATACCTTTTCCTTTGTTTTGGTAATGACAGGAATAATTAATAAAGCTATTGTCCATATCTCTATAGTCTGTTCTTATGCTTTCAAACATTCCCTCACAGAAAATGAAGTTGATAACATACAGTTCCATAATATACATAGAGGTACAACAAGTACAAAGTCTGAATAACACTGATTTGATAATATCTGGTCATATTAAGAATGATAAGTCACTCTGCTTTTATTAGAGAGCTTTATTTATGTACTGCACATTACAAGGGTGACTCCTTTCAGGCAGACATATTCCTTTTCAACTTTGATTCAGTACCTATAGGGCAGAATTATGCTTTATAATAATTTCAGGTACTAGAACTTTCTCATCGATGGTACCAAAAGATGTCATTATCCATGGCTTCAATATATCTAATACATACTTACTGAAACATACTTCAAGAAAGTTTCAATTTGAAACTATTTTCATAACCATTCCTTTTCCATACTCAAGGCTTCGAATGCCATTAGAATTCTACTTGTAAAAATGTTTTCTTGCGGTTGTGGGGTCTTGTTCAATCTACCTTTGCAGACTGACGGCCTTCTCTGCTCCTGGCACTGTCATGGAAGCTGGTGATGCAAAGATAAGTATTTCAGGGCTCCCGAGAAAATGCCCCTGATATTGATTTCAAATATGTGTGTGACAAGTATAAATGATTCTCCACAACATACAGGGCCAAAGAGCAGGAAGAAGGAAGCTGATCTGCCATTATATGGCAGAGTCCCCAGAACTGTGATGCCACAGCTCCCTCTGACTCACCCTCGTAAAATATGAAGAAGCTGCTTGATGCCTCCCCAAATGCGAATTTCCACACTGGTCTCAGGGTCCTCACAAACCTGAACCAGAATCCAGACAACACTCCAGAGTAGCTTCAGGTGGTCAGAGTGGAGCAGACTGAGGAGAACGGGTATCCCCTCATAGAGCTTCACCTGTTCTTTCACTTGGGGTTCAGCACAAAGTAGGCGCAGTAACTCCGCAGTTAGTCTGCAAGGGGGGGAGGGGAGGATGAGAATCAGAGAGCAGTGGATTATTGGGCATCCGACATTTTCTAAGTCACAGGTCAACATACGTTTTCTGTAAAGGACCGGACGGATCGCAGCAGAATGTTTCAGGCTTTGCTAGCCATATAGCCTCCGTCACAGCCGCCCAACCCAGCCAGCATATGCAAAAGCAGCATAAATAACATAAAAACAAATGGGAAAAAAAAAAATGGGTATGACTATGTTCCAATAAATCTTTATTTACAAAAACAGGCAGGGAGCCAAATTTAGCCTGCGGGTCAAAGTTTGCTGACCACCGTTCTAAGTCATAGGCTCCCTGTAAGCCCATTGGTCTGGCTAAAAACTGACGAACTGCTCCACAGTTCCTTTCCCTTGAGCCAATTTTCCACAGCTCCAATCCCTCCCAAACGTTTGTGCTCTGACATTCAGAACATATGTTCTTCGGCAAACAGTGTTCTTCATCTCTTGAATGTTCCACACCAAACATCCCCTTCCTTATTCTAAATGGATTTCCTTGTGTGGCTACATTCCCCACGCCACACACCCCACACACTGCTATCAGAGTAATCTCCCTGCAAAATAAATCTGATCATGCTTAAACTCTTTCTATAAGTCCCCATAATGTGCATGGATAAAAACCACATTCTTGTTTGGCACAAAGAGCCCATTGTGACCTGGCTAAAAACATCTTGTTGCCCCCTCTATAAAATATGGAAATTGATGGGGTATTGTGCAGATCAAATGAATGAATGCACAAAAGTGCTTAAAGCAGGGCCTGGCATATCGAGAAAGTCAGACCAAAATTTGCTATATTTTTAACTTATCATTAACTGTCTAATCTAGTTTTCTGGCACTTTCCCTCCTGCACTCTGTTCCAGCTGTGCCCAACCATGCAGTTCCTCTGACACAGACCATATCATGCCTCCGAACAGCACATTCTATTTCCACTTGTTCTCTCCCTTGCCTACATAACTCCCTCTTCCTTCAGGAAACTTGGCATGGCCCCGGGCTCTGACTGGGAGCTTCTGCTCTGTTTCCAGACTGTCTTGGGCAACCACACTGCTCACATTGACCTGCACGCCCATCCCCTCCCCGACACCACTCACTCTATCTCATTCATCCCTGGCACTCTAACACCTGTGCAGAGGCTGTTTTCCTAGAAATGAGTCCAGGTGATCAGGTCTGTAAGTATAGTTTGTGAAAGAGGATAAAACTGACTTTGAAGAAAGACTCACAGGAACTTACTAGGGATAAGTGTCTGGGTTTCACTGATATTTCTGATATTTCATTGATATTTCTTGATATTTCTGTTATCTGTTTTACCTCTTCAGAAAATCATGACTTAACCAGATACCAAATGATGTAGGTTGCCACTCTACTTAAAAACAACCTAATAACTAATTAGATCCAGTAATTCTTTAGAGTAATATATGATTCAATGGAAAATGAAAATATTTTTAGATTCTGTTTAGAGTTATAAAAACAGGTGGTCATGAAACAAGTCAGTAGCTATCCTCATTTATTTTACTTGCCTTAAGCAAAACAGATTTTAACAATCTAATAATTTATTCAATATACAATCTCAAATTACTAAAAATAGAGCCACCTCAGAAAAAGATAGATGTAAAAGAAATTCAATAAACAAAACTATTAGATGTGATAAGGTTTCTTTAACTCGATTCTATGCCCAGATTTAGAAGTGATGCAAGACCAAAGATAAATCAATACACATCTTTGTTCTAGTTTCTTTATAAAAACTTAAATTGAAAACAAATGTCAAGGTGACTCATGACATTCAGCTAGTAAATAGCATGACATAATAAAAATAACAATTATCATTTTCATCAAATATGACATTGTCTTTTTCCCCTGTTAGCAATCCTACCTTTTGGAAAGTAAGTCATATTCATGCAAAATCATCAGCAGATTTTCTACAATGTTGAGTTCACTTATCTTCTCCCTACATTCTGGACTACAAATTGAAAACTATTAGTAAGTACTAGAAACATACTTTACCATATCCATTCATTTAATACCCTCATTTTCGTATTATCTCGGGAGGAGAAACAAAAAGCAATATAGCTCCATGGGGCCAGGCTACATCAAATTCCAACGTTCAACAAAGGTAATATGTCATCAATTTAAATTTGTTTAATAACAGTGTGATGACAACATAATTCCCTTTCTCCAAAAAGAATGATACGCTTTTCATTAAAAAAATAATAATCGGCATTATTCACAACAGCACAAGATATAAAAATGACCTATATGGGCCTACATAAATACAATTGAATATTATTATTCATCCATAAAAATGAAAGACTCTGCCATTTGTGACAACATGGAGGAACCTGAAAGGAACTGTGCTAAGGTAAATACTGTATGATATCAGTTATATGTGGAATCTAAAACAAAAGAACTGATTACATAGAAATAGAGATTAGCATGGTGAGTGACTGCTAGGGGCCAGACAGGAGGGAAATACAGATTAAAGGGTACGAACTTTCAGTTATAAGAAGAATGGTACTGCGGAGGATCTATGTACAGCAAGGAGACTACAGTTAGTGTGGTATTTTACACTTGAAAGTTGATGAGAGCACATCTGAAGTGTTCTTATTGCACACACACAAAAAGACTTAAGTATGTGATATGATGAGTATACTAATTCTCTTGAGCTTGATAATCATTCTATACATATAATACATATCAAATCATCATGTACACTTTAAACACATGCAGTTACATGTGTCAATTATTCCATATAAAGTTAAAAACTAAAAACAAAAAAAGCATTGGTTCACTTAGTGGCATAAAAATATATTTAAAGCACTTTTATTTAAAATAATCATGATGTGTATAAGGGAACATGTTATCCAGAATTATTTTAAGAGTAAAATTGTTTGAAAATGTTTTATATGTTAGAATGAATGTACAGGAGAGATCTTTTTTTTTTAAGGTCAGAGAGATAGAGTTGTCAAAGATATAGTTGTCAAATACTGCTGTAATTTTAAAAGTGCAAGTATCTGAGCATTGGCTGAAAGACTAGGTAAGTATTTCTGGTCAGGAAAAAGAGAAGAAACTGTGATTTTCCTTTCCAACTTAAGTTTTATAATGATGTTTCTTCATTCAGGATCATCTTCAATATATTAATGTTACTTCATGCTTATTTTTCACAAATTATAACTATGCAGATAAGTAACTAGAGAAACATCTATTTTTTTGTCTCTCCCACCTAAACTGCTATGGCGGTGGAACTGGAAAGATATTAAAATACACTTACCTCTCAGCTAAACTAGCCAGAGCCAGAAGGGCACCCAACAAAACATTAGTATCTCGGGCACCAAGTAAATTTACTAATGTCTGAAAAATGAAGTAAAAGAAAGTTTCATTGTATGAGTACTACAAGCTTCTTGAGTGGTATAATGCTTCTTTTAAAGATCACTGAGACTTAACCTCAAGAGGTGTTTTTTTTATCAAACATTCACCACACCCAGCTCTTTCAGGGAGTAGGACCTCTGCCTGCTTTGAAACTCAGGGCCAGCACCTCGTGGCCATTCCTTACTCAGGGAAGAAGCAAAAGGGACCAAGGTACATGGCCAAAGTTCTCACTCTTCCCTCTGTTTTCATGTGCCCAGGATGGCCCCTCTGCCTCTTCTGACCTCTCCCCAAGGAGGAGTAGGGAGACTAATGATAAGAGCAACCAGTCATTGTTTTTGAGTTCATGTTTTGAACTCATATGAACCAGGCATTGTGGTAGGCCCTTTCCCAATTGTGGAACTACTTTTCACCAAAGTGTTGAGAATTGTCTTTTTTCCCCTCAAACTAAGCAAGATATGTCAACATTACCAAGCCCTTCATTTGCCTCTCAGATTTCTAACTGATGTTGAAAGAGCATGAATCGATGCTTCCAGACATCATGCTAAGTAACGTGACTTAACTGGAAGCTATACCTTATCAGTTGCCTTCTCTGAATTCCCATTAATGCAAATTCATCCCTCTTCTCTCTAGGCTTTTAGAACTTAGAGTCCTCCAAAAGTGCACACCCAGATATATTTCAGGCCAGAGCTGCAAGCCATGTAACAACTGCTTGGCTGATTTGTGGTCTCTGTTATGTCAATTTTCCCCTTTATGGTTTCATTCATTTTTTTTATAAAGCTATCATTATCTTTATTTCTCTGATCCTCTCTTCTTATTCTTCTCTCACTTTTTTCTCTGATCTCCTGACACATTCCCCAAACTTCCGTCACTGACATAACATTCTCACAATTTTTGCCACATCCACTTAACTCCTTTAAGGCTACTCAAAAATGTTCTTCAAATTCTATCGAGGAAATGCTATTGAAAGAAAAGCACTGATTTGTATATGACCCAGAATCATCTCCTATACAATAAGCAGCACGTGTGAATACATTTTAGGTATTAGTGAATACATTTCACTATGTATTCATGTATAATGAATACATTATTCACTATAATGTAGTGAATACATTAGTGAATACATTTAGTAACCTTGCTCTAATATATGCTCAAAAGTGGCCTCTTGGGATATGAGAAATCAACAGATTATTGAAACTTGGCTGTAGGGCTACCACCTAAACAGTTTTGCTATAGATACAAATTTCATCTGTTTTGACTAAACCTGCATCCATTCGTCTTAAATGCATATTTAATCCATATGCCTGTAATACTATACCATCTGATTATAGATGCCCAAGAGACATGACAATTTCATATGGTTCAAACATATACAACTCCATGTGCCATATGGATGTATCGATATGTATACACACACTTTATTTGTTCATTTGTAAAAACACACACTGACGGGGAGTTTATATATAGCCAGGGCTTCTCAAGCAACATTTAAATAAAGCAACAAACTTGGTTGTTAATAAGTGGCATAGGAAAAAAGGAAAAAAAAAAAACGTTTCAGAAAGCCTGTTTGCTATTCTACATTTGCTCCTCACGTTGGTGAAGAATACTAAAGGGTTGAAAGAGATTTACAATTCTGGGCTGGGTTAGCAGGTTTGTGAACTCTAATTATAAGAAACCTCATCACGGGGCTGTGAACCCCAGCATGTGAACCACTGCCATTAGGAGATGAAGTGTCCACTCCTTCTGGGGCCACTCACCTTGTGGGCTCCGCTTGTGGTGACCCAATCTCTTTGGTCTTTGACAGCAGCAAGTTTTTGAAAAATATCTACAAAGGAAGGAAATACTCAAAGAGGGATTCGGCACTTAAGGGCAGCAGTATTAGAACTGCAGTAATAGAACCACTGGTCTAAAGTACTGATAGGCAAGCAGAGAAAGGGCAGATGGGAAGACAAATTAACACAAAGGGAACAATGGAGGGAGGAGGAACAGGGTCATGCTTTTTTTTACTCTAAGAATTAACTCTTAAGTTCAACTAATAATTGTTATGTATTTCTATTATGATAATACAATATGGAGACAACAAAAAACGAAAAAAGCAAACGTCTCCTTCTGCTTAAAGTTGAATGAGTTCCTAGGGACGCCTGGGTGGCTCAGTTGGTTAAGCGGCTGCCTTCGGCTCAGGTCATGATCCCAGGGTCCTGGGATCGAGTCCCACATCGGGCTCCTTGCTCGGCAGGGAGCCTGCTTCTGCCTCTGCCTCTGCCTGCCTCTCTGCCTACTTGTGATCTCTCTCTCTCTGTGTCAAATAAATAAATAAAATCTTTAAAAAAAAAAAAAAGTTGAATGAGTTCCTCAACATGATTACAAGTTCAAAGTGAAACCTACTCTTCAGAGATCCTCCCTATAAAGATTTCTGATATAAAGAGGAGAGGAAGGCCACTGAAGGTGATGGACCTAGCAAGGTTCCTCAGCTGAGGGAAACAGTTGTTCTCAAAGAAACTTCCTGGTGCCCGGGGATCACCACATACTCTCCTCTCCCTGTAACTGAGAACCAGTGTGCTGTCCTGGAAACAAATACGGGAAACCCAACCACTCAAAGAAAATGGGCCAGCATCCCACAGCAACAGGAGACCTATAGCTCATCGAACCTGGAGAGGCTGCAAGGTGGGGCTGGAAAGAGCCTCCAGAGAGAGAAGATTGAGTTCATACACACAGACCAATGTTTTCACATTCTCATCATCACACCGGGACCCTTTTTTTTCTTTTTTATGTTCACAAAGTTTTGGGGTTTTTTTTTTAAAGATTTTATTTATTTATTTATTTGACAGAGAGAGATCACAAGTAGGCAGAGAGGCAGGCAGAGAGAGAGGGGGAAGCAGGCTCCCTGCTGAGCAGAGAGCCCGATGCGGGGCTCGATCCCAGGACCCTGAGATCATGACCCGAGCTGAAGGCAGAGGCTTCAACCCACCAAGCCACCCAGGCGCCCCTATGTTCACAAAGTTTTAAATTTGATGAGGCAGGTCTTATTATTAACCCAACTTTATAGATGAAAAGTGAATAACTTCCTGCATTTTAGTAGAAATCAAAAGAAGCAAAAAACATTTTTACCAAAATCTGCCATTATGGAAGTCCCTCCTGCATTAAAAAAAACTTGTGCTCAGTGGCAATCGGCAACATCAAATTGGGCTTTTGAAGGTAAGAGTCGTGATCTGAAGTTTTCCTTCTGGATGTATTTTGCCAATGACTGTAACAATTGCCATGGACCCCCAATACCAGAACTGTGGATGGGTATACTCATAAATATTCAAAAGATCCCTTTTCCTGTTGAAAGTGTCATCCTGCTCATTTGGCAAGTAGGAAGAGTTGCCGTGTCCCCGCAACACTTACACGTCATGTTGACCAGCTTGTCCACACTGTGCGGCTCCTCTCCGTAGCCGAGGTACTCATTGGCCACAATCTCCATGTACTGCAGGAGGGACCAAGCCAACAAGAGTCAGAAGGAAGCTTAGTAAAAGCACAGGAGCAGGTAAGGGACAAGATGTGTACTTCTGAAAATGAGCTGTAGATGGCACAACGGATACACCAAATAATACTCAGGGCTTCTGGGCCAGGTTCACTCAAGTGCGAAAGGTAGCTTGAGTTTCTGGATTCTTTGCCTTCTCTTGCATGCCCTGAAGTTGAGGGAGCGACCATGGAAAGAATGTATAAACTCTCAAAAAATGACTTGTAACTAAATAAGTTTGTGGTGTAATTTGGCTCCAAATACAAAAAAATTTGGCTCCAAATACAAAAAAATTATATCTAACCAGCATACACACCAATAGCAGAAATCAGAATAAAATGGGCATGGGGTAGTCTGATAATCACTCACTGTAGATAACTGATTATAAATAAGAAATGGGCTTAGAGAAACACATAAAATTCTAATAGAACAAAGGAAGTTAAAGCAGATAAAAGGATCTTTTACAATATAATTTTACGAAAGACAGTCATTTCATTAAATGAGGTAAACCTCCATCCAATTAAAAAAAAATCTTAAAAGAAAAGCGAGACATGTTGCAGCAATTTCCTATGAATGAAAATATAACAAAATATAATAGATTTAGCATTAGCCTGCCATTAAACTTACTCTTCCATTAATAATACAGAATGAGTTTGTAGGGCCAAAGGTTCATCGTGAAAACCATTCTTTCTCTACATGGTAGGAGTGGGCTGTTCCCACCCAGAGCCATGCCTAGAAATTTTGCTTTATCATACTAATAAACCCAAACATTTGACTGGTTCAACTTGCTCATCTTCTCTCAGGAGTTACAAAAGCAGAAAAATAAATGGAGTTAAGATCATTCCTCACATTGTCGTGTATTTGGAAATATTTTAGTGAGCATAATTCTTTCTTTGTGCAACAACTGTGAACATCTTCATAACCAATATTTTCTCCCATCGTTTGGTTTGTGCAATGCTGAGGATCTGGGCCTGCCTGCCAACACCTATTTCTTTTCATTACTAACTAAAGACACGTGAGCTTTTAGAGAACGTTCTTGTTTCGGCAGGCTGGGTAAAATTAGCTGGAACAAAATGTCATGGGTCCCTTCCTGCTCCGTGAGTATCCTGCCTCACACACACTTATCCACCCTGCCTGCTCCTCCCCTTGGCAGGCAGCCTAAGGTTAGAAAGCCATCTGCCGTCACACACCTATGTGATCTTTGCCCAGGGACATGGCACCAAATGGAAAGGCAAAACCAGCCACCGCAAAGGAACCTTACCTGAGCTAGGTTTTCAATTCCACCCAAGCTATGGAGTATCTCCTAATAAAACAAAAACAACAGAACATACACAAAAGATGAGGGTGGAGCGGGAAGTATATTTTACATGTAAGTTCTTTATTAAATCCTGAGATCGATAATTATGTTTTGAAGTCCATGTTCTAACATAAATATGTAGCTCTTTGATGTTTGCTATCCATACCACATTTAAGATAAACTGTTAATAAATACGAAAGTTGGGTTGAAATTAAAAGAATGAAAATATGCACAGACCTGCAGCCTGACTCCTCATTCTTCCTACTTCCCTTCATGTCATCATAAAATGCTGGAGCTGGAAAGAGCTGTTAAGATATTGTTCCCTCACATCGCAGATGGGGACAACTGAGACCCAGGGTGGTGAGCCACTTTGCCCAAGTGACCAGCCCAGAAAGGAGTGGAATCCAGCATCACCAACTCCCACGACCTTCCTGTAAGCCCCTGCCTCGTGTGGTACACGGAGAACAGCATTAGCCTCATGGAGAAGCTGGTTAGAAGTGCAGCATCTCCTCCTCACCCCAAACCGGCTGGGTCACAGTCTGAATTTCCAAAAAATTCCCAGGTAATGCACAGACAGTAAATTTGACTAGGATTGCTCTAGATTATAGGGCTCCTCCTTAAAATGAAGAGGCTAATGTTCTTATTAAACCCATACTTCAAGGAAAGAATAATCATTACAAAATGTCTCCGGATGCAGGCTTTTAAATCCAATTCCCAGTAAGAAGGCATTTCTCGAGACTTCTGAAATTCCTCTAAAAGTGGTAATTAGGGAAGACGGGGTGGGAAGTTGCAGTCATGAGAGGGACCAACTTGGAACTCTATTAATAGCAAGTGCTCTCAGATGATCCACATTGACATTTATCTTCAGGCAAACGTGTTTCAAGTGACCCTAACCTGTTTAATTAAAGCTGTACGCTCCTTAACACGCACACAAGGAAGTCATTTGAAAAATAAATATTAGCCATCATTCCAATGCTGGGAAATGCATGGTGATGAGTGTGAGGGAGAAGAATCTCGTTCCACCTTGAAGCCACCTGAGTGGGCAGGCTGAAAAAAAGGCTCAAGTTTCTTAAGGCCTCCTGGTCAAGGTTTCCTTATTGTATATGCAGTGAATTTGGAAACACTAAACGTACCCATGTTTAAATTAAGTATGAAGAGAGATTTACAACTCAATTAAAAATAGTTCTGTAGCTACCCACTAATTTGAATTTTCACCATCGCTATTCACTCTAGAAGAGCTATAATTAAAGAACAGAAGAATATTGTATACATTATTCCTAGTTATGGCAGAATATTTTATACATATAAAAATAACATTTTAAAGGTACTAATGTTTATTCAACAGTTTTTTTTTCATTCTCGTTATGTAAAAGCCCAGTCAGGCTCCGGAGAGGACACAAATATGCAGATGACCGTGGTTGACCTCACGGAGCTTTGGGCAAGCATAAGGCAGATATACAAACAACTGGCATTTCAGACAGAATTTGGTAAGTGTTATAAGAAAGTTATACATGAAGTGCTATGATGTCCCAGGAGGGACACAAAATATCCTGCTGAGAGCACTACAGCAAATGTCATAAGGGTGGTGGCCATGGAAAAGGTTTAGAAGGATGGACAGATCTGCTGAGAAGATACAGGTGAAAATCAGGGAGATTCCAAGCTAAGAGAACAGGAGGTCCAAAGGTGCAAAGAAGTTGTGCAGAATGAACACCGAGGTGTTCCATGACTCCAAGAAGCACTTCCGTAACTCCATGAATGGCATTTCTGGGAATAATGTCAGAAAAGTGCGGTCGGACCAAACTGTGGGAAGGCTTAGCTGTGAGCCTGAATCTGACCTGCATCAAGTGGACCGTGAGATCGGATGAAAACATTGTGTGAACAAGGGGTGATTAGAATCAGCTGTGAGGACCACCCTCCAGTTTTTCCATGAACTGGAGAGGGAAAGAGAGGTACCCGGAAGCCCAGCTGGTTGGCAGTGGCAGTGGGCAGGAGGAAAAAGGAGGCGGAGACAGTCTATGAAGTAGTGTGAGCAACCGAACATGAAGACATGCTGGAAGAAAAGCAACAAAGTAGAAGAAATCACCATATTTGAGCCTCGGGACTGGGGGGTAGAAAGATACTCTAATAGACCCAAGGAAGAGTCTAGGTTAGGGAAGACTCCACCTGGGACATACTGAGCTGCTGACGGGATGTTCACTCGAGAAAGGTAGAAGAGGCCATGAAAGACGGGGTGAGGGCAAAACACTGAAATCTGAGAGTTGATGACTTGAAGGGGATTGAAATTTGAAGCTCGGGAGTGAAAAGACACCAAGGGAGAGAATAATGCTTAAATGACTGGTCATGGGGCGCCTGGGTGGTTCAGTTGGTTAAACGTCTGACTTCGGCTCAGGTCATGATCTCAGTGTCCTGAGATCCAGCCCAGTGTCAGGCTCCCCATTCAGCAAGGAGTCTGCTTGTCCCTGTGCTCTCTCTTGAGAGAGTGCTCTCTCTCTCTCTCAAATTAATAAATAAAATATTTTTTAAAATAAATAAATAAGGGGCGCCTGGGTGGCTCAGATGGTTAAGTGGCTGCCATCAGCTCGGGTCATGATCCCAGGGTCCTGGGATCAAGTCCCGCATGGGGATCCTTGCTCAGCAGGGAATTTGCTTCTTCCTCTGCCTGCTGCTCCCCTTGCTTGTGTGTGCTCACTCTCGCTCTCGCTCTCTGACAAATAAATAAAATAAAATCTTAAAATGAATAAAATAGAAAATGATTGGCATGGTCATTTTTAAATTTTTACCTTGACAAGTAACATATCTGTCCAATAATCACTATTAATAATTTGGGGCAAAATCCCATTTCCCAAACTCTGTTCTGGGAATTCTGCTTTTATTCTATGCAGTGGGTGGTATTAGACATTCTGTTTTAAAAATAATAATTTCCTGACCAAATTCAAATTAGCTTGGGAAATAATAATGTTAAACAGAATTTGACAAATGCTTTTATCGAAGGAGCCCTCGGAGCCTTTAACATGCTGCAGGGCATTCTGAGCCTCCAGTGGGCGGACGGAGGTGCAGCTTTTCCCAAACAAGTGTCATTCATTGAAGCACGCTTCTTTTCACAGAACGTATATTAACTCCTGTGGGACACACGAGTAAGTATAGGAAGGGGAGAGGGGCTTTGTCACTCTCTGGGAATGTCATTACATACTCAAGAATTTATCCTTCATTTATGAAATAAACACTACCCTCCACCCCATGCTTCTATGTAGACTGAGGCGAGGCCGGAAGATTGGTGGCTCACAGACGCCTGGTCTTCCTTATGTTTCCTTCGGTCATGCCAGTGCGACTGCTTTCACCTGAGAGTGTCAACTGGAGAAAACCAAGACCACAAAAAGTCTGCACCTACCTGGGCTTAACAGTTCTGGGGCCTAATCTGAAAAGCAAATACGACTGCACGCTTGAATTACAGCAACACTTCCTGGGTGCCCTGTCAGATCTCAGCATTTTCTCCCTGGTCACAAGCCCGGGGGTCACAAGACGGTTCAGTACCTCAGCCCAGTGACCTGGAGAAAGTCCCCAGGTCAATCTGCCCTTTAGTTCAATGTGCAATATGTAACAAATGTCCTTGCTCTGCTCTGACTAGTCCCTGAGGTTTTCTTTCAAAAAAAAAAAAAAAACACAATAATGTAATACAGATAACGAGTATGTTCTCAAAAAAATGGAGCACAATGCAGCACCCAAATGGGTGTTGCTAGGGCACAACTGTCTTTGCCCCAGCTGAAAATGTCAGTGCCTTTAGACACTCTCATCCTAGCTCTAGTCAGCAACCAAATCAATGCCAGGCACACTGCAAGCGAGCCTTAATAGTGAATGGCAAATGTGATCACTTCACGCCGCTGTTCAAGACTCAAGAGTGGTTCCATGCTGCTCTTGCCCGGGTCATGATTTTAAGGTCCCTCTGTGAGAACGTATCTTATCTTTCCAGACGGAAGAGCAATACTCTTCTAAAAACTTGCTTATTTTATGCTATTTGTAGGGGGCGAGTCAAAGGGAAATATAAGAGATGGTTCAAAGTTTCCTACGTTGGAGTCCGGAGGCAAGGTGGTGTCACTAAAAGGATTAGAAGTTGATTCTGAAGGTTCAAGGTGAGAGAAAGAAGCAAAGAGCTCCATTTTAAAGTTACTGAGTGGAATGCACTCACAGTGTTTCTTAGACTCGTTGGTCTGTATTCCTTTACACTTCTAAAAATTACTGAGAACCTCAGAGAGTTTTGTTTATGTGGGTTATATCTATTTACCATCTTAGAAGTTAAAGGTGAGACATTTTTAAGGCACAGGAGTACACAAGCAGCTGTTCCCTCAGCCCTCAGAGCCGTGACCTTGTCACACATCCTGTCACCTCTGGAGAACTCCACTGCACACATATGAGGCAGTGAGTGTAAAAGGCAAACAACATCGTGGCATCGTTTTTAAGATATTTTTGGCCTGGTGGAAGCCCTCAAAGCCTTTCAGAGACCTGTAAGCACTCCCCGGGTCACACCTGAAGAACCATGATGCTATTGTGTCATCCACATGGCCATCCAAAATACCCCTGGGAATTTGGGACTTACATAAAGAGACAAGTTTGAGACTAGAGATAAGTACTCATGAGCAAAAAACAACGTCGACCACAATAGTTAAAGCCAAGAGCGTGGAAGCCGGGGGAAAAGATGATTAAAGAAAAGAACTATGGGAAGGTTAACACTTAGGAAGGCAGGATTAAGAAGAAGAGCAAGTAAAGAATATAGAACAGAGCAAAGTGCTGAGGAAGAGCCAGAGCCCTGTAGGATGGGTGAAGGCAAACAGAAAATGTGGTTAAGCCCGTGTGCTGCGTCAGGAGTTGAGGAATGCCGGTGCTGGGGAAAGGTCACTCAGCCTGACTATCTTTCTATTATGGTTTCTAATACAATTGTACGTAGCAGCTTTTAAGATCTTCACTGTATCCTCGATACGCAACGTGCCCCAGCTTCACAGGAATGAGTGTAGGTGAGCATTTGTGTTTCTCCTGCGTGGGCCTCCTACTATATACTTGAATTCTCAGAACATATGTCTTTCTTTCATTATGACAGACTCTAGGCATGTATACCTTCAAAATGGCTACTCTTTCATTCCTTCCAGTTTTTTCTCCATTAAGCAATGTACTGAAGTCTTTGGCAGGCAAGAGCCAATCTACGAGCCACGAGTTTGCAATCTCTGGATCAAGGAATGCTGACTGAAGTATAGCTTCCAGGGAGAACCTTGTACACAGAATTCAGCATGCAAGTTATACAGCCCATCAGTCCTGACAGAAAGGAAGTAGGTTCAAGAGACATAGCCTGACCTTTCAAGAAATGGCGTAATGAAGGTAAGGTGAAGATCTGAAGGGATACCTGGGTCAAGGAAAGGACATTTTTACGACAATGGAAAATAGAAAGGGAGCTGCCGATCTAGTAAGAGAATAGGTAGAGGGGAAGGCCTTGGCAAGGAGGAGGGATATTTCTTCTGAAACAAGAAAAACATAAAGTTTCGAGATAATCCAAATCTTTCAAGCAAAAAAGAAGAGATAATAAGAGAGCTCCCACTGGGATGGCTTTGGTTTTCTCCGTAAAACAGATGATCTGTGATTCGATGAGCATGATGGGCCTAAGAGGGGTCGGGGTATAAGAAGTGGACCTGGTTTGGACCAGCCACTGTGGATCCTGTAGCATTGACTCAACAAGAGAGGAAAGGAACACCCAGCAAGGGTGAAGACTTGATGAGATTCACCAGCATAAATTATAGTAAATCCCAGCAAAGCTTTGTGACTTCGGCCAACAGTTCTTGGCAACTCAAGAAGTTAAACAACTGCCTGAGCACATGCTCTTCTTTGTGGAAAGAGAGCCGGGGGAGAGATTCAGAGAGAATCCCCTTCTATGGAAAGGCTAAAATCAGGGGAAGACTTCCTTTAATTTGTGTTTAGTCACAAAATGCCATAAACAAAGAGGTCACTGAATTCTTTTCCTGCAGAGAGCAGGGCAATCAACCCTGTCCCAATCCATCAAGAACTAGACTAAGAAAGGCAATACTTTAGATGGAGATCAGCAGAGTATGAAACAACTGTCATCAATTCTCCGAACAAAGAGAACAGCTCAGAGTACATCTATTTTGCTAACTGCTATAAGTCAAAAAACTAGATTTTCTGCTAACAATCCATCTTCGTGAGAGTCAAAGAGGGCGAAGAGGGCGTTATTAATAATTAAGTGGGAACAATGAGCACATTCTGGGACTGATCTGGGCAAAATGGAACACATGATCCACCCTTATTAGGTATGCCTCACACAGAATTGCAAATGGCAGCTCAGAATACATGGAACACACAGTTCTTTAAAGTTGGTCATGGGGGAAAGGTTGCTATCTTCCCAGAAAACTTTGAGCAACCAGGACAGAAGACCAACTGGAATATGCCCTAAGGCCCACGGTCAAAGGGCTAGCTAAATGATAATAGCACAAAGCCCACTCAGAATACCAAGGAGGAAGCGTGATTCTTCTAAAAGGAAAGATGTGGAAACACCATGAATCCCAGAAGTCTCAAGTCAAAGCAGGCTCTGTAGCTGACTAGTACCACAAAACTTTAAGTGCCAGGTTTGGAAAAGACGGTTACTGGGGTGATGAAAAGAGCCACATTCTGACTCAAACAATTCATCAATAAAATCAAATCCAAAAGAAAAGATCTTCTGAGTGGTCTGGGCTTCCTAGTAGCTTATCAGAACAGGGTGTAAAAGGAGCTTCTTCTTAGGGGGAAAAAAAATCTGTGAAAATTACTGAAGCATGTATGAATACTAAGAACACTCTAGATATTTAACACTGCACGCAGAAACAACATTGACTAAATAAGCAATCTTGAGGCTTTGGAGCAGTGGTTCTCAAATTGTGGTCCCCTGACAAGCAGCATCATCATTACCTGGGAACTAACTAGAAAGTTCTTCAGGCCCTCCCAAATCTACGTAATCAGAAACTTTGGTGATGGACCCTCATCCCCATGAAGTCCTCCACGTGCTTCTGATGCACACAGAAGTGTGAGAGCTGCTGCTTGATGGAGGCGGCTACCTACCAGGCAGTACCGGAAGAGCAGACTCTCAAGGTTCAGGTGAAATGTTAGGTAAGCTTTTCTTTAGAGCCTCACTGCAAAAGCACCCAAGTCCTAGCTACATGCAATGTGGGGGCCATGGACCAGAGCATGAGCCCACTCTGGAAGCTTGTTAGAAATGCCGAGTCTTGGGCCTCGCTATTTACCTGCCGAATCAGAATCTGCAATTTACAAGATTCCTGGGGGCTTCTGAGGTGCATTCAAGTTTAAGAAGCACTAAATGAGACGCAGTACACTCCACTAACTAGTGAGAGGAGGGAAAGGTTCTTGACCTCGCAACCCTCATTTGAGACAGACCGGAGCTCACCTCTAACTCAGGGTCTGAGGCTGGACGTGGGGAAGGGCATGGCCTCTGGAGCAGCAGCCAAAACTGAGGCCCTGCCTCTCCCTCTGGCGGCTCTGGGGCCCCTGAGAAGGCCCCCGCTGGTCACAGCTGACGTTGACCTAGTGAGCTGCTGAGCCTTGGTGTGGCCAAGTGTACAGCTCTCTGAATTGGCTGTGTGTAAAGACGTACACCGAAAGTTCCATGCACTTAATCCCACAGCTCATACAGCAGAAACATACAGATTGTTTTGTCTCTATTAAATCATGTCTCTCATATCTTTTTAGAGAGCACGTGAGGTAGCTCCTAAATTTAAAAGCTATTGAGTTGTGAGAGAGGAAAAAGGTTAACATGGCCCCTGTTTTTTAATCCCATCTTCATAAAAAGTAAGAATTATTTTTATATTTTCCAACCAACCTGATAACACGGATCCCTCATTAGCAGTCTCAGACAGATTAACACTCTCAGAAAATGAATAGATGGGGCTCGATGAACCCACTCTCTGAAAGAAGAAAAGAGAAAGCAAGTTTGTCCATGTTTAAAAGGCCAATGTGACAGACCAACACAAGACAATGAAGGAGAATAAGGAACATGGAAAGGAACGGCATTAGTTTATTTTAAGCTTAATCTGCAATAAGAACTATTAGTTGGTACCTGAAACACTCAAACCCCTGCAGTGCAAAATACATAAAAGTCATCATTATCATCATGAAGCAGAGGCCCCAAAATTATTCGGCCTCCAGGGCCCTTTTTGGCTGAGGGCAGCACCAGACCAAAAGACATCGCTAAACTTTCCAATAATTAGGTTTGACTTAATAAGAATTTATACCCTGGTAACTTAGTATCCATTTGAAAAAATAATGCACGTAATTATAAGAAAAATGCTTTTATTTTATTCTTGACCACATGTACTTATGAATGGGGTGTGTGCCCCTGTAGGCTCTAAACAAGTCCCCAAGCCTCGTGACCAGATTGCATGCTATCATCTTTATCTCCGCTTCCAGCTGATTTTCACGTCATTCTTGCCTTTATCTTGACAACCACGGAAAACCCAGCTTCAGAAAGATACGCCACCATCTAAAGGAAGGCAGCACAAGCTTCATAGGGAAACCATAAAGTATCTGGATCTGATAGATACTGCATAGCACTGTTTTCCTTGCAAATTTAAAAGACCCATGACACCCCTGGGGGTTGTCCGTAGCCTCCAGAGCCCTTCAGTGGGCAGTCTGGGAAACACAGTGATAGAGGGTTTTCTTAGATCAGTCTCCCCAGAAGCAGAGCCTGAGACGAAGGTTAGTGTGCAGATGAATGATTAAGGAAGGACACGTCCTCGGGGGCACAATTGAGGGTGGGGAGCATGCAGGAGCAGGGGGAAAGCAAGCATGGGTGCCATCTCAAGCAACCCTTGTCTCCCACTACCCTCTAAGCTCGTCCGACGGTGGCACTTGGTGCAAATGTTAGCAAAACCCTGGAACAAAAATTGTCTGTTATTCCATAGTTAGCCCAGGAAAAATTGACAAAGATGATGAAAGCTATTCCAGACTAGAATCCACATAATTTCTCCCACCCTCTCCCACCTCCACAGCTGAGCTAGTTATGCATCCAGCAAGGTTAAAAGACTTTAAAGATCTGTTCTTCCATCAAGTGGAACCTTTGCTTAAGCTGAGGTCCCAAGCCAACCCTTGCCTGGCCTGCCTCCTATTAATCCTTAGCCTTTGGTGGTAGAATTCATCTTTGTCTCCTGCACGGTCCTAAGAAATTCAGCTCTGCCCCCAAACCTGCACATCTTGAAACTGAGTGCACTAGACCCACCCTCCTTAAAAGCAGAATGAACTTAGACGGGTCACTGCCCCTGGGGGTCCGTCTCCCTCTACCCCATTCTATTCTATCCCAAATCCCATCCACTAAGGCTTAGCTCATGGGAAGGAGGTTGGTAAATATGCTTTCCCCATGGTCTTATATTCCCAGGGATGCTTGAGTGTTCCTGATAGATTAGAGACCCCCTCGGAGGCCTTGCTCTGCAGAGAGAGGCTGAGCAAGATGTCCCAGAAGCATGACTGGCTGAGAACTGCTCTTCCCGCCATCACCAGGGCTCCTGGCAGCAGCTGCCCACTATCGCTACCATCACCCACGCCCCTCTTCCACCACAGGCACCATGGCAGTAACACCTTCGCTATGATGGCAAAGCTCAGTTTCTTCTGAGAAGAAAGGCAGGGTTCAACCCATCCCAGGGCTGCCAGCCAGGCAGAATTAGCCAAGGCCACACTGGGAAGCCACACTATATCGTTCATGCGGACTTCCTTGCATGGGGAAAAATAATGCAAATTTGAAAAACACTTTGAATTTAAAACAATCTCCTATGGGAACACTTGTAAGGATGTGGCTACTCTGAGGCTCCTATTACAGAGAGAATACCTTTAATCTTTATAAATAGGGAGATGGCAGATGACTGCTTTCCCTTTCAGGTGCTGGGGTTAGCTAAAGATAGCACGTAGCCTGAACTGTAGTGCAAAGATAGGACATCCCAAAGATCTAACAGAAATAATGATCAAGTTGCAACAGCTGCTAAAAACCTAATGAGGTTTAATGCTGATTACTTTTCATTATTTAAGAGGAAAAGCCACGGGACATGTTAAGAGGTGATTCATGCTACAAATATGTGTGCACTGGTATTTTTCCTGTTAACTATATACACTCTTCATGAGGAAAGTTCATGACCTTCGCAATGTTTTTAATATTAAAATAAATATGAAAAGTTTTCTTCTATTTCCTCCCCCCTCTAAAAAAGAAAAGGAAAAAAAATTCCAGAAGAGGCTTCTTAAAATTATTATTGTTAAAGGAGTATAAATAAATGAGTTCTAGAAAAGTCTCAGAGTTAAAAGTTCTGTTCCAAGCAAATGGTATTTTTTTGTTTTGCAATTTTGGGACTGAAGCCCAAAGCTATTAATATTTCTACGTGATTCTGGCCTCTGCTGTTGTAAATGTAAATAGAATTCCTGGTGTCTGAGTCCTTTGGCTTCTCCTCTCTGAGTGCTGACCTCTGAAGGAGCAGTTGTTCCTTCCTTGGCTCCCAGCCCTGAACCCCCCACAAGGACGCAGCACATGGGATGGAGCTCTGGTATTCAAGAGGAATGGAGTGCTCTGTAAGGCGATACAGATCTCTGTTTGCCAAGAGTTGGGGGACTAGGAAACACACAACTTAGTGCAACCAGAGAATTACGGAGAATAATAGCAAGCAATCATAAAGACAGGTGCCCTCGTTCCACTGAGGGAGCAACTGCAGTCCCAGGGAGCCAAGCGGTTGGCTCAAGGCTGCACGTGAGAGCAGCACTGGGGGCTGACTCCTGGGCCAGTGCTCCTGCTGTCCCTCCCACCCCCACCCTTGGTCCCCCAGGCCGGGGTGACTAGGGAGCCAGTGACTCTCCAAAACACATCTACTGCGGGAGCAGGAATGTTGAGCACAGCAGTCGGGGGTCCTCTGAGGCAGCTCTGAAGAAACTGTCTGTCTGCAAAGATAGTGTTTCCCTGGAGGGTATGTCCCAATATAGCTGCCACACAGCAGCGGATTCATGAGCGGGCAAATATCTGTCCCCTCTTGTGACTGAACTTTTGCCACTTCTTTCACAGGACTATTAATACATGGCAGCAGGCTCAGCTCCCACAGCCTTTGTCCATGACCACCTGCCACATTGCTTTTAGCATCACATGCCACTTTCTGCTATCGATACGAAAAAGGGAAGGAGAAATGGCACTGGCCACACATTCGCTGCAAGGAGGGTAGTCGGGGTTTCGCCTTCTTGTGTGGTGAAAGACACAAATATACGATGTGAGAGCTCTATGTAAAAACCAGCCGCGAGGCTGTGGTATTGGATCATGAAGCTGCAAGTACCAAGATCGACAAGACAGCCAAATGGTTCTGAGGTTAGCTGAATCCAGGGGCAGATGCACCAGCCAGAGGTTCACCCCTGACCTCATTTGTACCAGGCTTTGCTCTGGTTCTTCCTCAAAATAGGCAGCACCTCCATGGTGGGGTGTAATTTAAATTTCCCTTCTCGTTAACACACAAAACAACACCAACAAAACTTCCACCTTCGACTCAAAATTTAAAAGTGGAGAAATTCAAGCCTGTTTCAAAATAAATATTATCCCAGATTCATAAAACAGAGTCCTGTGGGGGTTTTTTTGTGTATGGGGGGAGATCCTAGAAGAGTAAAATTCACATTAAAATAGACATGGTAAAACTTAGATGAAAAAAGAGTATGTGTGAAGAAGTCAATTCAAGGAACCTTTGCTGACTTGTTCCACTATTCTTAATGGGTCTTTATTCTTCCTCTAGCCCCAAATAGGCTCCCAAACAAAAATCCATCTAATGGGTCTTTGCTGGTCCCTACAGTCAGGGGAACACTGAATAGAAAAGGCTGTCGACATGTGTTTCTTCCACATAGTTGATGGAAGTTTCAGAGGTAGAATGCTTTCAAATATTTACTCATCACCTGATGGTAGGTAGGCCTGTTACACACCCAGAGGTCCAGCAAAGGACAAAACCATGCACTTGTGTTCATGGAGCTTACCTTCTAAAGAGAGAAGATCAATGATAAACACAAGTGAATAAAAATTGATATGAGGTGATATACAATGCAAGACAACAAAGGTTAAAGTTTAGGAGTCCAGAGGATACTATTTTAGAGCAATTAGAGAAATTAGAAATCTGATAAAATTAGCATCCAAATGAATTGAGGAATGAGTCTAGGGCAGAAGAGCGAAAGCTAAGTATATAGTCCCTGAGCAGAAGTGTGGTTGATTGCGTAAGGAACAGCAAGGAAGCCCGTGGGGCTGGAGCAAAATGAGCAAAGACTAAGCGATAGGAGTTGAAGTCAGAGAGATGGCAAGAGCCAGATCTGCAGGGCTTTGTGGAGTAAGAACAGGGACTTTGGGCTTTTTATTCTGGAAAGCCACTAGAAGCCTCCAAGCAAATAACTAACACAATCTAACAGAGATTTTGAAAGGATCCTTTTGGAAGGAGTGTTGAGAACAGTACAGATAGCCAGAGATCAAAGCAGGATGCCCAGTTAGCCTACAGCAATTCTCTAATGAAAACACTGATGACAGCTTGAACCGGGTCAATAGATGGAGAAGAGTATAAAGCTCAGGGAGGGCAAATTAAGCAGGAAAAATCAAAAGCCTTGTTTTCAGTATGTCAACCTCGAGATCTCCGAAGAAGAAAAAGTCCACTAAGCCATGTGTAAAACAAAAGATGAATCAACAGCAGTTGCATACAACTTATAAGATACAATTCCCTGGAGCAACGCTGATAAAGGGATGCCTGGACTTACATAAGTGCAAGTGTTTGGGGATTGGCTGATTTTAGTTTAGTTTAGTTTAGTTTTTAAAGATTTTATTTATTTATCTGACAGAGAGAGAGAGATCACAAGTAGGCAGAGAGGCAGGCAGAGAGGGAGGGAAGCAGGCTCCCCGCCTCGCAGGGAGCCTGATGCGGGGCTTGATCCCAGGACCCTGAGATCTTAACCTGAGCCTAAGGCAGAGGCTTAACCATCTGAGCCACCCGGGCACCCCAGATTGGCTGCTTTTAGCCACGGAAATGTGCTTCCTAGAATGGGTCTGGAACTCAGTGCTTAGCTCTCAGAATCTCACGAACTGAAAGGAAGCTGTCATCTGGCCATGTTCAAATTGTTCCGGTGGTTGCATGTGGCCCAAGAAAAGCACTGCTTTCCTGGGAAGGTGGGGACAGTTTAATTTCATGCCTGTGAGACATCCAAGTGAAGGATTTTTGCAAGAAGCAATGGTAGACAGCAGAAAAGAGAGAACACGATTACTGAAGTGATACTTTTCTGGTGCAAAACTGAAATTAAATTTTAAATATACTTTGATTTATAAAGAACCTGGGAACCAGGCATAGGAGAAAAGAGTAGCAATTAAATCTTGCCTGAGGACCCTGAGCTTGGCCTTAACCTCTCAGTGACTTCATCTATCAATGAGGCTGGACTGGATTTTTTTTTTCAGAGTCTACTACAGCTCTATGATTGGATGATGTCTTTTGTATGTGCATGTGGAGATTATATGTATATGTATATATATATATATATATAACATTTTATATGTATTATAAATATATATATTAAAATATATATTTTAATATATATTATAAATATATATAAAATAAATATATACAGATTATATATATGTGTATATATATATACATATAACATTTCAGGCGAAATAAAAATGTAAGAGCTACATATTTGCTCCAAGTAGGTGATGGGAAGAAGCAGAATGCTTGTTTTTGTTTGAGAATTACATGAGGTCCTAGGTTCTTGAAGGTTATTTTCTTCCTTTCTACATTTAAGCTTCTGAAACTTTGAGCAAAAAAGAGACAAAAAGACAAGATCCTAAAGGAGTCTCAGCCAATGAGACAGCTCTTTTAAAAACTTTGCTCTGGATAACTGCATAATATAGTTTTGTATGTGCATAATAATTTCTCATAAGTGAAGAAAAAAGCATAGAATTTTTAAAAGATTAGGAGGAAATATAGCAAGAATTTCTAAGAGTGGTATAAAGGGCAATTTTTCATTTTTTATCATTTTCTGTATCCTTACATTTTTCAATGGTGCTCAAAATAATTTAATGCAGAGAAATCCCGCTACAGGAAGACTCTCTCAGAACCCATGTACTCCAACGAAACCGGTGTCAATGGCTTGAGTTGGAGATAAAACAGCCAAGCCCTGTCCCCTGGGAGCTCAGTGTACGGGGGAGAGGAACAGGGGCCCAAGGCCACAAGAGAGGAGGGCATCTGAGGGGCTGGAACAGCCAGGAAGGCAGAAAGGTGGGGCCAGCAGTCTTATGGTGAGCATTAGCCTGGGCGGAGGCTCAGAGATGAGAGAAAATCACTCTCCGAGGAATAATGAGGGGCTTGCTCTAACCTTGGTGAGCCCCATGGATGTACCAGACAGGAGCAAGAGATGAGGCCAAGCAGGAACAAGATCTCAAAGGACTTTGTGAACCACTAGGGAACTGGAGTTTTACCCCGGTCTTTAGAGGATGGCCAGTCTTTACCAAATTTTTTTTTTTAATTTTATGTATTTATTTCACAGAGAGAGAGAGAGAGATCACAAGTGGGCAGAGAGGCAGGCAGAGAGAGAGGGGGAAGCAGGCTCTCTGCTGAGCAGAGAGCCCGATGCAGGGCTCGATCCCAGGACCCTGAGATCATGACCTGAGCTGAAGGTGGAGGCTTAACCCACTGAGTCACCCAGGCGCCCCCAGACCTTACCAAATTAACCAGGATTCCCTTTTCCTAGGTGAGGAGGAAATCTTTAAAGGCCCCTATTGGCTTGTCTGCTGTATGATGAAAGAAAATCACAGAAAAAGCATCTCTCCATCAACTTTGTACATTTCAAGAACTAAATCAAGATACTGAAGAGAACTCTTCCAGTCCTTTCATCCTGCCTCCCAGACCGGATCTGGAGAGCCAGTGCTGAGGATCAGGTAAAGCTCAAAGAAGAGTCACTTGCATCATGACCTAGGCCTAGCTTGGAAATGGACAGCAAAGGTCTGTCTGGTAAACAAGTAACTACATAGGTCCTGTTGGTTAGAAGTTCCTATGAAGGCCCCAGGACACTTTGAATAGCTTTTCTAAATTGTGAAGGCTCTGCCAGATGCTTTCCCTGTCTCAAGGTGTTCTGTTCTTTTTCTTTTTTTTTTTTTTTTATTTATTTTAGGGAGGAGGGGCAAAGAGAGGGAAAGAGAAACCTACACAGATTCTATGCTGAGCCTGATGCAGGGCTCTATTTCACAACCCTGAGATCAGACCTGAGCCAAAATCAAGAGTCAGATGCCTAACTGTGCCACCCAGGCACCCCCAACTCAAGAAGTTCTTAAGCTCTTGTGTGGAGTATAAATAAATATCTTCCCCATCTAGACTTCTTACAGACTCATTTCCAAAATATGCCAATTTATAATAGATATTTCTGAAAACAGGATATAAAATAGTAAGGGCACCAACTTGTTCTTATTAGAAAAGTGACTGCATTTTTAGACCAAAAAGGTCATGCTAAATGGATCAGGTGGTTCTCTTTTAACTGAAATTTGAAATCCTTGTATATACTTATCTCTACAAAAGTTACAGGCGGGGGAAGAGAGGATATCCTAGCAATTGTGGGATAATCGTACCAGGAAGAGACCAGTTAAGTGAACTCACTTTAATAATACCAAATTTCATATTAAATAGGAGGGGGAAAGATTTAATGAAAACATGATCTTAAAATATAAACTATGAAACTAAGATCTATTTTATCTTACATTTAGCAAAATTTCAGTTATAATTACCAACTCTGCCCTAATACCTAGAACAAAGCAAGAATGAATTCTGCTGACATTTGGGGGCATACTTCTTCTGACCAATCATGTAACATGATCCAACTCTCTTCTTCAACTGTCAGTGGTCTCATTCTGCCAGTGCCTCGTTTGTTGGATTTCCACAGTTCACCACCATCACTGTTAGTACCTTCAGGAAATTCTATATCTTTAGTCAGATTTTCAAGTTCATTTCATAAGTAGATTATGTTATATTTGCACTGTGTTACAGGATCTGCACATTGTCTGGCAATCAGCAAGGACCCACAGAGAGGGAGCTCAGAGGAACAGATACACAGAAGAGATATCTGAATAGAGGTCAATTCTATAAGGAGCTAATTAGAGGATATGTCAATTTTGTGACAAGTTTTACTTCCCTATACAACCACGTAACGACCTTGTCTTGGATACCAAGCACTCTTTGTACTTCCCTGGACAGGCAGATGAAATGGAAGGGGTGTGGATTTATTTTCTAACAATAGATTCTCCTACATACAAAATGACCTTATGGTAGAAAGGAAAGTTGGAAGATCAAAATTTGCTTCCATATTCTGCCACACATCAAGATTCATGACCATGAGTAACCAGGAGTAACCTCAGCGTCAGACACGATACCTTCACTTGCCCTTTGAGATTGGCCATGAGGTGTTTGCAGCTTACAGCGTTACCTTATCTGACCCTGGATTAACAAGTCCTGTCTCATTTCAGATGCCACCTGGCGATCTCATTTCTGAGAACAAGGGAGTAATCACAGGTCAATCTTAGGAAATGCACCCAGAAAGGAGGTATCCAGAAGTGTGGTTTAGGGAAAGGTTACAGTTGGGGAGAATGAAATAGATCAAGAACAAGAACAGCATCACTCGGCCATAAACTGACTGAAGACCTGGAAGGGCTCATATTCTTCTACACATGAGACAAAAGTCCCAATCAGCCATATCCTCAGGGTAAAACTGAATGGCATAGCATCCTGAATATGCCCAATCTTGTCGATAGCCTGAACTGGACCAAAAACCAAAGTCCACAGTCCTTCAAACTCCCCAGTATTTAGTTGTCATAATATAAATAGTTTATATCCACTGTATTTTCCCTTGTATTGGGATAGTGGATAACTGTTTTGCTGACCAGAGTTGATGCTGAGTTCTTAGGAGAAAGGGGATCATGTGTCCTATTCATCTTTCTATTTTCACCCTCTTTTCCTTTCCCACTGTTTTTTCTCTCCCTTCTCTACACACAGTAGATATTCAAAAATGTATTTACTGAATTGAAACCAAGCTTTCCAGCCAACATTAAATCTGATGTTTGCAAAGAAAAGGATAGGAAGCTATACGAGAAAAGGCCCTGAGATATAATTCTTCGATAAGTCCAAATTCAGATGGAAAAGGAGGAGAAAAGGTAATTCTGGCTATCTTAGCAAGGTCATACAGGGTGAGAAACAATGGAAGACCTTTCCACTTAAGCCATCTCTGACCTAACCCTGCTTTTAGAATAGAACTGAACGTAACAATCTGTCAGCAACCAGAGGATGACATAAAAGGATGCCCTTGATGTTCAACATTCCTAAATTCCTTCTCCTACTATGAAAGCAAAGAGATCTATAATCATCTCTCCCTAATTTGAAGATTTCCAGGGACTTCTCATGTTGCAAGCCAGTAATGCCATCCAATCTAAGATGCCTCATTAATCACTAAGAATTTGAAAAGGTTCTGACAAGAGATCTCTTAACTTTGGAATTGTTAAGATCTTTTCAACTGCTGGATGCCAACCCTTGCCCGATTAGTTTCCCTAACAATTTCTGCCTCTAGTGCCCTCAGACTGGGGACACAGTGACATCTCTCACATCTTTAACTTGGGAAATGTTCTGTCTTCCACAAAATACTGACCTGATAAATAGTCTATTGGATATCCCTGAAGAGCCCATGATAGTTGTCTTTCAAAACAAATTAAAGAACGTCATTTCCTAATACCATTTCAGGCATAATTATTCTGCTACTAACAGAGTAGAACAATGGTTAGTAGCAGAATAATTATGCCTGAAGAACCTGAAGACTTTTGTCTCATGTGTAGAAGAAGAAGAAAAGAGTCTGAGACAACTTCACGTCCTTTGTAGTAGTGTTCATTAATCTTTCCATAATCTTTGAGTATATTGTCAAGAACTGAGCAGGGACCCAATTCCATAATCATGATAAAGATTTTAGGCTTTTGGTATCAT
>CM053603.1:62305600-62329563 GCA_028646535.1 Procyon lotor | reverse complement strand
GCCCAGGTCAGATCCCAGCGTCCTGGGATCGAGCCCCGCATCGGGCTCCCTGCTCCGCGGGAAGCCTGCTTCTCCCGCTACCATTCCCTCTGCTTGTGTCCCCTCTCTCGCTGTGTTTCTCGCTGTCAAATAAATAAAATCTTTAAAAAAAAAAAAAAAAAAAAAGTCAAATCATAAGACCACCACTTAGGCATATTTAGTAGCTGATTCATCATGGAGGACCCACCGAGCTACTGTTCTACTTAAAGTCAGCTATTGCACTGAACCGAGTCACATGGTCAGGCATTAAATTATTAATATTTATCATATCTTCCAGAATAGGAGTAATTTTTTTCCCATCTCACTGGGGAAGAATTCAGATATTTCAATCAAGTCCCAAAGCAATGGGAAAGTTTCAAGGTTCTTTATAGGTATCTTTTCAGCTGATACTTGAGGGGAGAGCCTGGGCATCCAGGGAAGAGAAGAAGGCCGGGTCCCACCATGACATAATGCTAGGGGCCACCTTCATATCTAGCAGCAGTGTAACCAGCTCTCACTTCAAGAAGCCCAAATGGATGGGGAGCCTGGGTGGCTCAGTGGGTTAAAGCCTCTGACTTCGGCTCAGGTCATGATCTCAAGGTCCTGGGATCGAGCCCCGCATCGGGCTCTCTGCTCAGCAGGGAGCCTGCTTCCCCCTCTTTCTCTGCCTGCCTCTCTGCCTACTTGTTATCTCTCTCTCTCTCTCTGTCAAATAAATAAATAAAATCTTTCAAAAAAAAGAAGCCCAAATGGAAAGAAAATTCAGTCCTGACAGCAATCCAGCACTAGTCAATGGTTCACTGAAAATCCCTGTTTGTGAGACAGAGTCTAGAGGTCTTGCAAATCCTTCTCTAAAGTCCCAACACTGCACTGTGTTAAGACAAAGAAGAGCAATGGAAAGAACATTTCACTTGTCCTGAGAAGAAACACTGTCAGTGGGCCATGACTGGAGGTTACACATTCATCCTTTCCCCAGGGTCAAGGCTGGGGCAGCCCATTTAATCAGTCCTTGTATCAACCGCAAAAGTGTACCAGGAGGATGTTGGCCATGGGGTTACCCAATGTCTATTTCATAAGGACCCTGGCAATAAACTCCTCCTGAGTACCCAAATTCAAAGTAAGAATAATAAGAAAAACAGTATAACGTGGGTTATACCATTTTACCTTAATGTCATAAAATTTGGCTAAATGCAGCACCTAACCAGAGTAATTTTAATGAGATCTCCTGCAGTGCCTATTCATTTACCTCCTCCTAAGTGATATTTCCTCTATTTTATCTTTTAAGTATGATGCATTCAATATCACAAACTGCTTCAAACCACATACTAGAAGTAAGATGTATAAGATATGCCATTCTTGGGTAAATTGTTGGTCTTTTTTGGGAGAATCTTACCTGCAGATGAGCCTATTTTTCACCAAGGCTGTAAAGATCTCCTGAAATAGTTTATGCTGGGGATGTTTGCTGAAGTTTCTCTCATTCTTGTAGTTTATACTGATATGGAACAAACAGAAAAGCATTTTGAAATAGAAATTTTTTAGGCTGCCTCAAAGTTCCCAATGTAGGTACAGACCATCTGTATTCATGAGGATATTGAAAAATTCTTGGGGTTTAACATATTGCTAAAGGCACATATCAACTGTTAAAAAAAGGAACTAGCAAGTCAATTATAATAATAATAAAGATTATAATTCAGCATATATACTTCATCCTCTAACGAAATTATAAATACTCATAAATACTTTATAACTAAACTTGTTCGGGGGGGAAGGGGATATGAAGAGAAAGAATGATGAGGACATATTATCTAGACATTGTGCATGAGGCAGTAAACAATTCTTCCCTTCATTTTTCCACCCACAACCCCATTGGCTGTTACAGCTATTTTAACACCAGTGCTTACCATACATATTTCCTTGTAGGTAAGATGGATTTATCAAACGCAGCCTAAACCCCTTCAACCATGAAAGTTTCTGTGGTTACTGACTGGTTGCTGTGTATGTGTATGTCTCTGTGTGTGTATGTGTGTATTTAACCAACTCTGGAGGTATCCTATCTTCAGCTTCTTTCTTCTGATATAGCCAATTAAAGAGGTTATAAATACTCCAAAATATTCCACCTTAAAACTGGGAGATGATAAGAGATAATGCACAAAATGGTGACATTGCTATAAAATATATGATCATACTATTTTTGTGGATATTAAAATAGACCAGGTTTAAGATCCAAGCCAAATAAGTTGGAATTACATGAACATATTACCTCAAAGTCAAGTTCTATGGTCTTATATCATCATTGGTACTGTTCTGCCTTTGCAGTCTTTCAGATGTCACTGGACAGCATGCCCCGACCTTAGCCAGGTGAGGACTGTAATGCATTCTTAGTACATGGATACCAGTAGACTGAATATGTAAGAATTTTTAAAGAATTTAGTGTTCCTCACTAAATAGAAACTGTGTAATATCATGTGATTTTGTGGGATATTAAATTTATTGTCATAAAATGACAGGGAGACAAAATCTAGGCCAGATAAATAAATGATCATTCTAGAATAGTCATCTTGATATTTCATGCCATTCATTATTTACATGGCACTTAGTGCCAAAAGATGTCAGCACATTGTAAAACTGAGAGAACCAGCTCCTGGAAGGGGAGTGGCCCACAGAATCTGCAACTTCTAGGAGATCTAAATGGCGACAGGAGAGAGGAACATGGATTGACGGTTTTCACGTTAAAGGTGAGGTGCAATCCCTTCAACTGAAAACCTCAGTTGCTTTGACAACCACAGTCCTTAGCTACCACATCTGCTCACAGCAACGGCTTCTTTTATGCCTCCTCACTGCTGGCAGCGTATGGGCAGACCAAAAGCTGAAGACAAAGCCTGGAATCGGCCAGGCCAGGTCAACAACCTGGAACCGCTTTCCCACGGAACAAGTGCCAAAGGTATCATCGCGGCAAGGTGTCCTGAGACACCCGGGTCGGCTCCAGCCGCAGCCATTAGGCTGTATTTACACACTACTTCTGGAAATGACTTAAGCATGAATGGAAATTATTATTCAAGAATCCTCTCGGTATTTTTGAAACAGCTTTAAAGTTTAGCTCCTGTGACAAAGCTTGGAGCTACTTAGCTGAAAGAGAAAGAGTGGGAAAGAAAGAGAAAGGAAAGAGAAAAGAAAGTGGGAAAGAAAGAGAAAGGTTGCTGAAAGCAAGGGAGACAGTGCATTCTTACCTAAAATTTTCAAGTTCGACAGCTTCTGTGGACTCATGCCACTGACCTCGGGCTCTGTGTCCACCCGCCTTGACGATGTGCTCAGTCTTTGTCATGCTATTTTGGGCACTATCGAAGTTAATGGCTGGAAGCTATAGAAATAGAAGCACAAAACCCGTGAGGATAACAATAAAGAAAGTAACAAAATGGGGGAAAGGGGTAGATGGAGGCCAAATAAAGGGAATGAGTTTTTTTCCCCAAACAAATAATTAACATGATAGCCAAGCCAAATGTAGTTTCCCAAGATTTAAACATCTTTGACTTAAAACATTTGTTCTCGCTACCTTACGCTACTTTATTTTCCTTCATAGCTTGTGACACCGCCTGCCATATTTTACAGTTTTCAGTCTCCCTTGATTATAGTGACAGCTCAACATGACAAGCACTTTGAACACAGTCAGGCCTGGGCCTTGGGAGTTTTTGAAGCTTCTTGGGTGATTCATATATGCCACCAGAATAGAGTTTCCAGATCCAGCTAGAACTCCCTGGTGGAATGTGAAACCCCAAACTCAGTCATCATTCATTCTTCACCACTTGCCAGCCACACAGAGTGCTTGCCAGGTGTCAGGGACATAAAGGTAAAGAGGATTCTATCCCTTTTCATGAGTCTGAACATCCTGATTAGTCAATCATATTTATAAAAGTCATGAATTCACCAAAAGTAAAATTTTGTTTAAAAGAAAAGAAAAAGATCAAGAAAAAATTTGCTTAAATTAACTATAAGAACTCAAGTGTGCCCTCCATTTACAATATGAACTTGTAATTATTTATATAATAAATTATAAGTTATCAGTATTAAAATAGTTTCACTTATCATTATGTACCTATAATTGGGATAACCTTGAGGACTGTTTTTTGTACCATGGTAAAGCTGAGCATAGTGCAAACAAATAAATACCTTATTCTTTCCAAAGTACAAATGAAGGATATTTTGTAGTTAATGAAATTATTTCAGAGGAGGTAAGTAGAGCATAATATAAAAAAATAAAAGATCCAATTTTCCATTCTATTATAATTATCAAATAAAGCTACTATATGTTGTACTTATCTTATTCCACCAAAATATTTGACACAATTCCAAATAAAGACATCATCTCCCTATCCAAAAAGAGTATGTCTGACTTCCCATTAGGCAGTCAGCTTATAGAAAGATGCATTATTGGGCGCCTAGGTGGCTCAGCTGGTTAAGCGACTACCTTTGGCTCAGGTCATGATCCTGGAGTCCCAGGATTGAGTCCCACATAGGGCTCCCAGCTCCGCAGGGAGTCTGCTTTTCCCTCTGACCTTCTCCCCTCTTATCCTCTCTCTCACTCTCTGTCTTTCAAATAAATAAATAAAAACTCTAAAAAAAATAAGGACATTGTTTAATGGCTAGCAAAAAAAAAAAAAAAATCCTTCCTCATCGCATGCCAGCACAGTTGCATTTTCAAAACATTAATAATAAATCTTTCATCATGTTAAACAACCTTTCTATCTCAGTATAGTATGCCAATCAATCCACAAACACCACGAAATAACAGGCCACAGGCACTCAAGAGAGTAAGGCTTGTTGGCTAAGAGAACAAACCCTAGGCCAGATGCCCTGGGTTTAAAACCACCAGTAGGTAGCTGCATGATCTTGGAAATGTTACTAGTCTCCCTGTGTATTAGTTTCCACATCATCAAAATGGAAATAATAATAATAATTATGTGCAGAGTTATTATGAAAATTAAATTGAGTTAGTATTTATAAAGCACTCACTATGCACATGGCATAGTTTCCAAGAGCTTTATAAATACTCGAATAATCCTCGTGATTATTCCCACCATACAGATGAATTTGCTAACCAAGTAAAATGTGTCCTTACAAATTAGATGACCCCTGGATGTGATAACCCAAATGATACTGGCCATGAAGTCATGGCAATGAGCGAATGTTCCTGTGTTACACAGGAAACATCACTATGTAGCAAACAGGAAGTGGATTTTCCGAGTCCAAGGTTTTTCAAACCCCCTGCCATTCCCACAACTCCCAGAATATGGATCACAAGAGGGAAGGTAGCCAGCACAGAGAAAAATAGCCCAGTGCACTCAGGGAAGAGGGGTGGAAAGCTGCCACAACTTTCCATTGCAGCCATTCTCTCTGCTGGCAGAATAGGCAGCCAGAATTGGGAATTAACTCATGGAGACTCCGTTGATAAGATGGACTTGGAAGCTATAGTTGCAAAGACCATGAACTTAATAGAAGGAAACTTGAAGCAAGCAAGTTTGCAGACTGTTTTCAGACGAAAACAACACGAGTTCAGAGTCCAGTCCAAAACCCACAGCCTTTTCCCTTGCTTCCCCAATTCCTCAGCCTCTCCATATTCTTCCTTATCTACTGCAGAAGGAGGTCCAGTGAAATCTGTATGATACTGTTCACCACCTGATCTCGTCACAATCAGGGTATCCACGAGAGCTGCCCCTTACAGATTTCTTCATGTTAAGATATTAGTTCTTTTAAAGCATACTACATTTGACAGATTATTCTGGGCAACCCAACATCTGAAACTTCGAACGTAATAAATAGACCATAACACAAATTGACATAGATCATTCTTAAGTGCGTCCTGTCCTTTCCCACAAGTGATGGACTTACAAGTACTTGGATTTGAAACCTGTTCAAAAGGCACAGGACCTAATAATCATTCATCCTCATGACCGCCATCATCGTGGATGATACTTACATGGTGCTCACCGCATACCAGGCACTGTTCTAAATGCTTTGCAAGTATTAAATATATTTAATGCTCATAACAACCCTATGAGATAACTGCCATTTTACAGATGAGACAAACTAAGGCACAGAGGGGCTAAGTGACTTGCCTACTGGTCACAGAACTAGCAAGGGGCAAAGCTTGTATTCAAATCCAAGCAACCTGCCTCCCTCTCCAACATTATCAGTCCTCCACCATCTGTGTATGTATCTCAAGTGGTGAGAAACACTATCCTGAGTCAGTCCTCTTGCTTTGCACAGTTTCACTCTTGTCCAAGGTTTTCTTCATACCGAGATTCTGAAAATCTCTCCCTATGCTCTGTTCCTATCTTCCAGTCCAGTGTCATCTCTTTGCACAATATTTGAAAGGACTAACTTGTTTCCTTAAACATGTAGAACGGTTATTCTGGGGGAATCCCCAGACTCCACGCTGTGCGGACAAACAACCCTGTGGAGAGGCCTCTCACCCACAAACAGTGCCTACTTGCCAGCCCCAGTGACCCCATCGGCAACCCCATCAGAGACCTGAAACAGAACCATCCAGGACAACTGCTCTCAATTCATGACCCACAAAATGGATGAGAGAGTAAAATGATCATTGTTGCTTTAAGCCACTAAGTTTTAGAATGATTTGCTATGCAGTATTTGATAATAAATCTGCCACAGACTAAAACAAGAATCCACAAGTCCATATAACATAAATAAATACCTGAGTAAGCCAAACAGGTCGGGCAAATATAAAACTGTGCCCCGAGTTCTGACTGCATTGCATCAGTCACTTGTCCCAGAAACCACTGTAGTGTTTGACCACTCTATGCCTGGGCGTGTGTTGCAGACTGATCACGTCTCGGGACTCAGCTCAGACAGCGTCCTGGTGAGCACCTGCCCCTTCCTGGCAGAGCGGTTCACTCTCTCCCTGGTGGCATTTCTCCACTCACCTCTCTTATAGCACTTACCATACCTGGTATAACATCGAGTTTACAAATCAGCCTCTTCCTTTGAATATGGCCACCCTGAGGGCAGCATCCTATCTGTGTTCTTAAGCACCTCTCAGAGCCTGGCACACAGTATGTACTCAAAGGTGAAACTGTTGAATGAACGCTTACTTTATCCCCTGTCTCTTTGCTAAATGGATTCATTGTTCGCCACTTCTAGATGTGTCCATCCATTCCATACTTTTGTTGCAGACACATCATTTGTCAGAAGTGTGATGAGGCGCTGGACATATAGGAAGCAGGGCAGCCATGGCCTCTGCCTTCAAGGACTTCAGAGTCCCATGGGGTGGGAGAGGGGTAAACCAGCATGAGAACAGGCTGGGAGATGAGTGAACAAGGGTTGGCTGAGGTAGAAAGTAAAGGAGAGATAGGGAGGGCCATGGACCAGGATGCCAAGAGTACTTTAGAGTATTCCAGACAGACTTTTATGGGTGGGAAGACAGAGGACAGCTATGTGTGCTCTAGAAAATGACAGGTACCTGAGCAGCTGGAACAGTAAGAGTGGAAAGTGAAGAGACTACAGATTGAAGTGAAGGACTTTCCTAAAAATGTGCTTGTGTCACTTCTAATTGGAAATGTCAACACTCCCTGTTGGTTATAGAATCAAATACAAAATGCGTAGATGGGCCTTCAGACACTATACAATGTCATCTAGCTCTAGGTATGACTACTTGCAATAGAAACATCTAGTCACCATTTTTCTTAAATGCTTGTGACTTTCCTTTCTTCAAATATCTGAGTATTTTACTCACTTCACTGATAATGCCTTTCCACCAATTCCACTGGTGGAAAACTGGCCCATTTTCCAAGGACCATCTCCTTCCTGTGATGTGAGCCAAAAGTGGGGTCCTCATGCCTGTAAAAATCCAGACGCCCGCCATCTGTACCATTCCTTCAGGACTCATGTCTTGCCTTGTCCTGTGCTACGACTGCCTTTCCTAGACCTCCGTCCATCAGAACACAGGAACTGTGCCTTATGCCTTTTCTTTCCACAGTATTTATCAAAACCTCTTTTATTTTAAGGTAATTGATCTATAATGAATTCATTTGTTCTTTCCTCTACCTTTTTTCCTTATGGCAAACCAATTTCTCAGCTTCCTGTGCCTTCGAATGTAGGGAAAAAAAATCTGAATTCTAGCTCCTGGCAGATTATGTCAAGATTTGTGGAAACTTCTGGTGAAATCTCCAACCAACTTTGTAATTTCACTTTGCTTCAAGAGCCCCAGGGCAATTCTTTTCCTTGAATTATCTGTCTTTACTGGGTTATGGTTATTCTAACCCTGCCCTCTCAGTGTTCTGTCCCACTGTTGGAATGTCCCACAGAACGGCAAGCTCTAAGGTGGTTAATCAAGGCACACAGAGATAGAGCAGTCAAGACAAAGCACGAAAGTAGAACACTGGAACACAAGGAAACAACAGAGAAGTGCCTTGGCTCATTAGAAATTCAGATAAAGGACATTCAGTTCTTTGCAATTTTCTGCCTAAACCACAAAGTAAATATCCTCTGCAACCGATTAATAGGCCATTTTGGTCCATTTGCAAATAACAGGCCAGATCTTGTTAGATCAAAAATTCAGGTAAGTGAGCCTTATTCGCAAATTTCCCTTTTCAAATTGACTGCTAAAAATCTCAGAGCCAAATGTGTGACCTACTTGCACATTTCGATGGGCATCACTGTGTGCCTCACTCTATTTCGTCCCCAACCCTTCCTCTTTCTTCTTTGGCCCTGGTTTTAATTTATGATAAACTGTAATATTTTGTGTATCTTTGTAAAAACCTCCTTACATTCTTTCTGGAATAAGCAAGATATAAATAAATGTTTGACTTATTCTTTCCAATATCTTTCTTCTCCATACTATTTTACTAAAAGGAGAATAGGGTGTTCAGAATAACATTTATTATTCCAAAATTGAAAATGAATTAAGGTTTTTGATAAACAGAATTAGGAATGAATTTTGTGACCCTCGGGACCTTCATATCACTGAGGACATTTTCTTTTCTTCTTAGAACACCTACTTTCTGAATAATTCAAGCATTACAAATACGCATCTTTATACATGTGAAAGACTTACAAAAAGCTATGCCATGTGAATCTGTCAGACAACAAACTGCAAATTCTAAAACTGGTTAAAGAAGGAGAAACTATTAAGACTATTAAATTAAAACTATTAATCATTAACTATTAATTATTAAAACTATAAATCAAAACTATTAAACTATTAAATTCACTTTGGTTAACCCCACTTGTTGAAAGTGGTGTTGAAAGGAGACACGATAGATCAAGTCAGCCTGAGCTTCAAAATTGGAAAATGAGAGGCAAAAACCACCATTAGCGGGGTGCCTGGGTGGCTCAGTCGGTTGAGCTTCTGACTCTTGATTTCAGCTTAGATTGTGATCTCAGGGTCATGGGATGGAGCCCCCCCATCTGCCTCCCTGCTCCGCCCAGAGTCTGCTTGGGATCTCTCCCTCTCTCGCTGCCCCCACCTCTACCCGTGCTTGTGCCCACTCGCGCGCGCTCTCTCTCTCAAATAAATAAATAAGTAAATAATAGTAGTAATAATAAATAAATCTTTAAAACAACAACAACAACACCAATGGTGTTTCTTTTACTCTGGCCATGAAGTTATACATGCATGACAGCATGACAGAATCCAATGCTTAAACTGCAATTCAATTGACAAAAACCGACCAAGAACTCACCAAATCGAGGATACAGTAAACTAGAGGCAAAGTCAAAATTGCTGGTATTGGGAAATACATGATTTCATCTGGAAATAAGACATGTAGGTAAAGGTTTCCAAAACAAGGAAGAACAAAGTGCTACAGCCATGAAAGAAAGTGCTTTGGGAAGAGAAAGATTGCTTCCAGAATGTAAAATAAAGGAAAGCTTTTTTGCGGAAGCGGTATCACTCGATTTGGGTCTTAGAAATAGATGAGATTTTATAGGGAAGAAATTTGGGAGAAGGGAATGGTAAAAGCAAAAAGTAGAAGTCTTTGACATCACAGTTACATCTTAGGATGTCCAGTGAAAAAGAATGGGAACTACAACCAAAACCATACGCTTACCTTCTAAGAAAGAATGGATATGATCTGGGGTAATTGTCCATGAAGGCTTGTGAGCAGTAAGCCAGGGAGATTGTTTTAGCAGGGTAAAGATAGACAAAGAGCAAGGGTGACGGCTGACACGGGTGAATGGGAAGAAATTGCTCTTGAGGGCCATAGCATGAATAACAGAAAAGAAGGACTGACAGGTGAAAAGATATTTTACGACCATGTTTACTCTGAATCAAGGACTATACAACTATTTTTTGAACTGGAATTTAATTTCCCCAGTCATATAGAAGGTATCTCAGTGGCTAGAAACATATACTGCAGAGAGGCAGTGCTTGAGTTCAGATCTATATTCCAACCATCAGCTGGCTATAAGATCTTGAGAAGGTCACTTAATCCCCTGTGCCTCATTTTCCTAATCTATAAAAGTGGGAGATGTGGTTACTAAACAGCGTGATGCACCAGACACATAGTAAATGTTCCCTAAGTAAGAACTATATTATTTGGCTTTTATGTGCCATCAAATCATTAGAAAGTCAGCCTCGACTATAAATAAATAGACAAAAATGTAGTTCTCAGTTTGATGGATATAGTCAAATCCATCAGGATTCCCACCATTTGAGCTCTTAAACAAATTTAGTTAAACAAGTATAGCACAGCCGACTTTGGTGCCAGGTCACTGTGGTTGAAGAAGCACCCCTATCATCTACCAGTTAATGGTACTGAGTGTCTACTGTTAACATTAGTATTAGCACTGCCATGCCGTTCCCCAAATCCTCATGGATGGCCTCGAATCTCAGGACCCTCCCAAGTCCTACAGAAATAAAACCAAAAAGAAAAGTTTAAAGATAAATTCAAGCAGAGGTGCCATTCTTTCTCCATGTAATAAAAATTTTTAAAAATGCTATTATAAAAATAGCCAAATTCACTCGTTTCCAGTCTTTACGGTGAGATAAAATGTGCAGCAAGAGCAGTACCATAAGCACAGGGCAGCTTGAGGAGGAGTGAAGGGGAGAAGAAAGGAAACTCAGTAATCAGTGTTTGGGAAAAAAATCCAATTCCCTAAAGCTCCAAAGAGTCAAACACTGGTCATTCAATAGAACAATACACTGTTTCTAGACTGAAGGGCTTTGGTAATTAGGACACATAGCAATAAGCAGAAAATAAAGCGGGGCCTAGCCATGAGAAGAGAATAAAAAGGCTATAGAGGCTGAGTCTTGGCAGGACCTAAACCAGATATGAGATAAACAGCCACACGAAGAGAAACAAGACATACTTAAGAACCAAGAAAAGCTGATATATTATTGTTCATAAAAATGTTAAATCAATCCCTTTGGAAACATGTGAGTTCTCTTTTATTAATGCATGCACGGTCTTTGAAAACACTACCTGTTGTTTGCTTGACTGGACGTTCAAAAGGCAACGAAGTCTTTTAAGATCTGAATAGTCCCTAGGAGAAAAAAGAGCACAACATCAACCAACTGAAGACTCCTGGCAAACTGGTCATCCCCACCGATGGCATTGCCCCTCCAAGGCCTATTTCACAGACAGAAACCTACATGCACTAACCATTTCCTTTAGAACTCTAGAAATAATCAGACATTTCAGTAAACACCATTACCTGGAGTAGCCATTGTCAAGAGTCTACTCTATTTCTCAAAAAGCCATTAAATCTTGTTGCTGGCCACTGTCTGAGTTACCAATTAGCAAAGACTCTTGAAGGGTTACCTGGTGGTGATTCCTTGTTGCTTCTTATCAGTTGATTTTTCTGTGGTCTTCACCTTTTTATCTTGATCAGGCATTGTAAAACATCAATGCCCCAGAATTAACATCGCATGCCTTTCAAAATAAACCAGAGGGGAAAACTTTAGTTGGGTTCCGTGCTCCAAAATATTCTCAGGCAAAAGTCACTTTATAATACTTATTTAAATATGCAAAAGCTAACATTCATTTATAATACAACAATTAAAATGTTAATATTAATAGCATTTCATGGTGTCTGGGTGTTTTAGTCGGCTGAACGTCTGACCAGGTTTTGGCTCAGGTCTTGGGATTGAGCCCCACATCAGCCTCTGTGCTCAGTGGGGAGTCCGTTTGAGATTCTCTCTCTCCTTTTCCTTCTGCCCCTTCCCCCCTTTTCTAAAATAAATAAGTATATCTTTAAAAAATATGTTAGCATGTATGATTTATCATTCAAAGGCCTTCAAATACATTTAGGGCACAGTTTATAGGTATAGTAGCCCATGAGTTTCTGTTCTCTGAGTCATCCTTGATTTCAAATATTCTGACCCATTTTGTCCCAATAAATATACTATTCTCCTTGTCAGGAAAAGTGCCCCCATTGGGGGTTTCCAAAATATGTATCTGTAAGCAAATACCTGGAGCCCAATTAAGGGCTTTTGAGCCCTCTTGTCTTCTCGACAAGTATCCTTAGCTGTATGCTTCTAATTCAAGGAGTTCCTCCCTCATCATGGTTCATCCCCTTAAGAGCCCAGAGAGAGCCCTCATCCACCTGCCAATAAGCATTACAGTGTGAAAGGTAAACACAAAATTTCACTGGATTTCCAGAATTCTTAAAGCTTTCAAACTGCCACCTGAATCCCCAGGTGGGTCAACGGCAGTCACAAGTTCTTCAGCAAGAATTGGGCCAGTCTTGCACAGCCCCTGCACTCACTCAATCATCCTGTCAAAAATAAGCCAACAGACCCCAAATGGAGTCACTTATGCTAAGCCCCAGGTCACCAAACTTAAATACATTTTCAGCCCTCCCAGATATGAAAACTTAAACTAGCCAATTAGGAATCACCAGAGCAGCATTAGTTAAATAATCTGTCTGACAAACCCATGTTACCCTTTAGGGAAAAGTAACCTTGCAATAATCTACTTTTTGACTAGTATAACTTCCTTGTTCCTGCTCCTTTCTGCCTCTAAAGCTCCTCAGAGTTCCTTCCTATCTGCTAGAACGGATGTTGTCTAATTCATGAATCACTGACTAAAGTCAATAAGGTCTTTAAAATTTACTCAGTTGAAGTTTGTTTTCAAACAATCTGGACAGCCAGGCTGGCCAGCCTGGGAATACAATCCAACAGTCATTTCAATCTTCTGGATAAGCTTTGTACCCTTCCTAGGGTACATTTTAATACGATTTCCCACTCCCACTCAAAAGGTAAGTAAGAGAAAAGGCAAATTACTTAACCATTGAACAAAAAACAATTTATTTGTTTGCCCTTTTTTCCTTAATCAATTTCTGATTCAATTGTCTTAATTTCCAGACTAGAAACAAACCAATAAAAAGCTGAAGACACCCTTAACTTTCATTTGCTTAACAAATAACAAAATTAAATATACTATTGGTTTAATTTAATTGGATGTAAAATTTTCCAACTGTGCTTTAATGTCACCGCTTGACTTCAGAGTTATTTTCAGGCATGAGAAAGCATGTGTTATTGTCTTATAATTGCATACCTCAATGTATTGTGAAATCGAAGGTCAAATCCAAGTGTTTCAGAGATATTTAAAGGCAAAAGGAATGTGCCAACGGGTGTTTCATTGCAATAGAATGGAGCAAAACATTATTTTGTGAAATGAACAAAGACAGTTTATCTAAGGATTAAAAAATGATTTTTCCAGTAGAGTTGTCATATTTATGACAAAGAATTGAGCTGGAATTATGAGCTGAGGATCAAGGCTCTCTTCACAGATGAACACCAAGCACAATAATAATATTAATAATAAAAATAATAATAATAAAATAATAATATTTTAGGACTGTGTTTAGGACATAACACCAGGGACTCATACAATCAAGAAATATTTACTGAACATTTACTTTGTCCAATCTCAGACTGAAAACTGTTAAAGGTAAAACAGGCTATCACAGACATATGATTCTCCCGCAAGCAAATAAAAACCCACTTAATGACTTCAAACTATGTTTTGTGATGTATTCAGATAGAGATTGATTTCACTTTCGCTTTTCTATAAAAGAAAGAAGGAAGGGAAGGAGGGAGGGGGAGAGGGGTAGAAAAGGAAGAAGGGATGACAGGCGATCTGCAAATAATTTTATAAAAGCAAAAGATCCACGTACTTTTTATATATGGATATTAAAATGCCCCCAAAAGTTCTAAAATAAATGGAAACTCAGTCAAAATTAATAGAATCTGATTTTACTTTTCCCTCAAGGACAGAAGGAAAATTCCACATAGACACACTGGCCTGCTGGCTTCCAATTCATGTGCAAACCATAGCTACAGTCTGTGTTAGAAGTAGGAAAGGAAAGCCACAAGGATTAGCACTTGAAAATGTGTAGAAAAGCTTCTTCCAGGAGGAGAGCATATCTAGCCAGATCATACCCTGCTAAACACCCCGTCTTATTCCCCTGTTTAATCTCCATAATTTGATTGACCCGGTATGTGAACAAGAAATAATCATCTAATAGTTTTATCAGTTTAAGATTAATGTCTACTCTGTGAGCTGGAAGAGTGAGAATAGATAACTCTCTGGGAACGTTTCACTTAATTAAACAGTAAACAAATCCAATGGAATCAGAAGAAACAGACAATTGCCTTCAGATAAAAAACAAAATCCTTTCCACTTGACGGCTGTTAAAATGGAAACTATTCCGGAAGAAAACTTTGAGAAGTTGAAGTGTTCTGAAATAGTTCATCTAATCCCATTTAAATCAACAATAACAATCATGTTATACCAATGGTTATAATCCAAACCTGGGAGTGGGAGGAAGGCAGCTCACATCTTAAGTTGCCCAGAGGCAGACTACTCACTGAGGGGGTGTTCCTCAGAGAAGTCTAGCAAGGATGCTACCTAAAGCAAGAGCTCTCCAGAGGGCAGCCTCAGTGTGAGTCCAAGGGGCGCTCCAGAGTATAGATTAGGTCTCAGGACTGTCTAAACTTGAGGGAAGGGAGCAGACTTTCATGTTCCCGTATAGCCTTTAGTCATTGGTTAAGGGTCCTCAAGGGAGGTCATAACTCCCCAGACACTCCGGTCTGGGGATAAAGAGACTCTGCAAGCTTGGGGGAAGTCCTCCAAAAAAGAAGCAAAGGAATATTGAAGCCAACAATCCGACACACAAGTATCCCTAAGGGATGGGAGAGGCCCTCGGTAGGACACCCCTGTCATTCACTGTGATCACCAACCCCAGTGGAAGAGCTGTGGATGATGACGGTACAAGAATACACACTGAGCACAGCCTCAAATTTCCCTTCTTTGCTTGGCCTCTCCAGGACTTTCACTTCTCTGACCCCTCTACGTTCTCCCTCTCACTCGCTTCTCTTCGGCTCTGCTGGCCTTCTCCCTGGCTCATGGACATGGCAACCCCATTCCTGCCCGTAAGCCTTGGCGCTTGCCACTTGCTGTTCCTCTCTCATTCCCAGGCTGGCTCCTTCGTGTCACTGAGGTAGCTGCTCTGATGTCCCCTCCCTGGTGCGGGCTCTTCTGATGAACCTACGAAACCCATTTACCCCCACCGACTCTTCCTCACCACGTCCCCCTGTTTCAGCGCCTTCTGAAGCTCATCAACATCAGAAATATTCTCAGCCATTTATTGCTTTCCTTGCACTAGATCCTAAGGCCCATGTGAACAGAAACTGTGTCTGCTTTACACACAAACATATCCCCCGCACACCGAACAGCACGTGGCAACAGTACAGGCCCAGTACGCAAGCTCAAAAAATACATGTGTCATAATCTACAAGGAGTAGCTAAGGTATCTTTATCAATGTTCGTGCGTTATTTGCTTTTTAACAATTATTTTGGGATTTTAGGATTAGAACCTCCTTTAACCCCACCACCACCTGAAGCTCCTCCTCAGCGCCCCAGGGCACCCTGTACTCCCCACTTTGCAAACATGTGCACAAAATACTGCAATTGCATGATTACCTCATTAGTCTAGGAACTGGACCTCCCCGATTCACATTTTTTTTTTTTTTGGCTCTAACTTAAGGCTTCGTTGGCTTGTTTGGGTTTGTTGTTTTTTTTTCTTCTTTATTTTAATTCAATTAATTAACATATAATGTGTTATTGCCTTTAAAGGTACAGGTCTGTGATCCATCAGTCTTATATAAAACCCAGTGCTCATTATATCATGGGCCCTCCTTAATGTCCATCACTCAGTTACCCCATTCCCCCACCCCTCTCCCCTCCAGCAACCCTCAGCTTGTTTCCTATGTTTAAGAGTCTCTTATGGTTAGCCTCCCTCTCTGGCTTCATCTTGTTTTATTTTTCCTCTCTTCCCCTCTGATCTTCCGTTTTGTTTCTTAAACTCCACATACCTGGTGAAATCATATGATAATTGTCGTTCTCTGATTGACTCATTTCACTTAGCCTAATACGCTCCAGTTCCAAGGAAGGCAAACAACAAATATTTACTGTATAAAAAAAATTAATGGACCAATAGATAAAAGAACTATTTTAAAAAACAAACCTGTGTCATTACTCTTAATTCAAAACCCTTTCATAAAGCTTCCTCATAAATCAAAGCAACTGATGAATATTTGTCATGTTATGATAATCTTGAATGCACTCAGGAATTATCTCAATTACTCAAGTCTTGAGGAGGGAAATTAGAGTTCTATATAATATAATATAATATGTACAAACAGTGCTTTTCAAGTGACCTATGAAGTTTCTTTTTCTTTTCAATTTGTAATCTATTATGGGACAATACTTTTGGTCCATATCCTGTTCGACAAGGTAAGGAGCGCGGATCATGTGCTTGGATGTCACAGCAATATTGAGTTGCTGTCAACATTTCAAAACACTCTCAATTTTGTACTGATCTCCTCACGGACCAACAACATACCAGTCTGAAGACCACCCGAACAGCCTAGAAAACTGCAGTCTCTCCTTTCAAATAGCAATATTGTTTTCACAGCAACCTTAGATGGTTCTCTGAGAACCACTGCCCCAAGTTCAGAGCCTGAGAGGACTGAGTAGTTGTGAATTCCAGGACAACCAGGAGAGGGCAAGAGGGAGCCCAGAAAAGAAGAACCATGACTGAGAAGTTAGGGCCGAACATGGGCTCCCCACTTAAGCCAGAGCAGTCCCATTTTGCTGGGATTCTGTGTACAGTTTCATTTGAGAAACAAAATTCTAAAAACAAAAATAGAAAGCCACTCCTTTTCTAACATTTATTTTACAGATGAGATGAAGCCAAAGAAATTACAATACTAGGTTCATAAATAATTATGCTCAGGTGGATTTTCCTTTGAAATTCTGTGGGAAAGCTGAAATTTAGTAATTTTTTTCTTTAAAAAAAAAAGGGAGGGGCACAGAAGTGAAAGATCCTCATGCATATTACTTTAACAGAAACTTTCAGTATCTTTCCTTTGCACATTCCAGCCATGGGACCCAGATACTATCACAGAAGGGAAAGAAAGGATCTTTCCATGCCTCACGGGATAGCCAAGTGGGTTGGTGTTTAAAGCCCTGGTCAAGTACAGACAAAATCACGCTGCTGACTCACTGTTGAATTTTTTTAATCCATTTTAAAGAGACTCTCAAAAGTAATTCTTATCTTTTATTGTCGTTTGAAATGTGGGTTAATGCTAGAAGAAGTCCCCAGAGACACACACCTCATTTGCTCATGATCTCTTGGTAATTGCAGGGTAAACACCTATGACAGAGAAAGAAATCCATGCTATGGTAAAATTACCTAATTGTCTGTAATTAATCTAACTTGTACAATATAAACCCACTAACTAAATAACATGGTATTTGTGATACGGTTTTCAGATTCTCTACCCAGAAATTCTTTTTATTCCATAGTTGCCTTAACTGATCAGAAGGTCCTGAAACGGCCTCATCTTTACCGGAGATGAAACAGAAAGTCATTTGATTCATGATGGGAAATAGCTCCAGATCCCACTAATACTTTGTTTCTTATTAATCACTTCGGTTGCATCTTTGTAAATACCGCACCTTACTTACTACCTTTACTAATAATGGTTGAGAAGAAAACAGCACTTAAAAGCAAAAACAGTAAGAGGGCTTACATGACTCCAGTTAATTACCACTTTGGCTATATCAGGTTTATTGTTTTGAAAAAGCACTAAAATAAACTGTTATAAAGCTTACCACAAAAGGAAGTTCTAACTTCCTTGTACCGACAAAAGAGCGTCCTTATTTCCTTTGATGAATGACAGTTAACCTCCATATCAGATTACAAGTTACAGATCTGTCTGTGCTCAAGTACACATTAAAGAAACTGAGAGAACTTTCAGCCCCACAACTATCTGGCAATGCAAAACGAAAAATCATTTCTCTAAGTCCTTTCCTGTAGATTTTTTTCTCAATAGTCCCTTAATAGCGGTCCTTTGAAAACAAAGTGTGTTAAAATGCATTCGTTAGGTGTTAATTTCTTAATCTTGATAATTGTGCCGTGGTCGTGCAAGATGCTAACACGGGGGAGCCAAGTGAAGGGTAGATGCGAACTCACCGTACTATTTTTGCACATTTTATGTAAGTCCAAAATTATTTCAGAATAAACAAGATACATTGTCCACTTGAATAGTCTATTTAATTAAAGTGCCATGAGAACAGAGAAAGTGTTTCCTTTTTACAAAGAATAATTGCACTTAATCTCACAGAGCTATAGTGCTTGGTCTTTTCAAACTTATTGTGTTTTAGAAAACTATATACCCTACACAGAAAGTATCAAGTTAGATGGGTCAAATAAGTGGAAAATAAAACACACACACTTTGAAAGTAAAGTGATCTAAAAGTCAAGGAACTCCTGTAAGAAACATGACTTGCTTATACCTGTACCTGTTACAGCTCAAAAAGGGAGTCCGCTTCTCTAAACTGTAGACTAGATTTTATCCCTTATGTTACACTGTAATTGCTCTTCAGGGGGAAATAGGTGTGGAGCTAGCAGAGCAGAAAGAGTTGCTATACGAAAAAACCATAGAGAACATCTGATGTGAGCATGTCTAACACCTTCCAGGCCAGGAACAGAATGTGAATGAATGACAGGCATAGAGCAGATCTAGCCAGAGCTTCAGTCAAACCCGAGAAGGCATACTCTTCCTAAAGAGATTTAAACTCACATTAAAAACGAAGCAAATCAAAACTCCTGCACAGGACAAATAAAATAGATCTACAGGCCATGGGTTGAAGATCATGATTCAGTGCCCTTCATTTAGCACAAGAGGAGACTGAGGCCCAGAGAGATAAAAGGTATCTCCATGGCCACAAAGCACCTTTAAAAGAAGAAGAAGAACAGAGCCCACTTTGACCTTTGGGGCCTAAATCCTAATGGCAAGCTCTGGGTAGATGGGAAAGGGAGGACTTGTTGACATTGGCCCTTAGCCGAGGGCAAAGGGTGATCTAATAGCAACTGATGCTTGCATAACTTCACCTCCTGGACCCCAGGGTGCATGCAAACACCCATTCATTCATCCCTGCTCACTCATGTGAAATAGGTAGGCGGTGTATTTTCATATCACTATGCAGAGGAAAACAAAGACACAGTTGCTACAGAACCTCCATTGGCAAGAATATGTCGCCAGCTAAAGGGCAAGTATTATCATGGCCTTGCTCCTGAGTCAGTAGATTTGACACCTTCCTTGCGCAAATTGTTTATACTTTAAACAATTTTCTATCTTATATTTAAACAAGCACTTGGGGCGCCTGGATGGCTCAGTGGGTTAAAGCCTCTGCCTTCGGCTCAGGTCATGATCTCAGGGTCCTGGGATCAAGCCCCGCGTTGGGCTCTCTGCTCAGCAAGGAGCCTGCTTCCTCCCTCTCTCTGCCTGCCTCTCTGCCTACTTGTGATCTCTCTCTGTCAAATAAATAAGTAAAATAAAAATTAAAAAGAAAAAACTTTAAACAAGCACTTGAAGATAAAAAGAATAAAAAATTCCAATTGTATTCTGTCTCCCACTCACTCCCACAAGCATTTATTGACCATCTGCTGTTATGTTAGGCACTTCTTTAAGAGTTTGCCCGAAGGGCACCTGGGTGGCTCAGTTGGTTAAGTGACTGTGTTCAGCTCAGGTCATGATCCTAGAGTCCCAGGATCGAGTCCCACATTGTGCTCCCTGCTCAGCAGGGAGTCTCCTTCTCCTTCTGACCCTCCCCACCCATGCTCTCTCTCATATCTTAAAAAAAAAAGAGTTTGCCCTCATTTTCCTGTGGCCAGTACTAACCCAAGTTGGACTGCAGATGCTGCTCCAAAATCAACTAAAGTATGTAGCAACAGATACCACTATAGTTTTCTTCTTTTGAAGCTTTATTCCCATTCAAACTTACACCTTTCTTGGTAAAGGGAAATAGCTGCAGATGTGACTATAGTTTCTCTGGATCCCTCCACTGCCACTACATAATGATATTTGTGATATGTCTGTGTTCATGCTTTGTGTGGCTGCTGACCCAAACCTACTCAAAACACACACAGTTTGTCATTATATCTATGTTAAAACAAATGAAATTTGAGACTCATATATTAAGTAGTGATATGGAAAAGAAAAAAAAAAGTTCCAGATGATATGAGAGGAAAATTTATATTAACCAATCAATGAAAGTAACTTAAGTAGCACCAAGTTGCTCTTTTCTCATTGACCCCAAACACAGCAAGCTTACATTCTATTCTGTTTTTGTGTGAGAGAGAAAGGTGACAATGATATTCATTCATTCCTTCCTTCAAAAAAGTAATCATTGAACCCCTCATATATGCCAAGCACTGAGGATACTGCACTGAATAAGATACGGTCAAAATGTCTTACCCCCAAAGTTAACCATCATGGTAATAAATCATGATAACAAATGAGTCATGGTAATAATAAATAAGTATAGACTGAACCCAATGCGCTAGACTTTCTAAGGGTGAAGAGAACACCAAGTAAACACATCGATGTTCATAACAATTGGAGGAACTACGAGAAACTAGAAGTCCTTTTAAGCCATAAAATTCAATTAAGTTTCACCTAGTAACACTTTGTTTTCGTGCGTTTTATTATTTACTATGGTCTGAGTGTGTACAAAGCACTTCTGGGCACTGCAAAAAGAGTCTGCACATCTCAGTGTGTGTGTGAAATCCCAACTGCATAGGTTAAATAATACAAAACTACTGCTACTGGGCCTTAAAAGGCGAGGGACAGTTTCTTATGGTACAGGCTAATACAAGGGACTAAATAAGAATACTAGAAATGTCAAAAAGCAGAGGAAATTAACTTCCAAAGGAGATTATAAATCAAAGGAATTTGGGAGAAAGGAAGATCACTGTGGGCTGAAAGGTCATGGAAAGCCTTGTGAACTGGGGACATGAAGAAGGTCCAGAAAAATGGGTAGGGCTTGTGAAGAACTTTTCAGGAGAGGGAATAAATAAGGAGATGGAGGCCAAATCCCGAGAGTGGTTTGGGGAGATAGCAAGCAGATTAGATGAACTGGAGCTGAGGAATGTGGAGAGAGACGGGTGATGGTACATGAATGAGTGGCACCCTCTACGTCTACAGCCAACTTAGGGAACAAAGTAGTCACAGACAGTCTCAAAATACAGCCCTTTGGCACAAACATCAGAAAAAAGGGCACCTTCCTCTTCCTCACCCCCTTAGTTGTTTGGCCATTAAATCCTGACTATTTTTCTACCATTTCTAATATGGTCCCTAACTATTCACTTCTTTCCACCCTCATAGCCAACACCCCCCTCTCCCTCATGACTCACCTAAACTACAGCAATCCATTCCTAAGTGGTCCCTCAACTACCATTTATTCTCTCTGCCCAACGACATGGAATCCATTCTGCACACAGCAGCAAAAGCACCCTTCTTATGGTACAATTCTGACCAGTTAAGCCTCTGTGGGCTTCCCATTTCTCTTAGGATAACAACAAAAATTAACAAGGCCTATGAGGTGTTCCATGGGATGATGCCTCTGCCGCCCTTGCCGGTTCCACTCATACCTGGCCCCCGAGTCCCTGCTCTAGAGCGAGTTCTGCTGGACACTCTGGCATCTCTATTCCTGGACTCGAGGAACAAAATGGTATGGGAAGGCCTGTCAGACTCATCTGTCACGTCTCAACTTATGTGTCCATTCTTTTTTTTTTTTTTTAAGATTTTATTTATTTATTTGACAGAGAGGGAGAGAGAGAGAGAGAGATCACAAGCAGGCAGAGAGGCAGGCAGAGAGAGAGGGGGAAGCAGGCTCCCCGCTGAGCAGAGAGCCCGATGCGGGGCTCGATCCCAGGACCCTGAGATCATGATCTGAGCCGAAGGCAGAGGCTTTAACCCACTGAGCCACCCAGGTGCCCCTTACGTGTCCATTCTTTAAGATAATTTCCACTGGCCTCCTTGATGGGGCCACAGCTTTGCCAGGCACTGCCTTGCAGCCCTCAATAAAAGGGGCAGATTCGGGCAACAATTCAATAAAAGCACATGTCTGTCTCCTCTAGTTACTGTAAACTAGTCAGGGATAGGGATGACAGCCAGTTTACTCATCCCCAGCACCCAGCACAGCATTGTTAGTTTATAACAAAAGAAGTATTCAACAAATGATTGCTGAATGAATGAATGAATGAATGAGTGAATGAATGCATGAATGAAAAAAATCCCAAGTGAAACATGATAGGGAAGCTCCATGGCTAACTGGAGTATCACTAAGTATAGGGAATAAAGATAATGGGGAAAAACTATCAGCAAATAATACGCGTGCCCCAGCGGACCAGGATCCAGTTGTTACAGAAGGTTGGTTTGACAAAAATCTCATAAACACAAGGAAGCCACAAAGTAAATAAGATATTCATATTAAATATGGACTACCTCAAGTACACAGGAACAGGACAATACCATTTCCCAAAGATGAGTATTCACACTTATGTCAAGTGTAGCACATACACGGACATTCTAAGAATTTGTGGTCTCCATTGATGAGACTTCACAGGTTTGAGGATGTGAATTCTGGTTACACCAGAGAGGTAGTCCCAAGGAGCAATGGTGGTGGACAAGACCTGGTTTCCACGTTTGCCTGCCACATGACCTCAGATAGTCCCAGGATCTAATTAGTAGCTTCTTCATTTACCACAAAATAAAAATAGCAATATACCCCATCATAAAGTGGTAGTTGGAATTAAATAAAGCAAAACCCTTTCAGCACTGTCAATAGCTATAGAAATGTAAGTAATTGTTATTATGATAGCTGTTTGTAAATATTGTCATGGGTAATATTGCTTATTACCTCAATTTGAAGAACCTGCCATGCTCATTTTTAATCATTTGTCTATATACACTGACTTTGATTCATTGATAACATAGTAGACACAAAATGAGAAAAAAAGCTTTATTTTCAAAATCAAAAATAATCTTGATTCTAATTTTTTAAAATCTAATATATCATAGGCATTTTGGTATATTCCTTTAATCCTCAAAATGATCCTATGTGGTGGGTAGTGTTAGATCTCCAACTTACAGAAGAAGGAACCGAGACACTGAGAAGCTAAGTAACTTGGCCAAGGTCTCCTATCTAGTAATAAAACAACAATAATAAGAGCAAATGGTGCTTAGCCCATGCAAGTGCCATGCTCAGTGCTTTCCTTACCTTAACTAATACAAGTCTCCTAACAAATTTGGAAGGCAGCTACTATGATTGTCCCCTTGCATGGTTGAGTGAACTGAGGCCCATAAGGTTAAGCAATGTGTCCCAGGTTATACAACTGGTTAAGTGGCAGAACAGGAATTTAAAAGCAAGGAGACTAGGATGCCTGGGTGGCTTAGTTGTTTTGTTTTGTTTTGTTTTGTTTTGTTTTTTCCCCCAAATATGTTTATTTTATCTTTTCAGTGTTACAAGATTTATTGTTCATGCACCACACCGAGTGTTCCATGCAATACGTGTCCTCCTCAATACCCACCACCAGTGTCACCCAACCCCCACCCCATCCCTCCTAAACCCTCG